>OY856410.1:805954443-806650443 GCA_963693085.1 Alisma plantago-aquatica | reverse complement strand
GCCTCTGTAGTAGTCCACACGGACCACCTAGAACTCCACTCTCCTTGTCCCACAAAGAAGTGGAAGGAGTCGCACCCTCCTGTTGACGTACTAGTCGCCAACACACTCTCCTACTACTAGTTGTAACTGCAGTTGTCCTTCCCTTGCTGCACCTCCCTTTTGTGGAACGCACTTGCTCGGGATCTCTCACGGTTACCAAAACCAGAGAGAACGACAACTTCACAAAGCAACCGGCTTGCATTGAGTTGTACTTTGAGAAGCCCCCAATACCCCTATATATATAGGTGGGTCATGGGACAGGGTTCTCTGTGTCCGGCAATATGGGACTAAAGCAAGAGTAGAAGGGTTCGAGAATTTTCCACAAAAAGCAACCGGTTCGCAACTTGAAATGATCAGTTCACAACTGAACCGATCGGTTCGGCCATTGAGCCGATCGGTTGGACCTGAGCCGATCGTTTGGGGCACTCCAACCGATCGGTTGGTTCCCTGAACCGATCGGTTCATGGTCCTAATCCGGCTCAAAAAGACTTTCCTTGTTTCGTTCTCAATTGGTATCGAATACCAATGTTATTCCCAATCGAATTGGGCAATTTGAAACCAAAGGAAAATTCTTGCCGACATGACTTTTCCCAACTGGTCGGTTGCACCAGTTGAGCCGATCGGTTCAACCCTTGAACCGGTCGTTTCAACCTGGGCATGAGCCGATCGGCCTGGACACTCCAGCCGACCGGTTCAGCAACCTCAGCCGACCGGTTCATCACATGAGCCGATCGGTTGGGAGCACAGGTTGGGCAAAATCAGTCAATTGCGATTTCAATCAATCCGATACTCCAATCAATGCGTCCAACACCTTGAACCATACGATATTGAGCCATCGACTGATTGAGTGTTTAATTGAACTACTAAACTCTTTTAGTAATCAATCTAAACATTGCTTTGTGGACAAAACTCCTCTTCCAGGTTAAATCCTATGTGTGTGACCCTACAGGTCCATTTCACGTTGGCAGTGAAAGTCCATAACACTTATGACTTCACAAGCAAAGAGCGGTGCCTAGTCACACATCAGTGCTACCCAAGTGAAAGTAGAAAGTTGGAGAACAACTTTCATCCTACAATCCGTGAATGGTGTTACAGTGAATGTATAATTCCTTCATCCTACAATCCGTGAATGGTGTTACAGTGAATGTATAATTCCTTTGTCACTGATATCCCGAATGAACTCAAGGCATGGAACAGTCATCCTGTCAACGTTCATTCACTTTCTTGATCTCAGAGTAGATTGAAGGAGATATGTATGACATCAATATCACATACTGATTCACACATGTGTGCGCACGCCTATCTCAATCCTACTCATCAAGTGGCCTTGGATATCAAACTCCCTCAGGAGGGACAAATCCCATATCTATCACTCACCCCTCAAAAGCCCCATGTGTCAAAGCCACCCAATCATCACCTTTATAACAACCCATGTTTCAGGACTGCGTTTGATGATGTCAAAGTGTGCCCAACGACATGTGTTGAGTGTAGTGATTTCAGGTCAAAGAATCACACTCACCACCATCACTGTGAGTACTGACTGTGACTACCATCTCATGGTTCCATGTGTCAAACTCACGGTGGGTCTGTCCGGTACACTTGTTCTCTAACAAGTACCTATGTGTTTGGTTTGATATCTCTATATCATGACTAATGAGATTTTGTCATCAACCAACACCACAATCTAGTCTTGTGTATCATTGTTGTCTATCTACCTTCCACAATGACATCCGACTAGGGACATAACAAGAATGTACAAACTCTTAGCATCCGTATGATCTCATCGTTCAGGTCATGAACCTGAAGGCATACGTCATTGAGTACTGTCATTCTCTAGACATTCAATCCGTTCTATCACTATCTCATATGACTGAACCAGAAAGAATTGGAAGCTTGCCTTTGATGTTTATCAAATCAATCTTAATGTATCCCACCAATCATCCCATGATTGGCTCTCAGGGCATACATACCAACAAGATCTGGCTTGCCTGGCTTCATAAGCTAAATGAATGGGCAAATGCATCATGATGGTGAAGAAGGAAGGAGGGAAGATTCTCTCCAACTGGCAAAGAGTGACAGCAATTTCTTGTTCCAATTCTTTGAATTCCTCCACATCAATAATGCTAGAGCAAAGCTTGTTGAAAAATGAGCACAAATTAGCAATAGGCTTGTACACATCTAAGCTTATGCAATGTCTCGAGGCAACAAGTAGAAGTTGATGCATAAGAACATGGCAATCATGACTTTTCAGCCCAATAAGTTTTCTATCAGATTTGCTAACACACCTAGATATGTTAGAAGAATAGCCACCGGGAACTTTCAACTTTTCTAACACAGATACGAACTTATCTTTTTGCGCATTAGTCATGGTGTAAGATGCTGGAGGCAAGTAATAGCAGTCACCTGCATCTACTGGCCATAAATCTCTTCGAATGCACATTTTCTTCATATCTTGACGAGCTTGTAAGTTGTCTTTACTTTTCTTAGAATCACCCAATAATGTGTTTAAAATATTCTCGCACAGATTCTTTTCTATGTGCATCACATCCAGATTGTGTCTAACAGATAAATACTTCCAATAAGGTAGCTGAAAAAAGATGCTTATCTTATTCCAACCAGGAGGTAATGGTTGAATTTGATCTCCAAGCCTCTTGCGCTTATTCATTTTTCCAAATGTGATATTTTTATATCCATCAAATTGCCTCAGTATATCTTCTCCAGATAGTGTCTTAGGTGGAAGTCGAAAATCTTTTTCACCATCAAAATTTTTCCTATCACGTCTATATGGATGATTCATTGGAAGAAAGCGTCGATGGAAACCATAGCATTGCTTTTTCCCAAACTTTAACCATTTTGATACAGTCTCCACATTACAACAAGGACATCCCAAATCTTTCTTACCTTTAGTGCTCCAACCAGATAAGTCACCATATGCTGGAAAATCGTTAATGGTCCATAAAATCATTGCCCGCATAGTGAAATTCCTTTTGCTATATGCATCATAAACTTTGACTCCAAGCTCCCAAAGTAGTTGCAGCTCCTCAATTAATGGCTCCAAGTATACATCAAGGTCATTTCCAACCATATGTGGACCTAAGATTAATAGGGACATCATAATAAATTGTTCTTTCATAAGAAGCCAAGGCGGAAGATTGAGAGGTGTCACCAACACAGGCCAGATGCTATGTGATGCACTCATATTGCCAAATGCATTAAGTTCATCTGTTGCTAATGCCAATCTAATATTGTGTGGTTCAGCAGTAAAGTCTGGATACCTGGCATCAATAGACAACCATTATGGTGTGTCTGAAGGATGATGAATACGACCATCCTTGCTTTTCCTTCAGATGGCCAAATCATATCTTTAGCAATAGATGAAGACATATAGAGCCTCTCTAACTGAGGTATCAAAGGGAAGTGATACATGAACTTAGCAGCTACCTTCTTTCCCTTTGTTTTGTATTGCTTTTCATTCCATCTTGAAGCACCACAAGTATCACAATTTTCTTTTGAAGTTGCATCTTTGCGAAAAAGCATGCAATTATTTGTACATACATCTATAGTAGAATGATTAAGTCGTAAATCCTTCACGATCGCATTTGCTTCATAGTACGTCTCCGGGAATAGACATTTTTCTTCTGGAAATCCTGAAATAATCAATTGTAACAACTTTGTGAACTAATCGTTGGACCATCCTGATTCCTCCTTCAGAAATAGCAAGGCAACCAAATATGATAGCTTAGAATGACTTGTGCAACCTCTATAGAGTGGTTGATCCGCCTCTTTTAGCAGCTTGTAAAATCTTTGTGCATCTACATTTGCATGTTCCTCTGTAGCTTCAATAGAGTGGTCATTTGTTGTGTCACCCATACCAAACAAATCCCCCAACATCTGATGCATATTATCGGTGCTAGGCATGTTTGGTGCCACAACAGGATTGCTCCTACCAATCACCTCCCCATGAAACGTCCAAACATCATAGCTATGCACAAATCCTTTTTGTAATACATGTGAGAATACCTCCTCTGTTTTAAGGTATCTGTTCAAACATACCTTGCAAGGACATATTAATTTCCCCTGTCTAGTTGGTCTCCGATGGATAAGAGCAAACTCAATGAACTTTCGTAACCCTGCCTTGAATACATCACTTTGCACTATGTTCCCAATATACATCCAACTTCGATCTATTAGAAAATCCATCTACATGAAGGAAAATATAAAATAAGTTAAGCACACATTATAAGAAATATATATATATATATGCAATTCAAATAGTATATTGATTATATTCCTTTCAGTCTATCTAGGTATTTATATTCCTTTAGTATATATATATAAATAATCGAGTAACCTGATATAGGTATGATTTAGAGTAAATTTGTTCTTCATATTTTATATCTATCCCCTATACTATTTGTTGGACCCATCAAATACATGAATTTGTAGTCTTTTCCTATTTTCAGGTTTTGGTGAATCGCCAACCTGAATCTGTATAATAACTCCTACTTCATAATTTGATCTGTAGAATAACCTGAACCTAAATCTGGGAAATTATGATATGTAGAATAACTCCTACTTCTGATCTGGGAAATTATAAGTTGGTAGTGTCGACTCATGTGTCAGTATTCCTATAAATAATTATGATCATATTTGTTCCAATTTATACACTTGTCGGTACCACCGACAGCAATGTCAGTAATAGTGAGCTGAGTCAATTCTTATCACTTTCTTGAAATCAACAAAAAGATCATCAATTCCAAAATCATTGATAAATAAACATGGAACAATAAAAATAATGATTATTTGATGCAATTGAGAGTCGTGGGATATTAATGTAAATCAAGCACAACAATATCAAACTGAGCAAGAAGTTCACCAAATACATGATAAAGAGCCTGTGAAATGCAACAATAAATCAGTGCATTACCCTACTATCATTAGGCATTAGGATGAAATACATATATGAAATAGGCACTTCCTTTTAAAAAAAATTAACATTCAGGTAGGTATCTACACAATCTAATCCCTATACCATCAACACACTCTTTTATTAATTTTTTATCTTCCATGAGGCATAACTATCATCTAGATCCTGAATCATGGATAGTTGTGAAAACTACTCAAAATCAAAATCTGATGATCAGATGTGACCCTCATTTATCTATGACAAAACTTATTCCCAAGAATCATTTCACCCCTACAAAAGAACTGTCATGAGTAATAAATTCCCTTAGTTAAAACCCTACATTTAGGTAGGCATCACCTCAATATCTATTCAAAATATGCATTCCTGATCAAGCCTACATTTAGGTAGGGATCTCTATGACAAAGCCCTATAATTATGTAGGCCCTCCTTTTAAAGGTATATATCCAGTAGGAACCTTTGTCAAAGCCCTATCCCAAATAGGCATTGATCCAGTTTCATCCCTATGCTTAGATAGGCACTATTGCTGAAAGAACAATGCTCATATTTGTATTTAATCCAAATTACCTATGATTAAAGTCTTATAATAGGTAGGCACCCCAGAATATTAGTCCAACAATATGGTAGACATCTCTATGGATGAAAATTGTATATTCATGTAGGTTTCCCTTTTATAAGCACTACATTTTAGAGTATGCTCTCTTATTCTATAAAGACCTACATTCATATAGGCACCATTCTCAAAGCCCTACATCTAGGAAGGCATTCAAACCAAATCCATAGACTTAGAAAGATATCTACACTAAAGCCTTATTCAAGATAGGAATACCTCGACTGACTTTGACAAGCTGACAATCCCTATTATGAATAAGAATTCTTTAGGAATGTAGTCCTATTGTGAATAGGCAACCGCATAGGTGACTCCTTGATCTCAAACCATACATTCAAGTGTGCACATCTACAAAATCCATGCATTTTGGTAGGAACTCCTTCCCTATGAACATTTAAGAACCTCAATTAAAGACTTTCATACTCTAGGCACCATATGCAAAGCCCTAACTTACATAGGAACTCACTAGTATAAGACACCCCAAATAAGCACCTTTACATCAAAAGCCATATCATGCGAAGGAACATCTTTTCATATATGCTTTCAAAAATCTACCCTAAGTGGGTAATTAATTTTACATTTTACAATTAAAGCCTTGTCTTTGGCAACCACCGTTTTTATTCTTTCTTTCAGAGCCTTTCCCTGATTATTTGCTTTCCAAAAAACCTATCTTGAGTAGGAAAACCTCTTTTAAATCCTACATTTTAAGGCCTACCAATTGAAGGCAACTCACTTTGTTTCTACATACTAACCCTATTCTGAATATGTATTTCACCTTTCAATATGTAAATATAGGAACTTCCATATGATCATGATTTTACAACTATATCTATTTATCCTATACTAAGCCCTTACGCAAGACCGTACATCTATGCATATATTGAATGCTAATAAATTGGATTATGACTTGATGCCACTTTAATAAAGAACCATCCCACTTTTTCCTATTGAGGATGTAGTTTAAGAGATGGTTGAACATAGCCATTGAGAAATAGAGTTTAATAAGTGATTCTTTCAAAGGTCCTACCAAAAATCTTATAATTCTTCAACTAGTTCACCAACATCTAGAGGACAAATGATTAACTAGTATGGCACATATTCTAGAGGCAAACCACATTGTTGGATACTAGTCTACTATTGTATGTTATCTTTTTAGCACTTTTTCCATGAAAATCACCGGCATAGCAAAATACAATACAGAGAAACAATTGATTAACAAGTATAGGCAGATGCCTTGACTATACATCATCATCAGATAATTGTATGGTACTAAAACATAATAATGATATAGCATGTGCACTTCATTTCAAAGTCCTATTTTAGATAGGTACCTTAGTTTGATCCTGACAAGACCTTAAAATGTACCATATAAAATCATTGTCTTGAATAGATAAACAAAAGATTAATTGCAGCCCTACTCTATGCATCCAACTCTTTACAATTTGACACTTTCGGGTTGTGATCCTATCCCTAAATTTTTCAATCTACCAAATCTTGTGATTGACCTATCTTATTCAATCACATAATTATAGAAGAGAGAGAGATGATAGTTCTTTAAAAATCAAGAAGATTCTATGATCTTTCATGATTATAGATTTAGAATTTTATAGAATATCTTCTAAGGAACCTGAATCATATCCAAACCTCTTTTGAATCCACCTTTTTCTCACTAGGCATGAGTATGTGATAGAACAATACATGGATTTAGTTAGAACTAGAGAAACTATGGGAGACACTTCCATAGACCTGAACTCCTCAAATGGTTCACCAAAAATCTGGGGGGTGGGGGTTAGATGATTAGTCAGATGCTGAAACACACCTTGTCTATAGGCTAGACTTATCACCATATCATCATTTGTACCCAACTGGGAAACTAGATGAAGAATCATTTCAAGTATCCTTTGTGATGGGTGCAGAGCCTATGGCCAGTTGACTTGTGCACCTCTCCAATGTTTTGTGTGTGGTTTACTAAGTAGACTAGTCTCTAAATGGTAGATTGATTTATCCTATTTCTTCATTTTTTTCATATGTCTGTTATGATTGGTTTCCTATACCAATCTAATGAATGAGGGTTTCACGCAACCAATCTGGGAGTGTAATATTCATGGCCCATGTATGCATTTGCAGAAATAGCTAATGATCACTCCTTGCAAGGACTCTTCCAAATTCTTGATGAGAACACCCTTAGCTTACCTGAAATAAATTGGGACTCGTTGGGACATTATTGGCCTTAGCTTCCTTGACGAACCATTCAGTGGCAGTGAGTGTGTTGATCTCAGCAATGTATTAGTCTATAGTTGAGATGGGTTCAGAACTATTCATCATGCTGCACAGAGGAGTCATGTTCATAGAAATCGATGCTCCACTTATGGAAGAGAAAAGGTGATTCTGCATGGCGGACTGTGTTGGATTCAGAGTCTTGCAAATTTTTTTAGTTAGAAACTGAGATACTTATCTAATTTGCGGGCAAGCCTGGCATCGCTTACACTGGTAGCTAGGAAGCTATTTTTTTAGATTTGAAATAGTTTATCTGTGATGGAAACTATTTTTTGTATGAATAAATCTTGTATCAAGATAGTGATCTGACCTGTCAGCGGCGACCGTAGTGGTGTTCGGGGCACCTTTCGGCAGCTAGGGTGAGGAAGGGGACACAATTCTGGTGGCACCTTTCGGCGGCGACCGTAGTGGAGTTGGGGGCACCTGTCGGCGCAATGGAGGGCAGACTAAGGCTGAGAGGTGAGGGCACCTATCAGCGGCGACCGTAGTGGTGTTGGGGGCGTCGGCGGCTAGGGCGAGGAAGGAACGGAACAGTCGCGATCGGCTAGGCAGAGGAACGGAACAACTGCGACCCTCTCCACCAATGAAACAGGACACACACAGTGCGGGAGGGAGATGTGCACGGCGTGAGAGGGGAGGGTTTATCTTTTTTTTTTTGCAAATGTTGTGTTTTAGAATGGAGGGAAGGGTTATGAGATGGAGGGAAATATTTGGCATGGCATTTTTCACGGGGTGATTAGTGAGTAATGTATTTGTAAGGGATTAGTGTTCACATAAAAGGTCTAAGGATGTCAAAAAACATGGTTGAGGGTTTTGGTCCCATGTTTGAAGGATGATCCCTCACAAATAGACATCATTATTCACGATTTTTGGTTCCTCACAAATGTTCTTCAATAAAGGCCAATTTTTTTGTAGTGAGTTGGGGGACCTCAGGCACCAGATCTCCATGTGCCTGCCCTCCTGCTCCATTAACTGATGCAACATCTTTGCTCTCGGCAGCATGTTCTTCATGATTTCCAGACATCTTTAAGCTTTATCTTCTATTGAGAGCAGAAGGTTATTGTAAGAAAATATGGGAAACTCATAAGAACAGACGAAAACCTAGTCCTAGATCCCTGTAGACTCAGCGAACCTAGAGCTTTGATACCAAACCAACTGTGACACCCCACCATCACACAGACAACGAGATGACACGCGAAAATGTGTGGAACCATATATTACCAAAAACATGGGTTAATTAAAACTGATTGTGGAAAGCATACATATAGAACATTTGCAACCAGACCCTGCAAGAAGATCATGTCATATATAGATATATTCAAGATCACCTGCCTGATATGTTCACCACTTAAAGTCACCCACTGTCGCAATAACACATATTAGTTCATCACCTGTTTATACATACAGAATGGCCACGTACGACCAACAACATGGTATACAAAAATTACAGCAGTTAAACATCGTGAAACATCATCAAAACACTTCCAAGGACCTGAGAGTACAGGGATGACTTCTGAGACTCTACTACAAAACCACCAAAACAGCAGCATGTCCATATCTTGCCTTCTACTACTCTTCTTGTTGCTCGGCCGCAACCTCACGACCACCATTGCATCTAGAGCAATCACCTAAAAAGGGTGTAAACTAGTGGGGTGAGACACACAGTCCCAGCAAGAAACATAACTTCCCGCCGCAACTATAAAACCTCAGAGGTTAAAGCAGATAACAGCAAATAATTGATAAAATGTATAACAAGAGCAGCATATTGAGCAAAGCTATTATTACCAACAGGCTCACCAAGATATCTGGAAAGCATATAACCAAGTATTTCTTTAAGGAACGTGATTGATAAGATAAGCTTTATAAGAACTTATCACAAAATATAAGGATCGTACACATATCTGCAAGGTATAACTAGATCAGCTATATAAGCAAGGCCTCAATCAATGTTTTGTGTTTTGCTCTAAGCAAGATATACTTATTCGGCTGGATTACGTTTTATTATGCCCTGAGGAAGTGAGCCTTCCCTGCTCAAGTCCAACCATTGGCTGTGAAGCCCAATCCGGTGCCATACAAGGTCTAAGGAGATCCGGACTCCATGACTTCACCTTCTCATCATCAGTACACGAATCATCAAGCAAGACCACAGTCTTATGCTTATAGGGCCTCAGCCTCTGGGTCAGCTCCGCAAGTTACCCATATCTCTAGCTCACCTCATCATAGGTGCTAGTACATACATCCGAGCCATGAACGTATCATGCTCATCATCACATATCCTGAGCCATGGGTATGTTCACCATGCTCCATATATCCTGAGTCTGCGACCATGGTTGCACTCAACCCTCCTATTTTAGGCTAGGGGTAGCCTCACATATTCAACAATATGCGCTCCAGGTAATCCCACAGGATAAACCTGTTTCACCACCACCAAATACTGGTGGTAATGGATCTATGTCCAGGGCAAACTACATGATAGGTTCATCTATAATTGATTAATATATTTTTAGCCAATTGTTGAGGCAAAACAAAGTATAACATAGCCTTATAGCATTACATCATTATTGCCATCAACATACTGTCCTGGGACCTCAATCCCTCATGATATCAACCACTGCCTCTCAAGACATCATAATCATGCATCAACATCCTGGGAACACATCCCTTATCTCATCATCAGAGGATAACACCTCAACTAGGCACTCAGCCTTATATCAGGTCCTCAGACCTATCAACTTGTTATTTTATTAACAAGGATTATCATCACATTGTGCTAGTCGAAGCACATATATCTCATAGCTCTTACCAGGCTATGAATCCACATGAAATACCTGCATGGTTAGTATACACATTCGCAGAGATTACTGAAGCCATCATGGATTAACAAAATGATCATGCTATCAAGTATAAAGAAGCATCCATGAGTATATCACACAAACTTTATCATCCATAGTATTATTATTAATCATGGGCATATATTATGCCTTATACTTGTGACCATATGCATGTGTCACACCATCATGTGTAGCAACATCATATCTTCCCAAACATACCCGGTTCACCACCTATCATCTTATCTCATCATCATAGTTGCATGATTCAAGGTGATTACATCATATCACTTGTGTTATCATTATTAATATGGAACTATCAACTATATACATTCCGGGTTATTAGAACCCTCACCAAAACTCCTGCAACCCTCACTATAAAGTATGACGAGCAGCGCCAACCCTCCCCAAAGGGTGTACCGTCTAGGGTTCCAAACCCTAAAGCAACTCATCACCATATCAGCCAAACACTGCACATCCTCTAACATGCATCAAGGTTCCATTAGCACTCATGGTGTCGGGCAGCCATCACCAAGGTCTAACGTACAACACTACCATGGCTATCGGCCAAGGGTCTAACGTGCACCAAGCTAGGGTTAAGGTTAGGTTTCACTTTCGGGCTAACCTTCAACACGAGCCATATCGACCAAAGGGGTGTCGCCCAAGGCACCCATATTGCGCAACCATCTCAGCATCATCTGAGGGTTAACCCTATCGGCCAGGGTATCCATGACGTCCAAGAATGGTGTCGTGGATGGCCATGAAGCATCATAACGACCAGCATCCTAGGGTTAGCATGTCGGGCATGAAGCCATATCGTCCAACACTTCATATAAGTCAAGCTCAACTAAGGCATGGTGGTATCGACCAAAGCCATCCTGGGCACCATACCATATCACCCAAGATCATCTAAATAAGGATAATGACCAAGGTTGTGTCGGGCACCCAGCTATCAAAGCCTATCGACCAAGACCACCTTAAGACAAGGGAGTGTATCAGGAGTCCTCTCTACATGGATGTATCAGGCAACCACCTATACAAGGTGTATCCGCCACTCATCATAGGTGTATCACCCATCCATCAACTCCACCAAGGGTATCGACCAAGGGACCATAACAGGCACCAACTAAGCTTCAACCAGGCATATTGTCCAGGGATACAAGGATCATCCAAAAGCCCAAGCAAGCATATCTACCAAGGATTACACCTCAAGGACATACCGTACATCACCACAACTAAACCCTATCGCCCAACACAAGGATAGCCTACTAGGCTCCATATCATCCAAAGCATAATGGGCACCAACTCAACTATCTCAACAAGGTGTGTTGCCAAAGGGTACAACTCCAAATAGGGCTATCGGGCAGCACAACTCCAAGGTCATATCATGCAAGGCACAACCCCACAAAATCATCTTCAACCTCAAGCACAAGGGCACCAAACCCTAATTGATCAAGAAGGTCAGCTCACCTCTCAACAACTAAGAGAGAGGGGTTTTGCACAACCTCTATCACAATCGGGCAACCCCAAGGATCCACCTCAACATAGGTCATCATCTATCCAAAAGCTCACCTCTCAAATCCATGGTGAGAGGAGGGTGTTGCTCAAGCAACTAGAATACAAGCTCACCTCTCAACCTAATCGAGAGAGGGGTATTGCCCACATTACTAGATCTCAAACTCACTTCTCTAGACCAAGGAGAGAAAAGAGTGTTGCTCAACAAGGAAACCCTAAACCATGGTTCGACCAACTAGGTGTAAAGGCATATAAACCATCAAAAACAACAACATCATGCTCATTATATCCATAAGATCAACAACATATACTAGAGCAAGAAACATAACATGCAATGGCCGATCATCATCATATATGAAACATGCAACATAGAGAAGGTAGTATAGCTAGGGTTAGAAGTTATGTAGCCTACCTTAAGCAAACTCCTCAAGCTCCAAAGCTCCAAGATTCAAGCTCCTAGCTCCTAGCTCCAAGCTCACCACTTCGGCCACCTCAAGAAAAGGAACAAGAAGCATAACCACTATGGCCGAAGAGTAGGCATGGAGAAGAAGATGCTAAGGAGAGAGGGAAGATGCTTACCAAAGAACAAGACCCACCTAGGGTTCGGCCACCATGCTAAAGGAAGAAGAAGAACTCCTTCAAGGAGATCGACCACCAACCTTAGCTCCTCCAAGGGTATCGACCACAAAAGGTTGCAAAGGAGAGGTGTATCGTGCACACAAGGAAGAGAGGAGCAATAAAGAGCTAAACGGGTTCCTAAGGAAGAGAAAGGCAAGGCATATATAAATGGGGAGTCAAGGTTAAACCAAGGCAAAGTGTCACCTTACTAAGGGACACTTGTCCACACGTTTTACCACCTTGCAAAACTCATGCACATGCCATGCCACCACTCAACCAAGGTTCGGCCACATGTCCAAGCTAGGGTGACACAACCAAGGCAAGGAGGTCAACAAATGTCAAAGGCTGACACACTACTCTTCCATGGCTGACACACCCCCATGGGTGATACCCCATGGCCGATACAAAGCATCCTTGCCCGATACAGAGCTCAACCAAGTAGGGCAAGGCCCAAACAAGGGAAAACAAGGCCCAAAAGAGCTCAACCAAGCCCAAGACAACTCAATTCACAAGCCCAAACCTTCCTCTCAACCCTAAAGGAAGCAAAGAGAGAGAAAGACATCTCTCAAGGTGTCAAACTTTCTCTCCAACCCCATCTTAGGTTATTTTGCAAGTAGCACCTCCAGCTCTCAACTAAGCACAAGCAAACCCTAATCATCACTAAAGATGATTAGCAATCAACCAAGCATAAGGTTTAGGCAAAACAAACAGGGTAAGCCCAAAATGAAGGTCAGGGTCCTTACAATAATGGAATAATCACCTTATGTTCAAGGCGCTTTTCAAAACACTATTATACATGAAAAGACAAAAAACCATATCATAAAAGGTCACTAGTTCAAATAATTTACTATATGTCAAGAATAGAGGACATATTCATATCATGCAACCAAACAAAACCATACATGGGTCAATAAGAGAACAGAAGTGTACCTTTGGAAGTTAGAGCATATATCTTCGAATATCAAGTTCGATCAAGGCCAAGTTCATGACACATAAATATGAATACATGCATTAATATAAGAATCATCATTATTAAGGGTCTTTAAAGGCCACAATTATATTTTTGGGTTCCTATATTAATTCTAGGTGTAATAACACATCCATGTCCAACTTTAGCCATTTTTTAACATTTCAAGACCAAATCTTTATCATGATCATCCATCGATGTCAAAAATGGGTTCACATCTAGGTCATGTTAAGGATAACCCTTAGTCATCATCAAGTATTCAACTTCATCTTTTTATGATATTAAAAATCAAGATGTTCACAAGATTATGTATCCAATATCTTAAAAGGGGAAATTCATAATATTTGATCATAGTAGGGTTATTACCCATAAGGTTGGGGTAAAAACTACAATTGAAATTCATTTTAATTTTGTAAAAATAATCATAAATTTGAGATTTATACTTTACGATTAGATTTTAGTCTTAAGATTAGTCAAAGTCATCTCATCATGAATCAGGGAGTCATAAGAGTATAGTAAGAGTCGATATTGGGTTTAAGATATTATGATCAAGTCATGACAAATGATCCATATTTGATTTCTAAAACTTCACAAAGGATCATATTCCAGGTATAAATTAAAAAAGGAATGAGATTTAGATCTTGAAACTACTCCCAATAGATGCATATCATTTTCCAAATGAAAATGGACTTCATGTTCATATTATTTGGAGATCAAATGTAATTTATATGATGTAAACATAAAGCATAATTTTATCAATTTTGGAATAAGAAAAAAATACCTTGAATAAAGGAGAAAAGGGGGGTCGTGGATCACAATATTTGGTCAAATGTTGATTCTGATCCAACGCTCAACAACTATCAGTCACAAAGAGAGATGAAAATCGCAAGCCACGCGACGGCCACAATAGAGAGCCCACCAACGAGGAAGAGGAAAATGAAGAGGGGAGGGAGAGAGAGAGTCGGGAAGTGTTGTCCACATTCAAGGGAGTGAGGCAAAGTCAATGACGACCTTATTTATAGGTAAGAGATGCTAGGGTTAGGGTTGGTCATGGGGTTAGGGTTAGCAAAAGTGGCAGACAAGGAAGTTTCTCAAATGCTTCAATTAGCGTAGATTCTAGGGAAGATTTAGACTACAGTCGAGGAAGAAGGAGAAATAGGGGCAAAACGGAGGCAAAAATTGCCACGAGGGTAGTAGGGCCGAGGAAGGTCGAGTTGAGGATCACTTTCCATTGACTTTCCTTTTTGGCTTGAACTTGAAGATGACCCAAGCCACGCTGGATCAGAATCCACTCGTGGTTGGGCTGGGGGGTGAGCCACCTATGTGTGTAGATCAAGGTCCTTAGACCCGATTTAACGTTGTTGTGGTCGGTTCATTCAAATGGCACAAGTGCAACACACATAAGCAAAATAAAGACAAAAAGTTTGGTTTTCCTGTCTTTGAAATTAGAAAAAGAGTGTAAAATTGTAGGGGTGCCCAAATAAGTCGAACATTTGACATACACTCATTTTAAAGAGTAGAACATGTGTAAATAGTGAGTCGTCAAGGAGACTTCTTCTCCCCGACCCCTCATTAACCTGTGGAGGCCCGACACAGGAGTATGGTAAACCAAGTGTGCAACCCATTGGTTCTGGTGCAAACCATGTCAGACATAAATCCCAGTTTATTCGTCCCCGTAAGGATTCAAACCTGGGACTCTGCCTGCATTCACGGTCCGATCACCAGTGAGCCACACCCTTGCGGGCAACATTTGTAAATAGTTTTAAATAAAAAAGAGCATTTTTGATTAAATAATTGATGAATTTTTATTTTAGGGATATCTCATACTAGGATTTGTAGGAAATATGTGCATACAATTGATTCAAAACATGAAATTTCACTTTGGAGAAAGTTCAAAGGGTTATTAATCATAGAAGTTACTAAGAGTAAGAAAATCAATTCAAATTTATATTAAACTTGACATGACAAATCACGTCTCCTCACTAATTTTTTGGAGTGATGACCATTATACACCTTATGCCCCTATTTGGTTCGGGCGTGGACCGGGTTTAGGCCTTGTCGCGTAGCGACACGTAGGACCAAACCAGTCTGGCTCAGGCTGGGTTTCCGTTTGGCAAGGAGACTGGTTCGGACCCCGTTTTGAGTTTAGTCAGTCCCGTTTTGAGCTTGACGCAGTACAGGTAGAGGCAGGTTTGGAATCTCAAACTCGGTTTGCACCCTCACGTCCCTCACGACACATCTTTCCCTCTCTCCCTGGAAAAGCAGCTTTGCCCCCTTGTCTGCTCCCAACGCAGCTAGCTTCGGAGCTGTTGGCATCTTCTCCCTCATGATGAATCGACAGTTGCCTACCTTCTGCCATGCTCGCCCGTGAAGTAAATGCGAGTAGGCTGCCTCGATCTGCCATGGTTGGCCCGGTCAAGCGGCAACTAGGCTTCCTGCCGCCTGCCACCGCCGAGCTAGGTCGGTCAAAAGCAAGGTTCTGGTGCTTATCTCCATTCGCCAGGTCTGCCATGAATGGTCATGTCGTCCACAGAAGAAGGCGTAGGCGGCACAGAGGAATCTGAAACCCTAGTCAGTGTTGTGCCTTTAAATTGGGGGTGTGGTGCTGCGAGGTGCTCGACTTCTACACAAGCATCTTCGTTGAAGTGTTGCGAGGTGTTCCGCAGAAGATCATTGCCGCTCGCTCGTGGTCTGTCGGCGCTGCCCAGGTCGACGCTTGTGCCCAGGTTCTGCTGCTTCCGTCGTCACTCCAAGGGGAGATTCTGCTCAGGTTGGTCTCTGGGTAGGGTAGATGGTTCTTTCTGTTTTAATGTCGATTAGGGCAAAATGTCGAATAAGTACCAAAACATTTGTGAAATGGTGTTCTTTATCGAAACATGTATGGTTGAATCTGATGTTATCGCCATTTCGGTTGAGTTTATCAGTTGTTAGATTGGGTTTATATGATGTTAAGTACGAAATAGTTGACTCCTTTTGCTAGTTAAAAGCGTATATTTTTTAATGTTGTTGATTTTGATGCTTTTCCCGTTGTTTACTCTGCACAGAACATACTTGTTATTGTTTTTATGCTCTGGACGAGAATGGTCTCTCAACTGATGTGGTCTGTAGTATGTGTTGGTCTAAGAAGCGTGATTTCAATAGGAAAAAAATATTATTTGTATATGTAATGAAGGTCTTTGCAGTTACCTTATCATATGTACAAATAGTTGATTTAATGTATGCCATATGATCTACCTATATGAAGATGTTACAAAATTTAAAATGTTATATATGTGACAGTGATCTAGGATTATAACTTCATATATCCTTGTCTTCTTATTAGACATTAATTGATGGGGATGTTAAATGATGGTACTATACGTTTGTTTGATGGATGAATATGGTGATATGAAGCATACACCATATCCTGTTGTTGGCTTTTCAGAAAGATGTTAGACTTGACTTGGTTTTAGTCATACACCACACTCCACTTGCATTTGAAGCTTGAAATGTGTTTTTCTTAGTGAGTCTGTATTCCATCTTGGTTAAGGAGTATCCTTTCCTCTGCTGTCATATTAGTGAGTCTGTATTCCCTGGTCGAGATGCTTTCTCTGTAAACCAGTCGGACAAAAGGTTCTCGTTCATCCATTATTCCTTACTGGGGCTGGGTATGCATTCCATCTTGGTTAAGGAGTAATTACCAAACCTTTTTTAGTTTGTACCATCTCCTGTTTCGAGATCATGTGCTCTCATTGGGACATTCTACGTTCATATATTCTTGTGTTCTTATTAGACATGAAGAAGTTATGGGGATGTTAAATGATGCTATGAATATGTGTCTTATATCGAATGTTAGATGATGATAGGTCTAGGGAGGAGTACCTCATTCGGATGAATCATTTGTTTTTTGTAAATGACCTTTTATATGGACAGTAGAATGTAGGAACAAGTAAATCATGTTACACTAATGTTAGTCATGTACTCTGCTGAAAAGGTTTATCTCTGATGTTTAGTCCTGAACTCATGTTAAGAAAGGGTGGCTTAACTTTTTAATCTGTACTAATGTTAGTCATGTGCTCTGCTGAAAAGGTTTATCTCTGATCATTAACTGTCTAATCATTCTATTTGATCATTAACCTGCCTACATGCTCATTAGTGTTTCATTATTTGTGTTTGGGTGTTAATCAATCAAGCTTGTCTCATTTGATAATATTTGTAACTTGCCTAAATGCTCGTTGGTGTTTCATTATTTGTTTTTTGGTGTTAATCAATGAAGCTTGTGTATATGCTTATTGAATCAGTATTGAAGGAACACACATAAAAAATGGTTTCTGTTATGACTGAATTGTATTAAACATTTACACTGATTATGTAAAGGTACTAAAAAATAGAAATGTATTTTAGCACAAAAATTTTGAGTGATGATCTCAGACAAAGAATTTGACTCATGTTAAAAACTATAACCCTATAGACATGTTAGTTTTTTGTTCTTTTATGTATATGTGCTTCAGTAACATGCGTTTGAACACATTGGAACATGCGTTTGAACACATAGGTTACAACTTCATGAATGTGCTTTAATTTTAGTGATCTCATGTTATGAATTAGATGGAGTCATTTGATAATATCTGTAATTTGTATAACCCTATAAATCAAGCACAATGTGGTGTGCTATTCGCCTTGTTTACTCTGCCACAGACCACACTTGTTATTGATTTTAATGGTTTCTGTTGTGACTGAATCGTATTAAACATTTACACTGATTATGTAAAGGTACTAAAAAATAGAAATGTATTTTAGCACAAAAAATTTGAGTGATGATCTCAGACAAAGAATTTGACTCATGTTAAAAACTATAACCCTATAGACATGTTAGGTTTTTGTTCTTTTATGTATATGTGCTTCAGTAACATGCGTTTGAACACATTGGTTACAACTTCATGAATGTGCTTTAATTTTAGTGATCTCATGTTATGAATTAGATGGAGTCATTTGATAATATCTGTAATTTGTATAACCCTATAAATCAAGCACAATGTGGTGTGCTATTCGCCTTGTTTACTCTGCCACATACCACACTTGTTATTGATTTTATTTATCATTATTTCTATTTTTTAAATCATTTTACACATGCAAGATCTGATATTTACAAAATGCGTGTGCCATGTAATTGATATGAGTTAGGTGTGTTTGCCTACTTTTCTTTCCATATTTTTATTTTCAACTTTTGTTTAAATATCTTTCGAAGAATTTTTCCTAAATGTGGGTGACATGTAATCTGAACCAGCAGATATGTAATTTACACTATATTGTGCGGTCGAGATATCGAACATAGTTTAAGTCATTTCCCTTGTTGTACTAATTAATTATATGGGAGTTGGATCCCAACAATACATTGTAGGTTTTTGGTTTTAAGGCAGAACATATGACTGCGTTTCCAGTTAAAATTTTCCCAGTTAAGCGGGTTGATCTTTATAATTATTTCATCATGGTTGTTGTTATATATTTATGTACATCTTAGTTACCGGTCGTTGTCATCAAATATTGCAGCAACTACACGAGTATGCCTCCCGTCGACCCTAACCACCGTATTGTATGGACAAGAGAGTCTGATGCTGATGTGGTGACAGCATTGCGCAAACAATATGACCTAGGCAGGTGTATTGATGGTAATTTTACTAGGGACTCTTGGAGGGAAATAACTTCTGATGTCAATAATAGGGTTGGCGACGTGTATAAGTTAGACCAGATAAGATGTCGCTGGAAGAACCTTAAAAAGGACTACGTCCATTTGAAGGGTTTGACCAACAAGAGTGGCGTTGGATGGGATGAAGAAAGGCACAAGCCCATTGTACCGGACACCCCTGAGTGGAAAGAGGCCATTGCGGTACGCACACTATACAAAACTTTTTTCCTAACAAATTGTGACTGTACATGTAAACATGATTATCCTAATACACATATTTTTGAAAGCGTAGGCAGACAGGGACCTGACTAGGTTTCTTAGGCGCCCGTTTCCCCACTACTACGACATAGAGCTAATGGTGGGGAGGAACATTGCTAGAGGACACCATGCAATGTCTTCGGCGGACGGTCACATTCCTGCAGATGTTGCATCTGAGGATGATGTAAGTGTCGACTTAGGTGCAGCTGATACACCCATGTACACAGAATCGACAACAAATGAGCATAGCGTACCCGCAGCTACCGTGCAAAGTGAGGGTGAAAGCGCGCGGCCTGGGGGAACAGATAACCCGTCAGTTGGGGGCAGGAGTCCTTCTACCCATACGTGCAGGAAACGACAATCAACGCCGCAAGAGTGATGTAGTCTTTCCAATGAAGTTTTGGCTGAGTTCACACATGTTTACACAAAGGTTCACGAGTTAGGCACATCCATGTTGACCAAAGCCTATGAAAAAGAAGAGTTGGTAAACATTTTACAACATTTTAATGACAATTTCCCTGATACCCCCACTACTGTTTTTACTGCACTTGTGAACGCCATCAAGGACTCTACAAACCGCAACATCTACCTTAGCCTCAAAAACACCCATGCAAAGATAACCTTGTGGTTAAACGACCTTTGTGAAAGGTCACAATTCAGTTTTGGCACATATGTACCTCCAATGCCTTCATTTTATTTCCCGTCTCCGCAACCATTCCCTTCACCCAACTTCAACAACACGTCATCTCAACAATCATTTGTGCCGCCATTCCCTTCACCCAATTTCAATACCACATCGTCTCACCCACCATTTATGTCGTCTTCCTCTGCACCCAACTTCCCAGGCACATCGTCTCAGCCACCATTTATCCCGCCACCCAACTTCCCAGACATGTCACCGATGTGGTCTCCTACATCCAGTGATGCTGGCCCATCGGGAACATAATTGCACGGTTTATTTCGTATGCATTTGATGTTAATTATTTTCTGTCCAAATATTTACATTTGATTGACTGTTGTAATAATTTATTTTCCGCACACACATTACATATCCGTACTATTTCATTTGATTGAGTGTTGTAATAATTTATTTTTCGCACGTGAATTGGATTGTCTTATGTTGTAGCAGTTATTATGTTGTTGTTTTCATTGTACATGTAGGCATCATGTCTGCCAATGATCAACCGCAAACACATGACATGCTCAACAACCTTTTATTAGATACCTTGTTGTGGCCAGTGATTCACGTTGGAGATTTAATTGTTGACTCTATTGCATACTCAATCATGGACGCAGTATACGTTGATGCCTCCACACCACCTCGTATCCCTAGGTCTGTTAGTGTGACGCCCGTCTCGCGGAAACATGATTAACTAATGCGAAAGCGTTCATCAAGCAGCGGATTAGTGAAAATCACTAAAAATTAAAACCTTTTTATCAAAATATCCATTGAAGAAAAACTTTCTCACATAGAACCAAAGTAACATAATTACATTCTTGTTCACAGGTACATATTCTGTATCATCTCCTTTTGAGAATTACAAGCATTAACTGTCCTGTCAAGCTAAACACAGGCAGTATAAAATCTCGAGGCTCTAAGCCAAAATCTCGAAAGCACTAAGTACTACTCCGAGGACCTGAGAGTACAGAGACGACACATAGGACTCTATTTACATCTATACAAGGCATAACAGTCAGTGTCTCCACCTAAGACTTCACTATTGTCTTTGCTGCGGCTATTGTTGTCCTTCACCTATTGAAGGATTCCTATCTCCTCGTCCGCGTCCACCTAAAAATGTGGTTCCCACGGGGGTGAGACAATTATAAAAATTGCCCCAGCGAGAGTTATAACTCTCCGCCAGTAACATTGTTATTGCAACTTAAGAAGATAAATATGAATGGAAGAATCATATTTGTATAGCAGTAGATATTTTAATGTCTAACATATTAGAACATTATTCTATATCAGAAGCATTGCAACTATAACTTGATAGAATCAACATGTCATTTATCCTTTAAGGAATATAAAGAACATGAATAACATCTATTCAAACTACATAATCATTACCACTGCTTTAATTCTCTTCAGGATTAGATCATATATCTAAAGCCTGGTATTATCATTGTGGAGTCATGGCCCGTAGCCATATTCTTTTCATAAAGTGTTGGGATCTTAATCCCTCAATTCACCACTGGAAATTCTCATCCTTTCACAATTTCAATACCCTAACCATGTGATTCTGGGTGTTTAAACCCTTAGCTCATCACCTGAGCATTGTTACCACTTCCTTAGGTAACTAACACCTTTAGGTCATTTTACCAAGGTAAGTATGATACTTGATGCCTATTAACTCTCTTTCTACCTCTTATCAGACAACAAGATATATTATGGCACACAAGGCCCAATAAACAAATTCAAATTAATAACATATCACATCGCATACCTAGCTATGCCCATCATCTCATGATACCTACATGGTTAGCACATATGATAGCAGCACATCAATTATCTATCAACATCATGCAAAAACAATGTATTAATAATTCAAGGGTATTACCCTTAATCCTTTACCAGGATTAGGATTTCCATCACACATCTCATGTATCATTCATCCAATCATATTGGACTTATATCACAACAAGGTATACCAGTATTTGGGGTGTTGGATATGATATCTATCATATCTTGATGTCTCACTTCCCTCAACACCATTAACTTTCTTAAGTTCACATACTTAGCTTGTATTAGGGTATTACCCATCCTAATACTTTATGCACCAGTTCATCACATTCATCATATAAAGTAGTGATCATCAATCACTCACTTGGAGCATACAACTATTGCCAATACTATGGATTCACCCATAAGTCATAAATTAACAAAAAGACCATGCTAGGTCCTTTTCAAAACAACTCTAAGTCAAGCTTAGAGTACCACGGTCGTGCAACCAAAAATGGCCGTGCTAAGGGAATCCACCACGGTCGTGCTACCTT
Organism: Alisma plantago-aquatica; assembly: GCA_963693085.1. NCBI lineage: Eukaryota > Viridiplantae > Streptophyta > Magnoliopsida > Alismatales > Alismataceae > Alisma > Alisma plantago-aquatica. The sequence goes on along the minus strand of OY856410.1, from coordinate 806,627,748 downwards.
GCACGGTCGTGCAAAGTGAAAATACCACGGCCGTTCTACCTAACACGGTCGTGCTACAGGAGTTCACCTCTTGAATCATATTCAAGCATGAATTCTATTCTCTTATTAGGGAATTATGGTTTCACATACCATTTCCCTTCATTAGAATAGGGATTGCATATAGCATCACCCTTCATTAGGGTTTCATATTGCATTACTCATAATTAGGGTTTACTACTCAATCCCCATTAGGGTTTCTCATAGAATCACCCTCAATTAGGGCTTTACATGGATACACCTTCAATTAAGGTTTGAGTTCAATAACCTTGTCAATTAGGGTTTATGTTCATGTTTAGGGTTTCATGATCTCTTTGCTTAAGGATCATAACCCTTAATCATCACATGAATCATATTCATGTATGAATTCATACTATCAACTTCTCAACTTGATTAGGTCATATCAACCCTTTAGTCGAGTACATACAACTACAATTAACATAGTGTATCAAGTCATTGATCCTATAAGCAATTAGGGATTCATCCCTTAATTGGCACTTAATTACTTAGGTACTATTAGGGTTTCAACCATTTGTACCTTCATTGATTATCATTACTAATCATTATTGGATCAATAGAACATTTATCATCTTAATTCTCAAAGATTCAATCACATTGGACCTCCATTACATAAGGTATCCAATTGAATTAGGGTTTACTATTCATCCTAATTAGTGATTTCACATGTAGACAACCTCTTAATAGGATTATACATGGAATCAACCTCAATTAGGGTTTACATCATATATTGGATCCATGTGTTTGTTATGCATTAATGATTAGTACCATTAAAGGTATCTCCCACCTAATCACATTAGGTTTACAAAAATGTTTGATCAATTGGACCTTCAATAACTTGAGGTATCCAAATAGATTGATCAATAGAACCTTCAACTGCACTGGGTATCCATTTGGATTAGTCAATTGAGTCTTTAATATCATTGGGTACTCAATTGAATCAACCCATTGTTCCTTCAATTACTTTAAGTACTCAATTGGATTAACCAATTGATTCTTCAATTGCATTGGACATCCAATTGAATTAACCAGATTGAATCACAAACAGTTTGAAACCGTTTAAGCAAAAAGCTTTGAAACCGCATGGACTTGAAACCGCATGGGTCTCAAACGGTTTGAGACCGTTTGGTATCAAACGGTCTTGAGACCGTTTGGTCCAAACCTCTCAAAACCGCATGGACCAAAGAGTCAATCAAGACTTCAACAACACTCAATTCCAATCTATGGAATCTCAACCAATTGGATCATCAACTCAATCATCAATTGAGTCATGAACTCATCCCTTAATTGGAACTTCAATTAGGGTCTGATCTCAATGGAATTAGGGTTTATAAACACCAATTAGAGCTTTGAAGTTGATCATCAATCAAGCTACTAATTATGTTTCAATTGATTGCATTGGATCTTCAACCATTGAATTCATGGAACCAATCATCAATTGGACCTATGCTCATACTTCAATTGAGTTTAGTAGGTCAACCTTCAACTGATTTGACCCTCCACTGACCCTCACTTGGTCATCAATTAGGGTTTGATTCAATTGGATTAGGGTTTAGAATCGCTGATTCAACAACATTCATCAATACAAGATTGTTTACTTTGAAACTTTTGAACCATCATCCAAATTGGGTATGACCTGACCCCAAACGGTCTTGAGGTCGTTTGGATGACCTCCAAACGGTCTTGAGACCGTTTTCCCATCATATCACTCAAATCCAAGCCATCCAATTAAGGTTTGGATCATGGAATTGATCACCAAATCAGCATTGCATTGTATATCAGCTTGGTACCTTTAGACCTTCAAACACCTAACCATACTCAACCCTAGACCTCCAAACGGTCTTGGGTGACCACCAAACGGTCTTGAGACCGTTTGGATGAGCTCCAAACGGTCTTGAGACCGTTTGGCTCATCCAACCTTTGGATTCTAGTGAAATTTCATCAAGGTTTGGTCTATCGAGTTGATCAACAAATCAACACTTAATTGCAATATGATTTGGTACCTTTAGACCTTCAATTGGTCAACTATACTTGACCCCAGACCTCCAAACTGTCTTGGGGTGACCCCCAAACGGTCTTGAGACCGTTTGGGTGATCCACAAACGGTCTTGAAACCGTTTGGGCTAATCAACCCAAAATCTCCAATTAACTCATTGGAATTTCAGCACTGTTTTCAATTAGGGTTTGCCCAATTGAATAGCCTTCAACTCACGATTCCATGGGATTTAATCCCTCAAATTTGGTGAGTCATTATACCACATCATTAGGAACAGTAATCCCAAACGGTCAACCCTTGGTCAACGCACTCAAACAGTCTTGAGACCGTTTGCCCAAAAAGTTCAATTAAATCAGATTGATAATCAGCACTTAATCCAATTAGGTTTCCCTAATTGATTAGCCTTCAACTCACGATTCCTTGGGAGTTAATCCCTCAAATTTGGAGGGTCAACAACCAACATAATTATGAACAGGAATCCCAAACTTTCAACGCTTGGTCAACTCACTCAAACGGTCTTGAAACCGTTTTCCCAAACATGTCAAGTTAATCAGGTTGAAAATCAGCATTTAATTCAATTCGATTTGCCTAATTGGTTGGCCTTCAACCTACGATTCCTTTGGGGTTAACCCCTAAAATTTGGTGGGTCATTAGCCTACATAATTAGGAACAAAATTCCCAAATTTTCAACGCTTGGTCAACCATATCAAACGGTCTTGAAACTGTTTGCTCCCAAACGGTTTCAAACTGTTTGCCTTTAAACGGTTTGTTGAAACCGCATAGCCAATCAAATTAAAACGATTTGGAATAGCTATCAAAACCGTTTGGCTTGGTACTTTTCTTTGGATAAGAATCTAGGATGATGTCATCATCCCCTTCCTTCGAACAACCAATAACAGCAACCGTTCTTGATGGAAATTGCAGCAAAGAAACAAGAGTGTAGCAATTTAAAGAAAACAATCAACAAAGTATAGAGAATTGATGCAATATCAATGATTAAGGGTTTGAGTTATAAAACCCGCCTTAAATCTGATCTCCAAGCTCCAAGCTACACGGATCTAATGGTGTATGAAGCTTCTCCAACTATTCCAAAGCTCAACTTCAAGATTTGGAGTGAAATGATCGGCTAGAATTGAAGATTGAGTGAAGAAATGAAGGAATTACACATTGTTTTATGATTTTCACCATGAAATCATGAAGAACGAAGATCAAAGGCTTACCAACAGGTTGGGGACGTGATCTCTGCTGTCCTTAGCCTTCTTGGTCGGTTTTGCAAGCAAGGAGAAGAAGTGGGGTCGTAAAAGCCTTTCATTTGGCTTGGAAAAGGTACTTTTATAAGAAAATTGAGGAGAGAGAAGATACTTTATAAAAGTCTTTTAATTCCAAAATTGTTGCCACCACTTCCCCCTTGGTTTCTTTCATGCAAGGGCATCTCTATCCCCACCTAACTCCCTTACATTATCCATGAATTAAGGGAAAAGAAAATAAGCACCTTAATGCTTATTATATTAATATCCCATATGTGAGTGGAAATTACTTTCCTTTATAATAAGGTGAGTGGAGTTTCACCTCCTTTAGACATTTTCGTTCCTTATCTTGGAAAAAGAACGTCCATCCTTATTCAAAATCAACCAATAACATTTTGGTTGAAGGCCCTTTAATTAATACATTCATTTTTGCCCTAAATTGGATTAGGGTTTCACTTAGGATTAAATCTTGATTATTTTAATATCAAGATTCTCTCTAATGAGAAGTAACTCTCATTTTCTTTGCTCTACATGATGCCAAGAAACATTAGGGACTTTATTGAAGTGGTAATTTGCATATCAAACCCTAGGTTTTGAGTAAATTGCACATTACACCAAAACTAGGTTTTAATGCACAACATTGCTTTATCAGCTCTTTCTTGGTATTCAGGCTTCCATAAGCCATACCTCAACATTATATTCACTATCATGATGCTTAAACACATGAGGAACATATTATCATGCACAATTTGCACATAAACCCCTCAACTTGGGTAATTCACACTTTAGTCCAAAACAAACAAAACATTGATTCAACATTGTTCAAACATGACCTAAATTGAAACATAAGTTTCTCACGAGCCCTAATTACTTTTCCCAAGATAAGATTAAGCATCTACTCAACCTTATTAGGTAAAACATCTAGGGTTAATTCATAACCCAGGTCAAGGATGTTACAAATTATAAACCCCTAACAAGGATTTCGTCCTCGAAATCCCAAACAAGAAGAGGAACAGATTATTCATTAATCATGCCCTCAAGTCTCTACATCCCATCTTAATGTTGTGGAGATATTATGAATTCTGTAATTCACACATAGTTCCTTTCATTAATTCCTCTTTATCACTGTTTATGTTTATGCAAAGCATAAACCCCTAACATACGATGTCCATGTCATTGAAAGGAAGAAGCATAAAAGAACATACTTCAATAATCACTCAAGAATACTTATCAAAAGGAAAAACATATATATATCTAACAGAGATAATTCACTTAGCAAACTCTATGTAATTGGGAATGTTCACATAGTTCTTCCTATTAGTTAGGAATGTCACATAGCTTTTCCCTTTTTGTTTAGGGTTGGAATTGCACAAAGCATCTTCCTTTATTGGAATTGCACAAAGCATCTTCCTTTATTGGAATTGCACAAAGCATCTTCCTTTATGGAATTGTACAAAGCATCTTCCTTTATTGGAATTGCACAAAGCATCTTCCTTTATTGGAATTGCACAAAGCATATTCCTTTATTGGAATTGCACAAAGCATCTTCCTTTATTGGAATTGCACAAAGCATCTTCCTTTATTGGAATTTCACAAAGCACCTTCCTTTATTGGAATTGCACAAAGCATCTTCCTTCATTGGAATTGCACAAAGCATCTTCCTTTATTGGAATTGCACAAAGCATCTTCATTTATTGGAATTGCACAAAGCATCTTCCTTTATTGGAATTGCACAAAGCATCTTCATTTATTGGAATTGCACAAAGCATCTTCCTTTATTGGAATTGCACAAAGCATCTTCCTTTATTGGAATTGCACAAAGCATCTTCCTTTATTGGAATTGCACAAAGCATCTTGCTTTATTGGAATTGCACAAAGCATCTTCCTTTATTGGAATTGCACAAAGCATCTTCCTTTATTGGAATTGCACAAAGCATCTTCCTTTATTGGAATTGCACAAAGCATCTTCCTTTATTGATTCCATATTTCTTATTTCATGATACTCATTAGATTGTATCAGAATGACTGCTTGATCATAGCAATCAAAAAGATATCAATCTAAGAGTTTCATACTTGCCTTATCTTCAATAATCATATACCTGACCAGGGTACGTAAGTATTGAGATTAGGTAGTATGCACCTTATTTGCTATCGTATTCCTCACTTTTCATATCATTGTACACACAAGATTTTCCATTTCCTAGATTTTCTCCAAGCATCACTTCTATATTTCATCTTTTGACATACATATAAGGGAGATTATAAAACATTTTAAGGAACACTAAGTAAGATATAAGTTCTCATCTCTCTTGTGTCCTTATAGGACTAGTCAAAGGAAGTTCAAAAACAACTACTTTCATATCTTTAACACATATAGTCATGAAATGAAGTATCAGGGTGAATATATTTTATTTAAGTATTACCCTTCAAGGTCACCTACCACATTAGGTTGATTTCAACCCATAGTGTCCAATAATCTCATATTGCTGCTTTTGTCTTTACTTAGTGGCTACTGCCCTGGCGTACTAGGCATTTAGTGCACTGGTAACACCAAAAACTTTGGCTTTTCAGAGTATCCAGGAAAATGTCTCTAAAATTGTAAAGACCTTACCTTAATTCATAGCTTATGGCCCCTCCTTGGGCACTACCATCACAAATGTACTATTTGTCTAAACTTATGGCAGAGTCTACTTTCTTGCCATTTGTTAATCTTTTCCACATTTCCACTGTTCTAACATGATCATATCACTCAGGAATCCTTTCAAAGCCCAAAGTTTATGCATTAAAGACTGGTAACTTAGGTTATGATACTAGTATCCAGTCTTCTATATGCATTACAGTTGTCTTATTCTGCTCTTCAAGAGCATAGCATAGGATTCTCTATCCTGATTAGGTCAAGGTGGGAATTCTCAGGCATTTGTTCTCCTCTTGCCTGGTCCCATGCACCCTCTCCTGGTGCAACAACATTGTCCTTAGCAATGTGTTCCTCGTGTTCTCTAGTCATTTTCAAGTTCTTCTTCTCCTATGTGAGCAGAAGATACTATCAAATAAACTAGAAGACACTTAGAACAGACTCTACAACCTTAGTCCTATGTCTCTGTAGACTCAGCGAACCTAGAGCTCTGATACCACTTAATTGTGACGACCGTCTCGCGGAAACAAGATTAACTAATGCGGAAGCGTTCATCAAGCAGCGGATTAGCGAAAATCACTAAAAATTAAAACCTTTTTATCAAAATATCCATTGAAGAAAAACTTTCTCACATAGAACCAAAGTAACATAATTACATTCTTGTTCACAGGTACATATTCTGTATCATCTCCTTTTGAGAATTACAAGCATTAACTGTCCTGTCAAGCTAAACACAGGCAGTATAAAATCTCGAGGCTCTAAGCCAAAATCTTGAAAGCACTAAGTACTACTCCGAGGACCTGAGAGTACAGAGACGACACATAGGACTCTATTTACATCTATACAAGGCATAGCAGTCAGTGTCTCCACCTGAGACTTCACTGCTGTCTTTGTTGCTGCTATTGTTGTCCTTCACCTATTGAAGGATTCCTATCTCCTCGTCCACGTCCACCTAAAAATGTGGTTCCCACGGGGGTGAGACAATTATAAAAATTGCCCCAACGAGAATTATAACTCTCCGCCAGTAACATTGTTATTGCAACTTAAGAAGATAAATATGAATGGAAGAATCATATTTGTATAGCAGCAGATATTTTAATGTCTAACAGATTAGAACATTATTCTATATCAGAAGCATTGCAACTATAACTTGATAGAATCAACAAGTCATTTATCCTTTAAGGAATATAAAGAACATGTATAACATCTATTCAAACTACAGAATCATTACCACTGCTTTAACTCCCTTCAGGATTAGATCATATATCTAAAGCCTGGTATTATCATTGTGGAGTCATGGCCCATAGCCATATTCTTTTCATAAAGTGTTGGGATCTTAATCCCTCAATTCACCACTGGAAATTCTCATCCTTTCACAATTTCAATACCCTAACCATGTGATTCTGGGTGTTTAAACCCTTAGCTCATCACCTGAGCATTGTTACCACTTCCTTAGGTAACCAACACCTTTAGGTCATTTGACCAAGATAAGTATGATACTTGATGCCTATTAACTCTCTTTCTACCTCTTATCAGACAACAAGATATATTATGGCACACAAGGCCTAATAAACAAATTCAAATTAATAACATATCACAGCGCATACCTGGCTATGCCCATCATCTCATGATACCTACATGGTTAGCACATATGATAGCAGCACATCAATTATCTATCAACATCATGCAAAAACAATGTATGAATAATTCAAGGGTATTACCCTTAATCCTTTACCAGGATTAGGATTTCCATCACACATCTCATGTATCATTCATCCAATCATATTGGACTTATATCACAACAAGGTATACTAGAATTTGGAGTGTTGGATATGATATCTATCATATCTTGATGTCTCACTTCCCTCAACACCATTAACTTTCTTAAGTTCACATACTTAACTTGTATTAGGGTATTACCCATCCTAATACTTTATGCACCAGTTCATCACATTCATCATGTAAAGTAGTGATCATCAATCACTCACTTGGAGCATACAACTATTGCCAATACTATGGATTCACCCATAAGTCATAAATTAACAAAAAGACCATGCTAGGTCCTTTTCAAAGCAACTCTAAGTCAAGCTTAGAGTACCACGGCCGTGCAACCAAAAATGGCAGTGCTAAGTGTTACAACCCATATTTGGGGTAGTCAAGAAATACCTCAAATAACGTGAAGCACCTTGATTAGTGCTAAGTATTTTGTTAAACATCATGGATAATCAAGATAAGCTAAGATGTGAATCAATAGTCGAGATTTAATCATCTGAGGTAATTAATGATAATAGTAATAATGATTGTTAAGTTAATTGAGTTGAGTTAAGTACTAACTGATGCAATTAGTGTTTTGATCATGTTTTACTAGTTAATTAGCATGATTTTGATGCCTCCAGTTGTAGAGAATCCCGTGCTTGAAAAGTTGCAAGAGAAATCATTCAAATCGAACATTCGAGGCAAAAGTTATGACGGTTTTAAGGTTTTTGGACCTGGGTGCAATTTTTTTCTAGTAATTGATTTTTTATTTTTATTTATTTCCCTTGGGGGTCGGTTACCCCGTTCCTTTATCTTCTTTGTCTCGAACGATTGAATGGAACAGGAACCAGCCGCTAAGCGACGCCCAAAGCAGCCCACCCAGCGGCCGATCTAGGGCTTGGTAGCCCCTTCCAGCAGCGCCCACCTTTCCCCTTCTCCTTCTACCTCCTTCCTCTTCCCTCTTCCTCATCCTAATCGCACCTCGGAGTGCTTGGGCGGCACCTCCAACCTGCAACCAGCAGCAGCGCCGGCCGTGTTCAAGCAGCAACGACAGGTTCAGGGCGGAGTTGGGTGACCTTGTTTCGCTTTTGGATGGGTGACGCCTCCTTGTACCTCTCCTCTTCTTCATCACCTTGTCCGCGCTTCACTAGTTATGTTACGACCCCATCTGAGCTTAATTGGTAAACTAGGGTTTACCTAGACAATTGCAAAGATTAATTGGAATAATCATTCTTAAAATCTAATTAATGAAGATAACACAATTAGGATGTTTTAACTATGATAAGAAGTCTAAATGTTCTTTTGTCTTGAGAATTAGGGTTTGAGAAACATAAACCCTAATCGGCCCAAAAATAGGGTTTTGATGATGCATGAATACAGAATTTGATAAGTAGAATGTCTCACTAAATGATTTTTAGTATTTTATGTGTAACTCTGATTTACTTCAAATTTGGATATGATTTGGATATATAAAATTTGAACAACATTGAAAATTATCAGAATTTTTGAAGAAGGTTCTGACCTGTTTATCGGTCGAGTTTCAAACTCGGCCGATCACAATTTCAGAATTTTACAGCAGTGTGGTAATTGAATTTTATATTTTTATTGGTATATCCAATTGATCTCAAATTTTAACTGTGCTTGAAAAACACAGTTTTAGACACTCTGTTAAATTGGCATAATTTTTGGATGACTTTTGAATCCCTACAGTAAGGGTGTCGGTCGAGTTTTGTGCAGGACAAACTCGGCCGAATATTCTGCAGACTGCAATATAGCAGTGCACTGTTCTATTTTTAATTATTTATTGGTAACTTCAAATGATCTAAAATTTTAACTGAAGCTTTATAGCTCAATTATAAACAACGTGCTAAATTCCCATAATTGTTGGAGAATGTTTGATCTCTGAAATAAACGAATTACAGTAACTTTTGTATAACTGAATATTCAGCCAATATAATTAAAGTTAAGTGTTGGGTCAATATGCAATTGACCCAAGCAGCTCAATTGACTTATATGAGCAACCACACACACACAAAGCTCTCATTCTTCGTCATTCACTCCAGAGAAACAAAAATCTAGAGAGAGAGGGAGAGTTAGGGCTTGAGTGGAGAAAGAGGAGGAATTGCTGAATTAGGGTTCTGCGGTCCCAAGAATGGTGAAATCAAGTAAGTTTGGATCCTTTGCATAGACTTTTATGGTGAATCTTCTCTCTCATGTCAATATTCCGTCCATGCTCTGATTTTATCCAAGAGGATGTCGAAATTTCCTCTTTTCTCACCCTTTCTTCATAATCCCTCATTTTCAAGGTTTCCGAGTTGAATGGAAGAAGAATTGGGAGATTTGCTAGGGATTTGATAGGAATTCGAGATTCCCTGAGTTGAGCTGCGGTTTTGAGGTGTTTTCACACCTTAGGGTGAGTGGGTTCTTCCTTCAAACATTCTAATGCACGAATTTGATTATAACATCCAAATCCCTAAATGCTTAGCATGTGAATTCTAAATCCTGAAATGTCCATTTGATTTAAGTTATTGTAAATTGATATGATATGGATTCCTTCTCTGTTTGAATGACTCCTAAATGGTAGATTCATATCAGATACGTATACAACACTTTCAAGTGAGAATGCTTTTAGATTTATATCAAATGATGTAATTAGGGTTTGACCTAATTGAGATATCGCTAGAGTTTCAACCTTATTGAAAAGGACTAGTAATCCTATAAGTGGTTAGGATGTACCTCATGGGTTATCTTAATTGAATCTTATTCTGGATACATGATATCGCAGTGATGATATGGAAAACCTAAATTTAGTTAAATTTCCATGGTTTCATGTCTATATTGATTGCATACGATTTGTTGGAAACAATCTTTATTTAGTGAATGCTTATATCCTATGAAATCCTTATGAGAGCCATGTGACAAGTGAATGAGGTAAATGAAAAGGTGAATGAGGCAAATGCAACCCTAATAGTAGGGTGTTGGCATGTGATGAATGAATAAGGCAAATGAAACCCTAAGGATAGGGTGTTCAATGAATCATGCTATGGTAATATGAAAGGTCTCGATATGAGATGTGGTGATGCTTAATTGTTAAATTGTATGTTTCTAGTGCATTTAACTTTATATGCTTGTTCTCCCTGAAATGATATTTACATACTGCAGGGCTTCTTATATTTCAATACATATCTCGTAAATTGCAGGTGATGAGATATGACATGCCCTAGAAAGGGATGTTACTGAGACATGGTATATGTTGAATACATGAGCTAAGATATTTACATGTTAATTAATTAATAGACCTAAGTGCCCTAACACCGTAGAACCCCTAAGAGGTATCTGCAACTTAGGGGTGAAACTTGTGTTGCAACATCATCCGTGCTTGTGTCACGGACAAACGAGGAAAGAGAAAATGCAGTGTCTAACAACAATCGTGCTTGTGTCACGATGGCACTGGGAAAAAAGGAAAACACGGTTATCTAACACCATTCGTGCTTGTGTCACGAAGGTAACCCTGTGACTCTTTGCCGGTGTACTCAGGTTTAAGGAGGAGTCTGGTGCACTCAGAGTAGTGCTTTAAGGCCGTAGAGCCTATGTTTATAGCCGGCGAGCCAGTGACCCTGTGGCAGAGCAGGGCTGGCGTCAGACTTAGCATTTCCCGGGTGTGTCGCTAAGTCTTGTACGGTGGGACCGTAGCATGGACTTGTTGCGGATCTTTATATGCAGAGTACACTGCATATATTTAGGGCATAATCTAAAATATGATCATATAGGTTCACAGAGTTCCTTATAAATGAAAGAGTTAAGAAAGACTAGAGCATAGTTTTCTAGTAGTTATTATTTGGATGCAATATTTATATTCTTTGCTATTTCAATTATATTGTTTTAGAACTGCTCAGTGTAGTATTTATTGTTGTTAAATTTCATATCGTTTACTCAAATTATATCTTTGATCACATTAGTGCATTAGTCTGTTTCCATGAAGTACTCATTCACTGAGCGAGTAGGCTCACCCCTCTACTCAAACATTTTAGGGTTAACCGCGTGGACTTGAAGATGGTCAGAACATCAGTGTAGACCTGCCACAAGAGTTGAGTACAAGATTAGTTGAGTCAGTCGGTCCTTGTCACTCTAGGTCCTCAGTAAGAGATAAGAGAGAGAGTTGTAAATACGATGTGTAATGTTGTTCCTCTTTGATATGTATGCTAATTAGCTAGTTTCATATGCATAATGAGTGAGAGGCATTATGAATGTTTATACATGTATCTTTTCTATTAAAGTTTGATTAATAAAAGAAGTGTTCAGATTCCTTTGTTAAGATGTTATGTGGTTCAATGCGAAGAAACAAGAGTTTAAAAGAAAAGAAAAAGTTAAGGGTGTTCTTTGTGTTACATAAAAATCCTATCTTATGCCCTAATCTCATGATTTGAGGAAATTGTGAGATTGGGGTGTAACAGCTTGGTATCAGAGCTTAGGGTGAGTTGTCAAGGACCATTAAGTTAGTAAGTTAGAGTCCTAAGTGTGGCAGATAGGATATGTTTGATGTTAGCTTTGGGGATTTGAGTATTTGGATATCCTGGCCCGATATCTGAGTACTTGGATCAGCCAGTACAAGCTACTCTGTCTATTCTCTCACGTATACCCTGGCCAGGTATACAGTGGAAGAATGGGCTAGAGAGAAACCCTAGAAATGTTAGGGTTAGAAAACGAGAAAAGAGAGAAACCCTAGAAATGTTAGGGTTAGAAAACGAGAAAAGAAACAAGAATTAAGAGCATAAATGTAAAAAGAGATAGAATTTACATTTCATAATGTTGTTTTTGTTGGAAATGTATAGAAATGCTCTTATATGTTTGAATTGAAATATTCAATACCTTGAAATATGGGTCTTTAATATCTGTTGTATACTATGCAATTGTAGCATTTATTGATTTCATTCTTTATAACAAGTAGACTAGAATTGACCTTTGAAGGAGCTTTTGTTTCTATAGTTTTTCCCGCTGGTTCGAGTGAAATTGACATGAGCAGGTCTGTTTAGGTTTTCAGTCTGTACACGATTCGGCCGAGTTGTATGTGGTTCGGCCGAGTTTCCTTAATAGGCAATCGAACAGCAAACTGATCGGCCGAGTTGTATGTAATTCGACCGAGTTTCCTTTTTCAGAAAATCAAACGGCAAGTTGATCGGCCGAGTTTCAAGCGGATCGGCCGAGTTGTGAAGCAATCGGCCGAGTTTCTGACCAATCGGCCGAGTTTCTGAGCTGTGAGTGGCAGTTCAGGAAGAATGTAATCCTCAGTAGTCCTTGGCTTCAGGACTTCATGTTTGGCCTGGTCCAGTTGGCATGATGCGTTATTAGGATCTAATGACTCCTATCAATAGCATAATAAGAATAGAATTGGAATAATTAGACCCACATCAGAGTAAGAATGTATATACAGTAAGATGTTGAAACAGATGGGCAAGATCAGAATAACTAAGAATTAGTCGAAACTGATATCTGAGGTTCAACTTTGGGGTCTCAAATGTGAAACCCTTAATTGGGAATAATAGAACATGATAAGAAGTTCATAATCAGTTTATTGATTAATATTACATGAACTATACATATGAAATATAGAAAAGATATGTGAAATGTATGTATGGTTCAAGATAGCAAGAATCAATCATGAAGAATGAATCATATAATAGAGTATAATGCTTTTATGAACTCTAAAGAAAAGGCTAAGTAGAAGAATAGAGTTGAGCTTTCAATAGGTCCATAGAAGTAAAGAGTCTTCAAAAGAGTAAAAGTAAAGAGAATCGTATGAACATGTAATTCATAAGACTAGAACAACAAACTAGTTTCTAAGCAAAGAACATAGGTGTAGTTTAACGAATGAATAAATCATACAAAGGTAGACTGTGTTCAGGAAGGAAAAACTTGATTGAAAGAGAAACTATGTTTGACCCATGCATGATCCTCTTGATGTAAAAATGAAGAATATGTAATGTATTCAACATGAGTAAAAACTAATAGAAGGACTATTAATTTAGAATGTTAACTTCACAATAGTATAAAGATAAAGGTGGAAATATGTGCAACATGGTATACATGACCATACATATGAATAAGCAACATGGTCATAAGAGAAAAATTTAGAATTAAAGATGACTGGTTAAAAAGTAGTATATGGTGAGAGGACTATGAAACATAAGAGAGGATTTGAATTATGATGGAGAAATTATAATATAAAGAGGTTGTGAGATTCAGGCAGGTGCTAATTAATCAAATATCTCTGTTGATAACTAAGTAAATCTGCATATGAGAATGTATTAAGGGAATGTTTGAATACAAGAATTCCAAGTCTTAAAATCATCTTCTCTTTCATATATTCCTTAATGAGAGCAAGATGGGAATGAAATGATAAGAGAAAATGAATCATATATGGTGCATAACTACCTTGGTAGGGTCATCTAGTGAATGTAATAGTGACATACAATATGATGAAGTGCGATAAGAAATAAATTCTTGTGTGATAGCAAGAATGATGAATAATTTATTCCTATCTTAAATCCTTCAATGTTAATAATGTTTATTATATATAATCATATGAAAAGGATAGGTAGCAAAAAGTAAAGAAGTAATGAATGAGCAGTGAGATATGGGAAAACACTAGCTTTGTGTAATATGTGAATTTGTTTTTACATGTATGATTTGTTGAAGGCATATTAAGGTATGAAAGTTGGTTCTACATATGATTTCAGGGTATTTGTGTAAGCTATATGTTAAATTAAAGGCGTATGATAGTTGTAGTAATTCATACCTGATATGCATCTTACTATTGTGTATTTGTGATATGGTGATACGGTTTGGATGATGTCTGAACACATGGAGGGATATCCTGAATAAGGTAGTTATATCTATTCACTCATATAAATAGAAAGGGATGATAATTAGATTGTTTGAACAAGTAACCCTAATGAGGTGTAGCTTGTTATACCTAGCTCTAATATAACTGAGTGATGGTAATTGAGTATGATTAATGCTTGAATGACTGATACAATTGTGGATTACCTTATTACTGTGGTTGAAACTGTAAAATGATATAATATGATGGTTACACTTTGAATTGTGTGTGGGCCCATAACCCACAGGTCCCAGGATCGAAACAGGATAGTATGGGATGAGGTGGTAATGCCTCACCTCATGCATCCATGACCCAATGGGGATGCTAAGAGTAGTATTGTGCAAATGATTGTTGAATCTAGTCTTTTAATTCAAGACTGTTTTGCTATTTGAATAGCACTTGATTAAAGTTTAAAACAGCATGGTGAACTTGCTTTTGTCACTTAAAGGTGATACAGAACAATAGAACTCTCTGAGCAGCATAAGTTGAGATAGTTGTATCAGAGTATCAGAGTTGCGCAGTGAAAGCGTGGTGGTTTATCTTTGCATTCTATGTTTGACTGTGGCATAAAGAATTTGCTTGATATCATTGAGAACTATTTGAAATATGTTGTGATTTAGTAAAGAATTAAAAGATCTAATGTTGAAAACTACATTCGGGTATGAAATACAAGAATATAATGGCATGAAAGGATTTAGAAGTTTAGAATAACCTTGAATGTATCTTTCTTGTAGGTTCATGTTTCGAGGATGAAACATTCTAAGGGGGGGAGAGTTGTTACGACCCCATCTGAGCTTAATTGGTAAACTAGGGTTTACCTAGACAATTGCAAAGATTAATTGGAATAATCATTCTTAAAATCTAATTAATGACGATAACACAATTAGGATGTTTTAACTATGATAAGAAGTCTAAATGTTCTTTTGTCTTGAGAATTAGGGTTTGAGAAACATAAACCCTAATCGGCCCAAAAATAGGGTTTTGATGATGCATGAATACAGAATTTGATAAGTAGAATGTCTCACTAAATGATTTTGAGTATTTTATGTGTAACTATGATTTACTTCAAATTTGTATATGATTTAGATATATAAAATGTGAACAACATTGAAAATTATCAGAATTTTTGAAGAAGGTTCTGACCTGTTTATCGGTCGAGTTTCAAACTCGGCCGATCACAATTTCAGAATTTTACAGCAGTGTGGTAATTGAATTTTATATTTTTATTGGTATATCCAATTGATCTCAAATTTTAACTGTGCTTGAAAAACACAGTTTTAGACACTCTGTTAAATTGGAATAATTTTTGGATGACTTTTGAATCCCTACAGTAAGGGTGTCGGTCGAGTTTTGTGCAGGACAAACTCGGCCGAATATTCTGCAGATATAGCAGTGCACTGTTCTATTTTTAATTATTTATTGGTAACTTCAAATGATCTAAAATTTTAACTGAAGATTTATAGCTCAATTATAAACAACTTGCTAAATTCCCATAATTGTTGGAGAATGTTTGATCTCTGAAATAAACGAATTACAGTAACTTTTGTATAACTGAATATTCAGCCAATATAATTAAAGTTAAGTGTTGGGTCAATATGCAATTGACCCAAGCAGATCAATTGACTTATATGAGCAACCACACACACACACAGCTCTCATTCTTCGTCATTCACTCCAGAGAAACGAAAATCTAGAGAGAGAGAGGGAGAGTTAGGGCTTGAGTGGAGAAAGAGGAGGAATTGCTGAATTAGGGTTCTGCGGTCCCAAGAATGGTGAAATCAAGTAAGTTTGGATCCTTTGCATAGACTTTTATGGTGAATCTTCTCTCTCATGTCAAGATTCCGTCCATGCTCTGATTTGATCCAAGAGGATGTCGAAATTTCCTCTTTTCTCATCCTTTCTTCATAATCCCTCATTTTCAAGGTTTCCGAGTTGAATGGAAGAAGAATTGGGAGATTTGCTAGGGATTTGATAGGAATTCGAGATTCCCTGAGTTGAGCTGCGGTTTTGAGGTGTTTTCACACCTTAGGGTGAGTGGGTTCTTCCTTCAAACATTCTAATGCACGAATTTGATTATAACATCCAAATCCCTAAATGCTTAGCATGTGAATTCTAAATCCTGAAATGTCCATTTGATTTAAGTTATTGTAAATTGATATGATATGGATTCCTTCTCTGTTTGAATGACTCCTAAATGGTAGATTCATATCAGATACGTATACAACACTTTCAAGTGAGAATGCTTTTAGATTTATATCAAATGATGTAATTAGGGTTTGACCTAATTGAGATATCGCTAGAGTTTCAACCTTATTGAAAAGGACTAGTAATCCTATAAGTGGTTAGGATGTACCTCGTGGGTTATCTTAATTTAATCTTATTCTGGATACATGATATCGCAGTGATGATATGGAAAACCTAAATTTAGTTAAATTTCTATGGTTTCATGTCTATATTGATTGCATACGATTTGTTGGAAACAATCTTTATTTAGTGAATGCTTATATCCTATGAAATCCTTATGAGAGCCATGTGACAAGTGAATGAGGTAAATGAAAAGGTGAATGAGGCAAATGCAACCCTAATAGTAGGGTGTTGGCATGTGATGAATGAATAAGGCAAATGAAACCCTAAGGATAGGGTGTTCAATGAATCATGCTATGGTAATATGAAAGGTCTCGATATGAGATGTGGTGATGCTTAATTGTTAAATTGTATGTTTCTAGTGCATTTAACTTTATATGCTTGTTCTCCCTGAAATGATATTTACATACTGCAGGGCTTCTTATATTTCAATACATATCTCGTAAATTGCAGGTGATGAGATATGACATGCCCTACAAAGGGATGTTACTGAGACATGGTATATATTGAATACATGAGCTAAGATATTTACATGTTAATTAATTAATAGACCTAAGTGCCCTAACACCATAGAACCCCTAAGAGGTATATGCAACTTAGGGGTGAAACTCGTGTTGCAACATCATCCATGCTTGTGTCACGGACAAACGAGGAAAGAGAAAATACAGTGTCTAACAACAATCGTGCTTGTGTCACGATGGCACTGGGCAAAAAGGAAAACACGGTTATCTAACACCATTCGAGCTTGTGTCACGAAGGTAACCCTGTGACTCTCCGCCGGTGTACTCAGGTTTAAGGAGGAGTCTGGTGCACTCAGAGTAGTGCTTTAAGGCCGTACAGCCTATGTTTCTAGTCGGCGAGCCAGTGACCCTGTGGCAGAGCAGGGCTGGCGTCAGACTTAGCATTTCCCGGGTGTGTCGCTAAGTTTTGTACGGTGGGACCGTAGCATGGACTTGTTGCGGATCTTTATATGCAGAGTACACTGCATATATTTAGGGCATAATCTAAAATATGATCATATAGGTTCACAGAGTTCCTTATAAATGAAAGAGTTAAGAAAGACTAGAGCATAGTTTTCTAGTAGTTATTATTTGGATGCAATATTTATATTCTTTGCTATTTCAATTATATTGTATTAGAACTGCTCAGTGTAGTATTTATTGTTGTTAAATTTCATATCGTTTACTCAAATTATATCTTTGATCACATTAGTGCATTAGTCTGTTTCCATGAAGTACTCATTCACTGAGCGAGTAGGCTCACCCCTCTACTCAAACATTTTAGGGTTAACAGCGTGGACTTGAAGATGGTCAGAACATCAGTGTAGACCTGCCACAAGAGTTGAGTACAAGATTAGTTGAGTCAGTCGGTCCTTGTCACTCTAGGTCCTCAGTAAGAGATAAGAGAGAGAGTTGTAAATACAATGTGTAATGTTGTTCCTCTTTGATATGTATGCTAATTAGTTAGTTTCATATGCATAATGAGTGAGAGGCATTATGAATGTTTATACATGTATCTTTTCTATTAAAGTCTGATTAATAAAAGAAGTGTTCAGATTCCTTTGTTAAGATGTTATGTGGTTCAATGCGAAGAAACAAGAGTTTAAAAGAAAAGAAAAAGTTAAGGGTGTTCTTTGTGTTACATAAAAATCCTATCTTATGCCCTAATCTCATGATTTGAGGAAATTGTGAGCTTGGGGTGTAACAAGTTAGGGCGGCACCCCAGCTAGCACCTGCAGTTGCGCCCGATGGCAGCAGCAAGGGGTGTTTGGGCGGGGTGATTTGGGGTCCCAGAGTTCGTTTGAGCATGTCGTCCACCTCCCCTTCCTTCTTCTTCTTTCCTACCTCCCCCAACGCTTCCCACCTGTACCCAAGCAGTAAGAACGACACCCCATTTAGCTGCAGTAGCAGCTGCGTGAAGCAGTGGCCAGAGGGCATCCTGGCGCAGCAAAAACACCACCAAACGGCGGCATCAACTTCGGCTGTGTGCCCAGAGCAGAGATTTGCAACCAATAAATTTGACGTGTGAAACAGGTTGAAACCAGGGCTGTCCGGAGGTAGAAGACAACCCAGTGGACACCTGGAAATAGGTGTCTGGATGCATTTCTGGACGGATCCGGGTGATTCGAACCATGGTGAGTAGGAGTTCATTTAGTTATCATCATTTAACTCTTTCGTTGGAATTTTTCGGTAAACTGTGCATTTTTCGCTGATACTTGGCTTTTGGACAGTATTTGGCGTTACTTGAATTTTATTTCATAAACTGCTTCCTTATGCTGTTATATGATTTAGTTTAGTATCTGATCAGTGTGGATTGAATCAGTGAATTTATATGGTTCATTGGAACTTGAAATACGTAATATGATTGATGAAAAATGATAGAATTTCCTGTATTACAATTGCAATGTATACGTTGAGCATAAAATGGATGTTTAGCATCGAAACTGGATAAGTTGATACTGAGTCATGTTTAAAGATGACAAATGATGTATATGTGTTTTCAAGTGATGCTCAGGATATGAAATAAGTATGAAATGTGATATTCCTGTTTAAGTGTTTATATGTTAATCAGTTAATAGACTTAGGTGCCCTAACACCGTAGAACCCCTTTGAGAGGTCTGCACCTTAGGGGTGAAACTCGTGTCCAACATCAACCGGTTGAGTAATTCTGGTGGCACGAGGGTTGATAGACAGTGTCCAACACCAACCGATTGAGTAATTTCGGTGGCACTGGGGAAAAATAATAAATAAAGTAAAGGGTTATCCAACACCAACCGGTTGAGTAATTCTGGTTGTAACCCAGCATTGACTCCCTGCGCCTGTGTGCTCAGGTTAGAGGAGGAGTCCAGAGCACTCATGGTGAGTGTAAAGGAGGCCAGAGAGCCTGTGGGTCCTGTAGCAGACCAGGACGAGAAGTTAGACTTAGCATTTCCCGGGTGTGTCGCTAAGTCTTGTACGGTGAGATCGTAGTTCGCTACAGATCTTTGTATGCAGAGTACACTACATATGATTAGGGCATAATAATAACTAAAATGTAATCATATAGGATCACAGTAAATTTAATATGTTAAGAGATTTGAACTTCTGTGCCAATTCTCTATAACTGTTTATTTGTTTAAAATATCTGTTGTTGCTTAGAAATGTGATTATTATCTGTAAATCTGTTATGTCATTAGAACTGCCCTGCTTAGTACTGCACTTATGCTTTATTTAAATTTTATATATCTGATGAGTTGTTTAGTGATAGATAAATGAAATGCTATTCACTGAGCGAGTAGGCTCACTCCTCTACTCAAACATTTTCAGGTCAACAATAGCATCAAGAATCTGAAGGATCTTTCCATCCTAGATTTTGACAGTAGAAGGTATATGTAGTTAGTTTAGTTAGAGGTCTCTTAGTCCTTTCCCCTAGGTCCTTGGGACATGGTGTGGGTGAGAGAGAGTATGTATGGAGAATGTGTAAAAGATGTAAATTAACTGTTATGTTTACTTTCTATTAAACAATGTTACATGTTGTAAAGTCTGTTTATGTTCTCTAGCCAGTTTAATTGAAATGCTTCCGCAATAGTTTATTATGTTTTAGTTTACATCAATAATCCGGATATCATTACGAGGTTTTAAAAAGAAAAAGTTCTCAATAATTTGTTTATGTGATAATCCCTCCGTCGTGCCCTAATCTCGTGATTAGTGGTTAGTGTGAGATCGGGGTGTGACATCTTGGTATCAGAGCATAGGTTGAGTACATGGTTACTCTAAGTCAAGGTCAGGGGACGACAAGAGACCAATAGGATTAGGACTTAAGTGTCTTCCTTCTAAATGCAATTTTCTAACAGGAAGTGTTCTGTTATACTATTGCAGATGGCAGGAAGAGGATGTGGTCACGAGAACCAAGTAAAGAGTTTATGTTGAATCGTCAGGGATCATTAGGGTCGAAAGATAGAGTTATAAGTGAGAAAGATAAGAAGTGATGTGTCTTTAACTCTGGGAAGTCTGAGTATTTAGGTATCCTGGCCAGGTATCAGAGTACTTAGATTGACCAGTATCAAGCTACTATGTCCATTCTTCTCTGGATGCCCTGGCTAGGTATGTAGAGGAAGGATGGGCTAGAGACAAACCCTAGAAATCTTAGGGTTAATAAATCGGAAATTAATACATGAGTAAGAGATTAAACATAGGATGCGATGCAACTCTTGCTTTATATTGCTTATTTGATTGGAAATCATTAGAAATGCTCTTATATGTATGGATTTAGATTTTCAGTTTATAGAATAAATATGATTCTTTAATATTGTTGTGTGTCATGAAGTGATTTATTTATTGTTTATATTCTTTGTATTAAGTATACCAGAAGTTATGTTTAAATGAGTTTGCCCTAAGTGGATATTCTTTCCACATGTTTGAGATTAATAGGAGTTGGTTAATCCTGAGTAGCTCTTGGCTTCACGACTACAGGTTCGGCCTGGTCCGGCTGGCAGGATGCGTTACTGAGATCTAATGACTTCTATTAACAGTATAATAAGAGTAGACTCTAGATAATTTAGACTCACATCATAGTAAGAATGTACATACACTAAGATGTTGAGATATAAGAGAAAGATTAGAACAACTAAGAATTAGTTGGAACTGATATCGGAGACCCAACATTGGGACCTAATATGAGCAATCCTTAATTAGAAATAAAGGAACACAATAAGGTTCAGATTAAATTTAATGATTAGGTGAGAAATACCCTTAATGGTACTAATCAATAATGCATAACAAATGCATGGATCTAATACATGATTAGTAAACCCTAGTGGAGGGTGTATCATTGTGAACCCTGGTTGAGGGTGTATCCTTGTGAAACCCTAGTTGAGGGTGTATCATTGCGATTGTTTATAGGCAACTTTATAATAAAGTTATGCCTTAAACTAAGATAAGTCCATATCATGTGAGATAGATGGACAATTCTAATGTGTGGCCTATGCATTATATGCTAAGGGTGAGTATTCTGTGATGGAATGTATTAAGAGGGGAAATACCTTAATACAAGATAAAGTTGGTTAACTCAAGAGGGTCTGAATTAATGAGAAATGGGGAACCCTAACCCTAATTTGGGGAAAAGGGAATGATAAGCCATGTTTGATAGTGAACCCTAATTCCTGGTTAAGGAATGATGGTGTTACTATTGTATCACATGATGTGATGAATATCTTGTATGACCGTTATCATGCCTAATAACCATGCAGGTATGATGAGATGATGAATATAGCCAAGTTTGGGCTGTGACATTCATATAATAAATGTTGATTGGCTTTTTGTGCGTTGATGTTGTTGTTGCTTAATAAAAGTAACAATGTGTACGGATCTTATGAACCATGTGAATAAGTTGTTGTCTAGTGAGAGGTGACAAGATGTGAATGGCCTTGTGAGCCATGTGAATAAGTTGTTGCCTGGTGAGAGGTGACAAGATATGAATGGCCTTGCGAGCCATGTGTGATGCTTGGGTAACAAGTATCATGTTTATTTGTAGCATTTGTGTTAATAAGTTATGCTAGAGAACTTGGATGATGTTACATTTCTGTTATATATCTATAGTTCATTGATGATTATTCATATCTGTTGTATTCATTACACGTAGATGGATGAACTTATGAGATATAAAGTTTCATTTCAAACTAAGGAAGCAAAGTCACATCACAATAATGCTATGTTACTGATAAGGACCAAACCCTAGAATGTTTAGAGTTGTAGTAGTTCAAGGGATGTCATTAGTGATTTGACCTTGAATACTAGTATCTCTATAAAACAAGATCATATGATTTGCACTATGAAAGGTAACCTAGCACTAATAAAATCCAGGGTTTAAAGTTAGCTAATCTGGAAGGTAGATACACAATAAGAATATGACTCGGAGAAAAGAGTAAGATATAATTTTGAAATAAATTCTTACAGAAGTAATAAGAAGTAAGTAGCATAGAATGAGGAGAATTACTCGTCACATGATCTGGAATTAGTTGTTGTAGTTCATGCTCATAAGACATGACGTTACTATCTTTATGGTGAGGTGTGCCAGGTGTTTATAGATCATAAGAGCTTAAAATATATCTTTACCCAGAAGGATCTGAATCTTAGACAGCATAGATGATTAGAATTGATCAAGGATTATGATATAATGATAGATTATCATCCTGGAAAAGTGAATGTGGTAGCAGATGCCCTCAGCAGGAAGTCAAGTTCAACAACTGATGCATTCTCTATGGCATGTTTCAAGAGAGACCTGCTAGTAGAAATGCAGAAGTTGAACATAGACTTTGGGGTGACAGAATAGAGTGGTTTGATTGCACAGATGCAAGTCAAGCCTACTTTTTATGATCAAATTAAAGAACTTCAGCAGAATGATAGTGAGTTACAGCAGATCATGCAGGATATGACAAAGGGAAAAAAAAAAGATCGGGGTTCAGGTTTTCAGATGACGGATTGCTATATCTGCATGACAGGTTGTGTGTACCTGGAGATGGTGATTTGAAAGAATAGATTCTTGAGGAGGCACATGCATCGATGTATGCTATACATCCAGGTAACACTAAAATGTACAAGAATCTCAAGGAACTGTACTGGTGGTCAGGTATGAAAAAGGATGTAGCTGAGTACGTGGCTAGATGTAGTGTGTGCCAGCAGGTTAAGGCTGAGCATCAGAAACCTGCAGGTACCTTGCAATCTCTTCCTATACCAAAGTGGAAGTGGGAACATACCACAATGGATTTTGTGATAGGGTTGTCCAGGACACCTAAAGGTTGTGACTCGATATGGTGATTGTGGATAGACTGACTAAGTCTGCTCACTTTCTTCATGTTAAGTCAACCTTTGATGTCCTAAAGTTGGTTAAGATATACGTGGATAAGATAGTCAGGTTGTATGGTATCCCAGTTTCAATTATATCTGATAGAGATCCTAAGTTCACATCCAAGTTTTGGTATCAGTTGCATCGTGCTCTGGGCACAAAGTTAAGATTCAATATAACTGTTCACCCACAGTCGGATGGTCAGTCAGAGAGGACCATTCAGACTCTTGAGGACATGCTGAAAGCATGTGTCTTGCATTTCAGTGGAAGTTGATATTAAAGACTCAATTGACTAATCCAAATGGATACCCAGTGCAGTTGAAGGTTCTATTGATCAATCTATTTGGATACCTCAAGTTATTGAAGGTCCAATTGATCAAACATTTTTGTAAACCTAATGTGATTAGGTGGGAGATACCTTTAATGGTACTAATCATTAATGCATAACAAATGCATGGATCGAATATATGATGTAAACCCTAATTGAGGTTGATTCCATGTATAATCCTATTAAGAGGTTGTCTACATGTGAAATCACTAATTAGGATGAATAATAAACCCTAATTCAATTGGATACCTTATGTAATGGAGGTCCAATGTGATTGAATCTTTGAGAATTAAGATGATGAATGTTCTATTGATCCAATAATGATTAGTAATGATAATCAATGAAGGTACAAATGGTTGAAACCCTAATAGTACCTAAGTAATTAAGTGCCAATTAAGGGATGAATCCCTAATTGCTTATAGGATCAATGACTTGGTACACTATGTTAATCATAGTTGTATGTACTCGACTGAAGGGTTGATATGACCTAATCAAGTTGAGAAGTTGATAGTATGAATTCATACATGAATGTGATTCATGTGATGATTAAGGGTTATGATCCTTAAGCAAAGAGATCATGAAACCCTAAACATGAACATAACCCCTAATTGACAGGGTTATTGAACTCAAACCTTAATTGAAGGTGTATCCATGTAAAGACCTAATTGAGGATGATTATATGAGAAACCCTAATGGGGATTGAGTAGTAAACCCTAATTATGGGTAATGTAATATGAAACCCTGATGAAGGGTGATGCTATATGCAATCCCTATTCTAATGAAGGGAAATGGTATGTGAAACCATAATTCCCTAATAAGAGAATAGAATTCATGCTTGAATATGATTCCAGAGGTGAACTCCTGTAGCACGACCGTGTTAGGTAGCACGACTGTGGTATTTTCACTTTGCACGATCGTGCAAGGTAGCACGGCCGTGGTGGATTCCCTTAGTGTCACACCCCGATCTCACACTAACCACTAATCACGAGATTAGGGCGCGACGGAGGGATTATCACATAAACAAATTACTGAGAACTTTTTCTTTTTAAAACCTCGTAATGATATCCGGATTATTGCTGTAAACTAAAACATAATAAACTATTGCGGAAGCATTTCAATTAAACTGGCTAGAGAACATAAACAGAGTTTACAACATGTAACATTGTTTAATAGAAAGTAAACATAACAGTTAATTTACATCTTTTACACATTCGCCATACATACTCTCTCTCACCCACACCATGTCCCAAGGACCGAGGGGAAAGGACTAAGAGACCTCTAACTAAACTAACTACATATACCTTCTACTGTCAAAATCTAGGATGGAAAGATCCTTCAGATTCTTGATGTTGTTGTTGACCTGAAAATGTTTGAGTAGAGGAGTGAGCCTACTCGCTCAGTGAATAGCATTTCATTTAGCTATCACTAAACAACTCATCAGATATATAAAATTTAAATAAAGCATAAGTGCAGTACTAAGCAGGGCAGTTCTAATGACATAACAGATTTACAGATAATAATCACATTTCTAAGCAACAACAGATATTTTAAACAAATAAACAGTTATAGAGAATTGGCACAGAAGTTCAAATCTCTTAACATATTAAATTTACTGTGATCCTATATGATTACATTTTAGTTATTATTATGCCCTAATCATATGCAGTGTACTCTGCATACAAAGATCTATAGCAAACTACGATCTCACCGTACAAGACTTAGCGACACACCCGGGAAATGCTAAGTCTAACTTCTCGTCCTGGTCTGCTACAGGACCCACAGGCTCTCTGGCCTCCTCTGCACTCACCATGAGTGCTCTGGACTCCTCCTCTAACCTGAGCACACAGGCGCAGGGAGTCAACGCTGGGTTACCACCAGAATTACTCAACTGGTTGGTGTTGGATAACCCTTTACTTTATTTATTATTTTTCCCCAGTGCCACCGAAATTACTCAATCGGTTGGTGTTGGACACTGTCTATCAACCCTCGTGCCACCAGAATTACTCAACCGGTTGATGTTGGACACGAGTTTCACCCCTAAGGTGCATACCTCGCAAAGGGGTTCTACGGTGTTAGGGCACCTAAGTCTATTAACTGATTAACATTTAAACACTTAAACAGGAATATCACATTTCATACTTATTTCATATCCTGAGCATCACTTGAAAACACATATACATCATTTGTCATCTTTAAACATGACTCAGTTTCAACTTATCCAGTTTCAATGCTAAACATCCATTTTATGCTCAACGTATACATTGCAGTTGTAATACAGGAAATTCTATCATTTTTCATCAATCATATTACGTATTTCAAGTTCCAATGAACCATATAAATTCACTGATTCAATCCACACTGATCAGATGCTAAACTAAATCATATAATGGCATAAGGAAGCAGTTTATGAAATAAAATTCGAGTAACGCCAAATACTGTCCAAAAGCCAAGTATCAGTGAAAAATGCACAGTTTACCGAAAAATTCCAACGAAAGAGTTAAATGATGATAACTAAATGAACTCCTACTCACCATGGTTCGAATCACCCGGATCCGTCTAGAAATGCATCCAGACACCTATTTCCAGGTGTCCACTAGGTTGTCTTCTACCTCCGGACAGCCCTGGTTTCAACCTGTTTCACACGTCAAATTTATTGGTTGCAAATCTCTGCTCTGGGCACACAGCCGAAGTTGATGCCGCCGTTTGGTGGTGTTTTTGCTGCGCCAGGATGCCCTCTGGCCACTGCTTCACGCAGCTGCTGCTGCAGCTAAATGGGGTGTCGTTCTTACTGCTTGGGTACAGGTGGGAAGCGTTGGGGGAGGTAGGAAAGAAGAAGAAGGAAGGGGAGGTGGACGACATGCTCAAACGAACTCTGGGACCCCAAATCACCCCGCCCAAACACCCCTTGCTGCTGCCATCGGGCGCAGCTGCAGGTGCTAGCTGGGGCGCCGCCCTAACTAGTGAAGCACGGACAAGGTGATGAAGAAGAGGAGAGGTACAAGGAGGCGTCACCCATCCAAAAGCGAAACAAGGTCACCCAACTCCGCCCTGAACCTGTCGTTGCTGCTTGAACACGACCGGCGCTGCTGCTGGTTGCAGGTTGGAGGCGCCGCCCAAGCACTCCGAGGTGCGATTAGGATGAGGAAGAGGGAAGAGGAAGGAGGTAGAAGGAGAAGGGGAAAGGTGGGCGCTGCTGAAAGGGGCTACCAAGCCCTAGATCGGCCGCTGGGTGGGCTGCTTTGGGTGCCGCTTAGTGGCTGGTTCCTGTTCCATTCAATCGTTCGAGACAAAGAAGATAAAGGAACGGGGTAACCGACCCCCAAGGGAAATAAATAAAAATAAAAAATCAATTACTAGAAAAAAAATTGCACCCAGGTCCAAAAACCTTAAAACCGTCATAACTTTTGCCTCGAATGTTCGATTTGAATGATTTCTCTTGCAACTTTTCAAGAACGAAATTCTCTACAACTGGAGGCATCAAAATCATGCTAATTAACTAGTAACACATGATAAAAACACTAATTGCATCAGTTAGTACTTAACTCAACTCAATTAACTTAACAATCATTATTACTATTATCATTAATTACCTCAGATGATTAAATCTCGACTATTGATTCACATCTTAGCTTATCTTGATTATCCATGATGTTTAACAAAATACTTAGCACTAATCAAGGTGCTTCACGTTATTCGAGGTATTTCTTGACTACCCCAAATATGGGTTGTAACAATCTCCCTCCCTTATAAGAATTTCGTCCTGAAATTCCTAAAAGAGAAAAGGAACTTGTTACGCATCTCAGATTCAAGCTCCCACGTAGCTTCCTCTAAGTTATGTTTCTCCACAAAACCTTCACTAATGGTATCTCACAATTCTTGAGTTTCTTGATCCTCCGATCAACTATCTGTATTGGTCCCTCAATATAGGACACATCTGATCTAAGTTGTGTAGGTTCTGGGTCCACTATCTTCTATGTACCATGATAACATTTCTTCAACATCGATACATGAAATCATGTAAATTGGCCAACTCAGATGGCAAATCCAACCTATATGCTACAAGTCCAATCCTCTCAACGATAGGATATGGGCCCATAAACCTAGGAGCAAGTTTGTCTCTCTTACCAAACATTAACACTCCTTTCCATGGTGAAACTTTCATGTACACTTCATCACCAACCTCAAACTCAAGAGGTCTATGTCTCTTCCCAGTGTAACTCTTCTGTCTGTCCTGAGCAGCTTTTAACTGCTTTATAATCACTGCAATCTTTTCGGTAGTCAAATCCACTAATTATGGTCCAAGAATATACCTTTCACCTACCTCATACCAACATATGGGTGATCTACACTTTCTACCATACAGAGCTTCATACTGAGCCATACCAAGACTGGAATGGTGATTATTGTTGTATGCAAACTCTATAAGGCTCAAGTGTTTTTCCCATTGGGTACTAAATTGAATCAACCCATTGTTCCTTCAATTACTTTAAGTACTCAATTGGATTAACCAATTGATCCTTCAATTGCATTGGACATCCAATTGAATTAACCAAATTGAATCACAAACGGTTTGAAACCGTTTAAGCAAAAAGCTTTGAAACCGCATGGACTTGAAACCGCATGGGTCTCAAACGGTTTGAGACCGTTTGGTATCAAACGGTCTTGAGACCGTTTGGACTCAAACGGTCTTGAGACCGTTTGGTCCAAACCTCTCAAAACCGCATGGACCAAAGAGTCAATCAAGACTTCAACAACATTCAATTCCAATCTATGGAATCTCAACCAATTGGATCATCAACTCAATCATCAATTGAGTCATGAACTCATCCCTTAATTGGAACTTCAATTAGGGTCTGATCTCAATGGAATTAGGGTTTATAAACACCAATTAGAGATTTGAAGTTGATCATCAATCAAGCTACTAATTATGTTTCAATTGATTGCATTGGATCTTCAACCATTGAATTCATGGAACCAATCATCAATTGGACCTATGCTCATACTTCAATTGAGTTTATTAGGTCAACCTTCAACTGATTTGATCCTCAATTGACCCTCACTTGGTCATCAATTAGGGTTTGATTCAATTGGATTAGGGTTTAGAATCGATGATTTAACAACACTCATCAATACAAGATTGTTTACTTTGAAACTTTTGAACCATCATCCAAATTGGGTATGACCTGACCCCAAACGGTCTTGAGGTCGTTTGGATGACCTCCAAACAGTCTTGAGACCGTTTGCCCATCATATCACTCAAATCCAAGCCATCCAATCAAGGTTTGGATCATGGAATTGATCACCAAATCAGCATTGCATTGTATATCAGCTTGGTACCTTTAGACCTTCAAACACCTAACCATACTCAACCCTAGACCTCCAAACGGTCTTGGGTGACCACCAAACGGTCTTGAGACCATTTGGATGAGCTCCAAACGGTCTTGATACCGTTTGGCTCATCCAACCTTTGGATTCTAGTGAAATTTCATCAAGGTTTGGTCTATCGAGTTGATCAACAAATCAACACTTAATTGCAATATGATTTGGTACCTTTAGACCTTCAATTGGTCAACTATACTTGACCCCAGACCTCCAAACGGTCTTGGGGTGACCCACACACGGTCTTGAGACCGTTTGGGTGATCCACAAACGGTCTTGAAACCGTTTGGGCTAATCAACCCAAAATCTCCAATTAACTCATTGGAATTTCAGCACTGTTTTCAATTAGGGTTTGCCCAATTGAATAGCCTTCAACTCACGATTCCTTGGGAGTTAATCCCTCAAATTTGGTGAGTCATTATACGAAATCATTAGGAACAGTAATCCCAAACGGTCAACCCTTGGTCAACGCACTCAAACGGTCTTGAGACCGTTTGCCCAAAAAGTTCAATTAAATCAGATTGATAATCAGCACTTAATCCAATTAGGTTTCCCTAATTGATTAGCCTTCAACTCACGATTCCTTGGGAGTTAATCCCTAAAATTTGGAGAGTCATCAACAAACATAATTATTAACAGTAATCCCAAACGGTCAATGCTTGGTCAACTCACTCAAATGGTCTTGAAACCGTTTTCCCAAACAGGTCAAGTTAATCAGGTTGAAAATCAGCATTTAATTCAATTCAAGTTGCCTAATTGGTTGGCCTTCAACCTACGATTCCTTTGGAGTTAACCCCTAAAATTTGGTGGGTCATTAGCCTACATAATTAGGAACAAAATTCCTAAACGGTAAACGCTTGGTCAACCATATCAAATGGTCTTGAAACCGTTTGCTCCCAAACGGTTTCAAACCGTTTGCCTTTAAACGGTTTGCTGAAACCGCATAGCCAATCAAATTAAAACGATTTGGAATAGCTATCAAAACCGTTTGGCTTGGTACTTTTCCTTGGATAAGCATCTAGAATGATGTCATCATCCCATTCCTTCGAACAACCAAGAACAACAACCGTTCTTGATGGAAATTGCAGCAAAGAAACAAGAGTGTAGCAATTTAAAGAAAACAATCAACAAAGTATAGAGAATTGATGCAATATCAATGATTAAGGGTTTGAGTTATAAAACCCGCCTCAAATCTGATCTCCAAGCTCCAAGATACACAGCTATAATGGTGGATGAAGCTTCTCCAACTATTCCAAGGCTCAACTTCAAGATTTGGAGTGAAATGATCGGCTAGAATTGAAGATTGAGTGAAGAAATGAAGGAATTACACATTGTTTTATGATTTTCACCATGAAATCATGAAGAACGAAGATCAAAGGCTTACCAACAGGTTGGGGACGTGCTCCCTGCTGTCATTAGCCTTCTTGGTCGGTTTTGCAAGCAAGGAGAAGAAGTGGGGTCGTAAAAGCCTTTCATTTGGCTTGGAAAAGGTACTTTTATAAGAAAATTGAGGACAGAGAAGATACTTTATAAAAGTCTTTTAATTCCAAAATTGTTGCCACCACTTCCCCCTTGGTTTCTTGCATGAAAGGGCATCTCTATCCCCACAGAACTCCCTTCCATTATCCATTAATTAAGGGAAAAGAAAATAAGCACCTTAATGCTTATTATATTAATATCCCATATGTGAGTGGAAATTACTTTCCTTTATAATAAGGTGAGTGGAGTTTCACCTCCTTTAGATATTTTCGTTCCTTATCTTGGAAAAAGAACGTCCATCCTTATTCAAAATCAACCAATAATATTTTGGTTGAAGGCCCTTTAACTAATACATTCATTTTTGCCCTAAATTGGATTAGGGTTTCACTTAGGATTAAATCTTGATTATTTTAATATCAAGATTCTCTCTCCTCCATATTAATTCAAATGAGAAGTAACTCTCATTTTCTTTGCTCTACATGATGCCAAGAAACATTATGGACTTTATTGAAGTGGTAATTTGCATATCAAACCCTAGGTTTTGGGTAAATTGCACATTACACCAAAACTAGGTTTTAATGCACAACATTGCTTTATCAGCTCTTTCTTGGTATTCAGGCTTCCATAAGCCATACCTCAACATCATATTCACTCTCATGATTCTTCAACACACGAGGAACATATTATCATGCACAATTTGCACATAAACCCCTCAACTTGGGTAATTCGTACTTTAGTCCAAAACAAACAAAACATTGATTCAACATTGTTCAAACAGGACCAAAATTGAAACATAAGTTTCTCACGAGCCCTAATTACTTTTCCCAATATAATATTAAGCATCTACTCAACCTTATTAGGTAAAACATCTAGGGTTAATTCATAACCCAGGTCAGGGATGTTACAGTTAGCATCAGGAGTGGCCACATAAAGGTCTTAGAAATATTGACCGGTCACGAACAAAGGGATTATGACCTATATCGGATGCGTCCACAAACTATAATGGCCCTTGTCGACAAGCTTGAGAGTCGTGGATTCTTGCGAGGTAGTAGAGGCGTCACCTCAGTTGAGGCAGTCTACTATTTCCTGCATATGGTTGGCCATGGACACACAAATCGTACTGTGGCAGAGGACTACATTCACTCCAGTGAGACCATTAGCAGAAAGTTCAACGAAGTCTTGGACGCTGTTTGTGCGTTGACCCATGACTACATTGTCATGCAAACCGCAACTACATGCACGACAACACATACTCGCATTTTACATAACGTAAGGTTCTACCCATACTTCAAGGTAATAGTTACCCCCCTAATAAATTTAATTAATTTTCAAACATTATGTATGTTTACAACATTATTTTGGTTTATAGAATGCCATAGGGGCTATTGACGGAACACACATCATGTCTTGGTCAGCAGAGACAAACAAAATCGATACCGTGACAGAAAAGGGAATGTCTCTCTCAATGTCATGGCTGTAGTAGACTTCTCCATGGAGTTTACATATGTCCTCACTGGGTGGGAGGGGTCGGCTGCCGACCAAAGGGTCCTGCAATCGGCAAGGACCCATAGCGGGTTTACAGTTCCGCCGGGGAAGTTTTACCTGGTAGATGCAGAGTATGCCAATACTTGTCAATTTCTTGCACCCTATCGCAACACAGCATACCATATTGCTGAGTACCGAGGAAACAGACATTCCTACACCAGCAAGAAAGTGATGTTCAACCACACACACGCTCAACTACGTAATATTGTAGAAAGAGCATTTGGGGTGCTGAAGAGACGGTTTGCGTACCTTAAGAAGGGGTCGACATATCCAATTCATTCGAAGTGTCGCATCATACTTGCTTGTTGTATCCTACATAATTTCATCCGATGACAAAATGACGGCGACACCATAATGGATGACCCACTTGATGAGAATTCATCGTATTCTATTCCCCCACCCGACGTTCCCCCGAGTTCAGGGCAAGGTTCAACTCAAGTCGATTCAAGGGAGGGCGAAGTCTTACGTGAATCCATTGCTAATCACATTTGGGGGTCGCGATAGTACAATATATGCAATAGATTTATTCCCGAATTGGTTTTTTGGATACTGATCTGAATCGTCACATTGTGTCAACATAGGTTGTATTCAAATGGAGAACGGAATGCCTCCCTGTCAATGCGGCCTTCAATCCACTGTACGCGTATATATGGATGCCGAGGATGCATAAAACAGACGTTTTGAAGACAACAACCCACACAGACCATATTTTACGTTTGGTAGGGTTGTGAATCAAAATAGATGTCATATGAGGTTGCCCGCACAATGGGTTGTACCCACAATTGCCACACTAACTTTCGTTAGGGCTGCAATGCTTTCACAACTTGCATATGCACACAGTGAACGTCAGCTATGGTCTTCCTAGTGTGACTTTGTCTGTTCCACCAGAGCAGACACTGATAGGCTACAATTAGAAATTACAGATCTACGACCGAGGTCCCAATATCTTCGCCAACGTCTTCACATAACTAGCGACGACAACACTTCAAATGAGGACGGTTACAATACATCATAGATGTATAACATCTTTGATGTATGTCGAACATTCATAATATAACCTTGATTTTATGATTGAACAAACCATGGGGCCTATCTTGTATGTTATTGTTTCAATTTTCAATCAATCTTCATTACCATAAATCCTTTGACTGATTAAAATGCATGGTATAGATGTCTATTAATCCAACTGAAGTTGTGCGGTGTGACTGTGGGTTAGACGCAGGCTTGCGACTTAACACTGACGATGCAGGGTTGTATGACTTTGGAATTCTCAGTGAAAGACCTAGAGAAATGTATTACATATGTCCTTCTCGTGAGGTGCGCTTGTACAAACACACATATTAGGTAGCCACTTTGTACGTTACACATTCGTTGTCATTTACGTAAACTTCATAATACATTTTAGGGGAAAGATCGCTGCAGATACTTTTGTTGGGCAATCGATCTCAGGCCTATAATTGATTCATTGAAAGCTGAGATTGCGTTACCCACGCTCGAGTGCAAGTCAGTGTGGGGTCAGGCTATGAACTTGAAAGATTTTGTTGAAATTCATCACAACCACCATGATGTTTACACCAACAAAAAGTATGAGCATGATTATCTAGAACGCTACGTAGAAGAACTGGAGGAACAATGTAGGCTTCTGTTGGACACTCCTTCACCCCCGATGACGCCGTAACGTCGAATGGCGGCCATACTTTTCATTCGCGTCATCGGTTATACATTTTATTGTTTTTATTTAGAAGTTCTCGTGATAAGTGTTGCCGATTGTTGCTTGAAAACGAATATGCCATGGTTTGTATGTTGCATTAAAATCAAACGGTTGAATGGCAAATGCATTTACATTGTCTTCTCTGTTTAGAATGACTATCAATGGATGTTATGAACATCATACACTTGTTTAATTTAGGCACTTTTATAAACGTCATATTACATTTTAAGTGGTATGAAAATTTTCTTC
This sequence comes from Alisma plantago-aquatica, assembly GCA_963693085.1. Lineage (NCBI taxonomy): Eukaryota > Viridiplantae > Streptophyta > Magnoliopsida > Alismatales > Alismataceae > Alisma > Alisma plantago-aquatica. Next base: position 806,593,307 of record OY856410.1, on the reverse strand, counting down.
ATGTTGATGAGTGTTTTATTAATGATGTATGTTATTATTCGAATTTTTTCTTAACGTTAGCTCAAACCAAATAATACAATTAATTGTGATATACACCCTTACTTTTGAAAATTATATTACTTACAGAATCTGTTAAATGGCTGGCCAACCGCCGACACCGTCTTTTATCTGGTCACACGAGCTTGATATGGTTCTCAGGGGTTTGATGAGAACCCAATATCACGTGGGTAGATGTGTAAATGGAGTATACTCTACACAGACTTGGATGGAGGCATGACACCAGTTCTTATACATAACAGGAGGCCCTTACATTTCATTGCCTGAGTTGCAAATGCGATGGCAATACATCAAAAGAGAGTTTGTAAGAGACAATATGTTCATATTGGCAGATTTATTGCCTCCCCCCACATTGGCCGCGCAACAAAGCATTGAACGTAACTTCTTGACGACGCGTCACACTTACCCACCAGAGATTTTTTTAGCACTGACGATTGAAATAAACAAATGAGCTTGTAACATTTGTGCTAAATGTAGTTGTGTTTTTGCGTCGCAACAATATACATTCTCTACTTATGTGTTACATTATTATATGTTGCTACCATAATGCGATCAAATTTCCTACTTCATTGTTATCTTATTGCCACAGTTACTTTACGAATTATGTTATCTGTTCATACCTTTGTTTTTATTAATTGTAGATGTCGACATCGCGTGCAAAGGCAAGGGCAAGGGCAAAATTTGAAAAACTTTTGATGTCACCGGAAAAAATTCATAAATATGTTGAAGATAACCTTTTATGCACAAAATCATGTTCCAATCACACAAACGAGGAGGGAAAAATCGGGACCGATGATCAAGTCAAGGGCAAAGTCAGTCAGCACGTTCCTCATTTGCCATTGTTGTTTGATTGGCCAAAAGACGACATCAAACAACAAAACAAGCAGTCGGTGCAGGAACCATGCCAGTGTCATGGGACGAGTACGATGAGGCCATAACATGCAGGAAACATCCAACCATGTCTCCCCAAAGTGCCTTGTCAAAATCTTAACTTTGGTTTGGCTGTTTATTGCTCCCATTTTTTGTCCTTCTCCCCTGACGAAGATCACCCGTAAACAATTATGTTATTATCAGTGATCGTTTATGTTTCACTAATGACGACAATATGATTATTATCAGTTGCTTTTACTGACGATAATGTAATTTGTTTATGTTATGAACAAAATATATTAGGGCAATTTCATATTTCATGTAGCTTGACTGCCAATTTCATATTTTAGTTACTTTTTTTTTAAACTTCTGTTTAAACGGCGTCACAAGGCCACATTTTTAACAACAGTTCTGCGAGAATAGGACAGATTCAGCTAATCCTGCCTACAGTTCCCAAACAGAATCATACTAAACCCAGCCTGCACAGCCAAACAGAATCAGCTTGAAACGAGTCTGAAATGAGTCCAGCCCCCCAGAATGAGACTCGTTTGCCAAACAGAATCAGACTCGTTTGCCAAACAGAATCAGACTCAGCATGCCTAAACTCGTCCAAGACAGACATGCTTGTATAAAGCCAGCCCCGAACCAAACATGGGCTATAAGACTTGTCACTCTGACCTAGGTATTTTTGTAATACTTTTACCATGAAGTACAAGTGAGCTTCTCCTCGAAAGAAAAGATTTTGGTATTTCTTTAGCAAAATCGCCAAAATTATGTGTAGGAACCTTACATTTGAGACTCTTAGTTATATCCTCTTTAGTGAGTAATGATACGTAGAGATTAATAGTTAAACTTGAAGGTTGTCGCTATAATACCGTTCAAATAAACTCACTCGGCATTTCTCGCTATCGCACTCACCTCCGTGCCTTTCCAGACGGCGAGCAGCCAGCAGTGACATTGTCCTAGGGTTCGAAGGACGAGAGAAATTCGGCGTCCACGATGGCCATGGCGGCGCTACGGAGAGAGGGCAGGAGGATCCTCCTCTCGCCGACATCTCCTAAACCTGCAATCGTGGCTAGATCCGCCCTCATTTCCGAGTAAGAACCGGTGCTTTACGGTTTTCGATCTATCCCCTCATCTGCTGCTGTGGCACACCATCCTGATATTTCCGTCGATTTTTGAATTCAAATTACGGCGTATTACACATATTGGTGCTGGCATACTGCTCCCACCTGTCCTATACAGCAGTAGGAGATTTCTAGGACGAAGCGAGATGGGGCTTTTAGTTTTGTCCCACTTCCGATCCGCTCATTTCCACTCCGTTTACGAGATGACAGTTTCTCCAGTTTGCACAATGTGGCATCTTATTGATCCTCTCAGGGACACGAAAAGAATTCACTGGTGCAATGCTGTGGATGGCTTGACTATTTGTGCGCCTTAGGATTACATCCGTCCTGCCGACATTCACCTCATTTACATCTACTTTGGCCTCTATACATCCAGTTCACTTTGGCATTATGGCTCAATGTAGAAATTACATTTAATTATTGATCGGTAGATTGATCCCCTCCGGCTTAAAAAAACAACATGCCACGCTCGCTACTCATCGCGAATTGGTTCTTCGAAGGTAAAAATACGAATTCCTATGAACAAATGCAGCACGCACTGTAGTTATAAACTGACAGGCAATGCCACTTCAAAATCTAAATCGGCGTTCCTACATGACAGAACGCGTGGTCACTGACCATTTTATATGTATTTTTAGGCATCCTGGCTACACAAAACGACGGGCATGTTTATCTAGCTTTAGCTAGACATTTAAACCTTTTTTTTATGTAACGTGACTTAAACAAACTCATAGGAAACATGCTGTCCAGTTTCATAATCAAAAGTAAGAAAAATGGTATCGGCAATCACAACCATGCCCGTTTATATGCATTAGCTAGCTTGGATCCAGTCAAAGGTTCTGACCGTAAAGAAGCTAGTCAGTGGTATCATCGTTTCCGATTTGGCTGTATATCAGAGAGTAATACCTTCTCCTCAAACAATATTAAATTCATACGGCAAGAAACCTGCAGTATATCAAAGAGAGTAATACTTTTTCCTCAAACAAGACTATATTATTATTCATACTGTATGAAACATAGTATGCTGTAATGTAATACCTTTAAAAATGAACTGGTGGGTGCTGACATGTTTAATTGTAGGCGAGGCGATCATATAGTAAATTCCGTGTTTTTTGATGTGTGCATCTTTAAGAACCCTTGCTGACTGATATCTAAAGCAAAAAAATTACCGTAATATATATTTCTATGAGGCCATATACATATAGACCTACAGTTCACTGTCCCTAGTAGTGCCCTTACATCGGTCGACCTTCATCACATATCTAAAAAGGCATTTCATCCAAACTATGGTGCGCCCATGGTAAATTTATATGAATTTGCAACGAGTGTGCCTGTGTGATGATCCATGGCTCTTCGAGGGTCACGATAACTTAATAGCTATCGTATCCCATTATTCAGGAACTATTACTATTACTGTAGCTCTTTATCTACCTGATCTTATTTTAATAGCTATTGCATCCCATTATTCAGGAACTATTACTATTACTATAACTCTTCTTCAACCCGATCTTATTTCCCATAACGTCAAACTATTTATCTAGTTCTCTACATTTCTAATATACCAACTATTCTTTGTTCATATAAAATTTATGAGCGACAATAAAGGTTGCATTTATTTGCAATAGGGGTGGAACACGGTTATGTAATATGATGTAAGTTTATGGTTGGAAAGAAAAAAGTACACTCAACATATTTTTTTAATTAGAAAATGAATTCATGAAGAGAGTGCATTAGATATTACATATTTATCTACCTGATGAGAAGAAAATGAATATCTAGCATGCCAAATAAGCGACTCATTCCAGGAATACTATGCCGTCTAATATAGGAAATGAGTTGCACGATTAAAATCTGGTAGGTACAATATGAGAAAATAAACAATTTACATTAACTCAGTTCTCAACGTCTACTTGGTGCTTTGGATCTTTCTTATTTAGTTAATTCATGTACTAATCTTAAAGAGAGATTTTGAATCTTTATATCTTTGATCAGAATATGACCCATAATAGAACTGATTGGAAAAGAAGGATCCGTGTAGTTTGCCCCAACATGGTTGAGATTGAGACTTAGATGATGATGATGAAGTATGATTCTTATACAATGGAAGCAATGCATCAGAAGAAAGTGTTGATAGTGATCATTGTGATTGTAAGTTTGTAACGAAGGAGACTCGGTTAGTGTCTAGGACTGCTCCCTGCTTTTATGCTGTCCTTTTCCATCCATTTAGCTGTCCCTTTCTCTGATCCATGTCATTTCACCAAGAACTGCTAGATGTGCATAAGCAACAATTGCATTTGCAGCTATGTTGATCATGTCATATAACAACTAGCTGCAAAAATGTCAGTGTTAGGAGCAACAGCGATCTGTTATGGTGGAGATGAGTATATGATTCTAGGTTTGTCTCTATTTGCAGACGCGACAAATGTCACCCATGGCTAATGGGAGTAACTTTGGCGGCTCTATCTTGTGTTATGCCTTCTTCTGGGCACAGTTACATGTTTTAGGGGCACAATTAGGCCGAATGAATTCAACAAAGAGAATGACAAGTTCTGTATATTGGAAACAACCGTTTCGTCACGTGGACAACACCGTTGGCTAAAATATGGAATAGTGATATTGTCATAGGCAACTGACTGCGTATCAATGTCCATAATAATCACAACACATCCAAAGAACTGTATAATACTTTGAATTATGGGATGTGGGTGAGGCCAAGATCTCATGTATGCCACATCCAAAATGTGACTTTGCCACTGCATGCACTGAGTTCTACCAAACGACTTTGTTAAAAGAATTTCTTGTTTTAAACTCTGCTTATGTTGATCTAATAGCCCAAACCTGCATTGCTTTGGCCCACTACAGAAACCTGAATGAATCAAACTGCTGCAAATAATGCTAAAAATAAATAGAATAAAGGCTGTTTGAGCCTGATTTCTTGACCCCTGTAGTGGTTTCCCCTATAGTGTTCTAATCACGTACCACCGTTATTTTGCAGTGGTTTGGTTATTTCTACTATCAACGCAATAAGAGTCTTTTGATTTGTTGGGGTGTCATGCGTTCACTGTTTCACTGAGAAGGGCTTTTGCAACCAAAAGTTTTTAAAGGCTGTACACACACGCGACAGATGCTTTTTGTTTTATCTTATCATTTCAAAATTCTTCATACAAGCAGAATAGTCTCATAGTGAAGATAGTTTTATCCAATGCAATCAAAAAGATAGTTTTATCCAATGCAATCAATGTGTTTTACAGTATGAATTAGGGGCTTCTTCAGTTGCATGATTGCTGTAAAGATAGGCCAATACCATGCAGGTTTTAATTAGGTGGTGGCATGCTTAGCTCTGGTTTGGTCTGGGCCTGGAATTGTAGACACATTCTCTCCAGTGGTTTGATTTTTCTTTGACCAGACTAGACTGTAAGCAAGTCCAGACCAGACTAGGTTGGATTGCAGCTTTGTGCTCTGCTTCTGTTTAGTCTAAACCAATACAATTCTATACAATCTACTAGTACACTAAAAGGTTGGGGTCGTGTGTGGTACATGAGGCTAGTAGATATTGCAAGCAACGTCTTTCTACAGTGAGGTTGATGGAGCAGGTTGTGTTTGCACAAACTAAAAAAAGTAGAGGCACAAGCTTTGACATGCCAACATTATCGGCATGAGTGCTTCATTTTTTTGTAAACTAATGAAAGGATATGGGCATGCGCAATCATTGCGGAGATAGTTGTTGCTACTTGCTAGGATCTTGAAGAGCGAGTATAGGATACAAAGTACTTAGATAAACAACGGTCAACGGAAGTTTGAATAATCAACTTCTTCTTAATACAATGTTACTAGTTTATTAGTTGCTAGATAACATATAAGGTAGTGCTCTAGTAGTGTTATATATGATGATATATCGTCATACTTGTATTAAAACACGTGTAACTATGTTATATATACATATATTCCATGACATTATTACGGGTTGGTTCATTATGGTCCGAATGATGATACCAATCCCTCAATCTGAGACCAGACGTATATGGCTTGGTTTGGAAAGTTTTGACAAAACCAAACCACATACCTCTCCGAAGGAAACCAAATTGCTGGGTTTAGTTTTGTTTGGTATTTTGCCCGCCCCTAGTACTAATAAACTGGCCATCTAAAGGCTAAAGATGACTACTCATAAGCACCATCCAAACCTGTTTCAAATGAAGGATATTTATTTTGTATCATATTTGATAATTTCTATTATAAACTGATTTAAGACTTGAGAGCGAGTTGCCTTCATAATACTCGTACTTGACTAGGATTTATTGTTTGAAAATGAGCCCTAGTGACGACGCTGTATTATTATAGGCGGACCCCACATGCAACCAATAACTGCATATGTGGGTATATGCAGCCATTTTGAAATATTGATGTATTTCTACGTAATATTTGCTAACTTATCTTACTTAATTGTATGCGAAACTACTTATACACATGCATCCACGCCCATACTGTAATTCATTTTGGATTTTGAATTCATTTGGAGAGGGTGAAAATTTGGCATTAGGGAATTGTCCGGAAAAGTCAAAAGATTAGGTAAAAGTCTGGTCAAGATTTGTGAAAAAATTGAAAAAATTATGGATGTTACAATGTGCGTTTGTCTCCATGTATACCTACATACAAACTTCATATATACATACCCATGGTTGTTGAGGCGGCAAGGCGACAAGGGCGCCAGACTTGAGCGCCTTGATTCCTAGGCAGTCTTTAAAAAATAATTTATGTATATTTTTCCTGTATAGATATACTTATTCATGATTTTTATGAATATTCCCTCCCTCATATACACACATGTTGTATAAGTAGGTATATACATATTGATGGTCAATCCCCATACACATATTTTACTCTATGAAAAAGTAACTAATTACATTTCTAATAAATTACCCTTAACAATAATGTTAAGAACAAGAAAAGAATTATTGTAAAGAATGTAAGAGTGATCAACAAGTAAATAGATATTTATTGTCATAGCTACTAGAATTAAGCAATATAACCACTATCCTTCATAGCATAACTAATGAATGGAATCTGTGTTAAAGTTGTAAAAAATCACAAGATGTTTAGAGTATCAAATTCAATTAAAAGTGATACTTGGCACATAACATAGCCAACAATATTAATTTTGTACATTAGGATAGCCACATGGAACATTAAATTACATCAATATTTAATATACAACCGGATCCACAAAAATAGGTCAAGGCCCATTATAGGCAAAGTGGCAATGCCTAGGCACAGCCCTTGGCCGCCTTGCCGCCTAGGTGTGTGCCTTAACAACTATATACATGCCTATTTATATATACATTGATCTAGAGTTATATACATGCACCCATAATCATATTTGTTAAGGTGGCAAGGCAACAAGGCGTCAGGGCGCCAAGGCCACTTTTAAGAAAATTAAGTTTCTGTACAATTTACCTATTTTTACACGTGTGATAATTTAATGACACCTCCCTTCATATATGTTATATTTCATATATATGTAGGTAAATCTATAACTTTATGGTTAGTACACTGATATACATATCTTTTTTGGCAAGAGAACATATTCTATTATTTTATACACAAATATATACATATTAAGCACAGCTAAAGTTGGAAATATACAATTTTGTTGTTGAAATTATAGATACATACTTATTTTAAATAGTTTTACTAGTATACAAAACATGCTCTTATATAAGTTCTGTAGTCCACTATATATCAATTTTCGACTTGAGTGAAGGATTAAGGATACTAGTGATTTACATAGCATCAATAGATAATTTTAATTTCAGTAGATAATTTTCATTAATTATGGTTATTTCCAGCTTATGTACATAGACTCTGCAGCTAATATGGCTGCTTGAAATGCATATGATAAGAGAGAAGGAATTTAATTTAAGTAACGTGATATTTATATTGCAACTGGATAGCTACTCAGGGGGAGAAAATACCTGAACATCAAAATCAGTTCAAGCAACTAACCAAGAAAAACAGTAAAATAAATATCAAGGGTATTAATTCCAAATGATAACGATGTTGCACAACAAACATAGATAACATACTTAATTTAAATATTAGAACAAGTGTATATCAAATAAATACCTATATATAAGGTCAGGGGTCCATAAAAACTTTAAGGAGTCATTTTGGTCAAGGCACACCTCTTGGGGCGCCTTGTCGCGCAGGTTCTCGGATTAACAAGTATGCACATGATACACATTGATTCTCTATTCCAAATATCAAATCATGTAGCATGTTCAAAAGATATTATACGTGGATTTCTGGAACAATTGGGAAATTTAGGAATAATTCAATAAATATATGAATTATTTTGTTAAAGTTCGGAATAGTTCAGGTTTCTTCTGAAGCTCGGACATAGCATTCACCACATGGAAAATATCTAAATCAAACATGGATCATAAAGATCTGGAGAATTTTGTATATTAAATATATTAAACAAGTATGTATATGTTTAAATTTGAATCTATATGATTGTATATTTTGCATTAAATATATAATTTTAAATGGCTAATATATATTTATCCTTATACATAATAAGTATATTTAAGAACACATACTTTAAGCATACCCTCTTTGCCTCTACACCTCATTCCTCTTTCAGAACCACGTTAGGTTTTTCTTTGATAAGGTGTTTTGTCCATGGATCACACTTAACATCAACCTGATCTTGTTTTGAAGTTTGATTTTTGTTATTCCTATCAGGCATGCTGTTAAGAAATTTCTTGAATTGAATTGTTGGCATAGTATCCGATGGTCCGAAATTTTTTTTTACAGAAATTTCAATTGAAATTTCGATATGCCTGTTCCGTTCACAAGATTTTGACACAAATTTTGACGATTTCAACAACCAAATTAAGTAATTAAGTCATGAAATTTTACCATGACGATCTACATACATAAATACACCTAATTGTGCAATAACATCATATGTTGGTATAGGGTGGGGGGTTCCTACATGTGAGTGAAAATATGCAAAGCGGTTTCGATCAGGACTTCGATCATGCAATGTACATATGCATCAATTTGCATATATTCTAATGCAATAACATGTTATATCTTATATTTTTGGATTCAAATATCTGAGGGGGGTGTCTCACATTTTGTGAGGTTCTTTTTAGTTTTTTTTTTCCAATTTTTTTTAATGAAATTGCATATCTGAAATTTTGGCAATTTGGCACGTTGATTTTGATGTCTGGTAGTGGTCGAAACTAATCCATGATTGTTGGGAAAGATTATGTTTGGGATTCACAATGTTAGATTCTGGCAGAATTGCCTACCTTAGAAATTCATGCTGTACTGCTTACTGCTTAAGTTGCATGTTTGCTGTAAATATGGACAGAAACCAAGTGGGCGTTAGTAGGGCCTTCAAAAGTTGACTGTTTTTAAAGGGAATCCAAATATCGTCTCAAGAAATAGTAGTATCTATGGGACTGACTTGGACGTTATTTATTTTTAACCGACTTTGTGCTACTCCCATCTCCTACTTATCACATGTACTTTAGTGTACCCTCTTGCCTCCACATCGCGTTTCTCTTTCCGATGCATGTTAGGAATTTATAACGGATATTTTCCCCCTTGGATCGCACTTATTTCAGCACAATTTTGTTTTGAAGATAGATTTCCATTCTTCCCATTCTGCATGCTATTAAGCAATTTCTTCAATAATAGTGCCAGGAAAAACAATGTTAGATATTAGCAGAATCGTCTACCTTAGAAGTTGATTCTCTCCATCATGCAATCCGGTGTGATCTTACATGTTCTGATATGTGCCGGACTGCTTAAGATGCATTTTTGTTGTAAATATGGACATAAACCAACTTGACATAAGCAGGGCCTTCAATAACTGTTGGTGTTTCAAGAAATAGTGGTTTCTATGTAACTAACTGTGACGTTTTTCGATTATGAATCGACTTTGAGTTACCTTCTTTAGACATGGGAAGAAAATGTCTGATTCGATGCCGTTTCGGTGGCCATAGAAATAGAAATTTACCAAAATTTCAACGGAAGTTCTGACAAATGCGTTCCTGACGTTTCGATGGAAAAAGTAATGAATTAATATATATGATATTTTACCAGAATTATCTACTGGTGAAGATATACTCAAATATGCAATAATATTTATATTGGATATTTGGGGGGTGGGGTCTCCTCATGTGTGAGTGAAGGATCCGGAACTGTTTCGATGGGGGATTTCGATGGGTAATTTGATGTCAATTTTCAATGGTGAAATCAATGAATTAAGTCATTATAGTTTCCAAGCACAATATATAGACTTAAAGACACAAAATTGTGCAAAATAAAAATGCTCTAGGTAGTCCATAGTACACTAAAAAGAAAGAAAAATTTCGATGGTTAGTGCGTTTCGACGGTGGGTGCATTTCAATGTCCGATGGCCATCAATATCGAAATAATTGGCAAAATTTCGACAAATTTCGCCAAAATTTAAACTATGCTTGTACTCTTCTAGTTAGGCTATGTTGACAAGATGTTTTTTGCTCGGGCCTCGAGGGTCACATTTTTCAACATTATTTTGCTTTGGATTTATTCTATTTTTCCCATCAGGCATGCGATTGAGAAATAGCTCAAGAAAGTTGGGAAAGACAGTACTCACACTGGAAACATACTTTTTTCTTCCTTTGGCCTTTCCAAAGTTGGATATATGACATAATTGGTGATCTTCAATGCAATTGTTTTTCTTCCTTTGGCCTTTACATGTCCTAATTCTTAGTGGATTGCTTAAGTTGCATTTTTGCTGTAAATATGGACAGAAATCAACTGGCTGTTACTTTGTTGGGTCTTCAAAAGTTGACTTCTCACAAAGGACATTCAGATATTGTCTCATTCCAAGAAAGAGTTTTTTCTTTGTGGCCTAATTAATTTCCCATCATTTATTGACATGAGAATGTGTTGCTTTATTAGAAAAAAATTAGAACACCACAATTTTGATATTTTTTTCCCATCGTTGCACTACAGGGAAAATATTTGTCTCCTTAAACACTTTGAGTGAAATGAGACACCCACACTTGCCTTTTCAAGTTTCAGGTGGAAACTACCGCATCAAGTGGTTTTTCGAGAACAATATTGCCATTATTATTATTTGCAATCTAATTATTTTTTTGGCTCTATGGCATGGACGACCGCAACCACACAGCTCTTGTTTATTCTATACAGTTATGTGATTCTTGGTGGTCTGCTTAAAGTTGCATGTTAGCTGTAAATATGGATAGAAACCATTTGGGTGTTAGTGTTAATAGGTGGGCCTTCGAAAGTTGACTACTAATGAAGGACACTAAAAAAATGTTACCTTCTTTCTAACATATTTGACATTTTTCACCAACAGTTGATTCGACCGTGTTTCATTCTTAATATCTGTATTGCTTAACTAGCTTTGTTGACAAGGGTTTTGTGCTCAAGACACACATATACCTTTTATTTTAGAAAAAGGACCTTTGTTCATCTTGTTAGGTAAGCCCTTTAATAATTGCCTGGAAAAAGGAGAGTTGGGGAAGACATTACCGTCCTCTAACAAATGTTTTTGTTTGACACTGTATAGTGTTTGATATAATGAGTGTTGACCACTTAAGAAGTTCATTTTCTTCAATCCAATCCCTGTGTTTTTCATGTCCTAATTCTTGGTGGACTGCGTAAGTTGCATGTTTGCTGTAAATATGGACAGAAATCAACTGGATGCTAATAGGTGTGCCTTCAAAAGTTGATTGCTCATAAAGGACATCCAAATACTGTCTCCTTTTTAAGATATAGTTGTACTATACCGCTAATTGTGGTGTGTTTTCCATTATAAATCGAGTTGAGAGTGAGTTACTTTAGAATCTGTATTCCCTAACTAAGCTTTGTTGACAAGGCGCCTTGTGTTTAAGGGTCACACATATTTTAAGTGCAATTTTATTCCGGAATTGTATCTATTCTTTCGTTAGTTATGCTATCAAGCAAAGGCTGAAGCAGAGAGTTAGGATAGACAATATCCACTGTAAAGTGAGTTGACTGCTTAAGAAGTTCATTTTCTTCAATGCAATTGTTGTTTTCATGTCCTAATTCTTGGTGAACTGCGTAAGTTGCATGTTTGCTGTAAATATGGACATAGATTAACTGGAGGCTAATAGGTGGGCTTTCAAAAATTGATCGCTCATAAAGGACATCCAAATATTGTCTCCTTTTAGAAGAAATACTTGATTCTTTGCAGAATTTGATGTGTTTTTCATTATAGTCGCTTGAGAGTGTGTTACTTAGCACTGTATTCCCTAACTAGGCTTTGTTGACAAGGTGCCTTGTGTTTAAGGGTCTCAAATAATTTGAGTGCATTTTTATTCTGGAATGGTATAAATGCTTTCAGTAGTTATGATATCTAGCAAAGGCTGAAATAGGAGTTGGGAAAAACAATGTCCATTTTAAACAAACTTATATCTAAGCCTTTACAATGCGCACTGATATATAAAGTAACAGTTCGACCGCTTAAGCAGTCTGGCTCATGCATCTTAGTCTTAAAAGTATTTGCTGAATCAGCTGACGAAGCATTCCACTGTTAAGCGTGTGCTTTTTTCCCCTTTTGCCTGTTTATTCCTCCTCACATGACACACGTAATCAGCCACTATTGCTTAATGATAATAAGATCTGTCCTTGTCCAACAACAAATATATAATTTTTTTAACTGTATTATAGCCTATAGTTGTATAAGAAACTAAATGTAGTACAACTTTCCTTCCCTTCTATGCTGAACTTGTATACCACCGCTATCTGTATTATTGTCGTGCAACACCTACTACAAACGTATTACTATATAGTTTATAGCTAATTGATGATATCCATTGACAAAAAGATGATAATAAGCTATAGGGCCTGTATTGATGTCACTGTATAAGAGTATTATGTTTGTGTCTTACTATCTGTATAGTACTACGTAGTACATAGAAGCTCACAAAATATTATTAAGAGTAGTAAATCTGTAAAAGTTCTATTCTATGTAAATTAAGTAAACTGTAATATATGTGTAAATATTAAGTATTAGACTTTAGTGTGTGTACCAGAACTTTGTTGATTGACTACTAAAATCTTCTGTAGCCTTTGGGATATTCTAATCTAATCTGAGGCTTAGATAATTATTGTGTAACTATTATTATATAGTACATTGGCAACAACCTAATGCATACAAGTCTTTGAAACTGTGTAAGTATTTATATTTACATATTTACTTTTACCTACTCTACTGTAGTAACCCTATTCCTATTGATTGGTTATTTGATTTTTTAGTGATGTAATGTTACTAAAATTTCAATACCTGTATTATTTTTGCTACATGTTTGTTTTTCAAAAAGCACCCACGAAATTGGCTGCTTCACACTTACACGCCCAGGAAGGGTTGTCTGCTTGCTTCCTGCTTCGTGCTCTCCAAACCAAAAAAATGTTAGATGCTAACAGAATTGACTGCTCATGAAGTTGTTCTTATTCAATGCAATTAGTATGGTTTTTGTGTCCTAATCCTTTGTAGACTGGGTGTTATTAGGTGGGTATTCAAAAGTTGACTGCTCAAAAGGACATCCACACACAATCTCATATTTGTTGGTTTGTTTCCTTGTAACTGGATTGATGTTTGCCATCATTAATTTGAGTCATTTGACTTTAGTGTTTGGTGTATGTGTCATATAAATAAGGTTTATTGCAGGAAAATTTGCACCTCAAGGAGTTTATTTTTAGAGATTGTTGTTGACTTGTTTGTTTCCAACTAATTATTGTTTACTGTCTTTAATCTGACTTGAGAATTAAGTGCCTGCGTTGTCTTACTAAACTTTATTGCCAGGGAATTTATACCTCAAGGGGCTCGCTTTATTTCAACTCAAATAGGCAAGTCCTGGATCCTATTACCTTTCTTTTCTTTTTGTAGGGTTTTCTGTATCATATCAAGACATAAACTCATCATTTACCTTTATTACTTCTGCAGTTCGTAACCGGATGAAAAGTGTCAAGAACATTCAAAAAATTACAAAAGCTATGAAGATGGTTGCAGCATCCAAGTTAAGGAGTGTTCAAGTCCGCACAGAGAATTCTCGTGGCCTCTGGCAGCCATTTGCTGCTCTTCTTGGAGATATTCCAAGTAAATCCTATAATTTTGCATGCTGTACAATGATTTTGCAAACTCTGTCAACCCAGCAGTTTATGAATTCTTAATATCCTATTCGTAAGTTCCTTTATTTCAATCTGTAGTGAGGTTTTTATGATATTTTTAATGAGCTTGAATCTACGAATCTACCTGCCCATCTTATAATATGAGCATAATTTTAAAGATAACAACATAAAAATAACTTCTGGCATCTGTTAGTTTGGTTTCTTGTAAGACAAAGATAGCTTAAGAAGTGTTTGTACTACACAACTCCTATTCTTGAGTTTACCGAATTCAAAATTTCATAGCTGTATCCAACTTTTGTGTGCCAAAGTGAGAGGTTAGTAACGTTGTCAAAATTACATGTTCAGATGGTCAAAATCCGAAATCAGTATGCATATTTTGTAAATATTAGAGAGTCTGGTTAGTTTAGTTAAATAAGTTTGTATATGGACCTAGTGTGTTTTGGCCCATTAGGGTTTAGTCTAAAGTCTGTACACTTCCCCCTTCCCCTATATATAGGTGGGGGATTCCTCTTACCAAATGTATCACATAGCCTTCTTTTACTTTACAATAGTTTACATTCTTCAAACGTGGCCAAACACCTTGAACCTGAATATTTGGCCGAATGACTGACTCAACCCGACCTAGATGGAGCCTGAACTTGGCGCATGAATACCTTTTGTTGTGTTTTATAGGGAGAAGTAATTAGAGGCTCTCTTGACCTTGTCCGGATGTAAAACTGGATGCATGTGAACCCAATTCAAATATCATTCGGGCAACAATCTTAAACCTTACCATAGTTGTAGTATTAACTCCTACAAGGATTTGAAAAAGGTCTTTAGTACCCACGATAGCCGTAAAGTTTGACCAACAAAAAGCCGAGGCACGTACTATAGTTCACTTGAATTGCCCTGATACAAAGGCGACCACCTAGAAGCTCCTAGGTGCATGACCTAATGCCTTGGTTAGCAAAGGAGGAACACATAGATTGGTAAGTGGTTGGAAGGTTTTTCATTAACAAGTGATAGATAAATGCTTGGTTCATTTGCATCCTCAGAAGGACCAAATCATCAATAACCGGCATAACAAGTTACGGAATCTGGGAACAAAAATGATTAAAGTAGAGCGACCGCATTGCCGCTTAAGTGCCTGCATAAGCGGTGGCAACCCAGGGAATCTTAGATGAAGCGGTTGGCGAAGTATTTTTCATTAAGAGGGCACTTTATCCCTTTATATAGCCTGCTTAATTGCCCACTTAGGACTGCTTATTGAAAAAAGGTCCTACATGGTTCAACTACATATATATAAAAAAGAAATTATTTGCTTGACACCTTCGTTGTATTACATGCTATAAAGGTAAAAGAAGCAAACCATAGTTTAATTTTTTTTCCTATCTAAACCAAGCTTGTGTACTAGTGTTATATGTGTTTTTGCCACTTACTACGTGCTATAAATATAATACTTTATAGCTGATTGATTATGTCATATAGGGCCTGTATTGATTCTAATGTATTGAGGTTTACATATGTTTTGTGAAAATACCATGTAAAAGTATCACACCAGTGCTATATGAGTATGATAAATTGATGCAAGTACAATCTAGATTATACAAACCACAATGTGTAAGAGTATTAAAATTTCCATAATGATATATAAAACGTAATGCACGTGTCCTAACATTGTCGGTTGACTGTTATAATATGCTATAGGATACCCTAATATAATCTACTATTTAGTACATTTTTCTGTACTATTATTCTTTAATAATTAAAAGCCAATAATATAATGTGCCTTTATATTATCGGTCTGTGAAAAACAATGAGATTTGGAGAGCTTAGGGTTGCACAATGTGTGCACCCTCATATATATAATACTGAAAGAATTACAGAGAGGTCCATATATAAAAGAGAAATAACAAAACAAATAGCAGGCAATGTAAAACAGGAAATATATAATGTAACACTCCCCCTCAAGTTGGAGCATAGATGTCAATCATGCCCAACTTGTCCATCAGTGTGCAGAACTGTTTCTTCGCCAACAGCTTGGTGAAGATATCATCAACTTGATCTTCTGATCTCGTGAATGGAGTGCATATCTTGCTAGCAAGAATAGATTTTCTGATGAAGTGGCAGTCAACTTCAATGTGTTTGGTGCGCTCATGATAGACAAGATTATTTGCAATGAAGATGGCAGCTCTGTTATCACAGTGCATAGGAATGGCCGAAGAAGACTCAATCCCAAACTCTTTCAGGAGAGAACGTACCCACAGTAACTCACAGGCAGTATGGGCCATGGCCCTGTACTCAGCTTCAGCACTAGATCTGGCAACGACATTCTGTTTCTTGCTCCTCCAAGTAACAAGATTGCCTCCTACAAAAGTACGGTAATCGGAGGTAGATTTTCTATCAACTTTGCTGCCTGCATAATCAGAATCAGAATACCCTTCAAGAACACAGTGCCCATTCTTTTTATAATGAAGTCCCTTGCCAGGCGACTTTTGTAAGTATCTCAGGACTTGACATACATCATCCCAATCAAGGAAGAAAATGTCTGATTTCGACGCCAGTTCGGTAGCCACAGAAACAAAAATTTCGACAAATTTCGACGGAAATTTCGGCAGATGCATTCCTGGCGTTTTGATGACCAAATGGTCGAATTATTTAGCAAAATTTTACCAGAACAATCTACTAGTGTAGATCTACTCAAATATGCAATAATATTTCATATTGGATATGTGAGGGGGTGGGGCTCCTCATGTGTGAGAGAAGGAAGCTGAACAATTTTGATGGCCATTTCGATGGAGATTTTGAGGTCAATTGAATGGCGAAATGAATGAATAGTCATCATAGTTTGCAAGCACAATATATAGGCTTAAAGACACAAATTTATGGAAACATAGCATGATCTAGGATGGTAGGACCTCTCAGTAGGATGACAGGATGTAGTACATAAACAATGTCGCGGTGGTATGTGAGTACTGAGGTCTATGCATCTAGTTGAGCCATGATGGTTGTCATCCTCCTTGTTAATTATACCTACATATTGGCTCATGTTTTTTTTGTTTTATACAAGCATAGATATGTCTCACTGTTAATCTCCATATGCTTACAAGTGATAAAATACATATTAATGGATTAACTCAAGCTTTGTTCATCGTCGTGTGCTTTTGTAGCGAGAGCCTATAGGAGGCAACCATGTAGTTAGAGATGTGATTGATAATGGCATACATACAAAATATCTCGATAGTCATGCTAATTTTGCGCACTATAACATAAATCATGTGACCTCAAAAATGAAAGTTAGTGGGTCATCATAGTCATAGATATCGCTCCCACACACATTTTTAAATATTTCCTTTGTAGATCTTTATAGAAGTGAGAGAAATAGGAGAGAGAGGTAGAATTAGGTTAGGAAGAGAAGAAACATAACTTAGATTGCCCCTAACAGGCCCAAGAAATAACATAGTAAAATCTGCAGACATCGTACCCCATTTCTCGAAATAATAGATTTATTTTTCAAAATTTCGTGGAAATGCGGACTAAATGGGCCTTTTTTTCATCGAAATTTACCTAATTTCGTCGAAATTCAAAATAATTGTCGAAATTTAAATTTTTTCTGGCGAAATTCCCTACGTTCAGACATGTAAGGCCATTTCTATGTCCGATCGTTGGCGACATCGAAATAATTAGCGAAATTTCGCCAATTTTGACGAAATTTTGAACATCGATCCCAATGCACTGTTTGGGTTTGTCAAGGTACCTTCTAAGAAGACCCACTGCAGTAGCAATATCAGGACGAGTAACAGTTAAATAAATCAATTTACCAATCAACCTCCTGAATATTTTATGATCAGCAAACACAGAAGAGGAATCATCATCCCAATTCACATTGGGATCAAGAGGAGTATCCGCAGGTATTGCTCCAAGCATACCAGTCTCCTGCAGAATATCAAGAACATACTCTCTGAGAAAGCACCAGAGCATTAGAGGTTCTAGAGACCTCTATGCCAAGAAAATACCGAAGTTTGCCCAAATCTTTTGTAGCAAAGTGCTTGCCCAGATGATCTTTGGTAGCCTGAATACCAAGAGAGTCGCTGCCAGAAATAATAATGTCAGCAACATATACAATCTAAACAGTAATACCTGCTGAAGTCTTTTTTGTGAACACATAGTGGTCAACCTGTGACCTCAGAAAACCAAAATCAATCATGATCCTGCTCAACTTATCAAACCAGGCACGAGGACTCTGCTTGAGCTCATAGATAGACTTCTTAAGCCTGCATACTTTGTGAGACTCCCCATGAGCAACAAACCCAGGAGGTTGCTCCATATACACTTCTTCCTGCAAGTCACCATACAGAAAAGCATTTTTCACATCAAGCTGCAGAAGAGGCCAGTTCAGATTCACAGCAACAGATAGGAGAATCCTGACAGAGTTAAGGCAATCAACAGGAGAAAAAATCTCAAAGTAATCAATGCCATATGTCTGAGTATAGCCCTTTGCAACTAACCGTGCTTTCAACCTCTCAACCGTACCATCAGGTTGATATTTTACGGCATATACCCACCTGCAGCCCACAAGCTTACACTGAGGAGGTGGATCCACCAGCTCCCAAGTGTCTCTGTCAGTAAGAGCAATCATTTCTTCTTTCATAGCAGATGTCCAAGCAGTACTTTTCAATGTATCCTGAACATTCTTAGGTACAACCACAACAGATAAAGAATATACAAAATTGCTAGAATGAGTATTCAAATGAGCAGTAGATACAAACTGAGCAATGCTATGAGAAGTGCAGGAACGAGTACCCTTTCTGAGTGCAATAGGTATGTCAAGGTCAGAGTGTACCTCAGGTGCAGCAGCTCCCAAGTGTCTCTGTCAGTAAGAGCAATCATTTCTTCTTTCATAGCAGATGTCCAAGCAGTACTTTTCAATGTATCCTGAACATTCTTAGGTACAACCACAACAGATAAAGAATATACAAAATTGCTAGAATGAGTATTCAAATGAGCAGTAGATACAAACTGAGCAATGCTATGAGAAGTGCAGGAACGAGTACCCTTTCTGAGTGCAATAGGTATGTCAAGGTCAGAGTGTACCTCAGGTGCAGCAGAACCTTCTGGAGGAGAAGATTGGTTGCCTTGGGGGGGGGTACTTGCGTAGAAGGTGCTCTATTCCTGCACTGATAAACAATAAGAGGAAGATCTTGAGTTTCAGTAGTCACAGTGTCAGTACTGTCTAGCACACAGTCAGAAATAACAGGCAAAGGAGAGGCAAGAATGTCTGTCTGCAAACTATCTCCTGCTGAAGAATAATACAGTGTATCTTCAAAAAAGACAACATCACTACTAGTAAACCATTTCCTTGTACTGGGATTATAACACTTGTAACCCTTCTAAGTTCTACAATAGGCCAGAAAAATGCATTTAGCAGCTCGAGGAGACAATTTATCAGAAGCAGGTCCAAGTAATCTGACAAAGCAGGTACACCTAAAAATTCTAGGAGGCACAACAAACAAAGAAGTCTCAGGTTGCAGAACCTGTATAGGAATCTTATTTCCAATAACAGACGATGGCATCCTATTAATCAGAAAACATACAGTCAAAATAGCCTCATGCCAATAGGAGTGGGGCACATGAGAATGCATCATGATAGTCCTGGTCAACCTGTGACCTCAGAAAACCAAAATCAATCATGATCCTGCTCAACTTATCAAACCAGGCACGAGGACTCTGCTTGAGCCCATAGATAGACTTCTTAAGCCTGCATACTTTGTGAGACTCCCCCTGAGCAAAAAACCCAGGAGGTTGCTCCATATACACTTCTTCCTGCAAATCACCATACAGAAAAGCATTTTTCACATCAAGCTGTAGAAGAGGCCAGTTCAGATTCACAACAAAAGATAGGAGAATCCTGACAGAGTTAAGGTGAGCAACAGGAGAAAAAGTCTCAAAGTAATCAATGCCATATGTCTGAGTATAGCCCTTTGCAACTAACTGTGCTTTCAACCTCTCAACCGTACCATCAGGTTGATATTTTACGGCATATACCCACATGCAGCCCACATGCTTACATTGAAGAGGTGGATCCACCAGCTCCCAAATGTCTCTGTCAGTAAGAGCAATCATTTCTTCTTTCATAGCAGATGTCCAAGCAGTACTTTTCAATGCATGCTGAACATTCTTAGGTACAACCACAACAGTTAAAGCATATACAAAATTGCTAGAATAAGTATTCAGATGAGCAGTAGATACAAACTGAGCAATGCTATGAGAAGTGCAGGAACGAGTACCCTTTCTGAGTGTAATAGGTATGTCAAGGTCAGAGTGTACCTCACTTGCAACAGAACCTTCTGGAGGAGAAGATTGGTTGCCTTGGGGGGGGTACTTGCGTAGAAGGTGCTCTATTCCTACGCTGATAAACAATAAGAGGAAGATCTTGAGTTTCAGTAGTCACAGTGTCAGTACTGTCAGGCACACAGTCAGAAATAACAAGCAAAGAAGAGGCAAGAATGTCTGTCTGCAAACTATCTCCTGCTGAAGAATAATACGGTGTATCTTCAAAAAAGACAACATCACTACTAGTAAACCATTTCCTTGTACTGGGATTATAACACTTGTAACCCTTCTTAGTTCTAGAATAGGCCAGAAAAATGCATTTAGCAGCTGGAGGAGACAATTTATCAAAAGCAAGTCCAAGTAATCTAACAAAGCAGGTACACCCAAAAATTCTAGGAGGCACAACAAACAAAGAAGTCTCAGGTTGCAGAACCTGTATAGGAATCTTATTTCCAATAACAGACGATGGCATCCTATTAATCAGAAAACACAGTCAAAATAGCCTCATGCCAATAGGAGCGGGGCACATTAGAATGCATCATGATAGTCCTGGTCAACCTGTGACCTCAGACAACCAAAATCAATCATGATCCTGCTCAACTTATCAAACCAGGCACGAGGACTCTGCTTATGCTCATAGATAGACTTCTTAAGCCTGCATACTCTGTGAGACTCCCCCTGAGCAACAAACCCAGGAGGTTGCTCCATATACACTTCTTCCTGCAAGTCACCATACAAAAAAGCATTTTTCACATCAAGCTGCAGACGAGGTCAGTTCAAATTCACAACAACAGATAGGAAAATCCTGACAGAGTTAAGGCGAGCAACAGGAGAAAAAGTCTCAAAGTAATCAATGCCATATGTCTGAGTATAGCCCTTTGCAACTAACCGTGCTTTCAACCTCTCAACCGTACCATCAGGTTGATATTTTACGGCATATACCCACCTGCAGCCCATAGGCTTACATTGAGGAGGTGGATCCACCAACTCCCAAGTGTCTTTGTCAGAAAGAGCAATCATTTCTTCTTTCATAGCAGATGTCCAAGCAGTACTTTTCAATGCATCCTGAACATTCTTAGGTACAACCACAACAGATAAAGCATATACAAAATTGCTAGAATGAGTATTCAAATGAGTAGTAGATACAAACTGAGCATATGAGAAGTGCAGGAACGAGTACCCTTTTTGAGTGCAATATGTATGTCAAGGTCAGAGTGTACCTCAGGTGCAGCAGAACCTTCTGGAGGAGAAGATTGGTTGCCTTGGAGGGGGTACTTGCGTAGAAGGTGCTCTATTCCTGCGCTGATAAACAATAAGAGGAAGATCTTGAGTTTCAGTAGTCACAATGTAAGTACTGTCAGGCATACAGTCAGAAATAACAGGCAAAGGAGAGGCAAGAATGTCTGTCTGCAAACTATCTCCTGCTGAAGAATAATACGGTGTATCTTCAAAAAAGACAACATCACTACTAGTAAACCATTTCCTTGTACTGGGATTATAACACTTGTAACCCTTCTGAGTTCTAGAATAGGCCAGAAAAATGCATTTAGCAGCTCGAGGAGACAATTTATCAGAAGTAGATCCAAGTAATCTGACAAAGCAGGTACACCCAAAAATTCTAGGAGACACAACAAACAAAGAAGTCTCAGGTTGCAGAACCTGTATAGGAATCTTATTTCCAATAACAGACGATGGCATCCTATTAATCAGAAAACACGCAGTCAAAATAGCCTCATGCCAATAGGAGCGGGGCACATAAGAATGCATCATGATAGTCCTGGTCAACCTGTGACCTCAGAAAACCAAAATCAATCATGATCCTGCTCAACTTATCAAACCAGGCACGAGGACTATGCTTGAGCCCATAGATAGACTTCTTAAGCCTGCATACTTTGTGAGACCCCCCTGAGCAACAAACCCAGGAGGTTGCTCCATATACACTTCTTCCTGCAAGTCACCATACAGAAAAGCATTTTTCACATCAAGCTGCAGAAGAGGCCAGTTCAGATTCACAACAACAGATAGGAGAATCCTGACAGAGTTAAGGCGATCAACAGGAGAAAAAGTCTCAAAGTAATCAATGCCATATGTCTGAGTACAGCCCTTTGCAACTAACCGTGCTTTCAACCTCTCAACCGTACCATCAGGTTGATATTTTACGACATATACCCACCTGCAGCCCATAGGCTTATACTGAGGAGGTGGATCCACCAGCTCCCAAGTGTCTCTGTCAGTAAGAGCAATCATTTCTTCTTTCATAGCAGATGTCCAAGCAGTACTTTTCAATGCATCCTGAACATTCTTAGGTACAACCACAACAGATAAAGCATATACACAATTGCTAGAATGAGTATTTAGATGAGCAGTAGATACAAACTGAGCAATGCTATGAGAAGTGCAGGAACGAGTACCCTTTCTGAGTGCAATAGGTATGTCAAGGTCAGAGTGTACCTCAGGTGCAACAGAACCTTCTGGAGGAGAAGATTGGTTGCCTTGGGGGTGGGGTACTTGCATAGAAGGTGCTCTATTCCTGCGCTGATAAACAATAAGAGGAAGATCTTGAGTTTCAGTAGTCACAGTGTTAGTACTGTCAGGCACACAGTCAGAAATAACAGGCAAAGGAGAGGCTAGAATGTCTGTCTGCAAACTATCTCCTGCTGAAGAATAATACGGTGTATCTTCAAAAAAGACAACATCACTACTAGTAAACCATTTCCTTGTACTGGGATTATAACACTTGTAACCCTTATGAGTTCTAGAATAGGCCAGAAAAATGCATTTAGCAGCTCGAGGAGACAATTTATCAAAAGCAGGTCCAAGTAATCTGACAAAGCAGGTACACCCAAAAATTCTAGGAGGCACAGCAAACAAAGAAGTCTCAGGTTGCAGAACCTGTATAGGAATCTTATTTCCAATAACAGACGATGGCATCCTATTAATCAGAAAACACACAGTCAAAATAGCCTCATGCCAATAGAAGCCGATAAAGCAGATACCATAGCAGCTTTCTCTGATCGCGGTAACTGGTCCAAGTAGTAGAGTCCGTCAGCACTTTCATACCCCCCACCAATCTTCGTCCTCGTGCGAAGGTCCTGAAAAACACATGAACCAGGAACAAAAGTTAGGCTACAGTTCAAACTTCGTAAAATTTTGTTGACTGATAATAAGTTCAGAGGAAATCTAGGCACATATAAGGCAGACTTGAGCTAAAACTGAGAAACAATATCACCGACTCCAAAGACCGAAGACTTTGAGCCATCAGCTAGCATAACAGAAGAGTTACGAACATGTTTAGATAGAGTTTTAAAAAGAGATCTATTGCCAGATATATGTGCAGAGGCACCAAAATCTATCACCCATTTGGCATTACCAGAAGTAGAAGGTGAGGAGGAACTCAGGAATGCAGTATTATAACCACAGTATGCAGCATGTGCTCCACTAGTAGAAGCAGCAGTCGAAGAGCCAACACGCTCAAGAAGGAGGCGTTCCACCTCAGCACGAATGTAGTCTGCGGTCGCTCCCGCAGTCGCTGACTCAGGCGTTGGAGTAACAACCTCAGAAGTAGTAGACGATGAATCTGCAACAGCATTGGCCCAAGCCGGTTTACTGTACTTTTCCCATCACTTTTCTTCAATATGGTTAGACCGACCACAGAAGGTACACACACGCTGTCCTTGCTGAGGACGCGCAACAGCAGGAGGTGAGGCAGCAGGAGGGACTCCTCGTCCAGCACCAGGTCCACGTCCCCGTCCTGCACCCAGGGGAGGACGACCATCAGTGGAACGACCACGACCACGACCACGGCCACGCCCGACCCAAGCAACCAGGGCAGTAGAATCTCCAGTCTCAGGAGATGGTGTCGATGAAGAAAGGCGCTGGAGACGCTGGTAGGCACTCTGCAAAGTAGGGAACGGATCACTCGCCAAGATCTGATCCACAACGCCAGCATAGGATTCTGGTAAGCCACTCAGAAACTGTATCAGCTGTAGTTCCGCCCGATGTTTCTGCAAAGTCGCCAGATCAGTAGACAGCGGGTGGTAAGTCTCCAACTCACCCCACAGGCCGGTGAAGGTGGAGAAGTAGTCGAAGATGTCATATCCTATGAATTGGAGTCGCCCCAGTTGCTTGGTTATGTCGAAGACCTTCTTGGGATTCTGACTGTGAGAGTAGGTACTGGCGAGCTGATCTCACATCTGCTTCGCCGTAGGTAGCCTAAGTAAAGTAACACTGATCTTCTCAACGTCACTGTTGAGAATCCATGTCATCACAGTCGAGTCTTCACGGACCCAATTATCAAAAGTTTTGACGTCTTTTTCATCCGTGTTCGCTGCAGGTTGAGGCGGACTAGTGCGAATTAGATGAGAGTACTTCCCTTGTGATTTGGCATATATCACAAAGGAGCACACCCAAAGCTGGTAATTGCGCCCGTCAATTTCAACATTGGTAACTTGACGACGCGAGTCTCTCCAGAAGTCATCTCCAGAAGACGCCATGAGAACAGGTAGGAAGGCAGGCACAAGCAGGAGTAGTCAACAGTCAGAGGCAGAAGTCCAACACATGGACTAGTAGTAGAAGGTAGAAGATCCACACATGGATCTTAAATAAAAACCCACGTAGGGGCAGCAGATGAGGAGAAAAAACCTACGCCAACATGGAGGATCAATCACTCCACCATGAGGCGCAGGCAGACAGAGAGGATGAAGCCCGTTACGCTGTCAACGTGCCAAAACTGGAAAGTTACCGAGGCTGTCCGGAGATTTCGGAAAGAGAAACGAAGCTAGACGGAGGGTCCTGTGGTGGATTAGGCCACAAAGATGGAGTTTATTAGGGGATTAGAGGTGGATGGAGGGCTGCGGAGGGGTGGACGGCGATCGGTAGTGGCGATGGTACTGTAGCAGCGACGGCCGTACTGTAGCAATACTGTAGCGGCGAAAAAAGGAGATTTCAGAGTGTGGTGGCGGCTAGGGTTGGTGGAGATAGGGATTAGGTTTAAGGTGGATCCAGTGTTGTCAAGGCGCCCGCCTAGGTGGCGCCTAGGCGTCCTAGGCGCTAGGCAAGGCTGCCCAAACTAGGCGCCCAGCCCAGTATGTGCATTTTATGGGGGATAAAAAACTAAAATAACACAGTTTAATAAAAATAAGTACTGAAATAGCACAAACCCCATCTTAATTCCCGAAATAGCCCACTTTCATTGGAAAGCGCCAATATCTTGGCGTTTTTAGTACAGCTGGGTTTGAAACATGGTTGTATAGGCGGCTAGGCGACCAGGCGTTGCTTGGGGACGCCCAGGCCGCCTAGGCGCCCAGGCGGAGGCCCAGGCGTTTCCAGGCGTTTATATATATATGTATATATATATATATGTATATATATATATATATATGTATATATATATATAGATTAATTTAATGGATACATGTAAAATTTATGAAAAATAAAGTTAAATCAGTAGATGGTTAAATAATATCAAAATCAGTACATAAATAAACACAAATCAGTAGATAACTAAATAAAAATAGTAGCTAAATAAATACAAATAAGTAGATGAGTAAATACAACTAAGTGGATAAATAAATGCAAATCAGTTGATCAATAAAGCTACATTAGTAGATGATTATATAATTTCAAAATCAGTACATAAATAAATTTAAATGAGTAGATAACTAAATAAAAAACAGTAGATGAATAAATACAAATAAGTAGATGAATAAATACAAATCAGTTGATAAACTAATATAAATCAGTAGATGATTAAATAATACCTAAATCAGCACATAAATAAATACAAATAGTAGATGAATAAATACATTAAATACAAATCAGTTGATAAACTAATATAAATCAGTAGATGATTATAATTCCTAAATCAGCACATAAATAAATACAAATAGTAGATGAATAAAATACAATAAATACAAATCAGTTGATAAATAGAGTTAAATCAGTAGATGATTAAATGATATCAAAATTAGTACATAAATAAACACAAATCAATAGATAACTAAATAAAAATAGTAATAAATAAAAACAAATAAGTAGATGAATAAATACATAAGTGGAAAAGTAAATACGAATCAGTTGATAAATAAAGTTACATCAGTAGATTCTTACATAATTTCAGAAGCAGTATAAATAAATTCAAATGAGTAGATAGCTAAATAAAAAACAGTAGATGAATAAATTCAGTAGATGAATAAATATAAATAAGTAGATGAATAAATACAAATCAGATGATTAACTAATATAAATCAGTGATGATTAATCAATTCTCAAATCAGTAGATAAATAAATACAAATAGTAGATGAATAAATATAATATAATCAAATCAGTTGATAAATAAAGTTAAACAGTTGATAACTAAAGTTAAATCAGTAGATGATCAAATAGTATCAAAATCAATACATAAATAAACACAAATCAGTTGATAAATAAAGTTAAACAGTTGATAACTAAAGTTAAATCAGTAGATGATTAAATAGTATCAAAATCAATACATAAATAAACACAAATCAGTAGATAACTAAATAAAAATAGTAGATAGATAAATACAAAAAAACATATGAGTAAATACAATTAAGTAGCGCCTGGGCGGGTCGCTTAGCCCACCTGGCCCACCTAGCACGCCTGGCACAGCCTTTGATGCTGGGCGCCCAGATATGGAGACCTCATTGGCCGCCTGGGCACCCCGCCCGTACAACACAGCTTTGAAAGCGCCATATTTCTGTCGTTTTCATTTGAAGGCGTCATCTTTTTGGCGTTTTCATACGAAGGCGCCAATCGCATTGGCGTTTTTACATGGTCTCTATTGTTGCTCAATATCGACCACGAACCAGGCCGCGGCCGGCTTTGAACTGGAGCCCCCCACCCGACCGTCGACAGATGACCAAACTCCAAGTCTCCAATCCACTGCGGATCTGACCTTGATTCCTTGTATATTCAAAACAAGATAGAACTCAACTGTACCGCAAAGCGACATGTCTGGGATAGGTTAAGGTCATGTATATAACTAAGCGCACGATTCCTTGGACGTGCTTTCCGCAAGTCGGCCACAGTGCCATGTGCACTGGCAGCGGCGGCTCCCTCAACTACCGCACAACCCCATGTTCCTTAACCAACCGGCTGACGCTCCCCGATTCGATGGCTTCTGCCACCGCTTGTCCATGGCTACGTCTTCTTCTGAATGTAATGGTAGGGACCCCAGTCGTGTCCCACGACCGTGGTTTCTTATAAATTGAATAGGATGTCGCTGGTTAGCTAAGGTAGTCCATTAGGCAGCTTAGTGTCAAGAGAACAGGTGAAGGCAACTCAGAGCAGGAGTAGGCAGAGTGCTAGACGGATTCAGGCGAGAAATCAGGAGTTGTGAATAGCATCAATGGTGAAGTTCAGCAGTATACTACGGCTGGTCAAACTCAGTCCGAGGAAGCGTCCCCAGAGCAACTGCAGCCCCAAGCTTACACGAACCCGCAGCGATGTCAGCGGATGTAGTAGCGACTCAGGTGTCGGCATGGGGATGATGATGATCAAGTGGGAGCTCCGGCCAGGCGGGATGGGATGTCATTTGAGGCCATCGGCCAAAAGCTATTTCTACTTGGTGGCAAACATCGGCGAAGGTTTCCCAGCGCACACCAACTAAAAACGCCAAAAATAGGGCGCTTTTGACTAAAAATGCCAAAAAGATGGCGCCTTCAAGTGAAAACGCCAAAAATATGGCGCTTTTGGGCTAAAACGCCTAAAAGTTTGCGCCTTCAACTGAAAACGTCAAAAATATGGCGTTTTTGGGCTAAAACGTCTAAAAGTTGGCGCTTTCAACCCCAACTGCACTAAAAACGCCAAGATATTGGCGTTTTCCAATGAAAGTGGGCTATTTCGGGAATTAAGATGTGGTTTGTGCTATTTCAGTACATATTTTTATTAAACTGGGCTATTTTGGTTTTTCTTCCTTTTATGGGTGTCTAAGGCCTTTTAAGCCTAAATTAAGTCATTTAAAGGATAAATTAGCATGAATCAAGTCTGGATTTGGTCGAATTAGATTAGCTTGAGTCAATTTATGGCTGAAATAGGTCTGATTTAGGCAAAATTAGGCCAAATTTTGGAAAATTAGGGAAAACATGTTTGATTTGGGCCAAATTGGTAAGTCATAAAATCACTTCCTCATATGTTTGTTGTTCTTGCTTCTTTTTCTTTTCTTTTTTTATCCTTTGTCCTATATTTTAGTCCTTAATCCTACTGCTGCTGCATTTTTTTTTTGAGTTATTCCTCCTATATCCCCTCCTACTCCGAAATCCTACTACTACTGTGTTTTTTTTATTCTGTTTTCTTCAAATCCTCTTTTACATCACCTATGCTTTGTAATGTTGATGATGTTGTACTTTCTACTTTCCTCTTTTACATCACCCTTTTTCCCTGCTTTCTTTTCTAAGTCTCCTGCTCCAATTGTTGTTGCAGGCTTGTTGATATTACTTCCCCTTTTTCTTCCTATTCCCATCTCCTGCTACTGTTGTCATAACCTCATTCTGCCCTCTTTTTATGTTTCCTATATGGTATTATATGTAGTATATATGTATAATAAGAATCAAATTAACATACTGAAAAAGATACAAAATATAAAAAACGCCCAGAACAGCCTAGGCGCCCCTTGGGAAATGCTGACCGCCTAGCCGCCTTGACAACCATGGGCGGATCGTCCCGCTCTAATACCATGTGAAAAATAATGAGAAATAACAAAACAAATAGCAGGCTATGTAAAACAAGAAATATATAATGTAACACAGTCCATGAAACTGTAGTAAATACGAACATATATGTATTTCAATGTTTTCAATTACTTACGTATCTATAATGTATAAGAAAGTTCGTCAAGGGTTCTGAATGCACCTTTTCCCTTCATTTTTAAGAATTACAAACCAGTCCTTGTATTGGTAAAAACTAAAGAGAAAAATGTGCTCTCTTTATATAAATTGAATTAATCTAAGTCATTTTAGGTTCCAAGACGAAAAATAAAAAAGTTTTTACTTGAGGCTTAATAAAGTTGAAGTTCTTGTTATTTTGAAAGTAATTAAAAGACGTTGACTTATGTTATTAAATCACTGTAAAAAAGTTGTATGTTATCTATATATCACATTACGCGAATTGATGGAAGTAGGCACCGTGCTAGCCTTATTTGTCATACCTTACGATGCTAGTGTTGTTATTGAGACAAGAAGGGTCACCCTCTGAATGGTGTTTAAAGACATTGCATATACCATGTATCGGAATAAAGAGAAATGATATAGTGGCTATGGGTGGTATTTATACTTGTGGATCATGGCGGGGGTTCAATTTTCAGACAGAAGGTTCGACAATAATATATGAGAAGATTTTAAGATTAATAATAATGATACAAAATCAATCCAAAATTTAGAGGAATCAACTTAGATAGAGTATACTCTACATTTGGTGGTCACTTGAGCTTCATTATTGATTGGAGGGTGAACTGTATTAGGATTCATCTCTAGGGATGCACATGTATCGGTCTGGACCTGTGGACTAGTTTGGACCAGACCATGCCTCTCTAGGACTCTGTATATACCATGCATAGCGGCGGACTAGACCAGTCCGGTTCTAGACCTATTTTGATTTTGACCCTGTCCTCGGTCTTTTATTTTCCATAATTCCGGTCCTTGGTGGATCTGGGCCAAAACTGATCTGGACCATTTAGACAGGATAACAGAAAACATTTTAGCATGTAAAAATAAAATAAAATAAATATTTTGTTAGTGGTAATATTCACCAAGGGTTACCAGCAGTGGACTACACAACGTCAAATTCCAAAATTTGCAAGATACTATCACTTTCTAAAAAGGTTTACACAAGCATAGAATTAAATGTCCGATTTCGATGCCGTGTCCGATGGCCCAGAAACAGAATGTTTTTGAAATTTCGCACGAAATTTCGATATTTACGGCCCTAACGATTTCGACGACCAAATAAGCGAATTAAATTATGAAAATTTACCAGGACGATCTAAACACCAAGATCTACTCAAATATGCAATAATATTTCATATTGGATATGTGGGGTGGGGGGTCTCCCACATTTGTAAGTGAAGGAAGCTGAACAATTTCGACAGAATTTCGATGGCAATTTCGATGACAAAATGAAGGAATTAGATTATGAAATTTTGCATACACAATGTTTAGACAAAGATACACTAGATTATATATTAAAGTTATATGTTTAGAGGTTAGGGTGGGATCCATGTCTTAATGAGTGAGTGCACAAATGAACAGAATTGTCAAGTCTGTTAGACTGTAAATAGCTTATAAACCCACAATTTATCACTTAGACCTTAAAACTTACAGTTGCAAGTTACAAACTTACAATGTTACAACTTATATAAGTCTAGTGTTCAAATTTAGTTAGGTTACATGGGTCATGTACACATAGATCAAAGAAAATGCATTATTTTTAAGTCATTTTATGTATACATATGTGTAATAATAACAAATTTATTGTAGAATTGCAGACTTAATACTATTATTTCATAGATCCACAAGTTTGTTTGTAGTTCATGTGATTTTCGAAAGAGAATCGCCAAAATACCTAACATATAGTAGGTAGTAGCAGCACTTAGAACTTTGTTATTTTTCATAGTATCTCTTCACATCTTTTAGAAGAGTGTAAACATAGAAAGAGGAATACATGGGCTAGGGATAGGGGAAACGTACCTTAGAATCAAAGAAAATAGCCTCTATAAGCAAAAGATACAAAGAGAATCGCCAAAATACCTAACATGTAGTGGCAGCAGTCTAAGGAACAAATATTTTGAAATTTCTATCAAAATTTTGTGCCATTTTGCGAAATTATGGCCCAAATTGGGCGAAATTTGCACTGTTTTGTGAAATTTCGCACCTAAGTGCGAAATTTTAGCGAAATTTCAGCGAAATGACTTCCCATTCTCTGCGTACATGCGTTTCGATGTCCGATTAGAAAAAAATCGGAAATTTCGATCGAAATTTCGCAATTTCGATCGAAATTTTGTACGATGTACACAAGGCTCAGAAGTAAATATTTGTTAAACTATGACATGAGCTCAAGTCACACAAATATATGGATGTAAAACTATATTTCACTGTCGTATGAAAAACTTATATTGACATTAATGTTTACAAACAAAAAAAAAGTATTAACTACAATAATATGCTCACGAACAAAGTTGTATGAATGGGAAACATGGAAGGTTATCTAAAGTAGTACAATGCTGCAAAGCACCCTAACAAAGTACGATACTTATATTTTATTCAACTGCTGATTGCATCATTATAGCAAAATCAAATGAATACTCAAACCAATATATGCTTCTTTCATATTTTTAATTAGCAAGAATCTTAATGATTTGGACCGCTCTAAGTTGTTTCATGATTTTTCCGGTCCTTAGCCCAAGACTTTCATTTGTTTTGAGTTTCATCCACGTCTGATATGGTCCGCCTGAGTTTGAGTTTGGACTGATGTACAATCATTCATATTCATCTCATAAGATTGACAAAGTGAAGAAGTGTGATTAAAATTCAATTCTATCATGATAGTCCATTTAAACATAAAGGATACTTTATCAAAATCAGATACGTCCCATGTTATATGGTGGTGAACATTGGGTCGGTAAGAAATAAAATGACAAATCATAATGCTAATAATAGATGTAATAAAGACTAAAAAGACCACCTTGGATGTAAAAATATGATATGCAATCAATGATGGCAGTCTACGTATGTGTCATACTATTTGACATGTATGATGTATAATGGTAAGTTGAATGTTGGAGAAAGGCATTGGAATCAAATGGATTGATGATGAGCAGGAGCAAAACTGAGTATATGCATTGCAATTTCAGCCAATCTCGCAGTGTGAATGATGGAGCCAAGTTGGACGGAGTAGATATACCAAAATGTGACAAATTTCGTTACTTAGGTTCTATTATTCAAATAGACGGGGATGTCCAAAATGATGTTTGTCACCGGATCACTGCAGGATGGTTGAAATGGAGGAGTGCAACTGGAGTTTTATGCGATGAGAAGATCCCTCTTAGGTTAAAAAGTAAGTTTTATAGAACAGCTATACGACCAGCCATGCTCTATGGGAGTGAATGTTGGGCGGTGAAGAAACAAAGTCTCAACAAGATGAACGTGGCTGAAATGCGTATGCTGAGATGGATGTGTGGGAAGACAAGAAAAGATCGTTTGAGAAATGACTATATCAGGAATAAAGTGGGGGTGGCGAGCATTGAGGACAAGTTGCGTGAGGGCCGACTCAGATGGTACGGACATGTGCAACGCAGACCTACTAGTGTGCCTATACGAAGCAATGCTATTGAGCCAAACACTATAAATAGAAGAAGAGGAAGGCCTAAATTAACATGGGATGAGCTTATAAAGAGAGATTTTGAATCTCTACATCTCAATCAGAATATGGCCCATGATAGAGCTGAATGGAAACGAAGGATCCATGTAGCCGACCCCAACATAGTTGGGATTGAGGCTTAGATGATGATGATGATGATGTAAAATGGGAAGTGCATGTTAGGATAACACAATTGAGCCATACCTATAAATATATAACAAAGGGTTTGGGACGGGTTGTGTAATTTTTTTTTCTCTTTCAAATTACAAGTTAGTCCTTATATCCTTATAAGTTATTCGTGCGATGGAGGGAGCGTCACCCTTGACGCCTTTCTCCCCCTGGCTCTAACAGTTCTCGGTGTGATCTCGTGTTCAAGCAGCGACCTCCGGAGAAAGGGGTCTCAAGCAACTTCTGGTCACCATCGTTTGGGGCTGTTCTCAGCTTGAAGCGAGGAGGAGGTGTGATGCACAACGCTGAAGCCAGAGCTCGGGTCGTTCGGCAGCATCGACTTCGGATGGAGAGGAGCCGCCTCCTGTCGGTTCTGGTCTCATGCTCAGTTGCTCCGTCGTCGTAGGCGTAGAAAGGGAGTCCCTCGACTTCCTTCTATGACTCCTGCCCTCCTCACCCCGAGTTGGTACCTGGCCTTGCCCAGCGCTGCGATGGCTCCACGACATCAACCGGCACTGCTTCGCCCGGTCCGGTGGCGACACTTCATTCGTGGCAGCGCCTCTAATACTGGGGTCCCCGATTTACAGAGGGTACCTCCTCCGTCGTCACCGCTGGTAGTCTCTGCTGGCTGATGGGCGGATGAGGAGCTTTGGTGTTAACCTGGCTTTAGCCTGGTGACCCCCCTGCTGCTGCGTGATGGAACACTCTCAAGGTGTTCGTTGAAATGCCTCTGTGCAAACAGGGGCTTCGGGTCCTGGCGGGGTCCTAGCCTAGTGTTGGCCTATTCGTGGGTGTTGTTGTGGTGCTGCTGTGCTTCAACAACATTTAGAGTATGACCCATCCAGTGTTGCTTCTTTGGACCTCAAGCTGGACTAGCCAGGGAGCAGGGGACGATGATGCTGTTTGATCCCAGTCCCCTCTCATCACAATTTGTGGGTGTATCTAAAGCTAGTGAAGAAAGGATCAGCGGTCTACAACCTCGGACTCTCGTCTGTTCTTTGCTACTCCAGTGTTTGAATTCCGTTAAGCAAGCAGGTTGTGCTCGTACTACCCATTGCTGACTTGGATGACGTCTAAGTCCTGGTTGTCTTACGAAGCCTAGGATTGTAGTGTAGGTGCTCTTTCCCTAGAGCTCTTGGCCTGATGGGGTGAGGCCTGCCTGCATCGTCCTTGTGCTCATACTTTGTGGGTGTCCTTTATGCTATTGAGTGCTTGGATATGCATAAGGCTTCGTGTCTTTAGGTTGAGTTGTTTAGGGTTAAAGTCTTCTGTACATTTTTCTTTAGGTCTTTATGGTCTTTTGCCCTTGACTACCAGCTTGTTGGTATCAAGGTTCTTTAGCTCTTGCTGTAATGGGGTACTTCGTGCCCAAAGTTTTTGGCATTATAGTAACACGTTTTTTTGACCGACCAAAAAAAAGCTATTCGTGCGATGCACACGTTTATGCCTAGCTATATATGGGAGGATGTGGGAGAGGGGTTGTATGAATGCATCAAATACCAAATATTCATTGTATTCATATAAGAATGGATTAACTTTGAGGGCTGCCAGACATCAAAACCTCCCCCCAACTACTGAAATTATTACTATGTAAAATTTTGAGAATTGTTATGTATTATTACTTAATTGAATGCAAGATATTTGACATTACATGCAATTGCATAAGAATATATGTATATGTGTGTGTGTGCATTGCATAATAGAAATCTTGGTCGAGATGATTTTGTATCTTTTTACTCACACATGTAGGAGCCCCTCATCTCATACCAACACATGATATTATTGCATAATTAGGCGTAATCATGTCTAAGAAAAATTTAATGACTTAATTCCTTTATCTGGTTGTCAAAATCATCAAAATTTGTGCCGATAGGGTCAGAATTATTGAAATTTTGACAGAATTTTCTATATATTTTTGTTTCTGGACCATCAGTATCGGCGTCGAAATTGACATTTTAAACTACGCAAATAAGGAGATCGTGTATCATACATGTGTTAATGAATGTGGGAGGGTCGGATGTAATTTTTGCATTTATTGTTTCAAAATACTAACATTATGTTTTCAAGGGTGTGAGATTACTCCTACCAGTCTCCATCGCAGCTGCTATAGTTGTGATTTAGGGGGGGGACCATGCTCGAAGGAGGTGGAGGATGTGGTCATTGTGATTTATGCGGGGGGGGGGACCAGTACAATGATGTTGTAGATGCTATGGTCCAGCACACGTTCTCTTGGGAGTGTGGGAGCAATATCTGTTATCTTTTATCTCTTTCTTATGCTTTTACTGAACTTCTTTGTCTTTCTTAACACTGTCCGGTACAACATTCTTTAAGTTTTCATCACCCTCAAGTATCTACGACCCTTCTTCTATGCAAGAGAAGGTTGGGTTGGTTATCCAAGCAAGTAACATCAACAAATTGACAAAGTAATGAGTGTCACAAAGCACTGGTTTATGCCTAGTTCTAATGAATATCATTCATATTACTTGGTTATTGGGTGTTTTTTCCCAATAATTTAGTCCTATGTTACTGAAAAGTAAATATCAATATTATTTCACTACATAGTCTATTTTTTCAGAAAGTATGCTTAAGCGCTAAGGGCACGTTTGGTACAGTGTTGTTGGATGCAGTTTAGAGATTTTGAAAACAGATCAAACATACGCATGCCTTTTGCACTACTCACTTTTGGTTTGGTATGCCGCTATGCATGATAAAAGGCAACTGAACGTAACCGGCGCCTGGAGGTTCTCCATTCAGGGATCCAGCGATCGTATTTACGTATACAAGTTAACAGCCGGTAAATTATACGTGACCAGGCAGGTTAGTCGATGACCACAGATTGCAAAGCACGGACAGAACGAACAGATTAGGCAATTGCACCCGACCGCACCCAAAAAGGGGGCGGTACATTTTCACGGAAAATCCGGCCACGTGTGTAGTTGCGTGCAGTCCCAATTCAGCCAACTGCACCGTACCAAAAGGATTTTTTTTCCCAAACTTGTTACTTTACAATGTGAGGAAGACAAGCCGCATCCAACCAAACAGGGCCTAAGCAAAAGTTGCCGCTCGCTTCTTGCTTCTCGCTTTCCAAAACTTAGGCACCATGTTATTCCAAACACTAGAAGAACAATGTATTGTCCCAAACCAGTCAGCGATCAAAATTTAATTCTACCTTCAAAAGGTTTTATGTAGGGGCACATTGTTTGCTTGGCGACCGATTAATGGAAAATTATAATAGATAGGATGTATTGAAACTTTTGTTGACCAGTAGTTCTGAACATACATATCGGGATAATATCTTGGTCCTCATACACATGAAATGGAGGCGGGTCTTGAAGAGTCTTTGTGATATTCATCCCATGGACTGCAGGACTCCTTAGCGGGCTGTGACTATGCTCAACAACATAGACACAGCTACTGCTTGTCCGCAACTCCTTGAATGCGACATATATTGTAACATGATAATTAGAACTAACCATGCCATTCCAAGAGTCATTTAGTACAACTATATATATATGCCAACAATTTAGCTTTACAGCTATGTGATAAGGCACCTAAGGGGT
Organism: Alisma plantago-aquatica; assembly: GCA_963693085.1. Classification (NCBI taxonomy): domain Eukaryota; kingdom Viridiplantae; phylum Streptophyta; class Magnoliopsida; order Alismatales; family Alismataceae; genus Alisma; species Alisma plantago-aquatica. Next base: position 806,556,663 of record OY856410.1, on the reverse strand, counting down.
GTCTGCATAGGTCGCCTCTTAATTAAGGATGATCAAAGAGAAAAAAAGGTGCACCTAGGACCCGCTTGGTCGGCCATCTTACAATTTTTCCCCAATGGAGTTTTAATTTTGTCTATGTCAATTTAAAATAATATTTGACATGTGTATCTGTTTCCCATGCATTTGTAGGCTTCTACTCCATTTGTGCTTATACTATTTAAGATGGACCACCATGTGTGTTTGTTTGTTTGTTTATTTGTGTTGGTATTTGTATGTGTATGTACTTATCCACACAGACATATGTGCATGCGTTTGGGTGTGTGTGCGCGCGCACGAGCGTGCCGATGCATGGACGCGTGTGTGCATGTGTTGTGGTGGGTGTGTGTGGGCATGGGTGGGTCTGTGTGTGCATATACCTATATATATTATTTATTTATCGATATATATATATATATATATATATATATATATATATATATATATATATATGTGTGTGTGTGTGTGTGTGTGTGTGTGTGTGTGTGATTGTACTTGTATATATGTATGTATATGTTTGTGCGCGCGCGTGTGTATGTGTGTGCACGTGATGAGTGGTGTGGGCATGCGCGCACAGGTGTGTGTGTGTGTGTGCATGTGGTGTTGGCGCGCGCACATGTGGGCGTGTGTGTGCAACCAATTTTTGAAAATATTAGTGTGTTCACCACAGTAACACATTCATCTAAAATTGAATATGCTCTAGATGCTAGAGGTCCATATTGAAGTTATGTCAAGTTTATAGTTGTTTGTTAAGGTGCCTCTTACCACATATTTACCTCTTATGCAATACCTTTTTTTCTACTTCGTTTTGAAATATGTCCTGATTTAATTAGAGAATATGCTTTTTGTAATGAGATATTGGCTTCAAGGATACAAGATGATGTCTCTACGACTCTATCTAGTTAGTAGGTTATCGAGCCCAATGGTCGATTGGATAGTGCTGTTCCTGTGTTTTCCTATCAGTGCTTTCGTCATAAGATTAAAATATTTTGGAAACATGTGTCTAGTTTTTCTGAGAGCATGTCTACTGTTTTTCTACTTTTGCTAATAAGTTTCTACTCACAGGTATTGATGTGAAGAAAAATGTCATTATCGCCCTTACTTCTGACAAAGGTCTCTGTGGTGGAATTAATTCTACCTCCGTCAAAGTTAGCAAGGGCCTTTTCAGGATGACTTCTGGTATTACATCTTACTTGTATTATGTTTAAACTTTGTTTTTCTCCAGCAGAGTCTAATTCGGCATCATTGTTTGATACCAGGACCTGACAAAGAGCCTACATATGTTGTGTTGGGGGAAAAAGGAAAAGTGCAGTTAATGAGGGATTCCAGGAAGAATATCGGGATGAACATCATGGATGTTCAGAAAAACCCTTTGAACTACACCCAAGTAAGGGGTACCTTGTCTTGACTTTTTTAGTTTCATTTCTGACTTTCAACATCTTTGCAATATTGACCAATGCCTCTGGTTCCGAGAGACCGTGTCTGATGAGAGATATCTAGAGCTGTAAGAAAGTTGTATTCTGCGTAGAAAAAGTAAGGGGCCGTTTGGTTGACCCATTTTTAATTACTGCAGTAGTTAGTAAATAATGGGATTCCAACTACCCAATTAACAAATACAACAATTCTTAATCACATTGTTCGGATGACCACGGATTTGAAAATGCTGTAGTTAGGAATTCTGCAATTTTAATCACCTTGTTTGGTAAACTTGTAATTAGAATGCAACATTTGACTTAATTCCATCATTTATATGCTAAAATCACATCAAAATAAACCACAATAGTGACGACAATATTCAATATACACCATAACATTTTGGCACCATCATTTAACTATCCTATTGTACACCACTTTTTTGCACCATGATTTAACAAGCTCATTTGACACAACAAGTCCATCCAGAAACAAGCCCATCAGACATAATGTCCGCAACTAGGTAGAGGTGATATTCTGTAAAGCAAATTACTTGTCCATTCGATCTTCTCAAGACATCGTCCAAATCAGATTTTTGAGAAGCTAGACGTGAAAGTTGATCTCAAGAGGTAGGAGATATGGACAACAATGTTTGAAAGTGCCGAATCAATTAGCGAGCTAGCTCTCTCTCATTTAATAGACCATCATCTCCGGCAACTACCATAGGCTACAATAGAGCTGATGGCGTCCATCCCCGACCTTATGGATGCGAGCTGTGTGAGCTACTCCGTTTAGAATGGCTGGCCTGCCTGCACCAGTTGGTGGTGGTACTGCTGTTGGTCTCCTGGTCCTCCGCATGTGCCACCCCCCAGAAGTCTTGGGTCAGATTCACTCTCCATCTCCAAGCAGCCTGTTGTCACTGCTTTTGCCCCATATCAAGTTGCCATACTTGGTCATGGATCCTAGACCCTCCTCCCTAGTCGTTGTCATCTCCCCCAACACCATTGTCCTACTACAAATACCCTAGCAATGCAGCAGTCCACAACCCTCCACGCCTGGAGAAACGACAATGGTAGTCTTGTTACCAGATCCCCAGGGGAGATGTCAAGGCTCTACTCTTGAGTGCGCGAAGGTTATATCAGACGACAGGTTAGAGGATTTCAAAGACCTGAGCAAAGGAATAAAGGTGGAGGAGGAAGGGGTATTGAGTTGAATAACAAGCGGGCAACCAAGTCAGCCCAACATGGACGAGCACCACCGACCACCATTTCCCAGATTTGGATGAGAAGGAAGGTGAGGAAGAGGAGAAGGCAGGGGGAAGTACTCGGCGACGGAGCTACAACGCTGGTTCTGGAGCGACGACGAATTTGGAGACGTGAAAGCGTCCTCAACACATCTTCGAAGCCGAGGGAAAAGCCAAGTGTGACGTCAAGAAATCAACAACGCCATGAACTCAACAACGACGAGAACACAGTGGAGTCGGGAACTAGCAACGTCGAGAACCTAGCCAACCCTGGCAAACCCAAGGAGAGTTTGGGCGGCGAGACGAACATGGAGGTTGAGTGGCAATGGATGAAGCAGGATGGGAAAGGAGACGAAGTTGGAGGAAGACGATCCAGGGAGGGGAAGAAGAGAGGGTTCAGGAAAGATGCGAGTCGGTCAGGGGCGATCGGGGGAAAGGGGGGCCGAACCCTCGCTTGACGGATTCTAAATCCCACCAGATTTGGCGGATTTTGGTAGGTCCTTCGAATGAGAGGGGGGGGGGAACGCTGTACTTGGAATACACTATTTGCAAAATACACCTGTAACTATCCAAACAATATAATTATCAATGTGGTAGTTAGACTACTGAAACGAAATACAGTACCGCTTCTAATACCTCACCCAAACGGGCCCCTAAGCAGATTCATCATCATCATGGTCTCTGTTTGAGACTGAATCCAACCATGTTGGGGTTGGCTGCATGAATCTTTCTTTTCCAATCTGCTTTATATTTTGGTATCATGCACTGTTTCAAAAAAAGGCCGCATATACTTAGCCGCATATAAGGCCGATTAGTCAGCGCTTTTTAGATAGACATTTGTTATCTTAGCCCAAACTAGATTATAATTTTATTAATAACATTCTCTTAATGTACTCTTTTGTTGATGTTTTGTACATGAGTTGCGTGCTCATTTAATGTTTGTTGTTTTGGACCTTTAGGACATGTAGGCATCTTTTGTATGATTTGGTTAGGTCTTCATTGTTATGTACATGTGTTAAACCATTTCGTGGATGCTTCATTGAGGTTTATGCTTAAATAACTTTAGAATGTATTTGAAATGGTGCTTCACTTTTTTTTTAAAACTTTATATTTAATCTATCTCAAATTTTAGAGTCCAAATATGTAATTGGACAAATTAAATATGCAATTGTGTGATTAATTTATATATAATAATTAAATTATTAAAAAGATCTAAAACCACATATACTTCTGCATATACTCCTGCATACCGCATACTCTACAAGGTGACCTCTCCACACTCATAATGCATGCCACTTTTTAAAACACTGGTATCATGTAACAAACTCCTCTTCAGCCCTCGCCTAGCCATACCTCTTCTTTTAACTTTGCTCGACTCAATGAATTATTCAAAACAGGATGGACATCCAAGCCAGTCTCTTATTTTATTCCCGTCATTTTGACCTCCTGTTATCCTTCTATCTCATCTCTGTGTCTGTCCCACACTAACAATCTGAATAGACACCAAAGATGACCAAAAGACATGACAATGATGGGAGGATTTCGACAGACGGGTGTTTGTATAAGGATGCAGCAAAAGAGGGACTCCTCTTCGCACTGATATGTAATGAAATGATTGAAGTGGTGAAGAGTGAAGGGGAGTGTCTTTAGGATCTATTAAAGATCTATTTTGTGGCAGTTCTGTTTCAAAATTGAATTAAAAACCTGCTTTAAGAACTGCCGTAGTAGAGTCAAAGTGCTGCCTTGACTCTGAAACAGAAGAATGCCGGACCTCAAAGATCTGTGTGAAGAAAATGAGTGCTGACGGTCTTGACCTCGACACAAGAATTGTAGCCCGTTTGGATCTTGAAGCAGAATATTTCGTGGTCTTGGAAAGGGTTGGATTAAGAGGTAAGTGATGATTGAATTTAGATTATATAAACTGTTGGTTTGAACGCAGGTATTTAAGCTCAGTGAGCCAAGAAAATTGGAGTTGAATAGACAGTACACAAACAAATGATTCGGGCCTGTGAATGTGTCTCAAGTATGCAAGAGAATCAGGACACAATAGGTAATCTTACATATTCAGGCCCATCAAGCTGGCCCAGACGTGAGAATAACCGTTGTATTTCTCACGAGCTAGACACAATGACAACGAACTCGCCCTTTTTCCAATTGTATGCCTCATATAAAGGGGACGTCAGACCTGACTGCTTTCCTCCAATTGAATGCCTCATGAATGCGCATATTAGTGATTTCACCATCTCAAATTGGATGCCTCGTATGAATGTGCATATTCGTGATCCTACCATCTCAAAGGTTCCTCACTGCTATGCTGCTTTTATATTCTCTTCTCTGCAGACCCACTGGTTGCTGTAACTGGGATTCTTCGCGATACATAGCCTGGCTATGCCAACTGTAATGGTACTCAAATCATGATTAACTGTGCCTTCTTTCCAAAACCTTCCATTTTGCAATGGTGGCACTTATGGGAGAAATTGAAGGTAGTCCCAAAGGGCCAGTAGCCATTTGCTGCTGCAGTCAAGCCCAGTATGGCACAAGAGATTCCAGAAACATGTCAACAGCAGGAAAGGCTCATACGGCCTAGATGGTTAAAGTTACTGTTACTGTTGCTCGCAATGAATATTTCTTGGAGATGTAACGAAACAGTTGTCATTTTTTGCTATTGCTGAAGATATACCATCGTTGGACTTAAAGAAATATATAAGGAGTCTAGGTGAGATTTCTTACAACAGTTGGGAATGGGATACTTTTAAGGATCAGCTTTTAAGTCCCAATTTATTCGTTATATTTATGGATCTACTGAAAAAAAAGTTCGTGACACTATCCTTTGGTGTTACCCAAAATTCTGCTGATTCATAAAACTAAAGATCAGATCATAAATTAAAATGATAGAAATAGAAATTTTTTAAGATCCTTAGAAAGTATAATGTAGTAAGTGCTTATTAAATTAGCAAATGTAGAAGTCTAGAGGGGGATGGAAATAGGCTGGATGGTATTGTTGTCCCAAAATTTGCATCAGTACTTGAGGTGCATCATTTCTATAAAGATAAAGATGAAATACAAGAGGACATTTGTTGGTATCAGAATGTAACAATCATTTTCCTTTGGTTTGTCAGTACAATTTAAATTTTATATTGTAAATTTAGAATAAATTGTGAAAGTCATTTAAAAACCGGGCCCAACCTTTTTCTTGCTTTCTCGCCCCTCCCCTTTTTCTTGCTTTCTCGCCCCCTGTTGGATGTGTATATCTGTTTCTTTTTTTTCCATATCGAGGACCGATAAAACAAATTAGCTAGAGCCCATGCTTATCTCTTTCTCAATAATATGTTTGTCACGTTCAGATTGCTGTGGTCTAAGCATTTATTGTATACTGTACATTTTCTTTGTAGATCTGAACTATTGATGTTATTTCACTCATGTTTTGTATGCGCATATACTTCGTAGTTGTAATTTTTGAACTCAAAACTGATGTTTCTTCTGGCCACTTTGTTGGTTGCAAAGTATTTTTCTCTTTCAAGTTGATCCAAAGTGTTCCCATACTTTCAGGTTTCAGTTATTGCAGATGATATCTTAAAGAATGTTGAATATGATGCTCTGAGGATTGTTTATAACAAGTTCCACTCAGTCGTTCAATTTTTACCTACTATGTCGACCATATTGTCTCCAGAGGTTCCAGTGATTCCGGCATATATTTTTATGTTAGACAGGTGCACTTCTTAGATGCTTATCATGTAGCTATCTTACAGGTAGTTGAAAAGGAATCTGAAGGTGGCGGAAGAATTGGAGAGTTGGATTCCTATGAAATTGAAGGAGGTGAAACAAAAGGAGAGATCCTCCAGAATCTGGCTGAATTTCAGTTCTCTTGTGTAAGTCATTTGATCTCTTTCCTTGGGGGTGTATGTTTGAGATCAATTGAGCTTGGTTTCGCTCTTTTATTGAAAAAGGTTCACTGTGGTTTGCAGATCCTTTTCAATGCGGTTCTGGAAAACGCTTGCAGTGAGCTCGGTGCCAGAGTATCAGCCATGGACAGCTCAAGCAGAAATGCTGGTGACATGCTCGAGCGTCTCACTTTGACCTACAACAGGTTAGCGTCTTTTTGATTTTAAGGGTGTAGCACGTCTCTTCTGAAATCTCAAACAAGTTTGTGTTCTATCATTCAGGACTCGTCAAGCATCAATTACCACGGAGCTTACCGAGATTATTTCTGGTGCATCGGCTCTGACTGGCTAAGTCTCACCTCTTGAACTGTGGAAGTAACTCCTATCTGCATTGGCTTCTTGCTGATGTAAAATATCAGCATAATACTTTGTTTTTGCTGGAATAATAGCAAACTACCCCAGTTTAATATGAAAGGAATAGCCGGTCCGCTTTTTGATTGGGATGTTAGTTTTTTTTTTTTAATTCTTAAAATGGAAAGCCTTGTTGTTGACACTCAAAGGTGGGTTTGTATTTTGATAATTTTCTCGCATGGACGCATATTGATGTTCCTACTGTTCAATAACTCAAGGTGGCACCTTGTTGTGAATCATTACAATAATCTCTTCACCTATTTATGATTATGCAATTTTTCTTTAGACATTAACGTGTACACTTGTTAGATTCGGATATCACCGGAGGTGTATGGAAAAACACAATGTTGTTGTCAAATAGCTTGGTGTAAAGTTGAGTTCTTGAAGAATAATGTAAACTCGCTCTATTTACGGGCCAACACACTTTAGTTATTGCAATTTCTTGTCCGTGTTGTCAAGAGCTTGCCATTGCTACTCTAATACGGTGGCAGGGTTCTATGCAGTCAGAAGTAAATGTTGGCTCTCAATTTACAAATTAGGTTTAACGGCACGCTTATGTCCAACGGCATTTTATGTAAACACGCAGGAAGTCACAACATTTGATATACTGGAGACGCAACTTAGCACAAACAAAACCAACGCTAATTGTGCCCAAGTAGAGGAAGCTGAATTAGCTAATGCAAGAAAAAATAAATAACATGAAATACTACCGACACTCTCAAGTTGGAGAGTATACATAATGTATTCCATAAGAAAACGATGAAGGTAGATGAGGCTTGGGAGAGATATCAATAGTATGTTCTCCAGTCTTTGCATATGGTGTAATGTTCATCTTTCATGCAGAGACATTTAAACTCAATGTGCTTAGTACGTTCATGAAAATTAGATTATTAGCTAAATGAATAACTGCCTATTTATCACACTTGAGAGTTGTTGGAGTGGAGAGAGGAGAACCTAATATGTGGAGAGTAGATGTCATTTATTGGATTTCACATGTGCGTCATGGAACGATATTCCATCTTAATGATGGAATGAGTCACGAGAACATTCTTACTCCGCCCACCAACTGACGGGTAACCATCCAATAGAACTAAGAAGTCAGAAATAGATCTCTTATCGTTCAGATCTCCGTCCCATTCAGCATTTGCATAGCAGGTCATACATATATATAGAGACCATGGTTTCTTATAAAGGAGACATCTTCTAGATGTTATTTTCTAATAGTGTGGGATATATTGTACCTGACTCTAGTAATTTATCCATACGTTGACCAACAACACTAACAATAAAGATAATATCTGGTTGGGTATTTGTATGATAGACGAGTTTCCCAACCGTGCACCTATATTGTTTAGGATTAGAAAAAGACTCCTGGTTAGACAGAACTTTATTGTAATAGTCTATAGGTGAAGAAATAAGCTTAAAATTCATCATACCACAATCATTCTCGAGGAACGTACTTCTGCTGAGATAAATAAGTGCCACAATGAGAACATAGAACCTATATGCCCAAGAAGTAGCGAAGTTGTCCATATCCTTGGTATGGAAATATTACTGGGGTGCCTTTTTTTAATGCTGTAATCCCATGGAAGTGATAATGATATCATCAAAATAGATGTCGAGAATGATGTTTCATGCTTGAGAAGAACTAAAAAAGAGACCCCGATCACTAGATGATATGAAAAAACCTAGGCTAGCAAGAACTCTACTGAGTTTTGTAAACTAGGTATGTGATAATTGTTTGAGGCCATACCGAGAGAATTTGAGATGACAAACTATTTGTGGAGAGCCTCCCTGACTATAAAAACTCGGAGGTTGTTTCATGTACACTTTACCCTCTTAATCACCATGAAGGAACCAATTTTTTAATGATAATTTGGAATAGACACCAGTCCATGTGAGTGGCAAGGGAGAGTACGATATTAACAAAAGCAATATGAGTGACCGATGAGAAGGTTCTAAAGAAATCTACACTATATGTTTGGGTGAATCTTTTGGCAAAAAGTCAAACTTCAAGCTGTTTCATCAATCCATATGTTCTAAATTTGATAAGAAGGCCCATCTACAGTCAATAATATTTTTATCTGGAGGAGAGACAAGATCCCAATTCCCATTCTCACGCGAAGTTATTATTTTCTTGAGCATCACAACTTTTCAACCTATGTGCTTTATCTATAGTCGATAATATTTTTGTCTGGAGGAGGAGGGACAAGATCCCAAGTCCCATTCTCACGTGATGCTGTTATTTTTTCGAGCATCACAACTTTTCAACCAAGGTGTTGAAGTGCCTTACAATAATTTTTCAGATTCTAGATAAACTCGAGTTGCTGGGAAAAATTTCGTACAAAAAAGATTGGATAGGCAATAAGTATGAGATATAGGATGGCAAAGAGTGCAAGAGGGTATACATTTCTGGAGAGTTACGAGGTGTGATAGACCCTCAGTCACAAATAGTGGTGTCGGGTCCTGTGTTGTTAAAGGAGGAATGACATGGGAATGGGTGATGAGTTCATGATCTACTGGGTTAGAAAGATTAAACTCAAGAACTCAGGTTGTAGCAGAGAAGACGGTGATGTAGAGTCAAAGAACATATTTTTATTCATAAAAAGTAACATTGGGATAAAGACACACATACGTTGATTGCTTGGAATATAACAACAATAACCTTTGTGAAAGGTAGGGTAGGAAAGGAAAACCATTTTGGTAGAGAGGGGGCCAAGTTTCTCTATTTTTGGATCGAATATGTACAAAAGTAGTACACCCAGAACGACACAAAGGAAGAGGAAAGTCCATTTCTATGGGAAAACAATCGAAGAGGGGGGGTCTTGTTCTAAAGAATAGATGGTGGTTGTTGATAATAGTCTCATACCAACAGGGCTTAGAAAATTTACCCTGAAACATAAAAGCATGATAAATTTTAAGAAAATGATGAATTTTACATTCTGCTACTTCATTTTGCTATAGGGTGTGAGTGTAGGAAAGTTGATGGATGGTTATAGTTCTAGAGAAAAAGGAAGACACCTGAGTGGACACATCTCCTTAAGCATTGTCAATCCACAATATTTTAATGGACTTATTAAATTGCGTTGAAATAGTTGTATGAAAATTATGAAAGACATCAATCATCTCATCACATAATTCCAGCAGATTTGACCACATCATACGATAGAAATCATTGATAAAGATTACAAAATAACATAATACATTAAAACTAGTGGTTTGAAAAGGACCACAAATGTAGCTGTGGATGACATCAAAATCTACTTTAAAACATAGACTAGTTTTTCTAACAAAGGAACTCTTATAATGCTTTCCAAACTCATACAAGTCACATGAGAGACTTTTAGACTTGATAAAGAGGGATCTAGGGCCTTCGAATTCTTAAGAGAGGGATGACCATAATGTTTCTGAAGCTAAACAGGTGTACTCACAAGAAGGGTAGAAGAGGGAACATCATCACCAAAGTAATAAAGGTCACCCATTATGGAACCTGAACCAATCGTCTTGAAAATATGAGAATCTGACATCATAAAACTATGGCTACCAAAGGTGACGTTTCAAGTAAAGAAGTTAACTAACTTAACAATAGACATCCAAATAAAGGGATAATGAGTAATATTGAATATATATTTAATCTTGAGACTAGGTGAGATATTAACACTCTCACATTGCTGAACAATTCAATGAAACCTTCTACTAGAGTGACATATGAGGTAGGATTATTAGGTATTAGTAGAGGTGGTGTCACATACCAATCATATGTTGGGTGACCCCAGAGTCAACAATCCATGAAGAGTTGGATGTCAACATGGAGGCCCTAACATTACCTTGGTTGGAGGTCATATTTGCTGAATCATGGTCATAGAATCCCCGATCCTATGGATTGTAGAGGAGCCTACTGATAGACATGCAGAAGTTTCTCATACTTAGCTGAAGAGATGGTGATAGATGAATTTTTTGATCGTTAGACAACATAGACAATCCCAGTTCTACAACTACGCTTGTAGGGATGCTCATGCTTCTGATAGCACTTCTCCTCCAATTGGCCATACTTGTTGCATAAAGTGCATTTTGGCCTTGGAGGATATACGCAAGCAGCAACAAAAATTACCAATTGTGATTGTAGTGGAGTAGAAGATAAGAGTTGAACATTAGAATGCTAGAGATGAGAGAAGACATCTTCTAGAGTGGGTTAGAATGCTAGAGATGAGAGAAGACATCTTCTAGAATGGGAAAGTTGCCCCATGCCAATACAATGCTACGAACCAGAGCATAAACTAGATGAAGGCGACTGAGAAATTTGTCCATGATAAGGTTATCCCGCTCTTTGGTTTGATCCTCAAAAGAGACATGCTAAAAATAATCAATTTGTTCTGAAATGATGACAATAGAATCAAAGTATTCATCAAGGATCTTATCATCCTTATTTTCACCAAATAATTTGTCCCAGATTCTATATGTCCTCAAAGCATTATTTTTTTCATGTAGTCTTGATGGATAATGTTCCAAAAATCCTTGTAGGTTTGTATAATATGTACTTGGAGTCAATAGAAGGTTCCATGTTGTTCTACAGCTGGCTTTTGGCTTGGCTATTTTCCCATTTCCATTCAGGTGTATCCCCAATCATTTTTTAAGAGTTTTTGTTGGTATGTATGCCCTGAGAGCTAATCATGGGATGATTGGGGGGATACATTAAGATTGATTTGATAAACATCAAAGGCAAGCTTCCAATTCTTTCTGGTTCAGTCATATGAGATAGTGATAGAACAAATTGAATGTCTAGAGAATGGCAATACTCAATGACGTATGCTTTCAGGTTGAGGACCTGAACGATGAGATCATACTGATGCTAAGAGTTTGTACATTCTTGTTATGTCCCTAGTCAGATGTCATTGTGGAAGGTAGATAGACAACAATGACACACAAGACTAGATTGTCATGTTGGTTGATGACAGAATCTCATTAGTCATGATATAGTGATATCAAACCAAACACATAGGTACTTGTTAGAGAACAAGTGTACCAGACAAACCCACCGTGAGTTTGAACATGGAACCATGACATGGTAGTCACAGTCAGTACTCACAGTGATGGTGGTGAGTGTGATTCTTTGACCTGAAATTACTACACTCAACACATGTCATTGGGCACACTTTGACATCATCAAATGCAGTACTGAAACATGGGTTGTTATAAAGGTGATGATTGGGTGGCTTTGACACATGTGGCTTTTGAGGGGTGAGTGATAGATATGGGATTTGTCCCTCCTGAGGGAGTTTGATATCCATGGCCACTTGATGAGTAGGATTGAGAAAGGCGTGCACACATGTGTGAATCAGTATGTGATATTGATGTCATACATATCTCTTCCAATCTACTCTGAGATCAAGAAAGTGAATGAACGTTGACAGGATGACTGTTCCATGCCTCGAGTTCATTCGGGATATAAGTGACAAAGGAATTATACATTCATTGTAACACCATTCACAGATTGTAGGATTGAAAGTTGTTTTCCAACTTTCTATTTCACTTGGGTAGCACTGATGTGTGACTAGGCACCGCTCTTTGCTTGTGAAGTCATAAGTGTTATGGACTTTCACTGCCAACGTGAAATGGACCTGCAGGGTCACCCACATAGGATTTAACCTGGAAGAGGAGTTTTGTCTAAAAACAATGTTTAGATTGATTACTAAAGGAGTTTAGTAGTTCAATTAAACACTCAATTGATTGATAGCTCAATGTCATAATGTTCAAGGTGTTGGACACATTGATTGGAGAATCAGATTGATTGAAACTGCAATTGACTGATTCTGCACAATCTGCACTCCCAACCGATCGGCTCATGTGATGAACCGATCAGCTGAGCTTGGTGAACCGATCGACTCATATGGTGAGTCGACCGACTGATGGACAGGGTGAAACAACCACTTCAAGTGTTGAAACGATCAGTTCAACTGGTCCAACTGAGCAAGTTGGGAAAGTAGGATTGGTGAGAAATTTCTTTCCATTTCACTTGCCCAATTTGATTAGAACAAGGATTGGTATTAGGTACCAATTAGAAACAAAAGAAGAAAAGTCAATCGGGAACTGATCAGGACCACGAACCGACTGGTTCAGAAGTGAACCGACCGTTTCATGGGTCCCAACCGATCGGTTGAGGTGTCAACCGACTGGCTCAGGTCCCCAACCGACCTTTTCAGAAATGAAACGATCAGTTCAGGTTGCGTAGTTGGTTGTTTTTGTGGAAAATCTTGAACTCTTCTACTCCTGCTTTAGTCCCACATTGCCCAGGATAGAGAACCCTGTCCCATGACCCTCCTATATATAGGGGTATTGGGGGCTTCTCAAAGTACAACTCAGTGCAACCAGTTGCTCTGTAAAGTTGTCGTTCTCTCTGGTTTTGGTAACCGAGAGAGTCCGAGCAAGTGCTACCCAATAAGGGAGGCACAACAAGGGAAAGACAACTGTAGAAAGCGATTGGTGGTAGGAGAGTGTGTTAGTGACTAGTACACTGACAGGAGGGTGCGACTCCTTCCAATTCCTTGTGAGACAAGGAGATTGGAGTTCCAGGTGGTCCGTGTGGACTACTTCAGAGGCGGGAGATTTTTGCCACTCAGAGGACAACTGTCAATCCCGACCGTCCCGGTGAGACTAGGAGTCGTGAGTCCCGGTCCGACCAGAAGCTGCACAGACACCGTCCAAGACCAGAGGTGAAGACCGTGCAAGCTACGAGGTATTGTCGCCGAGCAAGCCTCGAGACAAGGTATAATTCCAAAAACCATCCTTTCCTATTGTATAGACGTTGACGCGTTTCCTTGTTCTGGGTTTGGGGAGGAGAATTTTTTTTTGTTTCTGCTGCCTTCTCTGCCTCCCCTAAAACTCAATAGTGGTATCAGAGCCACATCAACTTCTCTATACTTTAGGATTATCAATATGATCGATTTTGGTTTGTCGCTTTTATTTATTGCATACAATGCAAATAAAATTGGCTTTATGCATGTCCAATCCTAAATCCACAAATCCCAATTTACATATATGATATGTATTATGAATGCACTCGATACACATCGCCCTTAAATGAGTTTTGTGGTGGATGTATAGCGTGGTTATGGCCAATAAACCCTATCTGTGTATGGTTGTATGTGGTTGCTTGCATCTCGGTCTGCACACCGATCTTCCTTCTCCTATTCCTGATGTAACTCGAAATAAATCAAGATTTCTTTCCTACCTTTGCTCCTCTCGAATGTAACTCGAGGTTTCTCTTTTTACAATGTAAAATAGGATAGAATTTTATTTCCTATTATGTCAAAGAATGGAGGACATCCTGAAGACAGCTGAGACGATCGGTTCAAGGCGTGAACCGATCGGTTGACGTTCGAGACGATCGGTTCAAGGAGTGAGCTGATCGGTAGATGACCGGTTCAAGGAGTGAGACGAGCAGGTGGCGGCCATGATGAGATGCACGACGACCAGGCAAACCGATCGGTTGGAGGAGCCAATCGATCGGCTAGTGGCACCCAGCCGACCGGTCTGATGGCGAGCCGATTAGTCATGTGTGTTGACTCAAGGTCAATTAGGTCAATGTTGACTCACATCTAAATTGACTAAACCCACATTTTGATGATGACTAACCATTCCACATATTGGTGTCTAATGCTTCTACTTGAGTGATTTCAGATTAGGTATAGAAACACTCCAAATGCCTTAACTTGCGCATCTCAAATTGGAGAAAAGACAAGTCAAAGTCATACAAGTGCACATTTTTGTAATATGATGTATATCCATTAGAATCATGTTGTAAATCACTTGTAATGATTGTATAACTTGTAATTAAGCTTAGAAAAATATCAGGATCACTTAGATCGAATATTAGAGCACTTTAGATGCAACTTTGAAAATTGATTACAGGCACTTTGTCGGTCGAGTTTCCCAGCCTGAAAACTCGACCGATCATCCTTGATCAATTTTCTGGAGATTGCATCGGTCGAGTTGTGTTTACATAGAACTCGACTGATGGAGTAATTGACCAAATCGATTTTCATTGGTCGGTCGAGTTTCCTCAGGACAAACTCGACCGATGGTCTGAATATCGGCTTTGTCTTTTACTCTATCGATCGAGTTACCCTTATAGAAACTCGACCGATTGCACTGTATGGAAAAGTGCAGAAAAGTGTTTCTAGCCGTTGTGGAGTTGCAACAAGTGAAAATATATCCGTTGCAAGCCACAAAACGGCTAATGTTCGTTCACAAGTTTTCCCAAAGGCTAAGAGGCATCCCCAGCTATAAATAAGACCCCTTGGGCTTCATTCCAAGGTTGAGCATTCACTATGAAGGTTCCTATTCTATAGTTGAGTGATCCTACAACCTTCTCTCTCTCTCTAAGCTTAATCACTTGCTACATCCATTAGAGTGAGTAGGAAATCTGTAAGAGAGCTAGTACTATATGTATATCTTGTGAGGCTCTCACTTCCACCACCTCCTTTCTATCTTTTCAATCATGAAGATGAAGGTTCTCTCTCTTGTCCAAGAGAGGTGAAGAAGAACAAGGGAAGGAGTCCCTTGGTGAAGACAAGGCTGAAGACTTGGAGCTAGAGTGGGTAAGCCCTTGGAGAAGACAGAAGACTCAAGCTCAAGTGGGTAAGTCCTTGGTGGAAGCTTCTCCGAGTGAAGGTGAAGTCAAAGGCAGAAGATCCAAGTAGAGTGGGTAATTCCTGCAAGGCTGAAGACTTGTGCAAGAGTGGGTAAGTCCTTGGAGAAGGCTGAAGACTCTTGCAAAGTGGGTAAGTCCTTGGTAAGGTTGAAGACTCTTTGTATTGGATAGGTAAGTCCTTTGGTTGGTCATGTATTGTATGTCTTATGAATGAATATAAGAGTGCAATAGTTTGGAAGTCCTAGAGGTTGACCTCTCTAGGCAAGTGGATTGACACACTTCTAGTTTGAAGTGTGGAACCACTCTAAATAGCTTGTCTCTTGGTGCATGTTCAATCTCTCTCTCCCTTGCTATGTATGTTTTAGTTGCACTCAAATTACCTATTTAGCAACCTTATCTTGTCATTTATCTTGAAGGTTTAATGAATTTTGTTTAAGTGGTTTTAGCTCTATTCACCCCCCTCTAGGGCATCTAATCACCCATCTAGGATCCAACAATTGGTATCAGAGCGGGTCTTCTCCAAGCATACTTCCACAAGTAGGAGAATATGGGTGATTATGAAGATGGGCAACCTTCAAAGAGAGCAATAGAAGGAAACAAGAGAGAAAAAGGGATCACAAAGGCTCCATCAACAAATGAAAGCACTAGTGGAAGATCTAGTGAATGTGAAGATGGAAGATGCCATTGCGCCCTCATGACAAGCTCAATTGAAGATTTAAATGAGGTAAATTCAAGTGTTGAGATTCAAACAAATGCTTATCTTAGTCAACTAAATGCTCTTAAATTTGCGAATTCTAGCTTGCTTGATAAGATTAAGTTTTTAGAATCTCAACCTTCTATGACTATTTCATATATAGAGCTTGCTACTACTATTGTTTATCTCTCTATTATTTCTTATGCTCTTAAATGTGCTTATGAGAGTCAAGAGCTTACTTTGCAAGGAATAGAATGTGTAGATAAAGTTTATCCTTCAAAGATTACTTGTCTTGTATATGAACTTGCTTCCTTGCATAGTAATGTAATTGCTCTTGACCCTCATACTATCTTTTCTTATAGAGAGAAAGATTTTGATGCTCTATCTTGTGATAAAGATTCTTATATGACTAAAGATGTTTGCTTAGAAATCTATCTTGTGCATGATAGAGATTATATGAATCTATTGTGTTTTACCTTTACTTCTCTTGTGCATGACAATCATAGTTTGAGATCTTCTTTGCAAATATTCTTAGGTGATAAAAAGAATCTTAATCAAATCCTATACCATACTACCAAACAAATGGGTAGAGATGGCATTGGACTTGACTGTAGCCAAAGGAACAACAAAGACAAAGGGCCTCCAATATTCCATGGAGAATCCTCTAGTTCTAAGACTATGGTCACATGCAACTATTGCAATGAAATTGGTCATCATTCTACTTGTTGTCCTTTTAGGAAAGCACCCAAGAGCAATAGGACTTGGGTTGCTAAACTAACCCCTCTGGACCCAAAAACATGATTGGGGACCATTTCATCTTTCTTCTTGTAGGTACTTACAAATGGATTGGCTTGAGCTGTTGAATTGCAAATTGACTTCTCAATCCACATGAAAGAAGAAAGGTGAGATGTGTAGAGGGTGACAACAAGTCTAAAAAGAAATGGTAAGCATAAAGGTAATGTTTCTCTTGCTTATAACCTTTTCTAATCTGTTTTTGTCAAGTTAGTATGCACGATACATATGGTTTTTGAGTCAAAAGTGGTAATTTGTGTTTCTCTCCACACTCTTTCTCAAAAACTATTTCTAATGCTTCTATAGTGCATTACTAACTTGCTCAAACATGTTTGGATATGGTTTGTATTTTTAGCATGCTTTAAATATGTTTTTATGAAATATATGTGCTTTTTGACAGCTACTCTGTCGGTTGAGTTTGCCCTATTGAAACTTGACCGATAGGCACCGATGGGTGTTGCCAACAACTGTCATCGGTCGAGTTGTCAATGCACAGAACCCAACCGATAACACTGTGCACAGAATATACATTTGTCTTATTGGATGAGAATTTCTCTCTCAACTAGATTTTCTCAATCAATAGCCTTATTCTTTGGCACTCTCATTTGGTACCTTTATATATGCATATTGCCTTGTTCTAAATTACCTATCTTGCTTACAACTCTATCTCTCTAATTGCTCTAAATTGATATATCTATATCTTGCAATTACTTGCTTTGAGTTGTTTTGCAGGTTTTGATGATGATCTCTTTGGATCTCTTGGTTGTGTCTTAAATTGCTTCCGTTGTACTCTAACTTGCTAAATCTATCTAGGTGTATATCTTGTTTTGATTGAGGTTCTTAGTGGTAATCATCTTATGGTAAGGATGCATATCTAGTGAGTTATATCTTTTCATGCTTCTAAAATTGCATATCTCTTTGTTTGGATATATCTCTACATCTACTCATAGATTGCTTTATCTTGTGTATCTTTTGGTATCTCTTGCTATGATCTAGATCCTACTAGTAGTCCTAACTTGTGATATCATCTACTAGTAGTTCATATACATGTAGTTCTAACCCTGTTTATAATTGGAATATTTGCTCATCTATATGCTATGCTTGTATCTTGTCTCAAATATGCTCAAGCATGTTCCTTGAATTGCATATCTACTATCTTGAGTTTCTTGCATAACATTGTGATGCATGGTACATAGATCTACATTATATGTAGAAATTGGAGTATTTTTGGATTTTATGCAGATTTTGCTCCAGTTTCAGTTTTTGGTGCAAGACTAGTGCTTTTCATGCAGAAATGACCTTCTAAGCAAGACTCATGCTCCGCGATGAGCTCTGATGGTTTTTGGTCAAATTCCATCATCTCGAGGGTCAAAAATATGTTTTATTGTTTTTCTGCAGCACTTCATCTTGCATGTTGGGTTGTTCAAGTATATGCTCTAACTTGCTTTTCTTTCTATGCTTGGACAAGCCCCTATCTGTGCTCTTCTACTCTCCTTATATATATTTGTGTTATCTCCTTTCTCTTTAACAAGTGATGTTTCTTATTTCTTCATAACCCCACTTTTTGAAATAATAAAGGGGGAGAAAGGTATGTCTTCTTTTAAAAGAGGAAGAAGGCATGTCTTACATTAAGAAGAGAAATATGTTCATGTAAAGGGGAGAAGGTAAAGGGGAAAAGACATATATGTGTAGAGCATATATGAGTAGAAGACATAGTATTCTATAAATGTTATGAAAGCTAACCATGCATGAGAAATAGCATCAATTGAGGGGGAGTATGAGAACTCCATGCACATCAATTGAGGGGGAGCATATGAGCTCAATCCTATTGAAACCCCTTGGTTTCTCTGAAGGTATGATTTTACTTAAAAGCTTTCAATACATTTATGGAATGGTTTGTCATCTTCAAAAAGGGGGAGATTGTTGACTCAAGGTCAATTAGGTCAATGTTGACTCACGTCTAAATTGACTAAACCCGCATTTTGATGATGACTAACCATTCCACATATTGGTGTCTAATGCTTCTACTTGAGTGATTTCAGATTAGGTATAGACACACTCTAAATGCGCTAACTTGCGCATCTCAAATTGGAGAAAAGACAAGTCAAAGTCATACAAGTGCACGTTTTTGTAATATGATGTATATCCATTAGAATCATGTTGTAAATCACTTGTAATGATTGTATGACTTGTAGTTAAGCTTAGAAAAATATCAAGATCACTTAGATCGAATATTAGAGCACTTTAGATGCAACTTTGAAAATTGATTACAGGCACTTTGTCGGTCGAGTTTCCCAGCCTAAAAACTCGACCGATCATCCTTGATCAATTTTCTGGAGATTGCATCGGTCGAGTTGTGTTTACATAGAACTTGACCGATGGAGTAATTGACCAAATCGATTTTCATTGGTCGATTGAGTTTCCTCAGGAAAAACTCGACCGATGGTCTGAATATCGGATTTGTCTTTTACTCTATCGGTCGAGTTACCCTTATAGAAACTCGACCGATTGTACTGTACAGAAAAGTATAGAAAAGTGTTTCTAGCCATTGTGGAGTTGCAACAAGTGAAAATATATCCGTTGCAAGCCACAAAACAACTAGTTTTCGTTCAAAAGTGTTCCCAAAGGCTAAGAGGCATCCCCAACTATAAATAGGACCCCTTGGGCTTCATTCCAAGGTTGAGCATTCACTATGAAGGTTCTTATTCTATAGTTGAATGATCCTACAACCTCCTCTCTCTCTCTAAGCTTAATCACTTGCTACATCCATTAGAGTGAGTAGGAAATCTGTAAGAGAGCTAGTCCTATATGTATATATTGTGAGGCTCTCACTTCCACCACCTCCTTTCTATCTTTTCAATCATGAAGATGAAGGTTCTCTCTCTTGTCCAAGAGAGGTGAAGAAGAACAAGGGAAGGAGTCCCTTGGTGAAGATCAAGGCTGAAGACTTGGAGCTAGAGTGGGTAAGCCCTTGGAGAAGGTAGAAGACTCAAGCTCAAGTGGGCAAGTCCTTGGTGGAAGCTTCTCCGAGTGAAGGTGAAGTCAAAGGCAGAAGATCCAAGAAGAGTGGGTAATTCCTGTAAGGCTGAAGACTTGTGCAAGAGTGGGTAAGTCCTTGGAGAAGGCTGAAGACTCTTGCAAAGTGGGTAAGTCCTTGGTAAGGTTGAAGACTCTTTGTATTGTATAGGTAAGTCCTTTGGTTGGTCATGTATTGTATGTCTTATGAATGAATATAAGAGTGCAATAGTTTGGAAGTCCTAGAGGTTGACCTCTCTAGGCAAGTGGACTGACACACTTCTAGTTTGAAGTGTGGAACCACTCTAAATAGCTTGTCTCTTGGTGCATGTTCAATCTCTCTCCCCCTTGCTATGTATGTTTTAGTTGCACTCAAATTACCTATTTAGCAACCTTATCTTGTCATTTATCTTGAAGGTTTAATGAATTTTGTTTAAGTGGTTTCAACTCTATTCACCCCCCTCTAGAGCATCTAATCACCCATCTAGGATCCAACAATGTGATGAGTTGATCAAACCCAAAAAGGCAAGGCACAGAGTTCATCTTGTACAGGTTGTATGTGATGTAGACCTAGATGACCGTGATTCCTCTTGGCTCGAGGAATCACATTAGGATGGCCATAATCATCACTTTTATTATTTCACATGTTTTCTGTGGGATATAGCATGTATATGATACATACTATATATTGTGGTGATTGGATATGTATATGTATATAAAATCAAATCCCTCATTAAATATTAAGTTTTAGATGTCTTCCAAATGCGACACACGTGAAAAGTTTGATCGACCAAGTGTGGGCACACCCAAGCATGGTGCATCGTCTATCTCGTGGAAGCGTGGAGGATGGATATGTGGGTCTGCCCAAGCAGGGTGTGTATTCATCATGTTGGCTTTGGGTCAGACTTAACAAGGTGACCTAGATAGGATCTAGCACCTTGAGGCATGGAGATGATCATGGCAAGGAGTTGCATATGACATCTTATTAAGAGTTGCATATGATGCAATTGGCAAGAGTTGCCTACCTGAGAGATCTAAGTTGTGGGTGACAGCCCAAGCTGGTCCATGACTTAGAGGATTTCAGGATCTTGCCACTAGAAGGTTGTACGCTGCAATCTTCCGAATTGATGGTGAGAGCTATCAATTTGAACTAAAATAGTGGGAGCGACAATTAATTAAAGGCCTAATTTATATCGTCAACCTTTCAAATCAATCAAATAAGTCAAAAAATGAGTTTTTGGACTAAAATTGCATATTTCCTTTTGTAGTACAAATGACAACGAACAACAATCACTTTTCTTTGCGATCCGTCCTGGAAAAGGACAAGTTAAATGGGAATAATTTCCACGATTGGTTAGGACGTTGAGAAGCGTTCTCAATAAAAGAGCGAAAGCTCTAAGTCCTAGTTATACCAGAACCAGATGAACTCGATACCACCACATCAATGGCTGAAAGTATGCTTATGGAAGCATACCGACGATGACATTGATGAGGAGTGCTTGATGTTGTGTTCTCTGAACTATGAGTTGCAGAGACAACATGAGACATATGATGTCTCCAAGACATTGTCCTAGTATGTCATGACAGAAGGAGATCCAGTAAGGTATTCACACACTCAATATGATTGAGTATGTGGAAAGACCTGACTAAGAAGGATTCCCTCTGAGCCAAGAGTTGGCTATTGGTATGATACTGCAAATGTTGCGAGAATCATACAGTTCATGATAAACTACAAACAACTTTGACAAGTGTTGACAAAGTTGTTGGACATGCTGAGGATAGTAGAGGCAAGTATGAAGAAAAAATAACCCTAATATTTGATGAGATCAATGAAAGGTAAGTCTTAAGGGCAAGGGTAAGGGCAAAGCAAAGAAGTGTTCTGATGCTAGCCAGCAGCCCAAGCCGTCTTCAACCTCAAGGCACATGGGGAAAGGGTGTATGAGGGAATTGCCCTCTATATCTGGAAGAACAAAAGAAGATGAAGGAGGGGATGAAGATCTCCACCTAAGGTATCATGAAATGAACCACTTCTTTATCTAAGGTATATGATACCAAGATATGGATATGTCATATATGATATGCAATATCCACAAAGAAGTGATGGCCTTTGTGAAAGGACCAAGAAAGGAGTACCTATCATTGGAGCAAGTGTTGCTGCCATAGATAGGAGTACTTTTCAGTTTATTTCAGCCTAAAGGGCACGAAATAGAGTTGAGAACTGCTATTTCATATTTTCCAATAGATAGAAATACTTTATTTTTGCATATTGTATGACAATGATGGAAATCAATAAAGAGATGTTTCAATTTATAAAGATATGATCTTTGTGGCAATGCCTTATTTATCTTGTGGTATTTGATATGCATAAGATAAAATGATACCTAAAAGTTATAGATAACTCAAACAATCAAATTAGCATCAATCATGAGAAATTCATTTCTAGTTTCCATGTGATGGATAAATCTAGACTCATTTGGTTAGAGAACCAGTAAGAGACATGAATATCTTGGACATGATTAATCAATCTTCACTAAAGGTAGTGGGAGAATGATTATCCTATTAGGTATGATACATGTGATGTATTTACATACCTATTGGAACAAAAGCTAATACTTCAAATGGTGTTTAGAAACTAGTACAGAAATGGGTTATAACGTCCCTATGTGTAGGGTCGGTTTTTCCAAATAACCGACCTTATATGTCTAAAAAAACACGGGCACCACTTAAGACCTCTTGGGTCGGGTTTCTTAAAAAAACCGACCTTGTAGTGTAACTCTATAGGTTCGGTTTTCCAAATAACCGATATTATATGTTTATAAAAAACACGGGCACCACTTAAGACCTCTTGGGTCGCTTTTCTTAACATAACCGACCTTGTAGTGTATCTCTATAGGGTCGGTTTTCCAAATAACCGACCTTATATGTCTATAAAAATGCGGGCACCACTTAAGACCTCTTGGGTCGCTTTTTTTAAAATAATCGACCTTGTAGTGCATCTCTATAGGGTCGGTTTTTATAAAATAAGCGACCTTATAGACAATTGGTTTAGAAAGTCAATTACAAGTTTCCCGCGACAAAAATTTGCTTGATTTTGGCTTCGCGCCACGATCTATATGGTCGGTTTTTCCTTATAACCGACCCTAAAGGGCTCCTCGGTCGACAAATTCGTCGACTAAATAAGAGCTAGATTTCACATATACGAGCACCTTTAGGGTCGATTTTTTTTCCTTATAACTGACCCTAAAGTCCTCTTCGGTTCAGCACCTCTAAGGTCGGTTTTTCCTTTAAAACCGACCCTAAAGGCTCCTCGGTCAACAAATTCGTCGACCGATATCAATTTTGGATCCAGTTTAGTTCACACATTTATAAGCACCTCTAGCATCGGATTTGTACTTATTACTCGGTCGACGAATACTTCGACCGATAATCTCGGTCGAAAAATTCGACGACCGATAAGGAGTAAGATTTCAAGTGTATAAGCAACTTTTAGGGTCGGTTTTTTGCTTATAACTGACCTTAGAAGTCTATTCGGTCGACAATATTGTCGACCGAGATGAATTTTGGTTCCAATTTAGTTCACGCTTGTAAAAAACTAAAATGGATCCTAAGTTTATCTCGGTCGACAATATTGTCGACCGAATTGGACTTTAGGGTCGGTTATAAGCAAAAAACCGACCCTAAAGGTACTTATACGAAGGAAATCTGGCTGTTGCTCGGTCGACGAATTTGTCGATCGAGATAGAGCCAGATTCATTCGTATAAGTTCCTGTAGCATCGATTTTACTTTATAACCGACCGTAGAGGGATTTTTGGTCGACAATATTATCGACCGAGATAAACTTAGGATCCAGTTTAGTATTTCACACATGAATAAGTACCTCTAGGGTCAGTTTTAAGGAAAAAACCGACCCTAAAGGTACTTATACAAAGGAAATCTGGCTCTTTTTCGATCGACGAATTCTTCGACCAAAACAACATCGGTCGACGAATTGTTCGACTGAGGCCAACCCTGTGAACCTCCATTTGCTTGAATTAAAAAGGCAATATTCTGATTAAAATATAAATTAAAAAAATCGTAACGGCTAGAAAATCAACCGTCATAACGGCTAGAAAATCGACCGTCATAACGGCTAGTTCGATCGACCGTTGTCCGACCGGGAGACGACCGTTGCGGGCGTCGGTCGACAATTTGTCGACCGAAATGGGCTCTGTTTTGCTATAAATAGCACCCAAAACGATCCATTTCTTCACACCTTCACATTCTCACTTCTCTAGCTCCTCTCTAGTGTATTCTTGTGAAAATATTTAGCTTCTCTACATCCAAGTCTTGCTTGATACTTCTCCGCTTCAAAGCAACGAAATGGCTTCATCATCTACGCGTGGAAAGAAGCAAGTTGCATGTAGGAAAGGAAGGACAGTCTCTCCAATGCTGCCGTTCATCAACGACGTCCCCTTCAACGACGCAGCTGCAGGCGACCGCTACCTCAGGCTCTCCTCAAAAACTCCTCTTCCACGACGGCCAGTCGACGTCATGGACTTCCACAGCATTGTCGATTTGGAGGAACTATTTGAGGTGCAACATTTGACTGATTTTCTAAATCCCTCCTTCCATTCCTACTCCTCCAAAGTAGTTAATGAATTCTATGCCAATTTAACCCCACATCCTGACCATGATACCTTCTCCTCTATGGTTGGTGGGTATGGATTCCATTTTACTGAGGAGGGTATTCTTGATATGCTTGACATAAACATAGAACAATATAAAGATTTTCTTGATCTCACCATAGGAAATCCACTCAAAAAACTCTCCCAAGATGACACTACAACTAGCCTTAGTGATGTCAAAAGAGCCATCTTTCAATCAAATACAACTTGTGATGAAGATAGGGGTACCTATTATGCCATAAATTTAAAACCTAAAGCTAGGATCATAAATCTCATTGTTGCCACCAATATCCATCCTAGAGCAAACAAATCAGAAGTACCCACCTTTCGTATGTACCTTATCTATGCCATTCTCAAAGGTATTCCCATAAACTTTATTCGTATCATCCTTAAGAATATGCTTGAGTTTTTTGGTAATCCACCTTATGCTGACTTTGTATGCCAAATCACTCAACATTTTCTTAAGAAGAATATTGAGGATGACTTAGGTTACACATGGGATAGAAAACCCCAAAAGATAAGTAAAAATACGGTGGAAAAGATGGGAATCGACTTTGGCCACAAAAGGGCTAGGACTGAAGGGGAGACATCCACCCAAGACATACCTCCACCACCTCCTCCTACCAACCTACCCCATGATCCTAATACAAACACCTTGACATACATTGCTGGATCCCAATATCACCTAAGTAGGCAATTGGATTATAATCACCATGCCATGACTTATTTAAACCAAAGGATGCAAACTCTCTCTCCTAACCAACCTGATGAATATCCCTATTCCCTTAATCCTGGCATGATAAATCCATACAAACCTTCCTACAACTACTATCAAATTCCACCTCCACCATCTCCTGATCTCACACATACTCAATTTTCCCCAATTCAACTTCAAGACATTGCTGCCCACTTTCACTTTGATCATGTTCCCACCTTCTTGGAGGCTTATGCCTTAACCAAGACAGGTGCCTTGGAGTGGCAGACACTGGTCAAATATTATTGAGCTGAGACCTTTCTTGGAAAAGACCCAGACATTGATGTAATCCTTCAGTCTTTTCAGTGAGATTATGAGATATCTTTGTAATGATTGTAATGGATATCTTTTTATAAAGCATGTCATGCTTCATCTTATAAAGTGTATGGGCATTAAATTGTTATGAATAAAAGTGTTTTCCATGGCTTCATTTGGACATATAAATGTTATATAAGAATATTGTTATTTCAAATGATTGAAAAATAAATTATGGCTAAATTTGTCAAAGCATCACTCGGTTTTAAAATTAAATATCTCTTTAAGGGGGAGCATAGCATAAAATTAAGGGGGAACACTAAAGAGTCATACAAAATGATTATATTGGATATCATGTAAAATTTTGTACACATACTTAGATATCATTTAAATCAAGCGTTAGATCTTACGTAGCCATTTACAACACTTAGATAGGTCATCCCCTACAATAGTGTCCCATATTAGGGTTTTTACACAACATCACCCTATATTAGGGTTTCACATAACATTCCCATATTAGGGTTTCACATAACATCATCCCATATTAGGGTTTCACATAACATTATCCCATATTAGGGTTTCATATGACATCACCATATATTAGGGTTTCACATAACATCATTATAAGGGTTGTGTAAGCACCTTAGAGCTCCCTCGATCGATGAATTTGTCGATTGAGAAAGAGTCCAATTTCATGTGTATAAGCACCTCTAGGGTCGGTTTTTTCTTTATAACCGACCCTAAAATGCTCTCGGTCGACAAATTCGTCGACCGAAAGGAGCCAGATTTCCTTCTTAGAAGCACCTCTAGGGTCGGTTTTTTCTTTATAACCGACCCTAAAGTCCTCTTCGGTCGACAATATTATCGACCGATATAAATTTAGGATCCAATTTAGTTTTTCACACATGTATAAGCACCTGTAGGGTTGGTTATAAGGAAAAAATTGACCCTAGAGGTGCTTATACGAAGGAAATCTTGCTCCTTCTCGGTCGAAAAATCGTCGACCGAAAGGGGCCAGATTTCCTTCGTATAAGCACTTTTAGCGTCGATTTTTTTTCCTTATAACCGACCCTAGAGGTCTTTTCGGTCGACAAATTCGTCGACTGAGAATGCGTTTGAGTGTTTTTAAACAACCCGAAGGAAATCTTGAGCCAGATTCCTTCGTATAAGCACCTGTAGCGTCGGTTATTTCCTTAAAACCGACCCTATAGGGATTTTCGGTTGACAATATTGTCGACCGATAGAATTTCGGTCGACAAATTAGTCGACCAAGAATGAGTTTGAGTGTTTTTAAATAACCCGACACGGGCACCACTTATCAGTAGCGTCGGTTTGTTTGGTTTAACCGACGCTACATGTCTTTCTCTAAGTGAAAAAGCCAAAACCTAGTCTTTCTTCCTCCCGCGAAAACCTTTCTGTTCTATTTTTCTCTCACGCGGCGCCGCGAAACCCTTGCTTTCTTGTGTCATTCCTGCCGCGAAGCCCTTGCCTCCTCTCCGTGAAGCCATGCCACATTTCCGCGCCGCCAAGAGGATCGTGGTGTCCGGGCCATTGCCACCTCTCTGCGCCGCAAAAGAGAGCTCGTCGTCGCCGCAAAAGAGAGAGCTCGTCGTCGCCGCCAAATAGAGCTCGTCGTCATCACCTCTCCACTCTTCCACGAAGGTTGCCGCCTCTCCGTGAAGGTCGTCTCATCCTCCACGAAGGTCGCCGCCATTTCCATGTAAGTTCTCCGCTTCTGTTCCCGCCTTCCTTCGTTCCCGCCCGCCGCCATGGTTGCATCCAGGTCCACTCTCGGTCGACAATTAGTCAACCGAGTGCCCACCTGCGCGCAGCATTCAGGTCCACTCTCAGTCGATGAATTCGTCGACCGAGAGTGGACCTGGACGCTGTGCGCAGGTGGACACTGGGTCGACTAATTGTCGACTGAGAGTGGACCTGCTCCTTATTTATGTATGAGCTATAAATGTTTTAATCATATTTGTTGTAATGTTCACAAATAGTTTTGAATATTATAATGATTTCAATCTTTGGACTGTTGGAAACAGCCTTACTTTGCTAATTTGTACAAGTATTTTTCATTTTATATGATTTGATAACCCAATAATAAAAACATGTCTTTTTTGATATGTAATCATTATATAAATTCTAGAAATTAATACGAGATTAGACATGTGTACTCTTAGATTGACACTTTAGGGTTGATGCATTTATATATTAACTTAGAAACCCGTTCAAAATTTACTCATTAGGAGTAAACTTTGGATAGTCCCCAGTTTGGGACTATTTTTGGATATTTTAATCTCACTTAGGATGTACCTGTATAATGTATGTTTAGTTTTGTAGATTATTTCAGTATGATTTCTTCATTTGTTCTCTGGGTACACATGTGAGTGGTTATTTGCCATTTACATTGGCGTACTTGGAGAACTTAGGGGAAATGCTGCTGAAATTTTCTTCAAAACTAAACATACATTATACAGTTACTAGTGAGATTAAATATTCAAAAATGGGATAGGTGATACACTTTAGTATATAAGTAATTAACTTCCTATCAATAAAAACTTACAGATCATTATAGTATCAATATTAAACTGTTAGTTTTATAATTAATTTTATTGTGATATAGAAAATGGATCGAAGTTGGATGTCTATCAAGAACCATTGCAGTCCAGAGTTTGCCAAAGGTCTTGATGAATTTATCAGATTTGCTGAGGAACATAGGAAACTACCTACAGATAGGCTATATTGTCCATGTAGAAATTGTTGTAACAATTTGAAAGTTGATACTGGTGAGCAAATTAAGAATCATGTCATATGCAATGGGATCATACAAGGTTATAATGAATGGTGTTGGCATGGAGAAAAATTGAATTATGGATCAAAAAATGTCGATACTAATAGTTGTGGCATAGAAGATATAGACAATGATGATAATGTTAATGATGATCCGATTCAAGATGACCAGATTCAGGATGATATGGTTGATGAGATGCTACGTAGTTGTCGGGACAATGTCATTGATCCACCTTCTTTATTTGCAAACATTGTCCATGATGATGAAAAACCATTATATAAGGGTTGTACTAAGTTCACGAGGTTGAGTGCTGTGATGCGATTATATACTCTAAAAGCTCAAAACCGGTGGAGCAATAAGAGTTTCACTTCACTGTTGTCTTTGTTAAAGGAAATTCTTCCTGAAGGCAACGAGCTTCCAATTTCAACATATCAAGCAAAGAAAATAATGTGCCCAATGGGAATGGAGGCTAAGAAGATTCATGCATGTCCAAATGATTGTGTGCTATTTCAGAAGGACTACAGTAATTTGATAAATTGTCCAAAATGTGGCGCGTCAAGGTATAAGACTACAAATTTAGCCAAGGCTAAAAATGGCTCTCCTGCAAAGGTGATGTGGTATCTACCAATAATACCATGATTTCAACGCTTATTTGCTAATACAGAAGATGTGCAAAATTTATCTTGGCATGGGGAGTTAAAGGTCAATGATGATGGCGTCCTACGACATGCATCTAATTCACCACAATGGAAGAAAATTGATTTATTATACCCTCAATTTGGTAAAGAACCAAGAAACCTAAGACTTGGACTCTGTACAGATGGAATGAATCCCTATGGTACATTAAGCAGCCAACATAGCACGTGGCCTTTTATGATTGTTATATACAATCTTCCTCCTTAGTTGTGTATGAAAAATAAGTATGTGATGTTGTCAATATTGATATCAGGGCCCAAGCAACCTAGAAATGATATTGATGTTTACCTTCAACCTCTAATTGATGACCTAATGAAACTATGGGAAGAAGGTATTATGACATATGATGCTTCACGTAAAGAGATCTTCAGTTTGCGTGCTATGTTATTTTGCACGATTAATGACTTTCTAGCTTATGGAAATTTGTCTGGATATAGCATAAAAGGATACAAAGCATGTCCTGTTTGTGAGGAAAATACTGATTCAATCAGACTGAAACATGGTGGTAAAATCGTATATCTTGGTCATCAGAGATTTCTCCCACCAGTGTATCCTTATCGAAGGCAACACAAAACCTTTAATGGGTCAACTGAGGAACGAAGTGCTCCTAAACCTATATCAGGAAATGTTGTATATGATAGGGTGAAATATATTGTTAATGAATTTGGAAAGAGTTCAAGTAGTCATATACTCGCATGTGACAAATCTCTATACAAGAAGAGGTCAATATTCTGGTATCTTCCTAATTGGAGATCTTTGGCAATTAGACACTGCATTGACGTCATGCATGTTGAAAAAAATATTTGTGATAGCATCATCAGTACGCTATTGAACATACCAGGAAAGATTAAAGATGGCATCAAATCTAGAAAAGATTTAGAATTAATGGGTATTAGAAAAGAATTATCAGTGGAGATCAGGGGTCGCCGCACATATTTGCCACCGGCTTGTTACACTTTGTCAAAGAAAGAGAAAAATACTTTCTGTGAGTGCTTATATAATATTAAGGTTCCACAAGGATACTCTTCTAATATTCGTAGATTGGTATCAATGAAGGATCTGAAACTGATAGGTCTCAAATCTCACGATTGTCACACCTTAATGCAAAAATTTTTACCCGTGGCTATTCGATTTATATTGCCGAAGCATGTAAGGTTTGCAATCACAAGACTCTGTTTCTTCTTCAATGAAATATGCAACAAAGTGATACATCCTGATACTCTCGATAAATTACAGAAAGATGTAATTGTTACCATGTGTCAGCTTGAAATGTACTTTCCTCCTTCATTTTTTGATATCATGGTTCATCTTGTAGTACATATTACAAGGGAGGTGAAGATGTTGGGTCCAATTTTCTTACACTGGATGTATCCATTTGAACGCTACATGAGTGTTTTTAAAGGTGATGTTCGGGATCGTTATCGTCCTGAAGGGAGTATTGTTGAGGGTTACGTGGCTAGGGAGGTGATGGACTTTTGTAATGATTTTTTGAATTGCAATGAAACTTGTAGCGATCAAAAAAATTCCCATCACACTGGATCTTATTGTGGCAAAGGAACTCTGGGAGGACGAGTGAAAGGAATCAGTCGTGAGTTGTGGGAACAAGTGCATTTGTATATTTTATACAACATCGATGAAGTTAGTAGCTACATCACAGAACACAATGATCTTATCAAGAGAAATCACCCACGATCTAGTTCAATGTGGCTTGCAAGAGAGCATAATCGAACATTTATTAGGTGGTTTGAAGAGAAAGTATTTAATCAACTATCTGAATCACCAAATAATGTTACTGAGAACATAAAATGGCTCGCCTTTAAGCCAAAAATGGATGTCATGTCATATGAAGGTTATGACATTAATGGATTTTCATACTACACAAAGCGTCAAGATGAAAGTAGTGTAGTTCAAAATAGTGGGGTCACTGTTAAAGCTTGTTCATTATATTTTGCTAGTGCCAAAGATAAAAGACCACGCGAAGATGAGATGTCATATTACGGCGTCATTGAGGACATATGGGAAACGGACTATACAAATTTTCGAGTTCCTATATTTAGGTGTAATTGGGTTGACAACAACAAAGGAGTTTTAGTGGATGAGTTGGGTTTCAAATTGGTGAATTTTGAAAAGATTGGTTTAAAATATGAGCCATTCATCATGGCATACCAAGCAAAACAAGTATTCTATATTGATGACTCGACAAATAAAAATTGGTTTGTCGTTCTTAATGGAAAAATATAGTTTACTGTAGATCCTATAAATGAAGAAGAATACTATGAAAAGTATGATGATTCCAGTCCATTCTCAGTTGGTTATCCCAACTAAGTAAAGAGTAACTCCCACAAACTTAGATTTATTTATATCTAATTGATATTGTGATATAATATTTTTATTAACTATGAACAGATTGATCTCCACGAGCAAAGGAAGGAAGGAAAGTTCATCCCAACTGGCTACATGGATGAACTACCAGTTGCTCTTGGTACAAAGGAGCATCCTGGCCGTGTTAGGGGATTAGGAGCTGGCATAGGATTCAAGTCTTATTTTGGCCCTTCACAATCTAAAAGACGTCGTGCAGGAGGTCTTACACAAGAGGATGTTGAAGCATTAGTAGCGCAGAAAGTAAAAGAAATAATGTCTTCATTTCATCCTACTCAACCTTCTCAACCTATTCATACTGCGCATCTCTCAAGTGATGAGGTACAAGCCCATTCTCTAGTTGTAGAAGGTCATGGGAGCACTCTCGATGACCCACCACAACAATCTGCAGTAAGTTTTTGTTCTATATGTTGTGTTATTAGTATGATAAATATATGATAATATATATAGTTGTAACATGTATATGTTCTAATATTTCTTATATAACTTATATTATTTCAATCTAGGTTGGTATGAACTGTAAACTTGCAGTGGAGGTTCCAGAATATAATGTTGTGGTAGCGGGCAAGGTGTACAACCTTGGTGGTACATTGCATTGCCAACAAATTACTGATGACATTTTCCGTGTGTCCATCCATCTTGTGTATGACAGAATGGGGGACAAACCACTACCCATACCTAATCCTGGATATAGTACAGTTGAAGAAGCTGAGGGTGCTATGGTGGGTTGGCCTAGACACTTGGTTATCAATGACAAGGTATACCTTATTTCTACAATATTTTTCATATTTGGCTGCATATATGAACTCATGTAATATAAGTATGTAATTTAATTAATAGGTTTGTAAACCAAAAAGTAAAACTTCTACTAGTCATCCTCCTATGCCCAAGCCATCTTTCATTCCCGAAACTACATTCGACGAATTGGGAAGCAAATCTAAATGTTTGTGTCAATACTTAGCCAACCAAAGATCGGGATCACATATGTTGGTCAATTTAACACAAGATGCAGCTGGGAGGGACTTTCAAAATTTTATTTTTCTTGATGATATTATAGACTTGTTCCGGTATGATTGGCTGAACACTTCGATAATAGAAGTATGGATAAGGTAAGGATCTATCAATATATATAGAAAATTCCAATACACATTTTTAGCTTATTTCTACATATGAAAATAATTACAAATGTTTAACAACCATTTATATACCGAGGCCACAAACTTTGATATAAAGAATGTTGGATTCTTAGTTCCTTTGGTCAGTAGTCAGGTGGAGACACATATTGAGGATGTGAATGAGTACTTCTCTGATGCATACAAATATTTTGCTAGTGAGGGGAAGGAAATTATCCTAATTCCTTTTAACGTCCAATAAGTATTATTATTCAATATAATTTTAATAATGAATAAAATTATTTATTTTAATGTTTGTTTTATTCTTACTCAGAGCTAGATATTGAGAATTAGTGGTGATTGCCCCAAAATTGATGACTCTTTATTATCTTGACCCAATGGGTAAAACAACAAGGAGTCACAAACTAAAATTGCCAGCTATGGAGTAAGCATAAATTTAATCAATACTTCAACATGATATTTCTATTTAGAATTTCTATTTTACCAACTATCGTTTAATTTGATAGGGGTATAAAGGCTTTTCGTGAAGCTGGAGGACAAATACCCACAAAATTAAAGACATTGACTTTGAAAAATGTCAAGGTAGCTACTTTGACAACTGCTTACTCTTATATGTATTAATTTTCAATTGTAATATGTCAACTCTTATACTCTTATCTCAATTGATGTTTATAGTAGTAGACTAACATTAAGTATAATTTTTTATTTGTAGTTTCCTATGCAAAATAATGACTGGGCTTGTGGCTACTATGTAATGAAATATATGCAAGCTATTGTCAAAGAAGAATCACATGACATTCAGACTATAAGTCAGGTAATAAACAATAACATCATAAATTTACAAGTGATTGTAGTCATTTTATAAAATATTAGCATGTGCATTTTCTGTTACAGATCTTTACAATCCAACCTTACACACATGTGGACTTGGATGAATTCTGAGAAGAGTGGTCAGAGTCTTTTATAAATGAAGTCGATATAGCATTGGATTAAATATGTCGGCTCCATTTATGTATGTGGTTTGAGTACTCTTTCATAGTTACTTTTGTATCTGTCATTTCAGACTTGCACTCTATCATTTTGTAAATTATGATGTGATTATGAATCATTTTTGTTATGAATGTGTGGTTTTGAATGGTGACGGTTGAGCATCAATGCTCCCCTCTCCCAGAATATATGAATCTTCTTGTTCTTATGTTCTATTTCAATTTCTGCAGATTTTTTTTTAAAAAAAATCGTAACTTCTAGCGTCAGTTTTTTAAATAACCGACCCTAAAGATTGAATTCAGTGTACCCTCTTCGGTCGAGAAAATTTTTGACCGAAATATAACTTCTAGCGTTGGTTTTTGTACAAAACTGACTCTAAATGTCCTCTATAAGGTCGGTTATTTACAAAAACCGACCTTAAAGATTGAATAAACATTTTTAGTGTACCCCTCGGTCGACAAGTTTGTCGACCGAAATATTTTCAGTCGATAATTTTCTCGACCGAGTGTTACACTGAAATGTTTATTCAATATTTAGCGTCGGTTTTTGTACAAAACCGACTCTAAATGTCCTCTATAAGGTCGGTTATTTACAAAAACCAACCTTAAAGATTGAATAAACATTTTCAGTGTACCTTTCGGTCGAGAAGTTTGTCGACCGAATTATTTTCAGTCGACAATTTTCTCGACCGAGTGTTACACTAAAATGTTTATTCAATCTTTAGGGTCGGTTATTTCAAAAAAACCGACCCTGTAAACTCTCTCGGTCGAGAAAATTGTCGACCGAAAAACTTTCTTTCGATAATTTTCTCGACCGAGACCGTTTACAGGGTCAGTTTTTTTCAAATAACCGACCTTACAGGCTCCTTTTTTCTCGCCTAGGTCATAATTTTTACAACCTGTTGCGTCGGTGTTTACTATGTAAGGTCAGTTTTATTTGGTTAAATAAACCGACGCTATAGAGCAAATTCTATAGCAACGACCACTTAGGCGTCGGTTAAAAAGTGACGCTGTAGGCTAAAAAAAAACCGACACTACAGACCATTCTTGTACTAGTGAGAGAAATACCAATATGAATATCTTGAAGTGTTCAAGATTATCATAGGTGAAGTGCAAATTTGGTAAAGTGTTAATTCTTGATGAGATCAATGAATGAAATACTTGGACCAAATGTTTGAGATCCTTATGAGTGATTATGATAGTGTATCATAGTGAACTCATGATTAAGGCATGGTAATGTCTAAATCAAGAAGGAATCATACTCTAAGGAGTTAGAGAATGATTATCAAATAACTAAATCTTCTTAATAAAAGAATACCCCACACTAATAAAGGACATTAAGAATCACAAGGAGTTGTAAGTTCTTATATCCTTGACGGATACACCTCGTTTATCCATGTGATGAGTTGTTCATGTGATGAGTCAACTATCTAGATGAATATGAGGAACCAAATTTTGAGTTATGGTTTATGACCATTACATCCTAAATGACATCCATGTGAACCATAAGGTATGACCTTGATGGTAGCACCCATTGGAATGAAATCCATAAGTGCAAATGAGTCTTAAGTGTTAAGACACATGGATAACATTTTGAGAAGGATGATGCTTCTTGATTGCAACTTAATGACTAAGACATTTGGCATATGGATACTAAAACCACATTCCTATGAGGAATAAAACAAGGATGTGTACGTGACACAACCTATAAGGTTTATGAATCCACTAATGCAAATGAAGTCTATAAGTTACAATGGACTAATCAATGTGATTGATTGAGTACAAGAAACTCAGAATTGGATCTTTACTTTGATAATATAGTCAATGGGTTTGACAGATATGTCAAAGATAAAGAAGGATCTTCTATTTAGTGGGAGCGTGTTCACATTCCACATGTTGATGTGAAATGGAAATATTCTCGAATGGAAATCCAAAAGTGGAAATTATCTTAAAGGAAGATAGAGATGTTTCCTATGTGATAGGAATAGAGATCTATAGAGATAGTTCTCGAAAACATCTTGACCTGAAAGGAGAAAACATACATTGGCAATCTGTACTGAAGGGTTCAATATGCACAGATTCAGTGGGAGAAAACCTGTCCATGTTACATGGAGTTGGTATCCCAAGGCTAAGTGTCCAATTCTTATGAAGAATGGGAACACTAAGAATAGATATGGATCTATCATGTACGTAATCATCCCATTACCTTGCATGTATGGACATGGCAAGAACAAAATGCATATATAATCTTATATGTAGGACATGACAAAATGATATGCTCATCCTGATAACTCGTATGTGAGACATGATGAGTGGATGTCTGTCTACTTCCAATAAGGGTTACTGGAATACCATGTGAACTTGATAAGTACTTGAGAAGTACTAGTTCTATGGAGATAAGGAAGAGTTCAATGTAAAGAGTTACATTGATGAGAACTTCTGAAAGGATAGAAAATTAATCGCAATATATATATATATATATATATATATATATATATATATATATATAAATATAGGATATATAAAAGTGAAAGTTTGTTGATAATTGGAAGTGTTCCAATAAAGGGAAATGCCGAGAATCCGTGTGTTAGAGAACAACAGTGGATACTATATGGGTCTGGAAGTTCATGAGATGAACTTATAGATATTCCAGTCATTGATGAAAAGTATGGAATCCTTGATCATGCAATGTGGATAAAGGTTAGCAAAGAAATACTAGATCACATATTATGGCAACACCATCTCATACGTGTGACGTACATCGAAGAGATGAGAGACATGCAGTTAAAATCTGACTTTGGCAAGGTGTTGCCATAACTCACTATGTTCGCACTAGAGCACAATAACATGTGGGACATGTTTGAAGATCACTATGAATATGATTCAAGGGTGATTGGCTCACAGGGCAAGTGGGAGTCTGTTGGTATGTATGCCCTGAGAGCTAATCATGGGATGATTGGTGGGATACATTAAGATTGATTTGGTAAACATCAAAGGCAAGCTTCCAATTCTTTCTGGTTCAGTCATATGAGATAGTGATAGAACAGATTGAATGTCTAGAGAATGACAGTACTCAATGACGTATGCTTTCAGGTTGAGGACCTGAACGATGAGATCATACGGATGCTAAGAGTTTGTACATTCTTCTTATGTCCCTAGTCGGATGTCACTATGGAAGGTAGATAGACAACAATGACATACAAGACTAGATTGTCGTGTTGGTTGATGACAAAATCTCATTAGTCATGATATAGAGATATCAAACCAAACACATAGGTACTTGTTAGAGAACAAGTGCACCAGACAAACCTACCATGAGTTTGACACATGGAACCATGACATGGTAGTCACAGTCAGTACTCACAGTGATGGTGGTGAGTGTGATTCTTTGACCTGAAATCACTACACTCAACACATGTCGTTGGGCACACTTTGACATCATCAAACGCAGTCCTGAAACATGGGTTGTTATAAAGGTGATGATTGGGTAGCTTTGACACACAGGGCTTTTGAGGGGTGAGTGATAGATATGGGATTTGTCCCTCCTGAGGGAGTTTGATATCCATGGCCACTTGATGAGTAGGATTGAGAAAGGCATGCACACATGTGTGAATCAGTATGTGATATTGATGTCACACATATCGATTCCAATCTACTCTGAGATCAAGAAAGTGAATGAACATTGACAGGATGACTGTTCCATGCCTCGAGTTCATTCGAGATATCAGTGACAAAGGAATTATACATTCATTGTAACACCATTCACATATTGTAGGATTGAAAGTTGTTCTCCAACTTTCTATTTCACTTGGGTAGCACTGATGTGTGACTAGGCACCATTATTTGCTTGTGAAGTCATAAGTGTTATGGACTTTCACTGCCAACGTGAAATGGACCTGCAGGGTCACCCACATAGGATTTAACCTGGAAGAGGAGTTTTTTCCACAAACAATGTTTAGATTGATTACTAAAGGAGTTTAGTAGTTCAATTAAACACTCAATTAATTGATAGCTCAATGTCATAATGTTTAAGGTGTTGGACACATTGATTGGAGTATCAGATTGATTGAAACTGCAATTGACTGATTCTGACCAATCTGCACTCCCAAACGATCAGCTCATGTGATGAACCGATCGACTGAGCTTGGTGAACCGATCGACTCAGACGGTGAGTCGATCGGCTGATGGACATGGTGAAACAATCACTTCAAGTATTGAAACGATCGGTTCAATTGGTCCAACCGAGCAAGTTGGGAAAGTAGGATTGGTGAGAAATTTATTTCCATTTCACTTGCCCAATTTGATTGGAACAAGGATTGGTATTAGGTACCAATTAGAAACAAAAGAAGAAAAGTCAATCGGGAACTGATCAGGACCACGAACTGACCGGTTCAGAAGTGAACCGACTGTTTCATGGGTCCCAACCGATCGGTTGAGGTGTCAACCGACCGGGTCAGGTCCCCAACCGACCATTTCAGAAATGAAACGATCGGTTCAGGTTGCGTAGTTGGTTGTTTTTGTGGAAAATCTCGAACCCTTCTACTCCTGCTTTAGTCCCACATTGCCCGGGATAGAGAACCTTGTACCATGACCCTCCTATATATATAGGGGTATTGGGGGCTTCTCAAAGTACAACTCAGAGAAACCAGTTGCTCTGTAAAGTTGTCATTCTCTCTGGTTTTGGTAACCGAGAGAGCCCGAGCAAGTACTACCCGATAAGGGAGGCACAATAAGGGAAAGACAACTGCAGAAAGCGACTGGTGGCAGGAGAGTGTGTCAGTGACTAGTACGCTGACAAGAGGGTGTGACTCCTTCCAATTCCTTGTTAAACAAGGAGATTGGAGTTCCATGTGGTCCGTGTGGACTACTTCAGAGGCGGGAGATTTCTACCGCTCAGAGGACAGCTGTCAATCCCGACAGTCCCGGTGAGACTAGGAGTCGTCAGTCCCGGTGCGACCAGGAGCTGCACAGACACCGTCCAAGACCAGAGGTGAAGACCGCGCAAGCCACGAGGTATTGTCGCCCAGCAAGCCTCGGGACAAGGTATGATTCCACAAACCATCTTTTCCTATTGTATAGACGTTGACGCGTTTCCTTGTTCTGGGTTTGGGGAGGACATTTTTTTTTGTTTCCGCTGCCTTCTCCACCTCCCCTAATACCCAATAGTTTTGCCTTGTCTATGGACTCCATGATGGTTTGGATAGAATCCTCTAGAGTAGGTAATTATCTGCATTCAATTTGATTATAGAGATAGGAGCACTATCATTATAGACAATAGTCTGAGGTGAATTTTTGCCGTTATCCATGCCTTCAAACAAGATGAAAAGTCACACCTGTAGGATGACAGTGGAGAAAGGTATCAAAGTAGTCACACCAATAGAACAATAGTGGAGAAGGATATCATAGTAGCACAATAATAGAATACTGATGGATATGGGCAATCAGTGGTAAGATGCATAGTGAAAGGAAAGAGAGAGAAAGTTGGAAAGAAACACTGTTAAAGCAGTATCATATGAATAATGCATTGTGATAAGAAAAAATAATACATCCTTAACAATTGATGGCACTCATCCATGTACCTAAAGAAAATATATGGGGATGAGAGTAACAAAAAGAGGGTTTCGAGGTCCTTACAACCTTGTTTTAAGAAATAGATTCCTATCATGCTGAGATCAACTTGCCACCAGTCATATCTGGTCAATGACTGAGAAGGAGAGGAGTACTAATTAGATTCCCACAGAAGTTGCTACACTAGAATGTACCCAATCAAGGAGCCATAGATGCAAATTCAAAGGGGATTGTGACACAAGATTCCCTTATCGAAAAATCAAACATGTCAGCATGGAGAATCCCCCAGAAACAAGCAGTAGATGGGTGAAATGCAGCAAATGAACACCTGATCTGAACCCAAAGAACATCACCCATTTAGACACCGTCCAACAGATGGAAGCTGCTCAATGAAAGGTCACTACAACACAATTAGCCTCTTGGCACACTGGTAGCAACAACCGACCGTTGGCATGCGGCTTCCTACTGCCTACTTCATGCGGTGGACACACAAGGTGGGGGTGGGGGAGTGATGAGGGTGGGAGGGAAGAAGAACAAAGAAAGAAGAAGGAGAAGGAGAAGAAAAAGAAGAGAAAGAGAGGAAAGGATGACTCTTGGAGAGAAGAAGGGTTGGGGGTTGCTCTTTGGAAACCATTAGGTTAGATGACTACTCTTGATACCATGTGAAATTCTTATTATGAGAGAATTAGGGGGACACACAGAGAGAGAGAGAGAGAGAGAAATAACCTTATCTCAAGGTATGATGTATTGAAGACACAACATAACATAAATTGAACCAATGCTAATGGGCCAAAGTAGGGGAAGCCCAATTAGCCAATATAAGAGAAAATAACTAACATAAAATACCACCAATAAGAATGAATTTGGTCATCAAATAAAAACTAATCTAGGAATTGGATACAATTCTTCTTATGGAAGATGAAAAGCCCTTATAGGGTAATATGAGGATCCCAATAAGTATATTGGTTCTTTTATGTGTGAATATAGATTTACAAATGAGACTAGGGGTTGAAGTTTGGTAAAATTTTGGTATCAAGGGAAAAAACTAAAGACCTCCATGGAATTAGGGTTCTCCTTTGGATTCCACCCAACATATTTACCACTAATATCGTGGATGGATGAACCAAAAAGATGTTCATGAATCATTATGTTGCATCTAACTATCACCATTTTAATATGGTACATTAATGTCAAATGATGCTTCATCCTGAACTCCATGTGTGAGGGCCACCATCTTTGATATGAGATAATGGATATGATATAGGGAAAACCTTGCATGATTGAGATTTGAGAATGGGCATATAATGAAATATGGGTTTTCCATCACATGTGCCAAGACATTGAGTTTGTTATTTGTCCACCCATTCTAAAGATCAGTTGTAAAGGTGTCCATTTTTGGTCTACTTCAGTATGTTGGTGTATACATTTAGATTTTGAATCAAACATATTGATCCAATTTCGTTTTATTTGATAATCATCAACCAAATAATAGAAAATCAACTTAGACATCTACACATGTTCAATAAAAACAAGATCACTGGTAAACTATGGCCACAACCTATTATTAAATTTGGCCTAAGGACACTATTGTACACACTGGAATGAGAAATTATAAGAACTTCTTTGGGTCTTTGTGTTGGGAAATATGGGAAATAGATAGTCAACATGAAATAACAATTTTTCTATCCATATTCCCCGAAACAACAAGATCGCATCAATAACTATGTAATGGGAAGGATGGTTCAATGAGTTCATACCTACAACTGGAGCAAGTCCATCGACTATTCCTTATTGTAGTAGTGCAAATCTCCTGGTTGCACTGTAACAAAACAACATCTACAGTAGCTCCTGGTCTCCACTACAGACAATAGAGTGACTTTGTCCTCCTAGCAGGAAAAGTATCCATGCCTCTATGGTAGTCCACATAAACCTCCTAGAACTCCTATCATTGTACTAGAACAAATAGGAAGGACTAGTCACCAACTTGATTTTCCATAATTGTTCTCCCTTTCTATCCCTCCCTTTATCGGGTAGGACTTGCTCAGGCTCTCTATTGGTTATCACAACCAAAGTTGACAACAATTGTCAAAGGAAATTGAGTTGTGTCTCTGGGAAGCCTCCAGTGCCCCTCTATTTATAGGAGGGCCAAGTTTAGGATTCCCAATCTGTGAGGGAGTGGAAGGGACCAGAATCTCACAAATTTTTGTAACATGCGACATGCAAAA
Organism: Alisma plantago-aquatica; assembly: GCA_963693085.1. Taxonomy (NCBI): domain Eukaryota; kingdom Viridiplantae; phylum Streptophyta; class Magnoliopsida; order Alismatales; family Alismataceae; genus Alisma; species Alisma plantago-aquatica. The sequence goes on along the minus strand of OY856410.1, from coordinate 806,515,094 downwards.
TGATTGATTCACTAGTGAACTGATCGGTTGACATGCGTTGTTCGGTTCACCTAGTGAACCGATCGTTTCGTCATGTTTCCCAATTGCAATTGTATTTGAAATTCTAATCCAATTAATGCACAACATGAAGACATCACTAATCCTTGATGCAATCAAATTGATCCAAGAACCAGGCGTCTCACTCAGCCAAACGGTAAGTTGGTGACCTTGAGACGGTCAATTCACTAGGTGAACCGGTCATTTTGATCCCTAGTTTGTACATTACTCAACCAATGCAATTTCCAATCAACCTGACACTCCAACTGGTCGGTTCAACACTTGAACTAGTCAGTTGGGAGTTCAATTAGTTGATTTTTTGCTTAAATTGAATGCCTAAACACTTTAGCAATCAATTTAATTATCATTCATGGTGAAACTCCTCTTCTAGATGTATCTAGTGTGTGACCTCATGGGTTCCTATTTATGTTGGTTGTGAATGTCCATAACCTATTTATGACATCACAAGCAAAGAGTGGTGCCTAGTCACACATCACTGCTACCCAAATAATCAAGAAAGTTGGAGAACAACTTCAACCTACAATGTGTCAGGTGTTACAGTGATTGTCTAATTCCTTTGTCTCTGATATCCAGAATGAACTCAAGGCATAGAATCATCATCCTCTCAATGTTCAATCCATGTTCCTTGATCCAGTGTAGACTATTTGAGATACATGTGACCTCAATATCATATATTGATTCACATGTGCATGCTTATGCTTTTCTCATTCTCGCTCATCAAGTGGCCTGGATATCAAACTCTAGTAGGAGAGACAAATCCCATGTACATCACTCACAGTCATCCCCATGTGTGAAAACACATATGATCATCACCTTTATGTCAACCCTTATTCAGGACCCCATTGGATGATGTCAAAACATACTGAATGACATGCGATGGGTGTAATGACTTCAAGTATAAGAACCACAATCACTTCCTTCACTGTGAGAGATGGCGATGACCACCAATTATGGTTTCCATGTGCCACTCTCAAGGTGGGTCTATCTGATGCACTGTTCCCTAACAAGTATCTATGTGTTTGGATTGGTATCACATATATCATGACTGATGGGATTCTATCATCAACCAACACAAACTCTAGTCTTTACTGTTATTGCTATCTACCTGCCTTCTACAATAACATCCAACTAGGGACATAATAAGAATGTACATACTCTTATCATCCGTATGATCTCATTGTTCAAGTCACATACATGAAAACGTACATCATTGATTAATGTCATTCTTTAGACATCCATTATGTTTCCTCATTATCTCATAACTGTGTAAAACATAATAAATTGGAATCTTGCCTTTATTATAATCAACCAAACCATTTATGTAATATGCCATCACAATCATCATATGATTGGATCTCTGGGCATACTTAGTAACATACTTTCACTTACACTTAGAGCCAATCACCCAAGAATCTCATTCTTAGTTATCTAAACATGTCCATCACGTTTATGTTGTGATAGTGCTAATCCAGCGAGTCAACAACATTTTGCTATAGTCGGTATATTGCACGCTTCACATCTCTTTGCTGTATGATATCTCATATGAGATGGAATTGCCGTAATATGCTATTTGATATTCCTTGTCTAGCCAGTAGCTCCATTGTTGATGTATTATTTATAGTATGTCATAAATAGCTGGAACATCTCATAAGTTTACTCGTACGAACTTCTAGACCCATATAGTATCCACTCATGTGTTCTCAACACAACAATACTTGACTTCTAATGTAGAATTTTTAAAATAATGGCCTGTTAGTTTGGAACTCTTTCCAATTAATAACTCTTCTCTAATATTAAACACATACATATTATATTGCAATTATTTTTCCCTCAGTTCAGAAACTTGCATCGATGTAACCCTTTACATTCAACTCTTCCTTATTACCATAGTGCATCAACTAATCCTTAGTACTTATCTAGTACAAATGGATGTTCTTTATGGTATTCCAATGACCTTCATTGGATTCTGACCAATGTCTTCTTGTCATGTCCAACACATACAAGATAATGGGATGAGTACAATATACTGCATATAGATCCAAATGCGAATGCATATGGAATCCCTTCCATTCTTCACAAGAATTCGAACATTGGATTATTGTGAAATTATCCCATCTTCATGGATAGATTTTCTCACTGAATCCTGCATGCTGAACCTTTTTAGCATTTTGCCAATATATGTCCTTGTATCATAGGTTAAGAAACATTACAAAACTATCTCTATAGATCTCAATTCCTATCACATAGGATGCTTCACCTAATCCTTTATGTTGAAGGCAATTTTCATGCCAGGTTTCAATACTTAGTATTGAAAAATTATTCCTCATCAATATGTGAAATATTTATATATATATGCTCCCACTAAATCTTTATAATCACACATTTAACCTTTTATCATGACTTAAGTCAAATTCTTTGACTTTCTTATCAAATCAAAAGATTCCAGTTTTGAGATGCTTATTTCAACCTCTAGATTGAACATTGTAGCTTATAGACTTTGTTTGCATTAATGGAATCATAAAACCTTTAGGCCGTGTCACATACACATCCTATTGATTATTCCTATTAAGGAATGCTGTTTTAAGTTTCAGGTGCCAAATCACATAGTCTCAACAAGCTGCAAAAACACACATGTTCATTAGTTAAGAGACTTCATCAAGTTCAACAATTTGAACTGATTTGAAAACCCTTTCAACCAATCTATCCTTTCTCGAGAGGAATGCCTCGATCCTATTGGCTATGCCTGCTGGAATCCCCATAGCTGCCGCAGTATAAATGAGAGTAGAGGAGAGCACATGCCGTATAAGGAGTCTTCTGCCCGCAAACGATAGCATCCTGGCTTTCCATGATGCAACCTTTCGGTTAATCTTACTGATCAATTGTTACATCATTTTCAATAGAGGGAGGGACAACAAAAGTTTCAAGTAGAGTAGGTTCTTCCTCACAATTTTCTACAACTATGGAGGGAGGGATAGTAGAAGTTTCAACGAGTGTGATGTTACAACTAGATCTAGTGATTCTTCTTCCTGCCATCATTCAACTAATAAGAAAAATAATTAGATTATTAGTGCAAAAATGTCTGTAACAAAAGTAGTAGCCAAATTTTTTGTAGTGATATACATAAATTATTTATAGAAAAAAGTAGTGAACTAGGATATATGAGAGGGATTAATAAATGTACTCTCTTGTTGCAACTTATGTTAATGTATATACATAGTCTCTCAAGAAATCAAACATCTAGTTACCTGTTTCCTTAATGATAAAGCTACTAAAGATATGAAAAAAGAGGAATAGAAAAAAAACCATCTTGTTGTTAACTTGGAACCTCATCCTGATGATAGGGGCATGACCTAGAGGTCCTTAAGGATGAACTTGTTATATAGTGAATCATGGGGGCATAATTATAGAGAAAAAAAATATTGTTTGTTTACGATGGTGATGATGAAGGAGAAATATTCCATATTGAATCAATGGGGAAATTTTTAGAAAATATTCCATAGTGAATCATTGGGGAAACTAACATGTTTTTGTCCCATGAAAAGACATGGTAAATCATATTATTTTTTTTAAGATTTCACTCACATTCAAAATAATTTTAAAATAAATAAGATTCATACTTGTGCAAAATATTTTTTATAAAGAAATTTTCCCTTCATGTCTCATGCCAATGTAACAAACAACATTTTTAGGGTTTTTCCCATCCATATCTCTTTTCTAATACACATGTTATCAAACGACAATTATAATAATTTTCCCATCCTCGTCGTCGTCCCCTTCCCCTTTTCCTTTTCCTTGACCATCTATTTTTTACCATGACCAAATGTAACAAAAGTATCCAAAATGGGTCCGGACAAAGATTTCAAATTGACATTATGGTTGGATGGCGACAAGACACACATGGAAAAGCAGTATGATGTTACCACACATTTTTTAATCTTTTCAGATCAAGTTTTAGAATGTTCTACCTAACATTGATCTCTAATGGTTTACAATAAACATAGTTGGTGTCGCCACTGGTTGGTCAAGAAATAAGAAATTAGATGGACGCTTGAAAATAAATTAACACTTACTAGCATCTGGAGGAACCACCTGCAGCCAGCACGATGCATGTGACCAAGACGGCTGGAGATTAGGGGTGACGAGGATGGATTGATCTAAATATGTGATCACAGTAATATATCAATAAAATCTATAGCAATTGGATGGATGAGCCGGCGTGAGAAGGAGGGATTGATTCCCTTTGCATGGAGGATTGTCTCTGCGTGAAGGAAGCATAGAAGAGAATCACGTGTAGAGGATTATCATCGTGGGATGACTGATTAACAGTGTGATAACGTCAACGACCTCCAGAAGATTGGCAGACCAGGAAGATTGGCAATGTGGAAGACGAGTTCCAGACAGAGCAGAAGAACGACTGCTTCTGAACAGAGCAAAATACTAGCATGACGAACGGCCTCACGGAGCTGAATACTGGAGTAGAAGATTGCTTCCGGCAGACCGATTGCGGATTGCAGACAGAGCCGAAGACTGGCGATTGCAGCTTGCGGACACAACAACGGGAAACTTGTGGCTGAAGCGCAAAGCAGGAGACCCGATACTCACACGAGTCAGCGGCGCGTAGGGTTTTGGATTCATATAATTAGGGCAGATTCCACATAGTCCAGCAGTTCAACATTAGCACCAATACAACTGGAATGTTCATCTGATTTTCCTAAATTGATAACAATCAAATATTGTTATTTCAATTAATAAATTTTCTTTATCCATAGAGTAACTAATTTAGTCATGGGATATGGCTCGTAGTTAAGTTCCTTATTACAATGATAAAAATATTTATTTCTATTCTAGACACAAAATGCATGTTTATGTTGTTTCCATGTGTATTGCATGATTTAGATATTATTTGGAATTAGCATGCAAAAGGAATCTAGTATATTATTGGTTAATTTTTGAAGTGTGAATGCATATATAAGATGATCATATCCTCACACCTACAAATTAAAAGAATGATGATGCTGGTCATGTTGAGATATATATAATTTCTTAAGGTATACCTAGATTTTTAATTATTCTAACATTATAATAGAAATTTTAAGAAATGTATATGTCTTATAGAAGATTTTTTTATGTTGTACACCCAATTCAAGAATATATGTATAATCTCTTGAGTCTTATATTATTTTCCACACATGCAAATTAAAAAATTGATGATATTGGACATATTGGGGCATATATAATTTCTTTAGGTATACCTAAATTTTTACTTACTCTAAGATTGCAATGTAAATTTTAATGAATGCCTTTGTTTTGAAGTAACAAAAACAATGTTTTATGTTGTACGCCATATTCAACAATATAGGTACAATTTCTTGAGTATTATAGTATTTTCAATGCCAAAAATGTAATATACATGTATATGTTTATTTTGCTATTTCAATCTAAATGCAACTCATTTTTTAACTACAAGGACTAGGTCCATACAAATGATGAATATTAACCCAAGAGATGTTCGAATGAATCAATATCATGATAAACTATATGTACATATATGGTCATACCTTGAAATGATATGTGATCATGTTTTTTAATCTCTAGTTGCGTAAACTGTATAGTGTGTAACTAATGTGGCCTGCAACTTTTTTCTAGATTTAGGTAAACAACAATCCTTGTACTATTGACAAACATCATTCATTGTAAAGACCTTGAGGTATAGCATCCCATCGAACCATGTCACCACCACTACATAATCTATAAGAGTAAAAATTAAACAAACTCCATTGTGAACCACTAATAGTTACTTCGTTTTTAGAATGCCCACTAACAAAAATCATTTCCTTCGTTTATATACTATCAACAACCAGACTGACAATATTTTCTTCTCCATGTTTTCAGCAACAATAAAATATTTTTTTTTTTATTTTCAGTAGGAACATAATTCACACAGATTTTAAATTAATATGGCCCTCCATCATTTGCATTAAATTGGATGAAAATAAATCATATCTTTGTTAATTTGTTGTTCCAGACGTGTCACTGTTAATCTCCATCATACACACTCTTTATTAATTCCTCTTTAGGGCTGAGTTTTTGAGTAAATGTATGGTAGGGATTTTTTGAGACAATGAAAATAACAAGACTGAACAATAGATTTGGAGGTCTTCATGTGATGCATTCACATAAAAAAAACTGAAAAATATCTATTAGCAAAACCATGCCGGTCAAAATATTTGTGTTCATAAAAAAGCCAATGATGTTATCTTTATCACATACTTCTAATTGCAGTGCTAAATGGGGCATATGGTACGTAATGCCCTACCAATGCCTATGATAATAAGCACAAATCAAACTGAAACGATCGAATGTGGCAAAGATAATCAAAAAAATGTATTTGATGCTTACTATTAAACGGAACACCTACAACTCATTAATATCATGATGTAGAAATCTATTGTAACTATGTAACTCAATCCTAACATGAAGCTTGGTTCTTTCTTCACAAGTCCAATGATAGTTGGTGTAGTGAAGACATACCTGATCTGAGAAGTGCGGCCGAGAAATAGAATTAAAGTTGATCGTCGGCTGGTGTTGGAAGCAGAATTCAACTAAAAGTCCTTATAGAGCGCACCACATGGATCCTCAAGATAGGTTGCTTTTAACCAAAAATATAACCGAGCTAGAAAAAGCCATCAACATTGGAATGTTAGATGAATTGAATTGAGGTTCACAGAGGATATATTGAAGTGAGACGTCGTTGTAGTGCTATAGAATCACTGATTAATCATCAATGTTTCTATGGAACAAAGACTCCAGTGGTTGAATACGTAGCAGCCATCAACATGAATACGTGATGCAAAGACAGACTCGTTCCATGAAAGAGGCTGCACGTAGGGTTTTCTTGGAAACGGCGGGCAAGAACATTGATCAAATGGAATAATCTGGTTTTGGAGGGAAATAAAGGAGGGAAGTCTACTAATTTTATTACGAGGGACAATTGTAATTAGTAATTTGTTTTTGAAGGCAAGGGGGTCACAGACTATTCGATATTTTGTTAAAGACATGGTTGAGGGACAAAGCCTTGTTGGTTAGGGAAGGTCCCTCAATATTAGATGTTTATTTTGAAGTCCTCTCATCCCTCACAATTATCCTTCATTAAAACCCATATTTTTTTGTAGTGTCAGTAGCCAACTCTTGGCTCAGAGGGAACCCCAGGCTTGTCAGGTTATCCACATACCCAATCATCTTGAGCGCGTGAGGACCAATTGGATATCCTTCTGTTATGACACACTTAAACAACACCCTTGAGACATCATATATCTCTTATTGTGCTTGGTCTTGATACATGTTCTTGAGATGTTGAACCATCTCAATGACATCCATGCTCTCATGTTGTCTCTGCAACTCATAGTTCATTGAGCACAACATCAAGTACTTTGCATCAGTGACATCTTCAATATGCTTCTTGTAAGCATCCCTTTCTTCCTTTGGTGCGGTGGGAGAGGGTTCCTCTGGTACTGGTGTATCTAATACATAGAGATTTTTCTCTTGAGTGAGAACAATTCTCAATGTCTTAAACTAGTCGTGGAAATTAGTCCCATTTAGCTTGTCCTTCTCAAGGATCGATCGCAACAAAAAGTGATTATTGTTGACAATCATTTGTTCTACAAAAGGAAATATGCAATTTTAGTCCAAAACTCTTTTGACTTAATTTGATTGATTTGAAAAATTTGACGATATATTTAGGCCTTTAATTAAGTATTGCTCCCACCATTTTGTTCAAATTGATAGCCATCACATCAATTCAGAAGATTACAGTGTACAATCTTCTAGTGAGCAAGATCCTAATTTCCTCTCAACCATGGACCAACTAGGGCTGTCACCCAAAACTAGAATCTTTTAGGTAGGCAACCTTTGCCAATTGCATCATATGCAACTCTTGATAGATGTCATGTGCAAATCCTTGCCATGTTCATCTCTATGCCTCAAGGTACTTGATCCGATCAAGGTCACCTTGTTAAGTCCGACCCAAATGCCAACACGATGAATATGCACCCTGCTAGGGCAAACCCACATATTCACCATCATACTTCTACAAGATAGACGGTGCACCACGCTAGGGAGTGCCCACACTTGGTCGATCAAGCTTTTCATGTGTGTAGCTTTTGGAAGGCATATTAAACTTAATATTTAGTTGAGGGGTTTTAATATGGTCATATATGCATATATGTATCCAATCACACACATATATAGAATGTATCATATACATGCTATATCCCACAATGAAAACATGCAATAATGATAAAGTGATGATTATGGCCATCCTATTGTAATTCCTTGAGCCACAAGGAATTACGATCATCTAGGTCTACATCACATGCAACCTATTGTTGATGAAGATCTTATACTTAGGCCATTTTGGGTTTGATCAACTCATCACATGACTGATTGGCTCACCTCCTGGCTGGTCGGTTGGATGTCTCCAACTGATCATCTAGCTCCTCCAGACGGTCAGTTTGTCAGGTCCTCTGCTCCTCGTCAGGCCTCCAGCTGCATTATCAGTCGGTCTTCTTGGTCCACCAGCCGATCGGTTGGCACCTCCAGCCGATCGTCTCGCACCTCCAGCCGCTTGTCTAGGTGCCCTCCAGTCTTCGACGTAATAGGAAATAAACTATCATAATTTACATATTTCTATGAGAAACCCCAAGTTACATTCGGGGGGATCAAAGGTAGAAGAGAAGGCTCGAGTTATCTCAAGTTACATCAGAAAAGAAGAAGAAGGCTCGGTGCGCAGACAGAGAGAAACCAACCACAACCAACCAAGCACACACATAGAGGTTTATAGGCCATAACCAGGCTACACATCCACCATCAAAACCATTTTGAGCGACATGTATCGTTTGCATATATACACCATATCATATATGTATATATTAGTTTGGGATCATGTGGCATTAATCAGATATTTAGACCAGTCCTTTAAAAATTCACATTGTATGCCGTAAATAAAAGACTTTAAAACCAAAAATCGATCATATCGATTAATCCTAAAACATAGTATGTTGACGTGGCTTTGATACCACAGTTAGGTTTTTAGGTGTGGGAGAAGGTAGCGGAAACAAAAATTTTCTCTCACCACAAAACCATAACCACAAATCGCATCAATGACTATGAAATAGGAAGGATGATTTTAGCGAGTCATACATGGTCCTGAGGCTTGCTCAACGATAATGCCTCACAACAAGTGTGGTCTTCACCCACCTATCTTCGATGGTGTCTATGCAGCTCCTGGTCCTAACCCAGACTGCGGTTGACCATCATCCTCTTGAGCGACAGAAACCTCCTGCCTATATGGATAGTCCACATGGATCACTGGGAAATCTAGTCATCCTATCCTACAAGACACTAGAAGGATTCACCCCCCTCTATCGACGTACTAGTCACTGACACACTCTCCCACAACCAGTTGTTGTCCTACAATTGTCTTTCCCTTGTTGTGCCTCCCTAGTCAGGTAGCACTTGCTTGGGCTCTCTTAGTTACCACAACTAGAGAGGACAACAACTATGCAGAACAACTGATGTTCTGAGTTTTCTATATGAGAAGCCGCCAGTACCCCTCTATATATAGGAGGGGTCAGGGTCAAGGTTCTCAGCCCCAGGCAATGCAGGACTAAAGTGGGAGTAGAAGGGTCCAAAATTTCCATGAACTGATTGCACTACGGCAGCCAAACCAGTCATTTCACAAACAAACCGGTCGGTTGGGATTGTGATATGATCGGTTCACTTAGTGAACCAGTCAGTTCGCTTCCTAGACTTGCCTCCAATTGACTTTCCTTATTCGTTTCTAATTAATACTAAGATCAATTCTTGTCCCAATTGAATTGTACAAGTGAAATGAAAATCTTTTCTTACAAACCGGGACAACCCAACATTGTTCATTTGGACACATGAACCGATCGATTCACCAGAGTGAACCATTCATGTCACTGACCATGAACTGATGGGTTCACCCAGTGAACTGGTCGGTTGGTGGCCCATATTGTGCAGAACATGGTCAATTCAGTTCTCAATCAACCTGACACTCAAATTAGTTAGTTCATCACTTGAACTTGATGATTCTGAGTCATGTCAATTGATTGAATGTTTGATTGAGTACCTAATCACCTTTAGTAATCAATCCAAACATCATTCATGGATAAGATCCTCTTCCAGGTAAATCCTTTGTGTGTGACCCTATAGGTCCTATTTCACATTGGCAGTGAATGTCCATACCTAGCTTATGACATCACAAACAAAGAGTGGTGCCTAGTCGTACATCAGTGCTACCTAAGTGAAAAGGAAAGTTGGAGAACAAATATCAATCCTATAGTCTGTGATTGGTATTCTAGTGAATGTATAATTCCTTTGTCTCTAATATCCTGAATGAACTCAAGGCATGGAGTTGTCATCCTTTCAACATTCATTCAGGTTCCTTGATCCAAAGTAGACCATCTGAGATATGTGTACCATCAATATCACATATTGACTCACACGTGCATGCACATGACTTTCTCAGTCTGGCTTATCAAGTGGCCATGGACATCATACTCCCTTAGGAGGGACAAATCCCATATCTATCACTCGCAGTCAAAACCTCATGTGTCAAAGTCACCCAATCATCACCTTTATAACAATCCATATTTCAGGACCACATTTGATGATGTCAAAGTGTACCCAATGATATGTGATGAGTGCAGTGACTTTAGGTCTAAGACTCACAATCACCACCATCACTGTGAGAGCTGAATGTGACTACCATGCCATGGTTCTATGTGTCACTCTCACGGTGGGTCTGTCCGATACACTATTCTCTAATATGTATCTATGTGCTTGGTTTGATATCACATATCATGACTAATGAGACTCTGTCATCAACCAACACACACTCTAGTCTTTCTATGTCATTGTTGGCTATCAACCTTCCACAATGACATCTGACTAGGGACAAAACAAGAATGTACAAACTCTTAGCATCCATATGATCTCACTCTTCAGGTCCTCAACCTAAAGACATACATCATTGAGTATTGTCATTCTTTTGACATTCATTTAATTCTATCATTATCTCATAACTGATTGAACCAAAATAAATTGGAAGCTTGCCTTTGATATTCATCAAATCAATCTTAATGTATCCCAATCCAATCATCCTATGATTGGCTCTCAGGGCATTCATACCAACAGGACATACATACCAACAGACTCATGTTACACATTGTGAGTGATGAAAAGGAATTTATCCCTCCTATGTAACGGGAGTGATATCCAAGGCCTTTCGACAAGTGTGACTAGATAAATACATGGTCATGCTCATGTGAGTCAGTGTGTAATACTGATATCATATGTATCTTGCTAATCTAATTGGAAATCAAGGAACTTAGATTGAATGTAGCAAGGATGATATGTTCATGCCTTGAGTTAAAATATAGATATCTATAAGAAAAGGACTATACAACATTATAACAATTATCGTTGTTGGTTTAGTCTTTTCCAAACAATCCTACTACTTGGGTAGCAATGATATGTAGCTAGACATCGTTCATTGCTTACAGATTGTAATATTGATTAGTGAATCTATTGCCAATATAGTATGATACCTACATGGTCACACACATAGAGATAGCTTTAAGAAAGACTGAAATGAACCTTATTATAATTGTTTTAATAAATTCAGGGACCTAAAAGAAGTTTTAGGGGCCTCAATAAAATATGGATCCAGATTTAAAGAATAAGTTAGTGAGCCCATGGCCTGGACGAATAGGGATTAGGAAACACTGGATATCCACTCCTCTATATATATGATATGATAGGAGGCTTTCAAGGCACACACTCAGATTCTCTCATTGTTGCCTCCAAGGTTTGAGAAACCATAGGAGCAATTTGGAGAGAGAAAGGGGAGAGGAGGAAACTAAACACTCCATTCATACACTCAAGTGGATACCTAGAGACAAATTTGCACAATGAAGTTGTATTAGATAAGGATCATCACTGACGACACAAAAATCAAGGTGACCACATAATGATGCCATTTGCCACCACCTTGGATAGTGGAATAATGTGATCCATGCGGCATACAAATTGAGGAAGGGTCTCCCAAGCAAAATGCTAAGATCCACCACCTAGGACATGGAAATGGAGGCAGTGATTAGTGTGATCTGCGTCGCACGTGCATGCTAGAACACTGTGATACACAAGGGTTGAATTCATGGTAAAATTTGGGTTCAATAGAGCACTCTCTCTAACCTAGGGATTTGTGCCAATAACTGGCAGATTGCCATGATATATCATCTACTAAAAATAGTGGATTTTCATGATCTTCCAACAAAAAATCAATTTTCTACATGCATCCCAAGGTGACTCCCAGAGTTCCAAAAACCTCAGAAAGGAGTTTAGATTGCTAATTCTACAAGATTCAAAGCAATCATTGATTGAAGGGTCCAATTTTACACAGAGCACTTCAAGTTGAATAGTTGGAACCTCTTCCACGATAAGGTAAAAACTTATAAACCCTAATCTAGTTTTGTTACATTAGATGGAACTTGCTCAAAGGATTTTTGAGAAAATTGTGTTCCACTATGTTTAGTATCATAGTTACATCTAATGTTCTTTATTGGATTTTTTGATTATGAATCGGTTTTTGTCATTAGACGATGATAGAGCAAATATTTCATATGATGAAATTAGTTAATGGGTAAATCTGATTAATGAGAATATCACGGTTAATATCACCATTGCGACATCCCGTCATCACACAGACAACGAGAAGTCACGCAAAAATGTGCAGAACTTCCATAAACCACATATTACCAAAAATAAAGGTTAAATAAAATTGATTGCGGAAAACATATAACAATGGAACTATTACATCCAGATCCTTATACTGCAAGGAAACATGTTATATAAACATACATAAGCCTTGATACATGTCCACGGCTTACAGGAACCAACTGTCGCATAGGCACAAAGAGTTCACCACCTATTTATACATACATAACGGAATGGGCCACATCAGGCCAACAACAGGATATACAAAGCTACAACATCTATACATCATGAAACATCATCAAAACACCTCCGAGGACCTGAGAGTACAGGGATGACTCTAGGACTCTACTACAAAACCACCAAAATAGCAACATGTCCATCTCTTGCCTTCTACTGCTCTTCTTGCTGCTCGACCGCAACCTCACGACCACCACCACGTCTAGCACGATCACCTAAAAAGGTTGTAAACCAGTGGAGTGAGACACATAGTCCCAGCGAGAAACATAACTCCCCGCCAAAACTATAAAACTACAAGAAAAGCAGATAAAGCAGATAACTGATATCAGTAGATCATAAGAGCAGCATCCTAAGCAGGACTTATTTTATTACTAAACTTACTAAGGTATCTAGGAGGAATATATCTCGATATTCTTTATGGAACTTGATTGACAAGATAAGCTTTATAGGAACTTATCACAAAACATAAGGAACGTACAAATAACTGCAAGATATGACTAGAGAAATGATACAAGCAAGGCCTCAACCAATGTTCCATGTTTTTCCCTAAGTAGTATATACTATTCAGATGGATTATGTATCATTATGCCCTGAGGAAGTGAGCCGTACCGCTCAAATCCAACCATCGGCTGCAAAGCTCAAGCCAGTTCCATACAAGGTCAATGGAAGAGACAGACTCCACGACCTCACCACCTCGTGGTCAGTGCATGAGTGCTTAACAAGCAGGACCGCAACCTCATGCTTAGGTGGCCGCAACCATAGGGTCAGGCTACCCTCTGCCTAGCCCACCTTGGTACATGTATCGACGCTAGTTAAACTGAGCCATGGGCCTGTTCACCGTGCTCCATAATCATTGAGCCATGGGCCTGTTCACCATGCTCTTATCACACATCTAGAGCCATGGGCCTGTTCATAATGCTCTTTCATATTGAGCCACCGGCCTGAATCCACGCTCTAGAGTCTACAACCAAAGTTTCACTCTAATCCTCCTATTTTTGGCTAGGAGCAACCACACATATTCAATAATATGCGCTTACAGATTAACTCGCAGGAGACCCCGTTTCACCATCACCAGCTACTGACGATGATGGATCTATGGCCAGGGCAAACTGCATGATGAGTTTCACTATAATTAATTAGTATATTTTAGGTGGATTGTTGAGGCAACCAAGTTGTAAAACATAACAACATTATGTCACATCGGTACTGTCATAATCACATTACCATGGGATCTCAATCCCTCATCACAGAATGCCACTGCCTCTCAAGGCATCATCATCATACATCATCATCTTGGGATAGCAATCCCTTATCTTCAACATCAAAGGATAACACCTCAACTACACACTCAGCCTTTATCAGGTCAATAGACCTTTTCACATCATACATGCGATACATGTTATCTCATCAACAAGGATTATCATCATTTAGTGTTATACAGAACACATATTCCTCATAGATCTTACCTGGCTATGAATTCATTTGATACACCTGCATGGTTAGTATACATATTGAGAGAGATAACTGAATCACCAAACATATATCTTTATGATTATCATGCTATTATGATTGAAGGTACATGATTGGATCAACATCCATGATTATAACTACATGAAGCACAAACCTGTATCTTGTAAACAAAATACATTATTGTAATCAAACCACAAGCATTTTACTGTGATCTATATCTCATGAACATAATCATGTATCTAATCATCTCACTTAGCACCAAATTTAGGTATCAAACATATCATTGGTTACAACCTATCATTCATAACTCATCATCAATAGAGGTGCGGATACAAGATAATGACTCACCAAAACTAGGGTTTCCGAGCTAGGTGCAACCTTTACCAAAGATATCGCCTACCCTCACTATAGGTGTGGCGGGCGGCGCACCCCTCACCCAAGGGGTATCGGGCAGGATTACCTCCCTCACCAAAAGCCTATTGGCTAGGGCACTTAGCCACACATATCAGCCAACCAAGGAGTGCATCCATGCACAAGGGATATCGGGCAACCAGACTAGATGTGTGTGTCGTGCAACCTGATCCATGAGCTGTATCATGCACCTAAGGAGCAAGGGGTGTATCGATCAGAGTTTGGCAGCAAAAAGCATGATGGGTTCCATGAGTCAGAGGATGGACTAGTTTACTTTCTTGGTAGGATGGTGGTCCCCGATGTTGATGATCTGAGGAAGTTAGTGCTCGAGGAAGCACACACATCGATGTATGCTATGCATCCAGGTGTAACCAAGATGTATCATAATCTGAAGGACCTATATTGGTGGCCTGTCTTGAAAAGAGATATAGCTGAGTTTGTGGCTAGGTGTGCGGTATGCCAACAAGTCAAGGCTGAGCATCAAAAGCCGACAGGTACGTTGCAACCCATATCGATACTGTAGTGGAAATGGGATCATATAACCATGGATTTTGTAGTTGGTCTGCCAAGTACAGCTAAGAATCATGATTCCATTTGGGTGATAGTGGACAGATTGACAAAATCTGCTCATTTCATACCTGTGAAGACAACATATACAACAGAGAAGCTTGCTCAGGTGTATGTGGATGAGATAGTGTGTTTTCATGGTGTGCACACAACGATAGTCTCTAACAGAGGACCCTAGTTCACGAGTCATTTTTGGGAACAGTTGCACAAAGCGTTGGGAACGCAGTTGCGGTTCAGTACCACTTTCCACCCGCAGACTGATGGACAATCTGAAAGGACTATTCAGACTTTGGAGGACCTTCTTTGAGCTTGTGTTTTGTAGTTTCTAGGTAGTTGGGATGTGCATCTCAGTTTGATAGAGTTCGCCTACAACAATAGTTACCAGCGGAGCATCGACATGGCTCCTTATGAGGCTTTATATGGAAGAAAGTACATATCTCCTTTGTGCTGGTATGAGTCAGGTGAGTATCAACTTTTGGATCATGAGTTAGTGCAGCAGACAACAGAAAAGATCAAAGTGATACAACAACAGTTGAAAGCGGAACAGGACAGACATAAGTCGTATGAAGACAATCATCGACGACCTCTAGAGTTCCAAGTGGGAGACAAGGTGTATCTCAAGGTCTCACCATGGAAAGGCGTGCTAAGGTTTGGCCAGAAAGGCAAGTTGGCACCCAAGTATATGGGGCCATATCCAGTAATAGCACATGTTGGCAAGGTAGCTTACAAGTTAAAACTACCGCCATAGTTGCATTGGTTACATCCGGTGTTCCATGTCAGTATGCTGAAGAAAAGTCATCCAGATACAGGGACAGTGATACATCCAGTTGAGGTTGAGCTTGATGAAGACGTGACCTATGAGGAAGGTCCAGTGTTGATTCATGATAGAAGAGTAAAGAAGTTGAAAAGGAAGGACCTAGTGTTTGTGAAGGTTCTTTGGCATCATTGTGGCATTGGGTAAGCCACGTGGGAGCTCGAGGAAGAGATGAGGAGGAAGTATCCCTCGCTTTTCTCTTCAGATTTCGGGGGTGAAATCCTTTTGTAGGGGTTTATGGCTTGTAAGGACCCTGACCTTCATTTTGGCCTTACCCTATTTGCTTTGCCTAAACCTTGTGTTGAGATGCTTGCTAATCACCTGAAGTGGTGATCCGGGTTTGTTTGTGCTTTGTTGAGAGGTTGAGGTGCAACTCACAAATAACCCAAGCTTTAGGGTTGATGTGCAAGTTTGACACCTTGAGAGATGTTTCTCTCTCTCCTTGCATCCTCTAGGGTTGAGAGGATGGGTTGGGCTCATTGTTTGAGTAGCTTTGGGCTTTGTTTTGCCTTGTTGAGCCTTGTTTGGGCTTTGCCTTATTTTGTTGGGCCTTGTCTTGGGCAAGCTCTAGGTGTATCAGCCAAGCTTGGTGTCTTGTGTCAGCCATGTGTATCGGCCAAGGAGGGTGCTGGTGGGTGTGGCGGTTTGCCATGTTGGGTGACACACACCCCACCACTTAGCATCATTTGTGTCACCCCCTTGTGGACACTTGGTGCTTGTTGCTTGCATGTGGCAACAACTTTGGACATGTGGAGGTGGGCGAGATAGTAGGTGGATTTGCCCCATGGAAAAGTGTCCCTAGGTTGGGTGACACCTTGCCTTAGTCTCCCCTTCACCCTCTTCTATATATGTCCCTCCTTTCTCTTTCTTAGGATCCCTTTAGTTCCTTAGTTGCTTCCCTTCTTCCTTGGTGGCCGATACATCCCCCTTGGTGAGCTTGGTGGCCGATACACTTGGTAGAGAAAGCTTGGGTGGCCGATCTTCTTGGAGTCTTCTTCTTCCTCTAGTGGTGGCCAAACCCTAGAGTGTGTCTTGCTTCTCTTCTTGTGGTGAGCATCTCCCTCTCTTTCCTTAGCACCTTCCTCTCCTTCTTGCTTGTTCTTCAGCCATGGTGGTTATGAGATTTGCTTTTCTTCTTGAGGTGGCCAAAGGTGGTGCTTGGAGCTTGGAAGCTTGGTACTAGGAGCTTGGAGCTTGCTTAAGGCGGGTTACATAACTCCTAACCCTATCTATACTACTTCCTTTTCTTATTGCATGTTTATGTTTCATATTGATCGACCATGCATCTTGTTAGATATGTTTCTTGCCCTAGTATGTACCCTTTAATCTTGTTGGATATATGATGGATATGTAGTTGAGGTGTTCTTGACCTTGTGGCCAAACCTTGAGTTTAGGGTTTCTTAGGAAAAACCCCTTTCTCTCCCTTTTGGTTTGGAGAAGTGAGTTCGAGCTCTAGTAGTGCAGGCAAAATCACTCTCACTTTGTTGTTGAGAGGTGAGTTTATACTCTAGTTGCTTCAGCAATACCCTTCTCTCACCATGGTTTTGAGAGATGAGCCTTGGTTGGGCGTTGACCTAGTAGAGGTTGGGATCTTAACCGTTGTAATGATGATCCACCTTACTTCCTGATATGTGATGGAGGTTGTGCAAAAACCCTCTCTTGGTTGTTGAGAGGTGAGCCAACTCTCTTGATCTATTAGGGTTTGATGATGGTGATCTTGAGGTTGATGATGACCAAACCAATATGGACCTTCTGCTTTGCACGATACCCCTCTTCTAGGGTTTTGTCTTGGATGATATGACAAGTTGAGTTCTGTTAGCTTTTTTGCCTGATATGACCCCTTAACCTTGCTAGTGTCCTTGGGTGATATGCCTTGACCGAAATGTACCTTTGCCTTAGTTGGTGTTGTGCCTTTGGCCGACATGGTGCTTAGTAGATACCTCTGTTTTGTACCTTGGGCAGCCTAAGCTAGTTTTTTTGTTGCCCGATATGATGCTTGGGTAGTGAAACCCTAATAGGTGCCTTAGTGGTGACCGAGATGTAGTGCCTAACCCAGTTGGATGACAGACCACCTTGTGGTGCATTGGTGTCATTTGTTGTAGTAAGCTTGTTGGGCGACACAATGTTGAGCTTGGGCGCCATGGCCTTGGCCGTTATGGTAGAAGGTTGCCCGATATGAACCCTAACCCTAATGGGCGATAGACCATTAGGGCTAGTTGTGTTGCCTGACACATCCTTGCTCCTTGTTTGCATGGTATGAGCTGCCAACTGAACCAAAGCATCTGTCTGCTAAGTGTCTTTGATTTGTTGTCTCAACGTAGGCTTTACTTGCATCTGTGCCAACAATCCTACCAACAAGGAAACTTCCAACTATACATTCATCTGCCATAAAGAGACAAACATAACCCACCTATGGCATACCAAGGAACTCAACTGTGCCTTCTTCATAGGAAGAGAAGAAGACTTTTTGCTAAGCGCATCAGCTACCACGTTCGCCTTACCAAGATGATACTCAATGATGCAATCATAATCATTGATCAAATCCATCCAGCGACGCTATCACATGTTCATCTCACTCTGCGAGAAGATGTACTTCAAGTTCTTATGATCTATAAAGATCTGACACACTTCCCCATAAAGATAGTGTCTCCAAATCTTTAACGCATGGACCACCGCTGCTAGCTCCAAATCATGTGTCAGATAATTCTCATCATGTTTCTTAAGCTGTCGCGAAGCGAAAGAAACCACATGATCTTCCTGCATCAACACACATCCTAAGCCTTTCTTGGAAGCATCGCAGAAAACAACATAGCCTTTCCCAGGCTCTGGCAGCACTAGCACTGGAGCACTAGTCAGCTTTTCCTTCAAACTTTGGAAAGCTCACTGACAACGATCATCCCAAACAAAAGGTACATCCTTCCTTGTCAACTTTGTCAATGGAAATGCGATTACACTAAAATTCTTTATAAACCTTCGATAGTATCCTGCTAAACCTAGAAAACTACAATCTTCTATCAGTGTCTTCGGTTGCTCCCAGTCTGCAACTGACTCTACCTTCTTGGGATCCACTCTGACTCCTATAGATATCACATGACCCAAGAAAGTCACTTCCTTCAACCAGAACTCACATTTACTAAACTTGGCAAACAACTGATGTTGGCGAAGAAGAGTCAACACTTGTCAAAGATGTTGTTCATGCTCTTGAATATCCCGACTATAGATCAAGATGTCATCTATAAAAACTACAACAAACTGATCTAGAAACAGACGGAACACCCTGTTCATCAGATCCATGAAAGTAGCAGGTGCATTGGTTAGCCCAAACGACATAACCACAAACTCAAAGTGACCATACCTCATCCTAAAAGCTGAATTTGGTATGTACTCATCCTTAATCCTCAACTGATAATATCCAAACCGTAGGTCGATCTTTGAGAACACTATAGCACCACACAACTGATCAAACATATCATCTATCCTTGGCAAAGGATACTTGTTCTTGATCGTGACTCTGTTCAACTTCCAGTAATCTATGCACAAACGCATCGATCCATCCTTCTTCTTTATGAACAGGACTAGAGCACCCCACAATGATGTGCTCAGTCTGATGAAACCTTTATCCAACAACTCCTGTAACTGCTTCTTCAACTCTGCCATCTTGGCTGGAGCCATCCTATACGGTGTCTGAGCAACGAGCTATGTTCCTGGCACCAGATTGATCTCAAAGTCAATCTCTTGAGGTGGGGGAACACCCGGGAACTCATCGGGAAACACATCCGCAAACTCTCGGATAACATGCATCTCCTCAAGGCTAGGACCTTTTGCCTTGGTATCCACAATGTGAGCTAAGAACACCTTACATCCTTGCCAGAACAACTTCTCTGCCACCATAGATGATACTAAACATGTTTGAAGAATCTTCCTATCTCCTTGGAAGATCCACTTCTCACCACTGTCACCAAACACTGCTTGCTTGGAACCACAGTCCAATACAACCTTATACTTCTCTAAGGTATCCATCCCAAGGATCACATCGAATCCATGCATATCAAGTGGTATAAGATCCACTTGTATAATGTGTCCCAAAAAAGATAGAATACAAGATTGACACTCCTCTCGAAGCATCAAGGAACCATTAAGAGGGGTTTCTGACAACATGCTATCTCTCTTACAGCTAATAGGTAAAAGACAAATATCAAGCATAGTACGTGAAATAAAAGACTGCATAACACCCAGGTCAACTAGAATAGATATAAGGCAAGAAGAAGACAAATCAGAATGAAATAACTCCATCTGACCTGCCACCACTCACGGGTTGACTATCGCCTCCGACTGACGCATAACATAGAATCGAGCCATTGCTTGCTGTCCACGTCCTCTGCTTCCTTGAGCAGACGATCCTGCTTGTGACACTTGACCACATCTTCGTCCTCTATTACCACTAAACTGCTGTCTATCTGACCCTTACTGATTCTGCCTCGGCTGTTGTGCCACTTCAACATCTCTCTTTGGGCAATTTGTTCTGAAATGCCCGATCTGGCCACAAAGATGACATGACTGGTCTCTCTGTTGTGGCCTAGACAGCCCTATCACTGCCAGTGAAGCTGTACTATGGGATTTGGATGGTGAAAATCCACACCCTATCCCCTTACTCGGAGACCACTGTGACGACACATTAGAACCTTGTATCACAGAAGGTGCTGAAAACCTTGGCTTCTTGAAGCCATCAGGCCTCTGCCTCTGGAACTGAGCAAGTCTCTTCTTGGTCATGGACTCTCTCTTCTCCTTGATAGACTATTCTATCCTTTGGACATACTCCACAAATGTGGTAAACCGCTCCCAATTCTCCAAAGCAGTAGCAGGTGTCGTCAACTCAGCGCTCAAACCCTTCTCAAATCATCTGATCCGCTCACCATCTGTCGCCGCCATGTGAGGACAAAACCTCAGCAGGTCCATAAACTTGGCTTCATACTCGGTGATGATCATCGATCCTTGGCACAAACACTCAAATTGGTTGATCTTCTCATCCAGATACATCTTCGGGAAGTATCGACTCATGAACTCCCGCCAGAAGACATTCCAACGGATCACCTCACCGGGTCGCTTCTCCTCCTCAATGGCCCACCAGTGGCCAACACTACCTTTCAGAAGGTAGATAGCATGCTTGACTTTGTCTTCTTTGGGGATGTCAAGGATTTGGAAGGCCTTCTCTAGACCTGTCAGCCACAGATATGCATCTGCTGGATCAGCCGTTCTAGCATAATCTGAAGCTATGACTCGGCGAATCCGCTCGAAAGTCTTCCCAATACTCGATGTTTTACCATGGGGAACCTGTGCTCTTGGCGGAGACACTGACAACCTTTCCACCATGAGATTCATCGTAGCTATTAACTGCCCCATAAGATACTGATAGGCAGGGTTTTCAAGAATGGCTGGGTCAAGTTGGGGGACCTTAGGCACCCGATCTTCATGTTCCTGCACTCTTGCTGCATCAACTGATGCAGCATCGCTGCTCTCTACAACATGTTCTTCATGGTTTCCAGACATCTTTAAGCTTTAACTTCTGCTGAGGGCAAAAGGTTATTGTAAGAAAATCTGGAAAACTCATAAGAACAAACACAACCCTAGTCCTAGATCCGTATAGACTCATCGAACCTAGAGCTATGATACCAAAACCTATTGTGACATCCTGCCATCACACAGATAATGAGATGTCACGCAAAAACGTGTGGAACTTCCATAAACCACACATTACCAAAAATACGGGTTAATTAAAACTAATTGCGGAAAGCATATAACAACGGAACTATTACATCCAGATCCTTATCCGACAGGGAAACATGTTTTATAAACATACATAAACCTTGATACATGTCCACAACTTACAAGAATCAACTTTCGCATAGACACAAAGAGTTCACCACTTGTTTATACATACATAACGGAAGGGGCCACATCAGGCCAACAGTAGGATATACAAAGCTACATCAGCTATACATCGTGAAACATCGCCAAAACACCTCCAAGGACTTGAGAGTACAGGGATGACTCTAGGACTCTACTACAAAATCACAAAAACAACAACATGTCCATCTCTTGCCTTCTACCGCTCTTCTTGCTACTCGGCCACAACCTCACAACCACCACCACGTCTAGAACAATCACCTAAAAAGGTTGTAAACTAATGGGGTGAGACACACAGTC
The DNA here is from genome assembly GCA_963693085.1 of Alisma plantago-aquatica. Classification (NCBI taxonomy): domain Eukaryota; kingdom Viridiplantae; phylum Streptophyta; class Magnoliopsida; order Alismatales; family Alismataceae; genus Alisma; species Alisma plantago-aquatica. Next base: position 806,492,536 of record OY856410.1, on the reverse strand, counting down.
CCAGTGAGAAACATAACTCCTCGCCGAAACTATAAAACTTCAGGAAAAGTAGGTAAAGTAGATAACTGATATCAGCAGATCATAAGAGCAGCATCCTGAGAATGACTTATTTTATTACTAAACTTACCAAGGTATCCAGGAGGCATATATCCAAATATTCTTTATGGAACATTATTGACAAGATAAGCTTTATAGGAACTTATCACAAAACATAAGGAACGTACAAATAACTGCAAGATATGACTAGAGAAATCATACAAGCAAGGCCTCAACCAATGTTCTGTATTTTTCCCTAAGTAGTATATACTATTTGGCTGGATTACGTATCATTATTTCATTTGGAAGTGAGCCGTACCGCTCAAATCCAACCATCGGCTATGAATCCCAAGCCGGTGCCATACAAGGTCAATGGAAGAGCTGGACTCCACGACCTCACCACTTCATGGTCAGTGCACGAGTGCTTAACAAGCAGGACCGCAGTCTCATGCTTAGGTGGCCGTAGCCATAGAGTCAGGCTACACTATACCTAGCCCACCTTGGTACATGTATCGGTGCTAGTAAAACCGAGCCACGGGCCTGTTCACCATGCTCCATAATCATTGAGCCATGGGCCTGTTCACCATGCTCTTATCACACTTCCTGAGCCATGAGCTTATTCACCATGCTCTTTCATATTGAGCCACATGCCTGAATCTGCAATCTGGAGTCTACAACCAAAGTTGCACTCTAATCCTCCTATTTTCGGCTTGGAGCAACCACACATATTCAATAATATGCGCTTCCAGATTAACCCGCAAGAGAACCCATTTCACCATCACCAACTACTGACAATGATGGATCTATGGACAGGACAAACTACATGATGAGTTTCACTATAATTAATTAGTATATTTTAGGTGGATTGTTGAGGAAACCAAGTTTTAAAACATAACAACATTATGTCACATCATTACTGTCATCATCCAATTACCATGGGATCTCAATCCCTCATCATAGAATGCCACTGCCTCTCAAGGCATCATCATCATACATCATCATCCTGGGATAGAAATCCCTTATATTCAACATCAGAGGATAACACCTAAGCTAGGGACTCAACCTTTATCAGGTCAACATACCTTTTCACATCATACTGGTGATACATGTTATCTCATCAACAAGGATTATCATCATTCAATGTTATACAGAACACATATTCCTCATAGCTCTTACCAAGCTATGAATTCATTTAATACACCTGCATGGTTAGTATACATATTGAGAGAGATAACTGAATCACCAAACATAGATCTTTATGATTATCATGCTATTAGGATTGAAGGTACATGATTGGATCAACATCCATGATTAAAACTACATGAAGCACACAGGTGTATCTTGTAAACAAATTACATTATTGTAATCAAACCACGACCATTTTACTATGCCCTATATCTCATGAACATAATCATGTATCTAATCATCTCACTTAGCACCAACTTTAGGTATTAAACATATCATTGGTTACAACCTATCATTCATAACTCATCATCAATAGAGGTGCGGATACAAGATAATGACTCACCAAAACTAGGGTTTCTGAGCTAGGTGCAACCTTTACCAAAGATACCACCTACCCTCACTATAGGTGTGGCGGGCAGCGCATCCCTCACCCAAGGGGTATCAGGCAGGATTACCTCCCTCACCAAAAGCCTATCGGCTAGGGCACTTAGCCACACATATCGGCCAACCAAGGAGTGCATCCATGCACAAGGGATATCGGGCAACCAGACCAGATGTGTGTGTCATGCAACTTGATCCATGAGCTGTATCATGCACCCAAGGAGCAAGGGGTATATCGTACATCTCATACCGTGCAACCAAGGAGCAAGGATGTGTTGGGCAACACAACTAGCACTAACAACCAAGACCCTATCACCCATTAGGGTTAGGGTTCATATCGGGCAACCTTCTACCATAACGGCCAAAGCCATAACGACCAAGGCCATGGCGCCCAAGCTCAACACTGTGTCGCCCAACAAGCTTACTACAACAAGCGACACCAAGGCACCACAAAGTGGCCTGTCATCCAACTGGGTTAGGCACTACATCTCAGTCACCACTAAGGCACCTATTAGGGTTTCACTACCCAAGAATCATATCGGGAAACAACAAAACTAGCCTAGGTCATCCAAGGTACAAAACAAAGGTATCTACTAAGCACCATGTCGGCCAAAGGCACACCACAAACTAAGGCAAAGGTACATCTCGATCAAGGCATATCACCCAAGGACACTAGCAAGGTTAAGGGGTCATATCGGGAAACAAAGCTAAAAGAACTCAACTTGTCATATCGTCCAAGCCAAAACCCTAGAAGAGGGGTATAGTGCAAAGCACAAGGTCCATATCGGTTTGGTCATCGTCAACCTCAATATCACCATCATCAAACCCTAATAGATTAAGAGAGTTGGCTCACCTCTCAACAACCAAGAGAGGGGTTTTGCACAACCTCCATCACATACTGGGCAACAAGGTGGATCATCATCACAATGGTCAAGATCCCAACCTCCACTAGGTCAACGCCCAACCAAGGCTCACCTCTCAAATCCATGGCGAGAGAAGGGTATTGCCCAAGCAACTAGAGTATAGACTCACCTCTCAACAACCAAGTGAGAGGGGTTTTGCCTACACCACTAGAGCTCAAACTCACTTCTCCAAACCAAAAGGGAGAGAAAGGGGTTTTGCCCAAGAAACCCTAAACTCAAGGTTTGACCACAAGGTCAAGAACACCTCAACAACATATCCATCATATATCCAAAAAGATTAAAGGGTACATACTAGGGCAAGTAACATATCTAACAAGATGCATGGCCGATCGAGATGAAACATAAACATGCAACAAGAAAAGGAAGTAGTATAGCTAGGGTTAGGAGTTATGTAACATGCCTTAAGCATGCTCCAAGCTCCTAGCACCAAGCTTCCAAGCTCCAAGCACCACCTTCGGCCACCTCAAGAAGAAAAGCAAAGATCATAACCACCATGGCTGAAGAACAAGCACGGAGGAGAGGAAGGTGCTAAGGAAAGAGGGGGAGATGCTCACCACAAGAAGAGAAGCAAGACACACTCTAGGGTTTGTCCACCACTAGAGGAAGAAGAAGACTCCAAGAAGATCGTCCACCCAAGCTTGCTCTACCAAGCATATCGGCCACCAAGCTCACCAAGGGGGATGTATCGGCCACCAAGGAAGAAGGGAAGCTACTAAGGAACTAAAGGGATCCTAAGAAAGAGAAAGGAGGGACATTTATAGAAGAGGGTGAAGGGGAGACTAAGGCAAGGTGTCACCCAACCTAGGGACACTTGTCCATGGGGAAAGGCCACCTACTATCTTTCCCACCTCCACATGTCCAAAGCTTTTGCCACATATAAGAAACAAGCACCAAGTGTCCACAAGGGGGTGACACAAACAATGCTAAGTGGTGGGGTCTGTGTCGCCCAACATGGAAAACTGCCACACCCACCAACACCCTCCTTGGCCGATACACATGGCCGACACAAGGCACCAAGCTTGGCCGATACACCTAGAGCTTGCCCAATACAAGGCCCAACAAAACAAGGCAAAGCCCAAACAAGGCTCAACAAGGCAAAACAAAGCCCAAAGATACTCAAACAACGAGCCCAACCCATCCTCTCAAACCTAGAGGATGCAAGGAGAGAGAGAAACATCTCTCAAGGTGTCAAACTGGCACATCAGCCCTAAAGCTTGGGTTATTTGCGAGTTGCACCTCAACCTCTCAACAAAGCACAAACAAACCCTAATCACCACTTCAGGTGATTAGCAAGCATCTCAACACAAGGTTTAGGCAAAGCAAACAGGGTGAGCCCAAAATGAAGGTCAGGGTCCTTACAACCATGATCATATGATGATATGATAATATATGTGTATACATATACAAATCCAAAGCGACGCCTTAAAACCAATTTTTTTGGTGTGTAATGCCTTTTTATGGCCAAACTTGATTGCTTTTATTGCATTTGGTTGATTGTTTGTAATTCTTAATGCATGTCATACCTCCTCTATTTACTCCATGTATAAAGGCTTCCCACCTCTTTCCCTTCAAATGCAGCTTCACATGCATATGATGCAACATTTTTAAGATAGTCTAGGATATTTTTATATCTAACATGGTGGACAGAAAGAAGGATGAATGCAGAACAAGTATTAACAATAGCAGATTGTCTATGGTGGCCACTCACGATTGAGAATCCAAGGATCAAGATTTTATCATCTTTTCTTTATGCATATGATGAGGGAAACCTTAGATGACCTCAATCTTCCTTTATCTTGGAAAGATTGTGCTAGGAGGCCATAATCATCACATTTTATCTTTATTGCTAGTGGTGCTTGTTATATATAAGATATATAATATATACATATGTGGTGTTTGGATATGTATATGTATAATAAAAAAATTCTCATAAAATATTTAGTCTAAGATGGTTTTCAACATGCTATACACATCAAGGCCTTGATCGATTTATCTAGGCTCACCAAAGAGAGGTGCATTGTCCATCTTGGTGAGGTGCGAGGTAAACATGTGGGTCTGTCAAAGTAGGGTACATGGTATTATCAGTATCAACGGTTGGGTTTGGCTTATTTAGGTAACCTTAATAGGATTAATAACCTAGAGGCATGTGGAGCGGTGATGTATATGATGGAATTTAACAATGATTGTTCCACATGTATCCAAGGATTGCATATGATGCAATTAGCAAAAGTTGCCTATATAAATAATTGAGTTGTGAGAGGTCAGTCTAGGATGACTCCTGATTCAATAATATATGGACCTTGGCCCACTACAAAAGTTGTTTTTTGTAACTTTATGGATTAATATTGAAGGCTATGAATGAACAAAATAGTGGGAGTGGACATTTAATTAAAGTCCTAATTAAATTTTAACCTTTATTAAATTAAAGTTTAGTTCTTTTAATATTGTAGAAACAAAACATGAACCACTTGTCATAACGATCAGTCCTTGAGAATACACGCTTGATGAGACAAATTTTGAGTAGTACATAAAATTGAGAAATATTCTCAAGATATATGTATTGAAACATGTTTCCATTATCGTCCCACTCCGATTGGATCTGTATATACTCAAACAAGTTGAGTACGTAGAGGACCTAGCTAGTATGTGATTTCCCTTGGTCAAAAGTTGATCATAGACTTGAATATGCATCTGTTGCAAATATCATATAGCAAATCATTATGAAAGATATGCTTAGATAATTTTAGATATGTCTCGTGATGTTATGAAAAATTGAGACCAACACTTACAATTTATATCCATGTTCTATTTTGAAGGTAAAAATGAGAAGTCCGGGTATAACTGAAAGGTTAAGACTAAAATGCGATCAAAGTCAAATTCAAGTCAAATCCTTTGAAAAGAAGGTAAAATTATGGGTACACAAGGAAACTTCATCAATGTTGGACATTGGAGGATTCATGTCCTACCTAAAGGAATTGAGAGGTACAAGGAGTTATATATCTCCACTTCAGGTGGTTAACATTATAAAGATGGATTCAACCTCGTATTAAGCATGTGTATTGAGTATGGCATGAGAGTGTTACATTAATGTAAGATAATAAGAGAAGTATATCCTTAGAGAAGGAATATGTGTGATCTTATTAAGCATGTGTATTGGGTATGACATGAGAGTATTACACTAATGTAAGATAGTAAGAGAAGTATATCCTTAGAGAAGGAATATGTGTGATCCAAAGTAATGAGTATGGCAAGAGTTGAAACTTCTATTATAGGGACACATGTTTTACCTCAGGAAATTGGTAATATAAAAGAATCAGAGAATTGCTATTACTCTTATGCTATTAAGTTATTGTTTGGACAAGAAAGGGTTCCATTTGTTGCAAAGAATAACTATTGTTCCATTTACTTGAATGACTTACTATATGTCATTTCACGATATCAATACAAATTGATGATTGTGATAGAAATGTAGAATTTCTATTACTAATATGTTGTTAAGTTCTTGTTTGAATAAAAAAGAGTACTTCATCCTGTATATAGGACAATCGTTGCTCAATTTACTTGGATGATTTCCTACATGGTATTCATCATGTCTTATGATATTGGATCCTAAGACACATGTATATAATGTAAATATCAAATGGTTTAAATTGCATGACTCAAACATAGCTTACCTTTAGCATTGTTGCTTGGCCCGTACATACGTTATACACATTTTAAACTCCATATGGATGGATATTTATCTCGTTTGATTACAAATCTCTCGAGATAAATTATGTTTTTGGGGAAGATGAAAAAATGTACCTTTTACAGGAAGCAGTAGAGGGCATAGGAACTCTAACTTGATTTTGTTTCTGGATTATGTTTGTGATTATTCACAGCTATTTCCACCGTTTTATTCAATGTCTTTAACCCACTTCAACTACGTCTTTGAAATAGAGAAAAATCATCTTAACTCTAATTTTTTTTAAATTGATATTGACTACTTAGTTATACATTTTGGCCTCCCTCATAGTTCTCTCCGAGATCCGCCACAGGCTATCCTGGCTGAACAATGACTATTTTGGCTAGATGAATAGAGTTTTGCTCAAGTTAGTTCATTCGCCGACATTTGGAAAAGTTTATGGAGAATGAAGTATGTGCAGCAACGCATAATTTCTGGGACGGTGCATTGCTAGTGTAACAGAAAACCACCAAATGTAATGCGTAAGCCATTGCTTATTTGAAATTATTTTGTTTAGAAATTGCTCAGCTTAACAGATAAGGATACAATCTTTGCTTTACCAATGTCATGGTCGTTGTTGTTAGTTGCTCACAAATCCAATAGTATATGCTTGTGAGCTTGTTTATATTTAAAAACCAATATCAGATCTTGAGTAAGCAATTTAACCACACTCCGATCTGTTTGATTTAAACAAAGAAGATCGGTGCCACACTCCAATTGATCTTGTCAAGCGAACTGTACAATCATAGAACGGTTCAAAGGCCATTATTTGTTATAGTATGCCTTTTGGTGTAAAGAAAGACAACATTCTGTAACGTAGTAAATCGATTTTATGCATGCTTTTATGAACTAGCTACAAACTTGGATAAGCATGACAAATTAACTATGATGGAGTTTCTTTTTCGGTAAATATGAAGGAGTCACGTAAATCGGAATAATATTGGGGTATCTAATATTTTCAACGAATCTACGTATAGTAGCTTGGTGGCGGGATCAACTCTAGCTGCAACGAGATAAGTGGGAAGATAAGAAAAGTAGTTCGTTAGCAAAGACTAATGAAGGAAAAGAAAAGGTTTCATACACCGGACAAGTCATGTAATGTCGAACTCTGTCTTTCAGTGCAAGACAAACTATATGCTTCGGGAGTAATAAACAAAAAGGAGTCAACAATTAGCGGGTCAGGTGAAACAGAACACGTCAAATGAGCATTATGTGCCCTAATGTTGGCTTGATATATGATCAAGTATGAATGTTGATGACCGAGATGCTAATCTTATGAAAACCTTGATATTTTGATCACCCATGCTATATTATGATTGCAAATTAGTAACTTGGTGATGTCTAAGACACTTAAATCAAGTATACTACACCTATACTCTAATGATGACAATCTTTCATGATTATAACTCAATATGACTAGTTGTGCCAATGTTGATGCTTATATTGACTAAGCTTGCTCAAATCTTAAAATTGCTCTATTTAAGATCTTGGAATTCTAAAATTATATTCTTGATCTAGTTGCGATGTGTCAATCTAAGTGATAATGAACCCATGACGTGCTAAGTTGCTTGATAATACCTATGCATGACCCAGTTGAGATATTGAACTCAATGATGAAAGATATGATACCTAGTCTTAGGTTACACATCCAACCACCATGGTTATGATTATGAGACCTAATCTTTCTGATCTATAATCCAATTATACTTGTAATCTCAAGATCTCTTGGTTGACTCAATTGCCAAGATCTAGACAAGCTCGATATATATATGGTTTCTTAATCAAAATGGTTGATCTTGTACTCTGCTCGCAACGTACATTTTCTTCTTGACCCTACTATGTTATTGGCTTGTTTGTATGTATGCTAGTATGAATGCTTGGCTAGATAATTACTTATTTGAGCTACTTGTTCCCTATGATTAGTATGTTCATTTTGTTTGGAATATGTTGAACAAACCTTGAATATAATTGAACTTGTCCATTATACAAACCTTATGTACATGTATGTATTCTCAGGGTAAGGGCACAAGGTTGAGAATCTTACTTGAGATGTCAAGATAAGGTAGACCATGTTGATAAAAGGGTTAGCTAATATTGAGCACCCTTGCGGACCCTTCCGTTGGGAAGCTGGTCAATGCCATAATATGTTGGTGAGTATAATGGAAATACCCTTAAAACACACTTTGTATAAAAGAACGTCATTAAGGGTTTCACACCTTGGTTCTACTTCTTACTTATATGATGCTTCTAGCCAAGCAACTTTTATTTTACTCTTAAACTGTTTACATGCCTTTTCATAGCGTACTTAATGCTTTAGCATTAATATATTGTGTTTATGAATTTTTAGTTGCCAAATGAAGATCTGCTGCACTCAAGACTCTCAGATCTAAAATGAAATACCAATGGGTATACTTGAATCTAACAATGGCTACATATCTCTTATGTCCATGTTTAGTATCTTGTTATCTCTTACCTTGTTTTTATTTGTGGTTTTATTCATGCATATGTTATGTGATCCATTCTAGGGACAGACACCCCAGTCCACTCACCTTTGGATGTGTAGCCATTAGGAGTGTGGACTTAGGGTAATAAAAATATTTTTGACATTTTCCTTTGTAAACAAGAGAGAGAGAGAAAGGGGCTCTAGTGGACTGGATGCACTCAACTATAGCTAGGAGCTTGAATGGCATGAAATAGCAACCTTGAAATGAACTCCAAGAGATCCTATTTATAATTGAGGTGTCCACTAGAGGGTAGGAGCATTAAGGAATGATTTATAGCCATTTTGAGGGTTGCAACGGATATAATTTCGAGTTTTCCAACACTCTAACGACTAAAATGATCTTTTTTGCACTTTCATACAATGCATTTGGTCTAGTTTTAATAAAGTTAACTCGACCAATTGTACTATGCGATAAAGTTAATTTAAATTATCGGTCAAGTTTATCCTGGATGAAACTTGACTGAATGATTAAATTAATTTTGCTCAGTGTAGGATTCGATCGAGTTATGTGAGTGTGCAACTCGATTGAACCTAAATTTTCTCAAAATATAGTAAGGGGATCAGTCAAGTTTATTACAGGTAAAACTCGACTGGAAAACTCCCTATAATGAATTTTGGAAAATGTCATTAGTGTGATTAAACGTTTGAATTTAGGGCTTCTGATTTTTTCTCATCTTAGTTACAAGTCATTACATCGATACAAATGATTGCAAAGATCATCCTAAGGGTTTTAGGGTGTTTTCCAAAAAAGTGCATTTGCATTGCTTTTGACTTGAACTTGATCATGCCAGGGCTTGATGGAAGTGATCCTTTTCATGTACCTAATGCCTGAAATCAATCTCAAATAGACATATTAGCTACATATGAATGCAATGGTAAAGTCATTATAAAAAAATGGGCAATGTATAACTCCCAGGTCAACATTCTCCCCCTTTTTGACAATGACAAACCATTCCTCAACATATTGAGAAGGATATGAAAATTTAAACTTTTACCTTTGAGAAGGATGTGAAAGTTATACATGTACCTTGTGAATTGCAAGGGGATACATGAATGACCAATGTTAATTGCTCCCTTTTAATTCATGCTTACCTATTCCTGTATGGTTAGTCTTTCCACAAACAACCATATCACACACACAAATATATATATATATATATATATATATATATATATATATATATATATATATATATATATATATATATATATATAAGAATCAGGTAAATATATTCTGACTTCCTCCTACCAAATAGTATAAGGTCAAGAGTTACATGTAGGCCCAATGCCATACACTCAAAAATAAGAGGGAGCAACAACTCACACACTAGCTATTGTGTAACTTACGTTGAATACATTTACAAATTTTTATAGTAATAATACTTGGACCTGTAGCTGGACCTCCATATCTTCGGGCATTTCTTTCCTCCCAAATAAAGTAGCAAAGGGTAGCAAAAGATATTCTCTTCTTATCATCCTTTCCGCAGCATGTTAGCATCCTTCTTGGGTCATTTTTGAGCTGCACTTGAATCTACAACTCTTCACACATGATTAACCACACCTCCTTTGTAAATTTGCAGCAACAAACAAGGTGATTATGTGACTTATCCTCCTCCTTACAGAGCATGCATACAACAACAACCTCTTGGTTCCAACTTTGTATCTTGTCTAAAGTAGCGAGAGCATTGTGCATAATTTTATATAAGCAAGTGCTCCACTTTGGTACGTAGATTCCAGCCCATACCTACTCCATATGTATGTCATTCAGTGCCCCGGATCTGGTCACTTCCCATAGATTCATGTGTGCATCTTTAAGTTTCCATCTACTCTCCTCAACAGGTTCAAACAAATGCTTCACCTGCTGCCACATCTCTATCATGACATTGATTAGGCATGAATATCCCTCTCTTGTGTTTGTCACAAAATCAAGTCCACGTGGATATCTGTCTCTCATCCATTTCCCCCAAGTAGAAGTCCCCTCCTGATACATAATGATGCATCTTAGCACCCCCCACCTTGCTATGTCTCTTGGAGCTTTCATATTCAGACCACCTTCTTCTTTTGGGAGTGCTACACGTGCATATCTCATTGGATGGTATGTGCTAGCCCAAAGCAAATTCCCCATCTGCATTTCAATTCTATCAAGTACGGGGTTTGGGATTTCTCCTTGCTGTATCTAGAATATGATGAGTCCTTCAACCACCGACTTTAGGAGAGTAGATCTCCATGCCATAGAAGTTTTCTATGTAGGCCATATATTCATCATGTCCAACAATCTGTCCATGCATTCATCAAAGTCCTTGATTTGTAAGTTGCCACCCGCTAATGGAAATCCCAGATATTTTGTAGGGAATTTTTCCAGTTCCACACCCATAGCCTCCTTCGGGCGGTCTTCCATAGAGAAACAATTTTTAGATAAGAAGAGGTGAGTTTTGCTTTTGTTAATGTACAACCCCATTTGTTCACCAAACATTGTAAGCAAGTCCTGCATCTTCCCCAAAGTATTTTTTTTAGCCTCCACGAAGACGAGCATGTCATCTTTGAACACTAAGTGTGTCATCACTTTGGTCCCATGGACCGTATATGGTCTGATTTCTTTCCTCCTTTCCACCATGTTCATCCTCCACGTGAAGTACTCCATGACCATCAGAAAAAGAAGAGGAGAAAGAGAATCACCTTGCCGTAAGCCATTGCTCCCTCTAAACATGCCAGTAGATGTGCCATTCACTAGGATGGAGAAGCTAGTAGTACACACACATTGTTTCATCCAACCTATCCACTGCTCATTAAACCCCATATGTTGTAGGATCCACCATAATTTGTCCCATTTGATGCTATCATAGGCTTTAGAAACATCTAGCTTTAAGCATGCTTTCCTGTTACCTCTCATCACATTGTAGTCCTGCAGAAACTCGCCCGCCAATAGTGTACAATCACTAATGCTTCTTCTAGACACAAAAGCTCCTTAGTTGACAGAGATCAAGTATGGTAGTATAGTCTTCAATCTAACTGCCAAAATCTTTGCAATAATTTTGTACTGTACCGAACAACATGCAATAGGTCTGAAATATCTAAGAGAGGCTGTCACTTTCTATTTTGGAATAAGCACAAGGAAAGAATGTTTGACATGTCTAACCATATTCCCTCCATCTAGGAACCATATCACGTATGCCAACAAATCCTCCTTGATGATCTCCCATGTCTTCTAATAAAAGTATGCATTGAACTCATCCAAACCTAGAGATTTATTTCTGCCTATGCTCCAAAGTGCTTCCTTGACTTCCTAATCATTTGTGTCTCTAGTAAGAATATTATTATGGGTACTTGACAATTTGAATTTCCACTGCAAATCCTCATCCTCCAAATCAGCCATGTGCTCCTTGTTATATAGAGATGTATAAAACTGAGTTGCCTGTTCTTCAAGGTCCTCCTACTTGTTTACAACATTCCCATTTGCATCAACTAACTCGAATATGATGTTTTCAGCCTCCCTCCTTTTGACTACTGAATGGTATAGATTGGTGTTCCTATCACCATCCTCCATCCATTTTTTAGATAATTGACAAGAAAAGGATCACATAAGCAATATAATCAATATGGATGAGGTCATTTCTCCCCCTTTGTCATATCAAAAAGGCAGGGGGTAGAAGAGCTATAAAGCACAAGTCTTCTCAATGGGTACAAACTAAACAAGTAACCACATATAGCACACACCAGACATAGACAAAATAGTGAGAAACAATCAATCCAATGTCATAATCAAAATATGTGAGAACATACCAAGAACTCATAAGATAGAGTCAACCAAAGGGTTATGGTATAGGAGATTAAGAATACAACACGAACCATGCCCTCTCAAATAAGAACTACAAACCACCAAAAAACTACGGGATGATAAAATAGTATGCCTCAGATACATAGTGCCCAAATGTCTAATACATAATAGTCTACACAAATATATATGTATGTACACACACACACAAATATATATATATATATATATATATATATATAGAGAGAGAGAGAGAGAGAGAGAGAGAGAGTTAGGCTAGAATATACTTGAGTGTACATATTGCATGAATACACTCAAGTGTGTTTGCATATCAAGACTATTTTTTGCAAAATGTAAGCCATTGATCTTCACCGTCATACTATAACTAGGATAAATACAAATCTTGAGCCCATTTGGGTGAGTGTAAGCCACTCATCCAAGGGCAACAAAATCGACGTGCGAAAGTAATTTGAAATGTATAATTTTTGCGGTCTTTATAACATGACCTATAAATGTCTAAATGTGCTCAAATTTTGCGTATGAGCTATTCACCACATGTTTAAGAAGAACATATTAGATTTTTGAAAAAAATATTGCATCATGAAAAACTACTTGAGTGTATTCTACTCTGAATACACTCAAGTGTATTCTACTCTGAATACACTCAAGTGTATTCTACTCTGAATACACTCAAGTGTATTCTTGCCTGACTCTCTCTCTCTCTCTGTATATATATATATATATATATATATATATATATATATATATATATATATATATATATATATATATATGAGCACTATAATAGATTATAGAACTAAACATCTATGGAATCTACTACATCAACTATATCCTCATCTTCCTCATCCTCAGACTGATAGTCCTCCTCATCAGATGGTGCGATAGTGGCAACAACGGTTGCCTCACCATCATCACTATAAGAACTAACAAAGACATCATCAGAACCATCATCATCCTTGGCATCCTCAACATCATTATTCCCGTCCTCAACAGCTTGGTCAAACATCTCCTCATTAATAGGAGGTCCAAACTCACGAGTACCAGGCCATGTGGCATTGTGGTCAGCCCAAGACATGTCACACACATGTAATGCATTTTCTAGAAGAAAGGTGGTAGTGGACACTCCATCATAGACAACAAGCAGAGTGGCAATGAGGCCAACATGCAGAGCCAGAAGAAGAAGAGCTCTAAGGGTAGGGGCAAGGGTAGGTCTACCATCAACAACAATATGGGTGTAGCAGAATCAGCAGGAGGTGGGGGTCAGGGTAGAACTGACTGTATGCATAAGAGGCATAGTCAACATCGGGGTACGCCTGGTAGGGTGGGTAGGGATGGCTACATGATAGGTTCATGTGAGACATGATCTGGTAGAGGTCTTAGTGAAGATGATCCTGAACCCTAAGGTTGTACGCCTGTTGATGCATCATGTATCCCATGAGGACTTCGTTTGATATAGAGAACAAGGCGTGACTAGGGCGGGTGGTGGTAGAGGTGAAGGGGCCTGGGTAGAGGTAGAGGCACCTAGTTTGGTGGAAGAGGTAGATAGAAAGGTTTTCTTGATGGCTGTCTCACTAATGCAAACCCCTCTTTGACTTGGCTAGTATCTAAGGTCATGGATGAGGAATTTTTCATTATGGTGAGTGAACACACCACAAATAAAGTTTGGATATGGGAGATGGGTGCATGAGGTGTTCTTCCCAGAGTCAAAGTAGGTCATATGATGGAGAATGTAGAAAGGACACTTAACTCCAATATCATCCAACAGACAATACATGATCACTGTCATGTTCTCTACAATTTCAGTTTGATTCCTCTTGGGATGAATATTGTAGTTAACCACTAAAGCAATTAGTCTTGTCTTAATATATAGGGAATATGAGGTTAGGGTTGACTTCTTCTTATAAGGGACGTTAGGTTTCTTTAGGAAGTTATGGATTTTTGGAAGGGTAAGCTTGGGATCAAAGCTCTTGTAGAATCCTTCAAGGTCCAAAACGTCACAGTACTGTGAATAAGAACCCACCCAAGAACCAACGATTCTAGAACCAGAGAAGTAGGTATTCAGAGAATCCTCTAAGATTTTCATATTGGTCCCGAAGATCATCAAAGTCAAAACAACTTGTATATTCGGTGGTGGGACTAGGGAGGTGTAGTTCCACATCAAATTGGTGTAGAGTTCATGGACAACCTTTGTGTTTGACATAGCATTTGCAAAGCACGCATGCTCTACACATAAAGCACTTAAGTGATGTTCTTTAAATACCCTAGCTACCTCCTAAATCACCTTAGTTATTGCAAACTGAGGTTCAAACTAAGATAAAAACAGAAATGGAGTCCTAGGGAGGAGTTCCTTATACCGATTCAAAGCTTGGGATGAGATGAAGGAGGTATCAACAGAGGATAGATGCCTTAGAGCAGTTGGTGCAGAGGTTGATCCACCAGGGGTGAATCTCTTTCTTCTATTTGAGGCCATCTATGTCAGACAGGAGAGGATAGCCAACAAATGGAGAATAAAACACACAAGGCATGTCTAAAAAACCACATAGGTTGAAAAGGAAGAGGCAAGGAAGGCCGATTCTAGGGCTAGAAAGGGTTTAGGAGAGCATGGTCTAGCCTAGGGTTGAGGATGAATGACTAGAGATTGGGTATCGGTCGACTTTTCTCTAGTTGTAAGGGGGGAAAGTCAGCCGATCCCCTTTTATTTTTTGTCCAATCATGCAATCGGTCGAGTGCTGTGTGTCGAAAACTCAACCAAACCAGCTTTCGCTTCAATCCTCGGATAGCAATCCGTCGACCTTTGTACCAGGAGAAAATCAACCAAAAGATAGTATGTCCAAAAGATAAGAAATTTAATTCTAATCCTCTAGAGTGATATATTAAGTTATTTTTCTAGCATATCATGTATTTAAACACATTGAGGAACATTTCACTCATCATTGGCTACTATTTTGTAATAAAAAATTCATTTGCAAAAAATAGCCAAAAACAAGTGAAATAAGGCATGAAAGCATGTCAAAAATAACACTTTCACTTCAGAGATGATCATATATGAGAAATAAACATATAGGTATGATAACATCTAGCAAGATTGCATGTCAATATCATCAATGTGGCTAGATCTTGTGAAGATATCCTCTAGCTCCAATGAGGTAATCTGAGAACCCTAGACTAAGAGAGGAAAGATAAAGTATATGCATATGAGATACTCATAGAGTTGAGTTAGCTCAGAGAGACTGAGCATGTCACTACCCTTATGATATGGGATAGGAGAACCTTAGTTAGACTAGATAAAGTTTTAATATATGTTTAACAAGCCACTTACATAAGTTTGTTTAGAACAACCATGGTATGATATATGTAAGGATGTGATCTAATCTCGAGACGTGATATATAAACATGACATGATGAAATACCTAGAGATGGTTTATAAATATCAATGCATAAATGGTTAACAATATACACGATTAATGATGATAATGAGAATAGTTGGCTAGTCTCATGATGAACCTCTAAAGGAGTTTACAACATAAATGAGAGAGTACAATGAGATGACACTAATGAAACATGAAACATGAAACATGTTACACGAGGTGTTAATCTTAGTGCTTAAAAAACAACATTGATAGTTAGCACAACATAAAGATTATGATACCTATATGGATAAAGTGGGTTAACTTTAGTTAACTCCCTTAGAACATGGTAATATGATGTGGGAACCCTAATACATGAGTAAAAATGAGGATGCAAATCCTAACACATGAGATATGTCATGACATAACCAGAGTTTCTAAACCCTAGGTTCAACCTTGAATGGGCATTTGTTCACCCTACATGCTTTTGAAACCTCCTAATAGTGGTTTGGATATGTTCACAAAACTTTGTTTTTGCGAATATGTTGCACCTAGAATAGTTCCCTAGAAATGGATGAAGTTCCTTGAAGTAATATGATGGCTTAATTTTGTAAGAAGTGTTGATCTAATGAAAGCAAATTTCTCTCTAACTAGAGGTTTAGTGAAAATGTATGTAAGATGATTCGCTGTGTCCACATGCGTGATATAGATATACTTCTTGGCAATGTGGTCATGAAGAAAGTGATGAAGGACCTCTATAGGATTATTAGACATATTAACTGCACTAGTATTGTCACAATAGATATGAGAAGCATCAAAATGAATGTTAAAGTCTTGGAACATTTGCTTCATCCATAGAATTTGGGCACAACAACTCCCAGTTGTAATGTACTCAGCCTCACTAGTTGAAAGAGTCATTGTGCTTTATTTCTTAGAGAACCAAGAAACTAGACATGGTCCTAGTAAGAAGCAAGTGGCACTTGTGCACTTTCTATCAATCAAACAACCTGCATAATCAACATCACTATAGGTAGAAAGAGTAAAGTCCCTTGACTTGGGATATCATACTCCAAAAATATGAGTTTTGGCTGGATACCTTAAAATCCTCTTAACTGCTATAAGATGTGATTTTCTTAGTCTTGATTGAAAGTGAGCACGCAATCCAACACTAAACATTTTGTCAGGTGTAAAGACAATTAAATAAAGTAAACTTCCGATCATACCTATAAGGAGTTTCTCATCTACCTTTTCTCCTTCTTCATCTCTGTCAAGCTTGACGGTGTTTGATATGGGGGTGTCCATCGGCTTGGTGTTCTCCATCCCAAAGCGCTTAAGTAGTTCACTGGTGTACTTGCCTTAATTGATGAAGTTACCTTCCTTGGTTTGCTTTATTTGGAAGTCAAGGAAGAAAGTAAGCTCCCCCATTATGCTCTCACTCTGTATAAGAGAACTAAACTCCTTGCAAAGATCAAGATCAGTTCCGCCAAATATGATTTCATCAACATAAATTTGAATGATCAAGAAATTGCTAGAAGTGTATTTTAGAAACAAGGTAGAATTGACTTTGCCCATGATATAGCTATTGTCTAGCAAAAAGTTCTTTATTTTCTCATACTAAGCTCTTGGGGCTTTTTTGAGTCCATAGAGAACTTTTTGTAACAAATAAACATGGTTAGACAATTTATCCTGTTCAAAGCTGGGAGGTTGAGCTACATAGACTTCCTCCTCAATTGTACCATTAAAAAACACACTTTTAACATCCATTTGATAAAGCAGAAAATTTTCATAACTAGCAAAAGCAAGTAGCATTCTAATAGGTGCATAAGTTTCATCAAAATCAATACCTTCATGTTAGTTGTAACCTTGAGCTAATAACCTTGCTTTATTCCTTGCCACATTTCTACTTCCAACAAGCTTGTTGCGGTATACTCACTTGGTGCCAGTGATCTTTCTATCATTTGGTCTTAGCACTAAGGTTCACACTTTGTTCTTTTCAAACTGTTCCAACTCTTCTTGCATGGATAGGATCCATTTTCTTGAGAGTTTTTTTGACATTCTTTTGCTCAAGTTGAGAGATGAAGGCATTGTCAGCGTGTTTTTTATTGTAAGCAGCCCATGTCTTCACCCTTTCAAATGGATTACTTATGATGAGCTTTTTTGGATGATGCTTTGCAAACTGGAGAGTTGGATCCTTTTTTTCTTCTTCTTTATATTCTTCATCCACTAACACTTATTTTCCTTTATCAACAATGTCGAGCTCTTTCAAGTGAGGGATCACCTCATCCACAACATTATCATAAACAATATTCTTAGAAATAGAGGGGCTAGTCTCAACAAATTTAACATTGATAGATTCTTCTACTTTAGACAATTCAATGTTAAATATTCTATAAGGCTTGCTAGTAGTGATATAGCCAAGAAAGAAAGCCTTGTAAGATTTCGGATCAAACTTGTCAAGGGAATCGTTGGTGTTCAAAATAAAATAAGGAAAAAAAACATGAAAGAAATCAATGAAATGTTTTCTACCACGCCATAGCTCATATGATTTTTCTTCAAATATGGATGAGTGAAAACCTAATTTTGTACAAAATATGGAGTACTAACAGATTCAACCCAAAACTTCTTTGGTAGACATGGCAACATGTCGGGTTTTTATAAACCCAACCAAAATCCGACCCGACCCATTTGTAGCTAATCCGAATCTGGGTCAAATCCGAAAATATACTAACTTGAAAAGTCCGTAAATACCCGATCCGCAAAAAATCTGACCCGAGAACGGATACCCTCAAAACCCAAAAATATACTGTGTACCTGCAAATGACTGCACAATTAGATAGCTTTTGTTATATAGGAATCACTCTAAGCCGAGGACAGTTTTTAATATCAGGAATGAGCGGTGATTAGGAGTGAATTAGAGTCCGACCCATATCAACTTGTAAATCTGGACGAAACCATTTCTTAATATGTGGAACAACCGTGACTAAGAGTTGTACGTGCTGCTCATTGGAGAAGACTCCTCAGTCCTCCCGTCCGCCCACTAAGTCATGTCTTTCCGATCAACCATTATCTGCTTGCGAATCACACTGATTAATGATTAAGAGCTTTGTTTCTCGTCAATCAATTACGTTGTGTATGTTGTCTTCTACTTGCAAATCCTATGTCAACAACCATTTTGTAATCACATAGTGTTCTCCACTAAGTTGTCTTCCTCCTCCTCATCCCTTTCATCTTCCATTAGTGCTGCGCCGTTGAGCTATATGTTGTTGTCAATATTTATTATGTCGAACAAAGCATGAGAACAGAAATAAACAAGTTAGATTCGCAAACCAGATCGTTCATTGAGAAAAGAACGTGATTCTTAAAGAAATTAGTGCCCGACAATCCTCGCGGATAGGCACCGTTCTCCCAGTCTTGATCCGGCATGAATCTGGAAGAGACACGTCTCGCTCGTGCTTGACGTCGTCTCGTTGCACTACCACCAGTGCAGCATAACGTCCACAGGAACCTCCGACTGATAGTCGCGTCTAGATGACGGGAAGGAGAAACTGCGCTTCGCACAGTAGGACAACTCCACGAAACGGCTCGAGAATGAAGAATCGCTCTCTGGATTAGGACTCTCAAAACACACGTGAAACGACGACTGAAGTTTGTTTGTTGTGTGTTTAACCCTAAGGACCAAAGGTGTATATATAGCGACGCACATCCCTTATTCCTATTCCCAGTAAGACACAAACACTCAGTTGTTCTTGTACATATTATGGAAAAATCTACAAAAGTAGGATTAAGAAATCCAAATAGGAAAGAAATAATTAATTACACGAGTAATTAATTACTTAGTTGTATCCTAGTGCAAAAAGAAGTCGGAAGACGGAAGACATTCTCCACAATCCACAAGCCACAAGCCTGAGCCCGTGCCCGTGCCCGTGCCCGGCCTGGCCAGGTGAGGTGAGGCGTGGCGTGACGTGGTACGCGTGCGTGCGTGCGTTGTGATGTGGTAACCCCACCCACCAAGGAGGTGAGAATACCTCCCTCCTAGGACCCCTTGGACACTAGTTCCCCATGTGATCCTACATATGAGGACCACAAAAGTTCTAGGGGTGAGCAATATGGGATAAAACTTCTTTGCCATTTGCACTAGAGATAAAACTACTTTTCTCACATGTACTTGCTGCACTACATTGAGCTTAACCCATGATAAATAAATGGTTGCTATAACAACCATATATCTAAAAATCTCCCACAAAGTCCAATGTGTAGTGTGCTCTACCATTCAGTCCTCCATACTGTGCTTTCAGTAGATACCTTTCGGTTTGAATCTCCCTGAGTTATCCAACTGTGACCCCCGTAGGAACTAGGTGAACAAAAGTCTTGAACCTGAACCTTGGGTACAAGAGTATAGGTTGGTAACAACACAATAACGACATGGTAGAAAAGAAAATAATGCATTAAGGCCAAGCATACAAAAATCTATATCATGATTGATAACACAGAACAACCCAATTGTCCTATTACGGCCTACACAACATCAACCACTTAGCTCGAGTCTCCAAGGATGTACTGCTAACATCCTGTCCTAAGACTTGACACCATTAAGAGACTACTATCTTACTAACTTGCAGTCATGACACTAATAGGTTTCCCAGGGGATAGACACACAGATGCAAGACACATCAAACAAGAATACATAGTGTCATCCGATTCACCCGAAAGCTTGTTATTACGACATTGAACCCAATTTGTGGGATCTCCACTCTTTTGGGTTGGGTTGCTACTGCCTACAAATCTATAGGGGTTTCAGTCCCATCCCCAATCTGGATTTTTCTACTAAAGCTAAGGTAAGACCTTTAGTGAAAGGATCAACTGTATTATCTTTGGTACCGACGTAGTCCACAGCCACGACCCCATTAGAAACCAACTCCCTTACAGACTTGAGTCTGACTTGGATGTGTCTATGATGTTTTGATTGTACTTAGAACTCTTTATCTTAGCAATAGTTTTAGTGCTGTCACAGTCAATTGAAAATGCAAGAAGCAGCTTCATTACCATGGGTAAACTGGATATAAGTCAATGTAGCCATTCAACTTCCAATCCAATTTCATCTAAAGCACACAAATCTGCTTCAAAAGTGGACCGAGACAATATGGTCTATTTCTTAGACCTCCAGGAAACAACTCCTCCTCCCAACAGGAATACATATCCTAAGACATCATTACTCCCAGAATTCACGGCAATCCAGCTTGCATCACTGTATCCTTTGACTACGGAAGGATGTTTACCATAATGTAGCCCAAGAGAACATGTTCCCTTGATATACCTCAAAACTCTGTCAAGAGCTTCCCAATGGGTCTTTTCGGGACACCTGGTGTATCTACTTAACTTGTTCACAGCAAACACAATGTCTGGATGTGTACAGTTCATAAGATACATCAAACTTCCGATAATCTGAGAGTATCGTAATTGAGACACTGGAACCCCAGTCTCATTCTTGAACAAGGGCTTGGATGAATCATATGGAGTCTTAACAGGTTTACGTGATGTGTACTCAAACCTCTCCAATATCTTCTCAACATAGTGAGACTGAGAGAGAGTTATACCATCAGTAGACCTAATGATTTTAAGCCCTAAAATCACATCAGAGACACCCATATCCTTCATCTCAAACTTGCTACACAAGAATGACTTTGTCTCATTTACTACTTTCATATCAGAACCAAAAAGCAGGATATCATCGACGTATAAGCATAGCAAAATGAATCCATTATTCACAATTTTGTAGTAGAGACACTTATCAAATTCATTAGAAACAAAGCCAAATGATGATATCACAGAATCAAACTTCTCATGCCATTGCAATACACAGAAGGGTTTCTTGGTTGTGCGAATCCTTGCAATCCTCCTCTTAAGTTTCCCAGGTTTCGATTATAGTTGTTCTAGAAACCTGGTGGCGATTTGTTAAAAACTCCTCCTTGGGTCTGGTGCTGTGGGTTGGCAGTCCCCGCAGGATTCCCATACTGAAACCTGAGATGGTTTCTTGGTTGATTCAGGTTATAATAAGCTTGTCCTGGTATAGTGTGGGTGGAATTGACTTGCTCTGGTAACAGATCCTCAGGATGTTCGATGATCAGTTCATACTACGGCTGTGGTGTCTGCATGTCCATCATCACATTGTATAGGAGACTACATGATAATGTGGGATGATTGGATGCATGACATGCCTCACAAGTCCCGGTAGCTGCCTTGACCTGTTGGGGGCTCTTCTTTTCTCCAAGTGTCATTTCAAGGACTTGTTGCTTGTGAGCTATAGTTTTTAGGGCTTCGACGATGGCTTTCATTTCCTTTGATTATT
The DNA here is from genome assembly GCA_963693085.1 of Alisma plantago-aquatica. Classification (NCBI taxonomy): domain Eukaryota; kingdom Viridiplantae; phylum Streptophyta; class Magnoliopsida; order Alismatales; family Alismataceae; genus Alisma; species Alisma plantago-aquatica. The sequence continues at coordinate 806,470,298 of OY856410.1, read as the reverse complement.
CAGCTTTACAAACTTTTAGAATTCCCCCGGTGGATGACCTTCCCCAATTATATTGGTTCTCGGCTCCAAGTGTAACAATCCTCTAGGCATCTTCATAGTTCTTTCGCATGAAATTCCCCCCAGATGAGGAATCCAAAAATTTCTTAATGTCATCACTTACTCCTCTATAGAATGTTTTTATCAGCTAATTTTGGGAGATTATGTGATGCAGGCATTTCCTCAAAAGTTCCTTGAATCTTTCCCATGATTCTTCCAGTGATTCCCCTAGGAGTTGAGAAAAGTGATTAATTTGTCCCCTAATCTCATAGGTCAACGAAGGTGGAAAGAACTTCTCTAGAAACTTTTCTTCCAAAGGAGCCCAGGTGGTGATTGGCTCCCCATCTAGCGCCTTATACTAGCTCAATGCCCTTCTGGACAAAGTGAAGTGAAAAAGGTGTAGCATGATTGCGTCGAAAGGAACTCCGACATGTGGTACTAGCCGACAAAGAGACTTGAATCACATCAGGTGATCCATGCAGTCATCCCCAGCACTTCCAGAGAATGAAATGCCTTGCATGATATGGATCCATTGCATGCGGATCTCGTAGTTAGGAACATTAATGGATGGGGTCCTAACTTGGTGATTATCTTCAAAGTTCTTAGGAACGACATAATCCCGAAGTTACTTGTTTCTCAACACTATTTGAGTAGCAACTGTGGCTGCTTGAATGTGGGCCTATTCTTCAGCTCGAACTTCAGCTTGAATCTGAGCACGTGTGTCATCAATAAGTTGTGCTCTTTGAGCTACCATGGCCATGTCGACTCTTTCCATTACCAAGGCAGCTTGGCACTGTTCGTCAGCCATTTGTCTGGCTCGTTGGTGTTTGAGTCGGATGCGTCGATGGAAGCTTCGTTCTACCTCAAAGTCGTACTCTGGTTTAGGGGAGAATCCGATGTTATGCAAAGGTTGCATACATGTTTTCTACCTGAGTAGAAGAAGAAACACACTTTAGATAATGCAGAGAAATGATGAAATCAAGATGATATGAATTATGGTTAAAGAAAAGTGTAAAATCATAATCAACTAGAAAGTTAACAAGTAATATTATAATGTTCCATTGTCCCCAGCAACATTGCCAATTTTTGATGGAGCCTCCACTTGCGTGGAGTTGCGTGCACCACTAAAAATCCTAGAGATAGTAAGTCTCTAAGTTTATCCTTTCGTGTGCTATAATAAGATCTCCACCCACATATGCTAAGATATGTGGAAGTCTTATCATAGTACAGTTAAGGGTCGAATCCACGAGACAATGGTCTTGTTAAGAGTTTAACAAGATGGAAAATGTAATAGTTCTACTTATCTACTTAAAAGTTGATATTTAGATTGACGAGTTGATTTGATGATTAAACTAAAGTGCAAAGTAAAGTAAATGGAAGAAACGTAAATTTGAGGTTGTAAATGATATTTGGGAAACCACTAGGATGTGACCGAGTTTCACCAACACTACGCATGGATCAAAACATACATCATAATAACATGGCTTGCAAAGAAAAGAATCTAAACAATTAGTATCTTTGTAGACTTAGCTTCCTTTCGGATAACTAACTACGAGAAACATGGAAGTGTTGTAATGCCAGCCATCCCCAAACAAATGGTCACTTACTTTGCATCACTCCCCTCACAAAGTGTGTTCCTCGACCTGTCAAGGTTGTACTTTCATATGTCAACTGATTCCATTTCATAGCATGAAAGTACAACGATGGAGGTGAGTTTACTCCACTCCTTGAGAAACGCTCCTAGATACCAAACCAAACATATGGTGACTACATACATCTGGAACCAACAAGTACTCAATATTCGAATCTAGAAGTACAAACATAGACAATTCGCACTAATAGATAATAGATAACACAAGTTGGTGATCAATCAACTAGAATTCATTAAATTATTGATGTTGAACTGAAAAGATAGTATTTTGCTATTCCAAACTCATGAATTACAATGTATGAAATGAAAACATGGGTAGAGGGGCTACTCCCCGCACCCTAGTGTATGGGACTACTCGCTCATGGTAAGAACAAAGAAGGAGGCGGGAAGAGAGAAAGAGAGCATCATCTCCACGTAGGAGGGAGGAAGGTCGATCCCTTGGAGCAGAGAACAACTATCTTCACACCACATGGTTGACTTGATGAAGAATTCTTCACTTCCCACCTTCTATGTCGATGAGAGAGAAAGCAACTTGAGGATGAAGTGTGGATCTTGGACCGACAACCTTGGGGCGGAGGATGGAGGATGAAACAACTCTGGAACAGTTGGGGCAACCTTTTGGCATCTAAGAATTTGATCCTTTCTGAAGACCCCTCGGGTCCTATTTATAGTCTTTGAGTGAATATTGAACAGTTTTGAGTTATGTGGGTCCAAACGGTCGAGGAGACCATTTGGGCTCTTTTGGTTTGGAGACCGTTTGGACTCTCTCGGTTTGGAGACCGTTTGAGTCCTCACAGTTTGGAGACCGTTTGCATTCATATGGTCTTGAGACCATTTGGCTTCATGCGGTCTCGAGACTGTTTGGCTTTCACACGGTCTCAGGACCGTTTCACTTTTATTCGGTCTCAGGACTGGCTGGTCTTCATACAGTCTTGGGACCGTATGGCTTCACATGGTCTCAGGATCATTTGGCTTCACACGGTCTTGGGACCGTTTGGCCTCCATTCGGTCTTGGGTCCATTTGGAGTTTTTGATAAATTTTTTTGTGTGTTTTTCTGTAAGAAGAAAAGGAGAAAAGTTAGTCTAATGGTATATTCACAATAGAGTGGAAAATTAAAGATTCTATCTAATTTATCTAAGAAAGAGTATGAAAAACTAAGAAAAAATAGTAAGATAACATCACAAAATGGGAGGTTATAATAGCCAATGGTTTTTTTACCAAACCAGTGGAGGCATCATTTCTTAGCCTTTGAAGGTAGCTCATCCATGGTGGGTAAAACCCTAAATCACCCTTGAAGTAAATCGCCACCAAACCAAGGTACAATTGAGAACCCCATGGATTAAAAATCTCAAGAATGATAGAATAACATCTAAGTAACATAAATGATGTGACAAATTGTGAATAAAACCCCTAAATTGGGTAAATTACCAAAAAGTCCAAAATGTACATACAATTGCATAACTTGCTCAAACAATGTCCAAATTGAACCAAATTTGAAACTTAAGCTTGTGTTATATTAGGTTTATAACCATTAAATTATGGTAATTAATCTTGTTCAACACTTTAATCAAGGTTAGAGTCTCACAACCATAAACCCCTAACATGGATTTTGCCCCCCGAAATACAAGGTAAACAAAGTTGGATACTTATTATCCACCTCATTCTCAATATTCCACATGGTTACTTTCATCTTAGGGTTATGTCACATCATTCTCATAGAAGTCATATTCTTCTCCTATAACTCCTGCATGTGTCATCTTGGTTCAACATAGGAACTGTTGTGCCATCTGTACAAGTCTGGTAGCACCTTTCAACTTAGGACTCTAACTTTTATCCTGAACTATTCCATCTATCATACCATACACCACTTAGAGGCCATACTTTCTGGCTCGTATGAAACATGGAACATCTTGTGTCTCTTATCATATGTAATTCCACAAGGTTTCATCTTTATGCTCCTTTGATGGTCGTTGTGATTATCAACTCAATCAATCAGGTGAGCATCCCCTATTTGTAAAAATATATATAGCATATATTCTTACAAGATTCTTCAGTGATATCTATGGTCAACTGGCCATCTGTCTAGTTGCAGAATAATACACTTGTCTGCAACCATTAACAAATATAACTTCCTGGTTGACTTTGTTAGGGGTAGGGAAACAACACTATCTTCCTCTTATCAGGATTTACACCACACACTTAGCCGATGTACTATAACTCCAAGTGGACACTCTAGTTAAACCCCAACTCACTCTTGTTGAACTTGTCACATATAAGTATAATTGCTTCAACATTATCATGGTTTAGCAAAGATGTTAACCATGCTACTGACCATCTCTGAAATACTTAGAGATGTCATCATTCAAAGCTTGTCACAACTTATGAGACATGACCTAAGCACTCTATTCCTCTTATTTATAAACATTGTTGTTGCATTGGTTAGTCTAAATGACACAACCCAAAACTTATCATGGTGATATCCTATGTCATCCACTCTAACTCTTATTTATTGATATTCTAATCCTAGGTTTATCTTCAAGGAACACGATAACGCATGTCTACTGATCAACAAACCATCTATCCTTGATAGTGGTCTTGTCCAACTATCATCAAACCATACACAACATTATAGAATCACTCTTATTTTCCCAAAAAACACTTGGAGGATCAACATAAACCCTCTCTCTCTAATGGAGAGAAACACTAGATAGTTCATCTAATATATATCTTTAGCTCATATACAACTAGTACACTCTAGATACTAGGATTCATTACCTTGATATCCACCTCATGTGCTATAAAGAACTCATACCCTAGTTTAATCCACTTCCTCAACATCATAACCTTCTAAGAACATATAGGATAAACCCCCCTAACTCTTGGAAGGCTAAACAAGCATGCTCATTACAAAACATACAAATATTAGAACTATAATACAAGACAATCGCACATTATAACAAGATATCCATCTTAGGATTACAATGAATCCACGTCTACCAAGTGGCATGAGATCCACTTGAAGGTTACACCTCAAAAAGAAGAAACACAAAGGGAAACACACTTCCCACATCAAAGCAACATTGTCCAGGGGTCACTAGAAAAAAAGGTAACCAATTATATCTTCCCCATGAAAGTTACACTTTTTATGTATCATCTTACCTTTTACAGCTTGGGTTCCTTACCATTAGCATAGGATTTATTAAGATTATCATATCTCATCACTCTTTTCTCATTAACTGTTCATCATTCTTTTATATGTCCTCTCATGTTACCATGCTTTTGAACCACTGATCAAGGAATAGGTCATCATATTCCATATTTTGCTTCATTAAACAAGGAGCTTCTCCCTTGATTTCTTTCACATACCATGCATATATTACATTAACTCTTTCTTACACACATAGGTTTGTCTAATATTAACTCAGGTTCCACTTGATTCCTCTGTCATTGTTCTCATTCATCTTCTCATATGATACTTATCACAAGAGTTCTCTCCATTTTATGTGGATTCCATACCTTGAATCGCTTTATTAACACGTACTTATCTGTCTTCTACTTCATTATCTTCTTGAATTAGAGATTCAAGAATTCATCTTTAGCTTATTTGTATTCAGAATTAGGTTACATGGTGTTGTATATTTCTCTTATAGTTACCAAATATTAAAGTTTTGATAGGTTATAATGTAATTCTCATATTCTTTAGGGTAAGATTGAGATATCTATACCATGATTTCTTATTCATTAGGCTCTTTATATTGTATGAAAATGACTACTTGATCAGAGTAATTAGAAAGAAATCAATCTAAGAGTTATATACTTACCTCTTCTTCAATATTGGAATACCTAGCCAGGGCACCCAAGTACTGAGATTATGTAGTATGCATCATGTTTTCATGTCATGTTCCTTACTTAGACATCATCCTAGTCCTAAGTCTTAGTGTCTCTATAGACTCAGTGGACCTAGGGCTCTGATATCAACTTGTGAGAACTCGTTACACTAAACGAGATTACTCAAAACACAAAACACAAAACACAATTACTCATTAATTAACACAAACCCAGAAAATAGGGTAAATTAAAACCGATTTCAACATTACCCAATTGCTCAAAAACATTTTCATGAAAGGCCAAAAACTTTCTTTCTTTTGTATAATGATCAAAATTTCTTACAATTGTTCCATGGCCTCAACCACCACGTATACATATTACACAGGAAACATTTCCACATTTATCACTTGAACAAGCATATAACATGCTACCAAAAATCTGATTCGATTGAAACACCGATTACAAACTTTCTCTCCTGGACCTGAGAGTATAGGGATGACTCTAGGACACACTATACAACTAACGACCATCTCTAGGTTTCATCACCTTAGATTATCCTTGCTTCCACGGTCTGTTGCTGTTGCTGCTGATCACCTAAAAGATGTGGTGATCTATGAGGTGAGACCCAATCCCAGTGAGAGATATAAGTCTCTCCAACAGATATTGATAACATCATATTACACAGTAAATAACAGAGCATTTGGAGTATTTGATAGTCAACTGAGCAGATTGAACAGTTCAAGCATGTTAAACCGATTAAGCAAATAAGCTTAACAACAAGTATGATTATCAATGTATATATATGTTATAGATAAATTTATTTCTTCTATCAAATATCTACTCAGGTTTCATAAGATTGCATCTAATAATAATCGTCATCATTAGTCTGACTATCATCATATGCCTAGCTAATAGCATAAGCAATTTAGTAGCATAACACAGCTATCAATACTAGCATGTTTAATAAAATGAATAAGTCTACATCATGAGTGGAGCTAACATCATAAGAACAACTAACTTCATACATATGATTAGTAGTTTCATCATTTCTAACTGCATAGGCATGGCTAGCAATATTAAACATAGCTAGAAACATCATCTTAACTATCACTGTCAGTATATATGGCAACATAAGCATATTTACAAAATGAGCATAACTACAACATAAGCATATCTATCATCTCTTATTGTACTATACATCATCTCAATGTAAGGAAAGCAAACAAGGGTTATCATCTAATATGAAGCATAGTGTATAAACCTAAATAGATATGCTACATGGATGTATTACATCTTTTATTATGCCCTGGGGAGTATGAGTCATACCACTCAAAGTCCAGTCGCCCCCTACAAAGGGCTACTGATAGTTCTGTACAAGATATAGGAGAGTCGACATCCTAAGATCTCTTCCCCTCGGTTAGTATGAGTAAAAAGGCAATGACATATTAGTCAAATATGCAACTACAGTGGCATATAGTCAAGCTGCTAACAAGTAGTCCACCCTTGGTACAGGTCACGACACTAGAGAACATGCTCACACATGGTTGTTATATAAGAGGCACCTGTAGTTATACTGCTGCCTTCCACATTTCACAATATCTGAGGCTTGACCATAGTCATACTCTATAACCTGTAATTGTGGATGACAAGGATATTCCCTCAACTTGTCACCCTCACATACTCAATAGTATGCACTCTAAGTTTCCATTAGGAATACTCATTTAACCATCCAACAAGTTCTGACACTGAAGATGGTTCTATGGCATAGGGTACTACATGATTAGAATTTCACTTGATTAGTTATTACCAATTGGGTGAATTAATGCTGCATCAAATAAGTGTACATACAAACCCTAATTCATATCTATCAAACATTTCTATATAATAACTTCAGAAGATATAAAACTTATGAGACATATTGTTCCTCATCTCATCATCACATGGTATTGTTCACTTGCCATTCATGAAACTACACTTGTCATCATACTATAATAGAATATAAATCCTTAGCACAACATCATAGGGTATCAACCCTTGTCAACATAAGAGGATGATACCTCATTCAGGGCTCAACCATGCCCAAAGGTCATGAAGACCATCATACCATTTCCTGCAAGCTCATCATTATCTTTCTATGCCTTATAACAAGGCTCAACAAACATCACCACAGATGTGATTCATAGGCTCAACATAATTGGCATTAAAGAACTAAAAGATGTTCACAAGATGATATCACAGGATTACCTTAGCATTTAAGAGCATTCCTTTATTATATCAACATATAAGGAAGCCATGTATGATTGGCCATCATCACACTTATAGTGAACAAGTTTAACATAAGAAATCATAGACCATAAAGCTAATATGACCACAAGTTAACACATTATAGTTTCAATCAATCATTAGGAAGGATATTCCGTCATTATATTAATCATTCAAGAAAGGATAACGTGGTTAGACACCATTCTCTACTTGCATTAGGGTTAGGTTTAACAAGGTAGGTTACATTGAAGTTATAGTTCGTCATTCATTCACAAACAATCACCCATAGAATCCTTGTATATAATATTGGATGCATAAGACAAAACATCTTCATCACAAAAATAATGTGACAAATTACAAATAAAACCCCTCAATTGGGTAAATTGTAGAAAAGTGCAAAATGTATATAAAATTACATAACTTGCTCAAACAGTTTCCAAATTGGATGAAATTTGAAACTTAAGCTTGTGTTATGATTCCAAAGTATATCACAAGGTTAAATTAGGTTTATAAGCATTAAATTATGGTAATTAAGGGTTTTCAATACTTTAAGCAAGGTTAGGGTCTCACATTTAGGGTGACTCTATTCTCATTTGATCCATTGAATGCTTTGTGCAACCTTCGGTAAGGATGAAATTTTGGAAGAAACCTTTACTGACCAAGATATATAGTCTTGCAGCCATGTTTTAATTGTATTGAATCAGTGTTCTCCTCACATATAGGGCATGCTTTGGATCTTTTTACGTTGTATCCAAACAAATTCTCATATGTATAGGGCATGCTTTGGATCCTTTTACATTGTATCTAGGAAAATTCTCATATGTTGTAAATTCATTAATAGTGTAAACCAACTTAGCATGCAAATGAAATGTCTCTCTACATGAAGCATCATTGGTCATTACACCTTCTCCCTAAAATTTCATTAAGTCGTCAATTAGATGTTCAAGAAATATATCGATATCATTTCTAGGTTGAACCCCAATATCAATAAGGACAACATGGCGTACTTATTTTCATATAGAACTAGGGAGGAATATCATCTATAAAAATCATACCAGGACAAGTGCTACGTTGGTTTCTTAATGTGCCTTATGGATTCATCCCATCGGTACAAAGCCCAAGTCTTAGATTCTTGACTTCTTCACCAAATTCATGGTATAATAAATCAATTTTATTCCATTGTGGGGTATTGGACGTATGTTATAGGATCCCATCATTGTTTTTCTTTGCTTTGCATGCCAACAAAAATTCTATACATCCATGGTATTGGCAAACAAGCATTGAAACTGTGATATTATAGGTAGATACCACATCACTATGTCATGAGAGCCAATTTCGGACTTACTTGAAGTCATCATTTTGTACCTTGAGCACCACATTTTGAACAATCTTTCAAATTGACATATTCTTTTTGAAATAGCACATAGTCATTCAGGCATGCATGTATCTTCTTGGCCTCCATTCCCATTGGTCACCACATTTTCTTTAATTTTATGTGGAAATTGGAATCTCCTTGTCGTCAGGAAGAATTTCTTTAACCAAAGGCAATAGTTACATGAAGCTTTTGACTCTCCATATATTATTAGCCTTCAGAGTATACAATTGAACATAGTTCTCAACTTCCTAAGATTAGTACAACCTAAGTATAACAGTCTCTCAACATCATGCACAATGTTTCTAAACAAGGAAGGTGGATCAGTAATATTTACCCCACAATTATCTAGCATTGCTTCAACCATGTCTATCATAATTGGTTGTTCACATCTACATTGCCATCAACAATTTCTTATTCAGCACAAGTATTCCTGCCAACATCTATTGATCCCATAGTAGGAATCTCTTCATGCCAGTACCATTCTATATAGCCAGTATAATGCCGTTGCATATAACATGACTTTTGATTTCATCAACAATGTCGACTTTTAAGTTATTACTACAATTCCTATGTGGACAGTAGAACCTATCTCCAGGTTGTTTCCTACGTTCCTTTGCAAATCTTATAAATTGAACTTGATCAATAATAAACTCCAGAGTGCCTCGATTTGAAATGGACATCCACGATGGATCCGTTCTATAATCACCGAGAAAATAAGTATTGAATTAGGTATTTGGAGACTGGGATATAGAGGTTACTATTTAGAGATTAGGGTTTAACAATTAAGGTTTTCATTTAGCGTTTAGGTTTTAGGATTTTATAGATTTAAGGATTAGGGTTTACAAATTAAGGTTTAGGGTTTAGTAATGAATGTCTACCACCTATCCCATTCTTGAACACCTAATCTTACTAGTAAGTGCATAATGCGTATTCGGTTTTCAAGAATATTTTGACAACATTTTTCCTACAGTTCTCCAAGTACACTGATGTAGATGGGCATATACCCACCTACATATGTTTTTAGAGAACAAATGGGGAAGTGCTGATGAAACATCTTGAAAACTGAATACACATAATACACTTACATCCTAAGTGAGATCAAGTGTTCAAGAATAGTCCTAAACTAAGGACTATCCAAGATTTACTCCTAATGAGTAAATCTCAGATGAGTTTCCAGGCCAACAAGATATATGTCTAATTTAGGATTTTCGATTTAGAATTTAGGTAAATCTAAAGTAATATGTTAAAATCATGATAATTTAGATAATTCACATCAATTCAATTTAATTAATTCTTAGGTGTGATTATTTATCGATACAAAATTCAAATTTAACAATATGACAAATTATACAAGTAGTTATACATGAATACCAAGTATGATTTCTCCAATTTTCAAAATATACCTAGTTACATTTCATCATTCAATCGATATCAATTTAGGTACTAAAATCCTGGCTACATTTCACTAAAATATACAAGAAGTTATAAAAAATGTAGCTAAAAGCCTTGAGGAACTGGCTGTAGTGGTGGCTCAAGCGGCATTGGTGGTGTCCGTGGTGGCTCAAGTGACAACGGTGGTGAGCAGTAGACCAGCGATGACAGTGGCGGCAAGTGGTAGAAACATTGGCGATTGAGAAGTGACAACATTAGCAGAGAAGCGACCGTGATAGAGAAAAGGTGAGTGACAATGGAAATAATGGCAGTGGCGGTCAGAAGAACAACACAACAAATCACTAAAGTATGGAACAAAGATGGGTGATGAAACAAAGAATGGGGAAAAGTCTATTTTATGGGTGATGTTAAGTAATACTTAATCATCGGTTGTTATAAAAAAATAACGACAAAGACTTTAGTCATTGGTTATAGTAAAAAATTGATGCCATAGGTCAACCTATATCGTTGGTTTCCCACCAAAAAATCAATGACACATGCACTTATCCCTATTAAATACACCAACATCACTAAGTATTTAGTTGTTGGTTGATTCCAAATAAGTGACACCATTTGTAACTCTCTAATGAGTGAGCTTCTGATTTCCATTATTTTCAAACACCCTAAGATAAATGAAATGTCCATTGAACTATTGCCTTATATTGGGCTATCAAAAGGTCTGACAACTCGTAATAATATTGATATTTAAGAGAGACCTTCATTATTGTCCTTGATATTGAGTGAGTGGAATCTAAGACTAGAAACATTCCCATTAACTGATTGGAGTGTCGTGATTGGGTGGAATTCATATCCTTCCCCTTTCACCTTTTAAGTGTAATTTGATCGTCAACTTATGTTAGAAGTGTAATCAATGATATGAAATAAAATACATGGTTTTTCTCATAATGAATCTCTCTAATATTTATATCGTTCAAATAATTTTTTATACTATGACCTACCAAGAAAATATTTTTCCTTAAACTACAACTTGATTTATTATGGTTCATCATTGCATTCATAATGTCAATTCCTTGATTTATTTGATTTAGGTAACGAAAGATACGAAATATTGTTTCACCTACTCATTATAACTCTATCTATTAGTATTGGACATGTTATATGAAACTATAACTCCATAAGGATGATAATCAACAATGGAAAATGTAGTATATATCTTGATTGGATTTCATTCATGTTCTTTCATATCATGTTGAATTCAAGCGCATTATGTAAACATTTATGGCTCATACAATAAAGTGAGGATTTTGTTTTGTTATCTTATGTATTATGTTGATATAGGTCACTATGGGATAGTCCCATTAATCTATTTAACAATGCCTAACATGGTAGTGTATTGGGATTGGTGGATAAATAATTATTTCACAACTACATTGGGGATTTAGACATGCAGAGGGTGCAACTATGGGTATGCCTACTATCAAAACTACTGCTATCATCACTTTTTTCTTCTCCTTGCATGCAATTGGGGTGGTTGTAGATACTAGCAGTAGAGTGAGGGCTCCTTTGACTGGAGTAGTAGGGAAGCTATAGCTGAAGATGGTGGCATGTCTAGAGAGGGTGATAGTAGTTGACAATTGTGGAACCATCTGAACTGCAAGTGGATGGTGCCAAGGCTCACCTTGATTGTTAGAGTTCGCTTGTGGTGAATAGGAAGGGAAAGAATATTCTTTTTGTATATGGAGCTATATCAGGTACATATTGTGATGGATCTAAGATAAAAGATCATTACCCAATAGTATGCTTCACTTCATTAAACATGCATCAATATTAAACAATGACTTGTTTAGAAATTTTCCATAATTTACACAAACATTTATTTTAACAAACCATCATTCTAAATGTTGACAGAAAGGAGAATGGTGGTGTAGTAAGAAAATCTAGTATTAAGTCAACAATTCATACACATGGTACATTCAAATTATATATGTTTGTTTGAGAGATATTAAATGAGGGAACTAAGAAGGATTCCATTTTGTTTATGATGATGTTATCTATTTACATGGTAGAATGTATGTTCCATCAATGTGATATCTAAGGGAGATGGTTTGGATAAAACCATTTTTCTTCTGTGTTATGCATGCTACTAGAACTAAGAAGTATACAAATATATGATAATCATACATTTGGTTAGGGGTGAGGAAGGACTTTGTTGAATATGTTGTAATACGTTCCATTTGTTGATGTCTATATGAATGAATTGAATATCAATCAATTTGATACATGCATATGTGTACCATAGTGGATATAAGATCATGTTACTATGGACTTCATAGTAGGGTTTTGCATGACTACAAAGGTTCATGATTCCATTTAGAAGTAATTACTACATTGGAAGCTTGATAAGTTAACTTATTTTGCAACTTCCATGAATACCTATAAGTATACAAGTTGGCACAATTTTGTGTTGATGAGATATAAGGCTTCACCTAATTCCAGTTTCTAAATTATTTGATAGGGCATTGGAGTTGGCCTTGATGTTTCTATATTAGTTGCATGAAGTCATGGGAACTCAACCTCGACTATAATTCAATACAACTTTTAACATATAGACAAACTAGTAGTCTAAGAAGGATAATTTGGATTACAGATGACGTCCTGATGTCTTCTACATTACATTTTTCATATAGATTACATTCACGCTATGTATAACATAATTCTAGTATAGAGACAACTATTATAGGAGTTGTGTATTATGTCGTATGAGGCATTGTTTGGTATATTAAAAAAAACCATGTTATGGGTATAAGATAGATAGAAAGTAGTTGCTTTCTCTAGAGATATCAAAACAAACAACAAAGGACAAACATATCATTAGACAACAAATGAAGGCATCACACGACATAGAGAAGTCTTATGTTTATAGGTAAGAAGACCCCTAGTTTTTCAAGTGGGAAACGTTTGACTCTTGGAAGTCATCCCTTTGAACTATGTTCTTAATTCATGGAGATTGTAAGTAGGTATTGAGGTATATGAGGTCATATGATGTGCTAGAGAGAATTGGTAGGTTGAACTACCATTTTGGGTTACCACTTGAGACTGATAGACTGCATAATGTATTTAATGATCCTATTTTAGGAAATTTCATCTTGAACCGTATCAGACAAATATACATCTTGGTATTTAGCTTGTGGAGGATGTAATCTACAAGGAGGGACCGTAAAATATTCTAGACTAGAGTCCTAGAGGTTGACAAACTGAGTTATTCTATTAATGAAGGTCATGTGGGACCATCATCATGTCATATCACATTTATTCCACTAATTTATAGTATCTTGAACCAAAATCCTTAAGTGAGATAAGATTATGAGAAGGTTCCTTAGTTTGCCAAGTAATCTGCATTACCTAACAAGTTTAATCATGCATAGTTAAGATTATTTGCTTGTATGTTTACATCATTTTCCAATTGTTACTTAGTATTAGTATGCTTAAGAAGGGTTATGCGAGACACAATCCTATATACTATATTAAGGGCTTGGGGACAATTAAGTTGATTTATAGGAGAATTGCAATTACTATAGTAAGATGGTCATAAAACATAATCTTGAGTCCATATCACATTTTACAATTTGGTTTGTATGTGGAATTTATATGTGGAACATATCTTTTATATATAGGTTGTGGCTGAGACCATCAGACATACAAGTAAATACCTGATATGGTATGTGTTGATATGCAAGTTGTTGGACCTTTATGTAATATAACTGAACATGTTGACAATGTTTAAATCAGATTTAATTTTCCTTCTTTTCTGGTTATGTGGTTGTTTAGCAGTTGATCATTTGTTTTGTTTTGAGTAATCTCATTTAGAGTGATGGGGCATTACAAATTGCTTATACGCTTCTTCTCCTGTCTTAAAATCTTGGTTTTCAATCTCCCTCCACCCTTTGCATGGTTGCATACAAAATGGCCTGAAAACCTCATGGATCCACTATTTGGGCATCTAGTGTGTCCTTTTATACATTAGGGCATATTTTGACTCATTAAAAAAAAACAGTATTCACAAAATGCTATGGCATCAACATGGCATACTAAAGTCGGGAAGTCATGTGCTTGTACTTTCAAAAAGCATTTAGCACACAGAGTTGCTGAGAAGCATATCATACTTGTTAAGACTCCAAATGGGCGACAGTGTGCCAACCAAGTATTTTTGTTGTTCAAAAGGTTACAGATTGTGTCACTGATGTAGTACATTATGTAATTTTCTATTGAAGGATTTGTGATGACGTGCATCCATACAAGTCCAATGTTCTTCCAATTAGTATATATATATATATATATATGAGTTGACACACTTGCAGTATAACTCATTGAATAAGTAAACAAAACATAATAAATAAATAAGAAATGCATGCATGAAGGTGAAATTGAGGTATAATGTGTGATTATCAAATCTTCTTATGCTTAACCTATAGTGTGTCTCAAGCAATAAAAAATAGATATAATATGGTATTTGAAACAATAAGAATAATGCATGCATCAAGTATTCATATGTAAATGTGGAATCTAGCCAATGACCATAACATATACTAAAAAGTAATGTAAACATTGACAAGGTCAACACAAACATCCAACTAACACAATTAGAGCTTGGAAATATCTGACTAAATACTAATGAAAGTGTCATTTAGACTATATTGTATAAGTTCTCTCACTACCTGTAGTGATCAACGTATCTTTCTCATATATATAAATGATAAAAATTTGGGGCATGGAATAATGATGAGTGATTTACAAATGGAAGCATAATCTCATAGATGATTTAGAAGAAAAAAGTGTGTTTTGAAAAAAGTGTATTTTAGCAATTCTATCTCAATTACGTGAATGCGTAGGACAAAAAGAAAATGTCCATGGTAGGTTCATCAAAGTAAAAAAGACAACACTATGACAAGCATCATGTAAATAAAGACAAACTTATTGAAACAAGCCACAACACAATAAATCAATGATTCTAATGAAACTAAAAACTATCACTGAGTTGCCCCCCTAAACTTAAATCTAAACTTTCCTCATTGAAGAAATCAAGATTCAAAATTGCTTTTGGATACCTTATTACGATGATGGATATGGATCGAATGGGAATGTAGATCATCCATGTGTTGATGATGAAAGGGTGGTGTTGTATGTATCACTCATTGAATCACTAAGTGTCAGTTGGATTTCTTGAAATAGAATAACTAATGTACTACCTTGTTTAGCACTTATGTAACCTAACAATGAATTTAATATTATATAACATACCTTCCCACTAAATTCAATAACTACGTCAATCAAACTAAGTGGACATACTATATTATCCATAATCAAATTACACCTTAACAACTTGTAGAAAAGAACATAAAACAAGTATAATGGCTAGACAAACAATGACTCACATATCAAAGTACAAATCTGCCATGTGACATGAAAGAAACATGCATTTAATATAGAAGTATTATATGTTCAACATGAAACTACATGGGGGATACTCCCTTATGACCGAGACACATGAATCTGCTTGCTAATAGTAGGTAGTTGAATGAAAGAATACAAAACTGAGTTAATGATATGATAAGAAATGGTTAACAAATGAAGTCAAATAGAAAGGAAACCATATACACCTACAAGTAATGCAAAACACCACCTGGAGTAGTTTGAAATCACCCCAATACTTATTGTTTGGATCCAGACAAAGAAGATAGAACACCAAAATAGAGAAAGGCTTGTAGGCTCTCAATGAAGAGGAATTGTTTTTGTCTATGAATCCTGGTCTGCACTCTTCATCCACTCTCTATATGTATGCACTCTAAAATTACCTAAAACTTCTTGGATTCCCCATTTAGTGATCTAACATATATTTTTTTATAAATGGGGTGGAATTTGACTTGTTATTGTAGAAATAATGGTTAGAAAAACTTGTTGGTGCTTAACACAGTGAGATAAAGTTGAGTAGTCATGAACTTGTGCTCCAACAATGGTTAAATTGTGTGTTGTAGTGAATGACGATGTGCTCACTTGGAACCAATAAATAGGGTGATAGTGTGCCAACATGTTGTGTACCTGGCTCAAACAATGTGTTGTTTAGGGCTCTAGTGAAGCAACTCTAACTGACACAACGTATGATTGGATGACACAACGTGCTAATTTTCCAAATCTAAGTGATAAGGATTTTGATAGGGTTACACACCATTTCACACAGGCAACATGTTGTGTAACTTGTTGGTGATAGTGTTACACATTGTATAAGGGAGTTACATGCCATGTTACTTGCCCATACACCCTAAATTGACATACAGTGATGTAGAATTGCAATGAGGTGCACCCACCCAAGTTCAATATTCTTCAAAGTTATATATATATATAAATAAATATATATATATAAATATAAATAAATAAATATATATATAAATATAAATAAATATATATATATATATATATAAATATATATATATATATATATATAAATATATATATATATAAATAGGAATATATATATATATATATATATATAGACAGAGAGAGAGAGAGAGAGAGAGAGAGAGAGAGAGAACGAGTCAGACTAGGCTAGAATAAGTTCTTTTGGAGCTTCAATAGAACTCAATAGTTTACCATCTTGGATGAACTATATATAAAATCCAACTGTATGATCTTATTCTTCACCTCATGAATTATCTATAAAACATTTTTCAACTCATTGGTAAAGTTTTAGGTCATCCATCTAAAGGTTTCAAAACTCAACAGGTTAATTAGTTTCAGGCCTTCAATTTTTTCCATGTTAAGATGCAAGGGCTATACGTGTCCGATTGAGCCTAAATTTTTTTGAGTGTCTATCTCATCAGTATAGATCAACACTATAGATTTATTTTTATCATTAGCATTTTATTTAATAGTTACAACCATTTAAAAAAATTCAATTCTATGTGTAATCGATTCTATTCTAGTTCTACTCTCTCTCTCTCTATGTGTGTGTGTGTGCCATGGAACATGTAACTAGAACACAAACAAGACAAGACAATACAAAAATGAAGGTGAAATGGATGTGATGTAAAGCAATAAGTGCATGCATGTATAATGAAAAGTACATGTGAAATGTGCTTATCACACAATTGGATAGCTGAAAAGAATACATGGGTTGTCAGTAATTATGTGAGATTTTAGCATTAAGTCCAAATATTGTAAGTTTGTAAGATTTATAGCTACTGATGTAGGCACTATTATCACTATTTCTATTGGATGACATGGGTGATTTCATGCGTGTTGACTGATCTTAATAGTGTAAACGTTTATTATTATTTCATCAAATTGGCTTATAATCATTTAATTTCAATAGTTCTAATTATTTTGCATAATTTTATCATTATATATATCATATTTATGTGTTATATAATTTATTTCAATCTATTGAAGTATTTACTGATATAGTTGATAGCACCAACCCTCAAGTCGGTGCCACCAACAAAGATGTGAAGATTTTCCTAGAAAATGAAAAGGATTCTCATGTCCTAAAGTTAGTGCACCAACGCATACGAGTGGCACTAAAACCTAGAGTCAATAACATCATCACTAACAAAGATGTGAAGATATTAAAAAAAATGATAGGGAATTTCATGTCCCAGTCAGTGCACCAACACGTCTCGATGGCACAAAAACCTAGAATTGATGCACCATACACCCAGTCGGTGGCACTGACACATACTTAGAAAATCCTAAGATTGAAGTTGATGCCATCAATAGATAATGCAATGGAATTGACACACTACACAATGGAAAAGGAAATAAAGGTGTTAAGTGCACTAACCCAAGTCAGTACCACCAACCCTATAACAGGTTTTAGGTCAATATTTAAGTTTTACATCCAAATATTGATGATTTAACTTGGTAATTTGAAACTTACAATCAATACACAACCATCATATCATCCCAATATTCACAAAATCATGGTCACAAATAGAAGAAGAAGAGAAAAATAAGGATATGAGGGACTACTTGAGATTCAAGAGGTGATTTCATGGTGGAAACAATGGTAGATCAAGACCAAGTATAACAACATGCTCCATTATTCTTGTCTCCAATGTTCCATCTAGTTAATTTAATGTTTTCTTTTTCTCTAAATTTTAACTATGATGCCATGTCAACAATGTGGAGCTAATCCTTTCCTTCTCTATGACATGAGAGTAGTGTGTTGTGATTCTATAGTTGAATGTTGTAAATTATGAATTTAATTTTTGTTTGTGTAATTTTTATAGAGCTCAGGTCTATCATTATTATCTATTCATAATCAACATATATATATATATATATAGATATATATATATATATCAAATAGTTTATTGTTTCAAATGAGAACTTTCTATTATAGAAATTTCCATAGACTCAATTAATAACATGCTATATAAGTGGGCTAACAACACTAGGAGAATAATCAAGAGATCAAACTTCATAATTCATTTAGTATAAGGAATACCACAAAAGTAATATTTCAACCAAATTCAACTTGGCATCATGCTTTGAGAGAGGGTGTTGCTATTTTTAGATCCCAAACTAAAAGCATCAATCATTTGTTAGTAAGTGAAGATAAATCAAATATAAGTAGACAAGTGGTGAAAGTAACAATCCTAAAGATCTTCATCATATTGATTCATAATCCATTTTTAAATTGCTTTCTTAGGTTGATGTTTAGTTATAATTCATACTTTTTTCTTCAATCTTACTTATTAGAATTAGCTAGTAGTGATATTTAGTATTCCATGATCCATGAGTTTGACACTCAAGACCTCATGGTTCCATTATTACTTCAACACTTACACTTCCGTTTGCATGCACTATTTTAGCGTGTCAAGTTTTTGCATAGTTGTTAAGGAACTGACAACAGTAGTACTATGAGTGCTAGAATTGTCCACTCTAAGCTATTTTCTTATTCTCAAATATTGAAAATATTTTTGATACAATTGCTAATATTTTGTTATTGTTAAATTGTTTTTGAATAAAAATTAGGTACTAGCGCATGGTACAAAGTCACTCTACTTTTGACTGTGAGCAAACATCATTTGCAGGAGATCCATACTAGATACTTTTCCAAGCAAAAGCATTTGTAGATTCTTCACCAACACTTGTTATAGTCTTAATCAAGGTGGAAAGGAAGAGTGGGTTGAGATGATTGATCACAAAGATGATAATGCTAATGTTGATCCATAACCAAAGAAGGAGCATATTTTTTAGGAATAGATTAGGGCCTCTTCTACAACTACTCAATAAGGACATGTTGTGAGACAATCGGTGGACATGGGAAACTTTAAAATTGATTAAAGTCTTTTGGCATTGGTGAAATCCCAAGCTTTCCATGGACATAATTACGAAGATCATATGTGACATATCAACAATTCTGTTGTATGATGTGATGCATTGAAGATTGATTGGGTACCGAGAACTATGATGTACATGAAGCTATTCCCATTTTCTTAATTGGTTTGGTCTAGTACATGGTTTGACAGTCTATTGTCAAACTCAACAGAGACATGGGATCAAATAATGGACAATATCTTTGAGAGATACTTTCCACCTCAAGAGACTGTAGAGTTGGTGGAAAGACCCATAAGTTCAGTTAGGCACCTGATGAATCACATTCTAAATTTTGGGACAGCTACAAGACATGTCGAGGAAATGTACTCATCATAACATTTTCTGATTTAGATCATGGAAAGATTCATTATTATGGAGTAAATATCATGGAGAGGACCATCCCTGACTAAGTGAAAATATGCTAATGAAGCCCTTACTTTGTGTTTTCATCTTGTGTCACATTGCCCATTATGCACATTTAGATGTCTCAACCCTTCCACCGTGTTTGTGACATCCACCATGAGCATTCTACTTCAAATCCAAAACCCAAATTTTATCTGACCATTTTACCTTACATCATAGACATTTTCAACTCCATGTCGTTTGCCTCCACCCACCACGACCATCTTACCTACATAACCCTATTGCTTCCCTATTATCATTTTAACATCTTAACCCCTCTTAACCCTATACTTCCCACACCACCATATAAGCACTAATGGTGGATGTGAGCACAAGATTAGCTCCCTTGGGCATTCATTTTAGCCTCCTATGATCCACCTACCATTCTCCACTTCCATTTAATCATTGTACACCCCAAAACCTTTATGTTTAGGGTTTTGACCACAATACATAAACATTCCATACCATTACACCTTGGAGGAGGGAAGTGCTTAAGCTTGTAGTTGTTAGAGAAGGATAAGTCTACTCCTCCTCTGAGCTAATGGCTTCTTCTATCTCTTTCTTCTCCATTTTTGTGTTTTACATTGTCATGAATAGCTAAGTCTCCTTGGTGGATGTTTGGGGTAATAAAGGTGACTTTGTTACCATGTTGAGGGATTATTCTTGTAACACTAAAACTTTGTTTGGAAACATTATCTTAATGATTCTATCTCATTTCCCATCTCTAGCTATGGTGATTCGTGCTTGAAACCACCTCAACATAGAAGAATGTTGTATATGTGGCTATTTGGGGAAAAGCTCTTAAGTCCAGCTAGTGGATCCTTAGCTAAATACCCATCTTACCACAAATCCTTCTACTCTTATATCCCTAGGTTTAAAATCTTATATAGCAGTGCCTCACATAATTTTCTTAGCAAAGAGTGTGTCTAGATATTAGATAGAGTGTAAAAGGAGGTGAAATACCCTTCTTCTGCACTTCATGATACCCTTTGTAACGAACTGAAACCTAGCCTCTTGACCCTGATCATATGTCTTGGAGGATAGTCAACTTGGTTCTTTGGGTTTAGCCAAACAAGGATAAAGATATGCACATTAGTAGCTAAATTGAAATCCTAACATGTTAATACATGTATAAATCATCCTAATATAACCTAATATTTTCACATTACGTTTAGGCCAATAATGGACACATAAAATATGTGAAATTATATAAATGGAGATTTCATAATAATTTGTGTACAATAATGATATATAATACATTTGGTTGTAATATAAAGATATGGGATACAATTGGATGAATATTAATGATGATGAAATAATATTATAATAAATATAATGATAACAAGCCAAAAATGTTATAATTCATAAAAGGAGATTCTAAAAGAGAAATCTAATGTGAAGTTTGTGTTCCTTGGATCCCAAATTAACTTGGGAGTCAAGTTTCACATTATTTGCATTATAATAACCACCCCAATTTCTTTTAGGGAAGAAAATATGAGTTTTCCTTCAAAATATGAGAAAAATCATTTAATGATTCCAACCGTTTTAGATTCGTAATCTATACACTAAATTATGTTTTTGGGTGAATTTTCACTCAATTTGGAGACGATTTGATTAAAAGGTGAAATCAGGCGGAAGTGTGTAGAACCTTCAAAATATTAAATAAATATACAAACAACTTCAACATGTAAAATTGATGGCAAATTCATATTCAACACACTAAAAGTTACTTGTGGATGAAGATTCATAAAATTTGGATAATCCCAATGTCATTAATGCATGATGAAAGATAAACTAAGATTTGATTAATTAATGCATCAAAAATCTTCAAAGGAAAATCTAATTTCATAATCAGAATCTTCATGCCTTACTTGGCCTCTGTGCAAAATTTCACTTAAATTGGATAATGTTTGGACCCTCAATTTGATTTGGGAAAGAAAATACAAAGTAAAAACCCTTATTTGGTAAATGTTGCCTTTAATGCGGTCGATTTGCTAAAATTGCTAGTTCTTTTCTCTATCATGCCCTTTCTTTCCTATTCTCACGTGCAATTTTTGATCCAATGGCCCACAGTTCCACTGTGTTTTCCTCACAGTTACTGGACCTATCCAGCTATCCCAACTTTCTCTCCCTCACCCATTGTTTCCTTTCTCACGACGCTACAATAGCTACTATTTCCTATCTATGCTATCTCGCTCCCCTCTGCACATTTCTCTTCCTTTTCACTTCCTTTGGCTTCCTTTCTTGTTTCTAATTTGTTTGACCCCAAACTCCATGGGATTTCATCACTCCAACATCCTAGTTGATGACGGACTTTGTTGGTCCCCTATTTCCCATTGTCAAAGGGATTCTTAGTCGCTTCGTGGCTTTATAGTTACATAGGACCCTACCCAATCCATCTTCGACACCTCTGAAGCCATTTCCAAGCCCTCATTAGGCTCTGGTTGCTCCATATATGCTCTCCCCATATGTGATGGTGAAGTATTTGTTCCACGGAGCTTGTCGACATCATTTTGAAGATGGGGTCTCGTCGTGAGGGTGCAATTTGCATCCTAAAGCCTTGATTAACCTTTTTATGGCATTGATTTTTCCTGTTGAGGTATTTATCCACGTTTCCCTCTTTTGCTCCACATCTTTTGTGTTTTGGTCTCGCTAAAATTGGGTTGCTTCGGAAAGTGGTCTTCTCTCCTCTTCAAGCGTCTATGTTTCCTATAAGCTAATAAGTGGTTGTAATCATCAATTTTGGTCCTAGTTTGCTGATGTTTATTCTTCAGGCCGCTGCACTTCCTACTTCCATGGTAGGATCTTTTAAAAGCTTTCCCTCGCCTCTTTAGGACATGATTAAGGGGTCTTAGAGGCCGTAAAGTTTGGAGGAAGGTGAGGCTAGTAGTATGCAATAAATTTTCATCCTTTGTTCCAATCAAATCTGGGAGCTATGGAGCTCTTTGTTTTTCCAATGATGGTAGTCACATGAACTGGAAGCATGAAAGGAGGAAGATGAATCCATGACAATTTACATCTCTACCCTCTGTTGGTTTCTGAACAATTTTGGACTCGAGGGTACTATCATCATTGCATCTTTGGTTCTCTCCTCAGATCGCAATGTTCTTGGGTTTTTCGTGCATCTTTTCAGCTCGAGTCTCAGGCCATGTGGTCAGGCTTGATTGGGCCATTTTTACACGTGGATATATATATGTGTGGATTTAAAAAGGTTTTCTGATTGGTCAATTTTCAAAAATTCGTAACTAATTATTTATAGCTCAGAAAAATAAAACAAAATATGTTGCAAGATTAGTAAAATACGAGCTTTCTAATGGTTTTGGATTTCTTGCCAAAATCTAATGTTTAAATATGTGATTTTAATGGATTTTCCTACACATGTAATAACTTGCAAAATTCATAACTAATAATCTATAAGTCAAAAAATATAATAAAATATGTTTTGAACTCATAAAAAGATAATCTAAAAGATGGAGTGGTTTTGATAACCTAATTCACTAATATTAAACAAGCGATTTTTAGGGTTTATGCAATTAATATAAACCTAACCCTAATTTCACATACATGATTAATAAGTGCTTTGGAGACCTATACTTGGATCTAGATCTAACTTGGACTTGTATAAACTCTGAAGTGAGGCATGATTGCATCCCACATTATTTCTATATTAAGAAATTAATCCAATTTTATCCTCTCTCATATTATGTTTGCATCTCCTATTATTTTTTATGAGCAATTCACCTATTTTCTTCTTTCTCTTGGTCCTATGGACATTAGCCTACACATTATCTTTTTTTCTTTGAAAATTATGGTTCATGTGAAGTACCCTTTGTTGTTACTGATCTTGTGATCATATTTAGATGATCTCTTGGTTGCTTTCTTATACATTGTTCATGTTGGAACACTACTTAATGACATGTGATATCTTTTGCCACTTGTATGGTGATGTTTATGTTGTCCATTAGTATGATGGAAACTTTTTGTATAATTTGACTATACTTTCTACTTGCCTCTACATTAAACATGCTATGTGATTCAGTAGCACTAGAGTAGTGTAATTGCATTGGTTTTTGGGTAGTATGCCCATGTTATTATTGGGACGGAGGTGGTGGTGCCCCATACCCATGTTTCAAGATTGTGAGGCTTGGCCCAACTTTGATATATATTGGGAGTGGCATTATGCCATCTCTATCAAGTTTCAAGTTTGTGAGACTTGGCCGCCTTTGTTTTTATATTATTCCAGTGTTATGCTTATCTCATATGCATGCAGGTTGAGGATTATGGGGTGTGTGCCCTAATTTTTATATGCGCTAGTATGGCACCAATTTTATTTATTTGGTTATGGCAAGTATCTTTTTTGTTGTTGGTCTTTCTTTTATACCCGATTGGGTAGTCCCTTTTATTTTTCATGGGAAGCCTTTATATATGTTTCCCTTTATTCCATATCTTGCTCAATTTCCTTTT
This sequence comes from Alisma plantago-aquatica, assembly GCA_963693085.1. Lineage (NCBI taxonomy): Eukaryota > Viridiplantae > Streptophyta > Magnoliopsida > Alismatales > Alismataceae > Alisma > Alisma plantago-aquatica. The sequence continues at coordinate 806,445,512 of OY856410.1, read as the reverse complement.
TAGTATGCACATACCAGCCTTTGCTGATGTCTTTTACTTTTCTCTTCTTGTTGGGGTATTCTTCCAACCCTAGGTGAAGGACATCGATGACATATCATAAAGATATGGACATAGCTTAAGGAGTCTAAGCTTGGAGACAAAATTTTTATGGTTTACATTTCCCTCTACTTAGATCCATATGTTGAATCTTACATGTAAACCCTATGAGGGAGATTATGATGTACTTTTGCAATCTTTTGTGAAGAATTGAATATAGTCTTTAATTTTATTTTGCTGCTATACTTTGGTTGTTTTTATTACCATTAATTAAGATTTGAAAATTTTACACCCACTCCAAGATACCTTTTGGGTGTGTTTGGACTGGAGGTTCTATTCTTCAAATTTTTAGTAGGGAGTGGATCCCCTCTGGGTCTCACTCCTTACAACATGGTATCAGAGCCCATGGTATACGAAATCTGACTATTTCAATTTTGTCTCCCTTATTAGAACCCTTAACTTAGATGGTTATCTCTAGGAAAGATGTTTTCCCTAGATCTTACCTAAGTTATTTTTTATGATGAAAGGTTGATATGGGCTTCACATTAGGATCATGATGTTTAGAAAACCCTAATGTGATGAGGTTTTAGGTGATCTTACTCTACCATATAAGTTAGTGATGACATGTAACTTTTGATGCAATAAGGTTTGACTTGAGGATGAAAATCAGGATATGAGTTTGGAGAAATGGTAGGATAAGGAGATCTTGTTATAGATAAATTGTGACTTGGTTTCCGCATTGGTTTTGATCTCATCTTTGTTTCATATTGCATGATTTTTTGAAGAAAAATATATTTACAATTATACTACTATATGTACAAATTTTTTTGGATTTTATCAAAGTTTTCTTGAACTAAGTCGCAATGAAGATTTTATGATGTATGGATAGTGAAACCCTAGAATTAGTTGGAATAGGATCTTAACCCTAGTTTTGGCTATCAAGAAATGACTAGGAATATATGGTTAATATAAAGGTGTAGTGGACCTACCCTTTGTACCCTATGACTTTTTGGATGTTTATGTAGGGTTGTTAGGTTATAGACACAAGGGCCTAAAACTCAACCATAGATGGCTCTGACTTGTTAATTGGATACATGAACAACATAAATCTCTAAAACATTCACAACTAAAAGAGATGTGGGTAACTCTAAATGTTGTTTAGTTTGACTTGATAGGCAAAACCTTTTAAGGGGTGGAGAATAGTTGGTTCCTGGTGTTTGGATCAATAGATTTTGAGGACAAAATCCTTTCAAGGGGTGGAGTGCTGTAATGAATCAAAACCTAGCCTCTTGACCCTAATCACATGTCTTGGAGGATAGACAAATTAGTTATTTGGGTTTATCCAAATAAGGATAAAGATATGCACATTAGTAGGTAAATTGAAATCCTAACATGCTAATACATGTATAAATCACCCTAATATAACCTAATATTTTCACATTAGGTTTAGTCCAATAGTGGACACGTAAAACATGTCACATGATATAAATGGAGATTTCATAATAATTTGTGCACAATAATGGTCGATAATTCTTTTGGTTGTAATATGAAGATATGGGACACAATTAGATGAATAATAATGATGATGAAATAATATTATAATAAATATAATAATAACAAGCCGAAAATGTTATATTTCATAAAAGGAGATTCCAAAAGATAAATCTAATGTGAAGTTTGTGTTCCTTAGATCGCAAATTAACTTGGGAGTCAATTTTCACATTATTTGCATCATAATAACTACCCTAATTTCTTTTAGGAAAGAAAATAAGAGTTTTCCTTCAAAATTTGAGATAAACAATTTAATGATTCCAAAAGTGGAAAATAACCTTAGATTCATAATCTACACACTAAAATATGTTGTTGGGTGAATTTTCACTCAATTTAGAGACTATTTGATTAAAACGTTAAATTAGGAGAGAGAGTGTGTAGAACCTTCAAATTATTAAATAAATGTACAAACAACTTCAACATGTAAAATTGATTGCAAATTCGTATTCAACACACTAAAGATTACTTGTGGATGAAGATTCATCAAATTTGGATAATTCTAATGTCATTAATGCACGAGGAAAGAGAAACTAAGATTTGATTCATTAATGCATCAAAAATCTTCAAAAAGAATATCTAATTTCATAATTAGAATCTATATGCCTTAATTGGCATTTGTGCAAAATTTTACTTAAATTGGATAATGTTTAGACCCTCAATTTGATTTGGGAGAGAAAATACAAAGTAAAACCCCTAATTTGGTGAATGTTGTGTTTAATACAGTTTTCAGTTGTTTTCTCTGTCACTCCCTTTCTTTTGTGTTCCCATGTGCAATTTCTGATTCAACATCCCACAGTTCCACTGCATTTTCCTCAAAGTACCCAGACCTATCCAGTGATCCCGATTTTCTCTCCCTCGCCCGATGTTTCCTTTCTCACGATACTACAGTAGCTGTGATTTCCTCTCTATGCTATCTCACTCCTCTATGCACCTTTCTCTTCCTTTTCACTTCCTTTAGCTTCCTATCTCATTTTCAATTTGTTTGACCCCAAACTCTAGGGGAATTCATCACTGCAACGTCCTAGTCGATGAGGGACTTTGTCGGTCCCCTATTTCCCATTGTCAATGGGATTCTTAGTCGCTTCGTGGCTTTCTGGCTATATAGGTCCCTACACAAGCTATATTATACACCCCTGAATCCATCTCCAAGCCTCCATTCAGCTTTGGTTGCTCCATATCTACTCTCCCCATCTTCGACGGTGAAGTGTTTGTTCCACGGAGCTTGCCAACATAGTTTTGAAGGTGGGGTCTCGTCGTGAGGGTGTGGTTTGCATCCTGAAGCCTTGACGAACCTTTCTCTAGCATCGATTTTTCCTGTTGAGGTATTTATCCATGTTTCCCTCTTTTTCTCCACATCTTTTATGTTTTGGTCTCACTAAAAATGGGTTACTTTGGCAAGCGGTGTTCACTCCTCTTCGTGTGTCTATGTTTCCTATAGGCTAATGAGTGGTTGTAATCATCGATTTTGGTTCTGGTTTGCCGATGTTTATTCTTCGAGCTGATACTCTTCCTACTTCCATGGTGGGATCTTTTGAGAGCATTCCCTTGCCTCTTCAGGACATGATTAAGGGGTCTCTGAGGCCATAAATATCAGAAGGAGGTGAGGCTGGTAGTATGTAATAATTTTTTGTCCTTTGTTTCAATCGAATCCTGGAGCTATGGAGCTCGTTGTTTTTTCTAGTGATGGTAGTCACACGAAGCATGATAGGATGAATATGAGTATCTGACAATTTACATCTCTACCCTCTTTTGGTTTTCGATCAGTTTTGGATTTGAGGGTACTATTGTCATTGCATCTCTGGTTCTCTCCTCAGATCACAATGTTCTTGGGTTTTCCATGCGTCTGGTTAGCTAAAGTCTCAAGCCATGTGGTCAGGCCTGATTGGGCCATTTTTACACGTGGATATATATATATATATATATATATATATATATATATATATATATCTGTGTGTGTGTGTGGCCTTAAAAAGGTTTTCTGATTGGTCGATTTTCAAAAATTCATATTTATAGCTCAAAAAAATAAAATAAAATATGTCCCGAGATTGAAAAAATAAGCTTTCTAATGGTACTAGTTTTGTTGCCAAAATCTAATGTTGAAAATATGTGATTTTAATGGATTTTTCCTAAATAAGTAGTAACTTGCACAATTCATAAGTAATAATCTATAAGTCAAAAAAATATAGCAAAATATGTTTTGAACTCAAAAAAAGATAATCTAAAAGATGGAGTGGTTTTGATAACCTAATTCACTAATATTAAAAAGGCAATTTTTAGGGTTTATGCAATTAATGTAAACCTAACCCTAATTTCACATACACGATTAATAGGTGCTATGGAGACCTCGACTTGGATCTAGATCTAACTTGGACTTGTATAGACTCTGAAGTGAGGTATGATTGCATCCCACACTATTTCTATATTGATAAATTAATCTAATTTTATCCTCTCTCGTAGTATGTTTGAATCTCCTATTATTTTTGATGAGAAATTCACCTATTTTCTTCTTTCTCCCGGTCCTATGGACATTAGCTTACACGTTATCCCTTTTTCTTTGAAAATTATGGTTCATTTGAAGTACCCTATGTTGTTTCTAATCTTGTGATCATATTTGGACATTCTCTTGGTCTCTTTCTTATACATTGTTCATGTTGGAACACTACTTAATGATATGTGATATCTTTTGTCACTTGTATGGTGAAGTTTATGTTGTCCATTAGTATCTTGGAAACTTTTTGTATAATCTAACTATACTTTCTACTTGCCTCTACAATAAACATGCTATGTGATTCAGTAGCACCGAAGTAGTGTAATTGCATTGGTTTTTGGACAGTATGCCCATGTTATTATTGGGATGGAGGTGGTAGTGCCTCATGCCCAGGTTTCAAGTTTTTGAGGCTTGACCCAACTTTTATATATATTGGGAGTGGAAATATGTCATCTCTATTAGGTTTCATGTTTTTGAGACTTGGCTGCTTTTGTTTTTATATTGTTCTAGTGTTATTTTGATCTCACATGCATGCAGGTTGATGATTATTGGGTGTGTGCCCTAATTCTTTATATGTGCTAGTATGACACCAATTTTATTTGTTTGGTTATGGCAAGTATCACTTTTGTTGTTGTTCTTTCTTTTATGCCCGATTGGGTAGTGCTTTTCTTTTTCATGGGAAGCCTTTATATTTTTTGCCCTTTATTCCATATATTGCTCAATTTCCTATTTAGTATGCACATACCGACCTTTGCTGATGTCTTTTACTTTTCTATTCTTGTTGGGGTATTCTTACAATCCTAGGTGAAGGGTATGGAGGACATAGCATAAAGATATGGACATAGCTTAAGAGTTAAAGCTTGGACACAAACTTGTTATGGTTTAGATTTCCTCTACTTAGCTCAATATGTTGAATCTTACATGTAAACCCTATGAGGGAGATTATGATGTATTTTTGTAATCTTTTGTGAAGAATTGAATATAATATTTATTTTTATTGCACTGCTATACTTTGTTTGTCTTGATTACCATTAATTAATATTTGAAAATTTTACACCCACTCCAAGATACCTTTTGGGTGTGTTTGGATTGGACGTTCTATTCTTCAAAATTTTAGTAGGGAGTGGATCATCTCTGGGTCCCACTCCTTACACCCTTTGCCACTAGGTACACTGAGAGAATCATTCATAGAGTCCTAGGCTAGTGTGGTTGTGATGGAATTATACATATACCATAGTCAATTGGACCTCATAAGGTTGGGTAGGGATTATAGAGAGACTAGTTCCTCAATGTACACCCTATACACCCACGTTCAACTAATATAATATGTGACAATTTGCCATCATCCCACTATGTTGTTTGGTTAGATAATATAGTTTGATTTAATTTGTTGCATTATATGACCCTGACTATATTTATAGTCACATCTACCCCCAAACAACCCACTTCCCTAATTAATTGCCTAAAAACCTATTTTCTCTCTTCTCCTTAGATAGTGTTAACTTAGCTAACTTCCTTGCTTGTTTAGTTAGTCAATTGCCTTAATCATGTTAGTTTTTCTTTGCTAGAGTGGTTAGATCTTGTCTTTCGTCTTCTCTATTAGATTTTGTTAGTTTGTTTCAGTGCTTGCCTTGTTAGTGTAATTGTCAGCTTAGAGTAAGTAGTTGTTTGCTTATTGTCTTGTTTAGCTAAATTGTTCCCTTTAGTGCTAGTTAGGATTGATTTTGTTAGTGTAGAGTTGATTGCTATTATATTTTAGTGCAATGACTATTTATTGCTTAGTTAGACAATACATATATGTTTAGGGCTAACTTAGGTTTGTTTCTTACTATTTCCATTGCTTGATCACTTAATGTAACTCAAATCCCAAAGTCAAACCCTAAAAACCCTACACTATAAAATATGAAACCTAGTTAAAAAACCTAGATCTAGCTCCCCCATATATCCATGTGGATCAACCCTTAACTCACATGCTCTATACGAAAGTTGTACCCATGTATTTATGAGAGAAGTGTTATGTGTATTTGAGCATGTTGATTGGGTATATAGATTTTGTAATCCCATACTTGCACGAGAGAATCAAGCAATCTAGCATCATTGTTGAGGGGAGTGATGCTCGACCTAGCTAGTTTGTTTCACTTGGACTTTGGCTATTGCATCATCACTTATATTATTTGTTTATTTTGTTGTTCTTGCATTTAAGAATGCTAACTCTTCTTGATTTTGACACTAGTAGGTGATGTTGCACATTATATTGGAAGATATAGCTAATCCCAATGGAGTACCACCACCCCATTATGAGGCCCCCCGGGACCTCTTCATGACTAATTCCTTTTGGGGGCAGTTATACCTGTATTAAGACTGAAAGAGTGGAACCAAAGATACGAGAAATATTATCCGTTCCTCCAACCCTTGTGGGACTTTTTCCCAACCTTTCATGAAATATACACTCATACCCCTTATGAGCATATTGACACCTTCTTGGAATCATGTTCACTTTTCACACTCCCTCCATGAATGATGGCTTTGTTTGCCTTTGGATCTTTCCTTTCTCTCTAATATAGATGACCAACGATTGGCACGATCCTAAAATAGATATCATGAATTGGAACAATATGAAGATTCCTTTTTGAAAAACATATTATATTTCAAGGTTAACACAAATGTGACATGCAATGTCAATTTTATCCAAATGGATAACAAAATATGTAATGATCTCGGGAAAGGTTTAATAGGATGTTGAGAGAGTGCCCTCACCGTGACATTCCCTCGTGGTAACTCGTTCAATATATTTAATATGGTGTCTAAATTTTGGGTCAAGCTTCACCAGATTCTTCTTGTGGAGGTACTTTCATGGCTAAACCCCCAAGCATTTGGCCCTTATTCGAACATAGACATTTTCTGGTACAAAGCCTATAGTGTAGTTAGTGATTGTGGCCATGCCAATGGTGTGACACCTTCAGTTTCTAATGATTCAAGCCTACAATGATGAATATTCTTGAAATAATGAACATGAACAAGCAACAAATAGGAATTTCTTCTAATCATCATGTCAATCCTATTGAATCTTTTAGTGAAGAAGTGAAGGCCCTTGTCTCTTATATCAACCAACAAAAGAGTCCAATGTATAGTTTGAGGTTTGAATATGACGTTCTATCTAATCTAAATGCATTTGATGATTTGAAGTATAAGATATCTACATAACATTGGAATATTAGTAGACTTGAGCAACGAATTGGGCAATTTTCCTCAACACTTGCTCTCCATGTGATAGGAACTTTATATACAATCCATGGGAAATTTGAACAACTTTAGTTTGTTGGTGTGTACCCCTAAATATCCTTACATCCCTCACAAGTACAAGTGCTACTATATCACCAACACCAAGGACCATCACACCCATACACACCCATTCCTCCACCACAACCACCATTCAACTACCAACACCCCCTCAACCACCTCATTAACCCCACCAAGTCATTCCTCCTCGACATGGGCATGGCCATGAGAAGCAATCCTACCAAGAACCACCATCACTCCAATCCATTCCTACACCACCACCTCCATCACATTCTCAACAAGGGTATGTCTATCTACATGTCCAATCATCATCCCCTCCACAAAGGCAATCTAATGATTCATTCCTCCTTTTCTCTTCTCCAGAGTATATAAAGGATGCTACTACTATAAGGAAAGGCCATTGAGATGCCAAGGCAGGTTGTTGGAAGTCATATTGTGATAGATGACAAAGTTGATACTATGACTCCAATGGTTGATGATACCAAATAGTGATACTGAATGACACAATGGCAACATTTACTCATGTTGACTTGCAAAGAAATGAGACAGTTTCACCAGATGGTCCTATGTAGAAATAGTTCACATGTATGTCTAGAGAGCCAATCATACGATGATTGACACGAGGCATGAGATACCTCATTTGATAAATATGTAGGTGATTCCATCGATTACGTTTCAATCATGAGATGATGACACAAACGTGGTAGATGTCTAAAGAATGATGTTACTTGATGACATATGTCGTCAAGTTCAGGAGCTGAACAATGCGATCATATGCATGTTAAGAGTACATACATTCTTGTTATGTCCCTGGTTAGATATTAATGTGGAATCAAAAGAGACAACAATAATACATAAAACTGGAGTGTGTTTTGGTTGATGACAGAATCTCATTAGTCATGATATGTGATATCAAACCAAACACATAGGTACTTTTTATGGAACAATGTGACGGACATACCCACCTTGAGATTGATACATGGATACCATGCAATGGTACTCAAAATTATCTCTAATAGTGATAGCAGTAATTGTGGTTCTTATACCTAAAATCACTACGCTCATCACATGTTGTTCGTTGTACTATGAAATCATCCAATGTGACCTTGAATAAGGGTTACCATAAAGGTGATGCTCAGGTACACTGAGAGACATGTGGATTGAGTGTGGGTGATGTAGATGGGATTTGTCCCTCCTACAAGAGATTGATATCCATGCCACTTGATAAGTGAGACTGAGAAACGTATGGACATACTCGTGTGACTCAATATATGATATGTGAGCTAACATGCATCTCACACATTCTGCTCTAGTTTAAGGAACATGGATTGAACATTGAGAGGATGATGATTCCATGCCTCGAGTTCAATCTAGATATAATAGATAAGGGAACTATATGATCACGATAACACTGATCCCTAATTATAAGTTGAAGTTGTTCTCCAACTTTCCAAATTACTTGGGTAGCAATGATGTGTTGCTAGATACTACTCATTGCTTGTGATGTCATAAATTGGTTATTGACATTCACTGCCAACATAAATTGGGACTTATAGGGTCACACACATAGGATGCAATTGGAATAGGACTTTATTCATGAATAATGTCTAACTTAGTTACTAAAATGTTTAGGTATTCAAATTAAGCAACTGAGGTTGAAAATTGACTGACTGGACTATGAACCGACTAGTTCAAGTGTTGAACTGATTAATTCAAGTACGGGTCAATTCAAACAACATTGGCTGAATATTGTCTGAGCTAGAAAATGAAACAACCATTTCACAAGTGAAGCGACCCTTTCATGATATGAAACGAGTGTTTCATGATATGAAATAACCATTTTAAAATTGAAACGATCGGCTCATCATCTAGATTGCCCAATTCAATTATCAATTCAATTGGATAAAGGATTGAAGTTGATGTCATGATTGTGCATTAATTGAATATTGAATGCTAGTGTGTTTGAAAATAGGAAAACGTACGAGCCGACCGGTTTAAGGATTGAACCTATGGGTTCACATGCGAACCAACCAGTTCAATAGTGAACTAACCAGTTCACCATTTGTAACTTTTGTGAAATTCATGAAAATGTCTCTTCGACTCCTAGATGGACTGGAAACTATGACCATGCCCTCCTATAAATAGAGGGATGCTGGGGGCTTCCCAGACACAATAATATGTTATGACAATTGTTATCCTCTTTGGTTGTGGTAACCAAGAGAGTCTGAGTAAGTCCTACTTGTGAAAGGGAGGGACATCAATGGAGGGACAATTGGGATAACAAATCAACTCTAGCAGGTTGGCATTCGAAGGGACAACTTCTTCCCATTGGATTTGGTAGCACAACATATAGTTTTTGCTGGTCCTCATAGACTACATAGAGGTGAGGAGGCATTTTCCACCCGCTAGGAGGACAACAACCACCATCGTATGTGGTGGTGTTGCTTCGACAATTGTCCATGTGCAACTTGTGAAAGAAGCACACCACTGCAAGAGTTGGTACTAGACTTTCTCTAGGACCATGTATATATCTTGATACCCTCCTTCCTAGATAGATCATTACTGATGGGATCTTGCTTATTAGGGAATCATGCATTAATTTTTTTTGTTTCTACTGCCTTATCGCTCGCCCTAGTTTTCCAACAATGGTATCATAGCCACGTTAATTTACGATGTATCAATGATTTAAATTGATGTGATCAGATTTATTTTATTGCATACTATATGAATATTAAAATGATTAATGTGCATATCTGATTAAATATCATATACGATCCTACAAATACACACACATTGCCTTAAACTTGTTTTGATGGTGATTGGAAGCATGGTTATAGCCTATACCCCCTGGACTTGTATGCTTGGTTGAATGGTTTTTATTCCTATTTACATCCTAGTCTACATACTGAGCCTCTCTCTCCTTTTCCATATGTAAAAGTATTAATTCTTTGCTTCCTATGCTCCCCTCGAATGTAACTCGAGGTTTTTCTATGACAATGTAATATGTTAATATGATTAACATAGTTTCGTCTCCTATTATGGCAAAGAAGATGTTATGCACTAGATGAACCAACTATATCAGATGACAAACTGATTGGTTGGAGGACGGAGGAAGCAATATAGCAAGAAAAATCGATTGACTGGTGGCCCAACTGGTCGCATGGAGGAGTCCAGATGACATTTGAACTAGAGAACCAGGCGTCCATTTCAAGAAACCAACCAACTGATCAGGAAGCCTACCAATCAGCTCAAGAGTTAAATCAATTGACCCGAAATGGTTCCAGCACAAATCTGCATTAGCAACAGGTTGCTACATATGATGTGAACCTTAAGTGGTAGTAATTTCTTATGGCTCCAAGGAATCAAATAGAAAGGCAATAACCATAGCTTGTGTATTTTAATTTCATGGTTTCGTTGTGGTTATAACATGTATATGATACATACTATCAGTATGTGGTGATTAGATATGTAATGTATTTATATAAATCCCTCAATATAGGATTAAGTCTTAGGTGCTTTCCATAAGCAACACAAATGAAAAACTTGATTGACTAAGCATATGTTACACCAAAGCATGATGCGATGTCCATCCTGTGGAAGTGTGATGGTAGATATGCAGATCTGCCAAAGTGAGGTGCATATTTTATCATGTTGGTTTTTGGGTCAGACTTAACAAGGTGATCTTAATGAGATTAAGTACCTAGAAGCATACAAATGGATTGTGACAAAGAGTTGTGCACACCATATATCTAAGAGTTGCATGAGATGCAATTGACAAATGTTGTCTACCTAAATAGTCAAGTTGTGGGTGATCAACCAAAGTTGACTCGTGATTTAATGATATATATCTTGGCCCACTAGAAGGTTGTATGTTGCAATATTATGAATTGATAAGTGAGGGTTATCAATTTAAACAAAATAGTGGGAGAGATAATTGCTTAAAAGCCTAATTAATATCATCTATGTTATCAAATCAAATTAATCAAAAGTGTTTTGATAAATTGCAAATTTCTTCTGTAGATACAAATGTCAAACAAATCATCGTTGCGATCAGCTCTTAATAAGAACAGTCTAAATGGAACAAACTTCCATGACTATTTCTAGAATTTGAGAATGATTCTCAATGATGAGCATAAGCTCTATGTCTTGTATGTACTGGTGCTAGATGAACCTACTCCTAATGCACCTAGGGCTGAGGTGGATGCTTATTGGAAGCATGACAATGATGCATTGGACATTGAGCATCTTAGGCTATGCTATATGAATTATGAGTTGCACTAACAACATGAAGACATGGTATTCTTGAGATGGTGATGAATACATTTTCATCATGATTCTCAGTCACCTTTTTGGGACCAATTCGATTCAATACTTTTGATTTCATCTCCTAAATCTCACAAAATGCAAGATTTCTTAACTGATTCAATTATCAAGATTATTAACTAGATTTATATTGATTTTGTGCAAGTAATGATGAGGCTCAACCATCATATGGAATTCACTCCAGATCTTCTCATCCTTGGTCTTGACTAAATAGTTTTGACCAAGCAGTCTCGACCCCAAACGGTCTCTGCCAGTCATCCATACGATTTCTAGACTGTTTGGTGGCATACAGTTTCAAGACGATTTAGCAGCATACAATTTCAAGATCGTTTGGAGCCATACAGTCTCAAGACCGATAGGCCAGTCACTCTCAAGACCGTTTGGGTGCCAAGACTGATCAATCAAGTGAAGACCATTTGGTGCACATCTGCAGACCGTATGGACACGAATGATCCAAAAACCATTTGGATCGACAAGACCGTGCAAGCCTCATCAGTCCTCAAGACTAGTTGGAGTCAAGACCGATTGGAACCCATCAGTCTTCAAGACTGTTTGCATCTCCAAACCATTTGGACTCAAGACCAGTTGAAGTAGAAACCGTTTGAGGTAGAGATCGATGGACTACAGACCGTTTGCCCAAGACTATTTGGATTTGTACGGTCTTCAAGATGTATGGTCATAGATTTACAAGACCGATCAGAGGTAGAGACTGTTAAAGACAAGACCGTTTGGATGTCAAACGGTCTCCAAGACCATTTTGATGTCAAATGGTCTCAAAGACCATTTGCTCCAAACCATTTGGAGTAGACTTACAACAAAAACACGAGGACCAAACCCAAGCCTATAAATAGGACCACAAGGGTCCTCATTTGGGCATTGATCCCAGGATGCTGACAGGCTGCCTGAGTAAAGGTTCGGTCCCTCCTTCCACGCTGCTCCTCTTGCTGCGAGCAAGGAGGTCAAGAGGAGAAGAAGGCGGAAAAGAAGATCTGCCCGGTCTGCCTTGGTGGCCCTTCCTCAAGATCTGCCCCGACACGATGTAGAGGATTGCATCATCTTCACCGAGCTGCGACTACCTTATACATCATGCTCATGGCAGAATCCTCCTTCTCTCTTGTTCTTCTTGTTTCTTGCATCATGAGCGAGTAGTTCCTTTTCGCTGGGGTGTGGGGACTAGCCCCGCTTCCCATGCTTTCATGTCTTTTCATAAAACATTCCAATGTAATGTATATACCTGTTCATTTTGTTGTTAATCGATAATGTTTGTAGATTGGTTACCTGCTTGCTTTCATCTTGTTCTTCACTATGTTGTGATAATTTCTATATGTAGGGGTAAAATGTCGATTAATGAAGTTGACTCTCAAACTAGAAATAGAATGAGATTCCTTGAGGTCGTAAGTGTATGATCCGAGAGGGGACGAGCCATCTAGCATACAGTGGCACTTCTGTGGCCTAAACATCCCTTAGGGAGGGCCACAACCTTAGTTGGATTTTGTATCTTCTTTGTTAATTGTTGATGTTTACTTGTAGATTAATCACCTTATTGCTTGTCGATTAGCGCATTTGACTCCTTAATGAGAACTTCTGATAGGATTCATTGAGGTTGTAAGTGTGTGATCCGTGAGGGGATGAGCCATCTAGCCTACGGTGATGCTTCTATGGTCTATACATCCCTTAAGGAGGACCTCAGCCTCAGTTGGATTTTGTATCTTTGGATCCGTAAGTATGTGATCCGAATGGTGACGAGACATCTGATGCCTAAGGTGATGCTTACGCAGACCTAACCCCCGTATGGGGGGTTTTGCAGTAGCTCTATTTGGATAGTTATATCCAGTGTTCAGAAAAGCGCTATTCGGTGTATGGGCGGACGGGGGCACTGAATAGAGTATATGCGGTATGCAGGAGTATATGCGGTTTTGGATTTTTTTAATAAATTAATATATCTATGTATATTTATATATCATTCATATAGAATTATATATCACATTGAACAATTACATATAAGGACAACATATAATGATTAATTAGAAGAAAGGGAGCAGCAATATCATATAAATATTTAATTAGAAACAACAAAAATATCATATAAATTTCATTTCTTCAAGTCCATGTATGTGTGTTTGGAAAAGCGGTGATTAAGCGGCCGCATAAGCGGGTAATCAGCCGCATAATCGGGCCTGGACTGATTATTATTCTGCTTTGACATATGCGGTGCAGTCCCCTGTCCGAACTGTATGCGGCCGCACGGACCGATTTCCTGAACACTGGTTATATCTTGCCTGGATGTTATTTGTTTGGATGTGTTTGCATGTGTAGTGGTGGTGAAACCCGATACCATCCTAGAAATTCCATCTCATTAATCTAGATCCATCTTTAATTCCGCTCTTTACTTTCTTGCAATTAGTTTAATTAACCTCAAATCAACCAATCATTCTAAATATTAGTCTTACTTGAGCTAGATTCGACCGACAAAGATTCTTAAAAATGTTGTTCTTTGGGATTTGATCCTTAACTATACTGCGATAAGACCCGTCCTCTTGTGGGTGGTATTATTGCACAAAGGTTTTGGTAAAAGCTCAGGGATCTCAGTCCCGAGTGAGTTTGTTAGTGCGATAATATTTCACATCAAATTCTGGCACCATTGCCAGGGACAACGGAATCAGTTAGTTAAATCTAGTTCTTTTAAGGCTAATTTAGGTTTTTGTTTTTCTTTTGTTACAATCAATCATCTACTTGAATTTTACTCTACTCCATCAATCTTACTTCAGATATTTTCAATTTCAGGAACCACCAAAGACTGGTGTATGTACTATTTGAACAGTCCCAGACTCATTGCCAGCTTTGATCCGGAGATAGACATAACCTTTCATCATCAAAATAGAGAGAACCAAGTAAGAATGGCTCAAGAAGAGGAAATAGCCCGAAGGGTGGCTCAAGCCATCAATGCACAGAGAGAAAGACTCATGCAAGAAACTAGGGCTGCAGTTCAAGAAGAAATCCTAACAGCGCATGCAGTAGAACTACAAAAGGATCTTAGGGAGTTCTCAATCCCTAAAGCTGCTAATGTTCATCACCCAGTTCAACCTCCTCCCATCCATGCTCCCAATTTTAAGATAAGGGCACATTGGATTACCTTGCTTCAAAACAACCCATTCTATGGTAAACAAGGTGAAGATAGTCAAGAACACCTTCTGAGGTTTATTGATATCTGTGCTATGACAAAGTAAAATAGAGTTTCAGACGATGCCATTCCACTCCGTCTCTTCAAGTATTCTCTTTCTGATAGAGCTATAAGTTGGTACAATTACTTGCAATGTGAACCCATAACTACTTGGGAACAACTTCAAAACACTTTTCTAGAAAAGTTCTACCCTCCTTCTCTCACCTATGAAATTAGGGGTCGTATAACAATGTTCACTCAAGCCCCTGGAGAAACCCTTGCTGAAGCATGGGAAAGATATAAAGATCTTCTACGCAAGTGTCCACACCATGGAATCCCAAAGAATCAACTCATTGAAATCTTCTATAGGGGTGTGGACGACGATATCAAGAGGTTCTTAGACTCCTCATATGGAGGAAACTTCATGCGTCAAAGTTATGACAACGCATGGAAGGTTGTCACCCTTGGATATGAAAATCAAGCTAATTGGGGTAGGTCTGTAGGCAAAGGAGTGTTGAAGGTGGCTATGGCTGAAGCTACTTCTGAGTACAAGTCTATCGCTGAAACCCTCAAACTCTTAGTCGTGAAGCAAGACCATATTGAATCATCCCTTGCTGCTTTTGAAAGAAGACACTCACTCCCACAACCATAAGAAAAGATAAAGTCAGCTTCATTGTTCTGTGAAGCACGTAAAAGAACTGATCATTCTACGCTAGTCTGCAATGTTATCTACAATGTTGTTCTAAGCAATGCGTACGGTCAAGGAGATAATGGTCAAATGGAAAACCTTAATGCTGTCAACACCATCCCTGGTCAAGGATATTACAATTCGAACCAGAATAAGAACCATCCTGGTTTTCAATATGGAAATCCTTCAGGAGCAGAAAACTCACAACAACTTGGTCCAAACAATCAACAATGTGGCCCACCGGGATTCCAGTATAATCAACAATAGAATTTTAGGAATCAAGGAAACTTTAGGGGCAATTTTTAGAATAGGAACTTCAACAATTATCAGAAAAACCCTCAGTTCCAAAATCTTAACCAAGTTATTTATCAACAACAAGGGCAACAATCATGTCCCATCCCTCCTGATGACAAGCTAATGACCATTGAAAAGATGTTGCGCTCACAACAAAACTTGATAGCTAACCAACAAACTATGTTTGCTAACCAACAAGCCCATCAAAAGGCTATTGAATCTCAATTAGCTCAACTTGCAACTGGTATGAAATTACCTACTGGAGCTTTTGCTGGCCAACCAGAGAACAACCCTAAACATTCTGAGCGATTGAAGGCTGTTATGACTCATTCTGGTAGTATATATCCCAACCCTCCTGTCAAGACCCCAACGGTTGTAATATATGAACAAGACCAGGTGAATGATCAAATTGATGAATAACCTGAATCGACCCCGAAGGAGCAACCAAAAATTGATAAGACAGACAGAAAAATTTGTGAAACCTACTACAGAAGAGGAAGAAGAAACACCAGAAACTGATATCCCTGTGTACAAGCCTTGTATACCTTTCCCAACTCGTTTGAGGAAGACCAAACTTGACACTCAATTCAACAAGTTCAAGGAATCCATGAAAAAGCTTCATGTTGATATACCTTTTCTAGATGCGCTGGCTGAGATACCAGCTTGAACAAAGTACTTGAAGTCACTTCTAATAAGAAAATATATCACTGAGGAATATGAGATAGTAAAGTTAGCGACAACCACTTCAGACATCATCCAGAGTAAGATGCCCAAGAAGCAGAAAGATCCATGATCTTTTGGAATCTCTTGCCATATTGGTGATTCTTCATGTAAGAAGGGATTGGTAGATCTTAGTGTTGGGTTTTAGAGGAGGTAGAGAAGCAGCGGAAATAAAAATTTTATCCCCAAAACCCAGAACAAAAGGAATCGCATCAACGTCTATATAATAGGAAAGATGGTTTGTGGATGCATACCTTGTCCTGAGGCTTGCTCGGCGACTGTACCTCGCGCCTTGTGCGGTCTTCACCTCCAGTCTTGGATGGTGTCTGTGCAACTCCTGGTCACACCGGGATTGAAGACTCCTGGTCTCACCAGGACTGTCGGAATTGACAGTTGTCCTCTAAGCGACAGAGGTCTCCCGCCTCTGCAGTCGTCCACACGGACTTCCTGGAACTCTGATCTCCTTGTCGCATAAGGAACCAGAAGGAGTCACACCCTCCTATCGGCATACTAGTCGCCAACACACTCTCCTTCTGCCAGTTGCAACTGCATTTGTCTTTCCCTTACTGCGCCTCCCTTTTTCGGGTAGCACTTGCTCGGGCTCTCTCGGTTACCAAAACCAGAGAGAATGACAACTTTGCAGAGCAACGGGTTGCACTGAGTTGTTGTTTGAGAAGTCCCCAATACCCCTATATATAGGAGGGTCATGGGACAGGGTTCTCCATCCCGGGTAATGCGGGACTAAAGCAGGAATAGAAGGGTTCGAGATTTTCCACAAAAAACAACCAACTCGCAACTTGAACCGATCGTTTCACAACTGAAACGGTCAGTTGGGGACCTGAACCGATCGGTTGACACCTCAACCGATCGGTTGGGACCCATGAGCCGGTCGGTTCACTTCTGAACTGGTCAGTTCGTGGTCCTGACCAGTTCCCGATTGACTTTCCTTCTTTTGTTTCTAATTGGTATCGAATACCAATCCTTGTTCCAATCAAATTGGGAAAGTGAAACACAAGGAAAATTCTCACCAATCTTACTTTCCCAACTTGCCCAGTTGTAAAGTTGAACCAATCATTTCAACACTTGAAGCAATCATTCACCCTATCCATGAGCCGATCGACTCACCACCTGAGCTGATCGGTTCACCAAGATGAATCGATCGGTTCATCAGATGAGCCGATCGGTTGGGAGTACAGACTGTGCAGTATCAGTCAATTGCGGTTTCAATCAATCTGATACTCTGATCAATCAGTCCAACACCTTGAACACTATGATACTGAGCTATCAATTGATTGAGTGTTTAATTGAACTACGAAACTCCTTTAGTAATCAATCTAAACATTGTTTGTGGACAAAACTCCTTTTCCAGGTTAAATCCTGTGTGTGTGACCCTACAGGTCCATTTCACATTGGCAGTGAAAGTCCATAACACTTATGACTTCACAAGCAAAGAGCGGTGCCTAGTCACACATCAGTAATACCCAAGTGAAATAGAAAGTTGGAGAACAACTTTCAATCCTACAATCTGTGAATGGTGTTATAGTGAATGTATAATTCCTTTGTCACTGATATCCTGAATGAACTCGAGGCATGGAACAGTCATCCTATCAACATTCATTCATTTCCTTGATCTCAGAGCAGACTGGGTGAGATGTGTGTGACATCAATATCACATATTGATTCACACGTGCATGCGCATGTCTTTCTCAATCCTACTCATCAAGTGGCCAAGGACATCAAACTCCCTCAGGAGGGACAAATCCCATATCTATCACTCACCCCTCAAAAGCCCCATGTGTCAAAGACACCCAATCATCACCTTTATAACAACCCATGTTTCAGGACTGCATTTGATGATGTCAAAGTGTACCCAACGACATGTGTTGAGTGTAGTGATTTCAGGTTTAAGAATCACACTCACCACCATCACTGTGAGAGTTGACTGTGACTACCAAGTCATGGTTCCATGTGTCACTCTCATGGTGGGTCTGTCCGGTATCTTATTCTCTAACATGTACCTATGTGACTGGTTTGATATCACTATATCATGACTAATGAGATTTTGTCATCAACCAACACACAATCTAGTCTTTAGTGTTATTGATGTCTATGGTTATTTCCACAATAACAACTGACTATGGACCAAACAAGAATGTATACTCTTGACATCCGTATGATCTCATCATTTAGGTCCTTAACCTAAAAGCATACATCATTGAGTAAAACAATTCTTTAGACATCTATCATGTCACACCATCATCTCAGAAATAGTTTAAACATATAGATTGGAAATCACCTTTATTATTATTAAAATCATTTACAAAGTATCCCATTACAATCATAATATGACTTGCTCTATGGGAATACATACCAACAGACTCCCACTTGCACTTAGATCCAATCACCAAGGAACCTCAATCCTTATGATCTAGCATGACCATCATGCTTTTGCTGAGAAAGGGCCTTAGTCAGTGGATCAACTATGTTGTCTTCAATTGGTACTTTGCAAATCTTCACATCTCCTCGCTGTACGATCTCTCGTATGAGATGGAAGCGGCACAGTATGTGCTTGGACCGCTGATGTGATCTGGGCTCCTTAGGTTGTGCAATAGCTCCATTATTGTTACAATAAAGCTCAATTGCATCACAACTATGGGGAACTATACCAAGTTCAGAAATGAACTTCTTGATCCACACAGCCTCCTTTGCTGCATGTGAAGCAGCAATATACTCGGCCTCTGTAGTAGAATCGGCAACTATTTCTTGCTTGGAACTCTTCCAGCTCACAACTCCATTATTAAGGCAAAAAACAAATCCTGACTGCGATCTGTAATCATCTTTATCAGTTTGGAAGCTTGCATCGATGTAACCCTTTACAACCAGCTCTTCCTCACCGCCGTAAACAAGAAACTGATCCTTAGTCCTTTGCAAGTACTTGAGGATGTTCTTTACAACTATCCAGTGAGCATCCCCAAGATCTGACTGGTACCTGCTTGTCATGCTAAGAGCATACGAGACATCTGGGCGTGTGCACAACATAGCGTACATGATGGATCTGATGGCTGATGCATATGGAATCCCATTCATACGCTCCCTCTCTTCACAAGATTGGGGACATTGAGCTCTAGAGATGGTGACTCCATGTAGCATGGGGATGTTGCCTCTCTTTGAGTTCTCCATGCTGAATCGCTTCAGTACTTTGTCAATGTACGTGCTCTGAATTAGTCCGAGAAGCCTTCTAGATCTATCTCTATAGATCTTAATTCTTAGGATGTAGGATGCTTCTCCTAAGTCCTTCATTGAGAAAGTATTCCCAATCTAGGTCTTTACCTTCTCTAAGGCTAAGACATCATTCCCCATCAAAAGTATGTCATCCACATACAATATGAGGAATGTGGTCGAGCTCCCACTAACCTTCTTGTACACATAAGGTTCATCTTCATTTTGAATAAAGCCAAACACTTTGACTTCCTCATCAAATCGAAGATTCCAACTCCGAGATGCTTGCTTCAATCCATAGATTGACCTTTGCAACTTATAGACTTTATTGGCATTCTTTGGATCTACAAAACCTTCAGGCTGTGTCATGTACACATCCTCATTTATATTCCCGTTAAGGAATGCAGTTTTAACATCCATATGCCAAATCTCATAGTCATAATAAGCTGCAATAGCAAGCATGATCCTGATGGACTTAATCATGGCAACTGGAGAAAAGGTTTCGTCATAGTCAACACCTTGAACTTGTCGAAATCCCTTCGCAACCAATCTTCCTTTATAAGTTCGCTCATTGCCATCCATGTCGGTCTTTTTCTTGAAGACCCACTTGCACCCTATGGGTTTTACCCCTTCGGGTGGTTCCACCAAAGTCCATACTTTGTTGGAGTACATGGATTCCATCTCGGATCTCATGGCTTCAAGACATTTCTCAGAATCTGGTCCCTCCATAGCTTCTGCGTAGGTAGTTGGATCATCATCTATGATCAACTCACCACCTTCCTGAGTTACAAGGTATCCAAACCTCTCAGGTTCAAGGCGGGTCCTACTAGATCTACGAGGTCCTTGTGTTACCTGAGGAGAGTGAGATTCCACAACACCTTGTGAATCTCCATTTTCCTCTTATACATCAACCAGTTCTATGTTTTCTTGTTGGGCTTGAACCTCTTCAAGCTCTATTTTCCTCCCACTGCTTCCTTTGGAAATAAATTCCTTCTCTAGGAACACAGCTGTCCTGGCAACAAACACTTTATTGTTAGTAGGGTGGTATAGATAATATCCCCTCGTTTCCTTGGGGTATCCAACAAAATAACATTTATCAGATTTGGGTCCAAGCTTATTAGGAAACATTTTCCTAACGTAAGCCTCACACCCCCAAATCTTCAGAAAAGACAAATCGGGACGCTTCCCAGTCCATATCTCATATGGTGTCTTTTGAACCGATTTAGATGGTACTCGACTAAGTGTAAACGCGGCGGTTTCAAGAGCATGACCCCAGAAGGAAGTTGGAAGATCAGCAAAACTCATTATTGATCACACCATATCCAACAATGTGCGATTCCTTCTTTCAAACACACCATTATGCTATAGTGTTCCAGGCGGAGTCCATTGTGATACAATACCACAAGCTCGCAGAAGGTCCTCAAACTCCTGGCTTAAGTATTGCCCACCTCGTTCGGATCGAAGTGCCTTAATACTTTTACCAAGTTGGTTCTGTACTTCATTCATGAAATCCTTGAACCTTTCAAGGGTTTATGACTTATGCTTCATCATGTACACATAGCCATACCTACTGAAATCATCAGTGAAGGTAATGAAGTACTGATACCCATTTCTAGCATTAGTTCTAAAAGGCCCACATACATCAGTATGTATGAGTCCTAATAGATCACTAGCTCTCTAACCTTTACCTGAAAAGGGAGTCTTGGTCATCTTGCCCAACACACAAGAATCACATGTCTCTATTGATTCATAATCAAAAGAGTCTAGATAACCATCTTTGTGGAGTCTAGAAATGCGCTTCTCATTTATGTGCCCTAGACGACAATGCCAAAGATATGTTTCATTTGAGTTGTTGAGTTTTTGCCTTTTAGTGTTTACGTTGTATACATTGGTCTCTAGATCTATCAATTATAGACCACAAGACATTGGGGCAGTGCCATAGAAGATCCCATCTTTAGAAATAGAACAATTTCCATTCTTAATAAGAAATTCAAATCCATCCTTGTCCAAACAAGAGACGGAAATGATATTCCTATTTATGGCAGATACATAATAGCAGTTCTTCAACTCTATTATTAGCCCACTTGGTAGAGTTAACTTATAGGTTCCTACGGCACTGGTGGAAACCCTTGCCCTATTGGCAACATGTAGTTCAACCTCGCCTTTCCCCAAAGGCCTACTTCTCTTAAGATCCTTCACATTTGAACAAATGTGAGATCCTCATCCGGTATCAAGTACTGTTACAACCCCAATTTTGGGTTCATTTGCTGAGAAATATAATTTCTCATATTAAGGATATTTGAATGAATAAATGATATAATCTATTTTGAATAAATGGATTTTGTTTATAATAGCCTTGATGATTGCTTTGTGGGCTTTATTGGCTATTGGGCCCGAATAACAAGAAAATTCAATTCGTAAAGGAATAATTGAAAACATTGATGAAATGTGGAAAATAAGTAAAAAGAGGTATAAGTGAGCTATCTTTAGTGGGATTTCGTATCCCAAGAATTCCTAATGATAAAAGGAATACCAATGAGGAAAATAAAAGAGAAATAAAGAGAAATCCTCAAAAAGAGATATTTTAATAAGAAATAAACAAGATAATGGGAAATAATGAAGTTTAATGCATATAGATGCATCTAGAAGGATAATAAGTATCCTTGAAATAGGATTTCGAAATCCTGAAGTTTCTTGGGGTCCAAAGAGCCCCAATGAATAAGAAATATGGAGAAAATTCCAAAATTGCAAAATAAGAAGATAATTCATCAACGACTTTTTGATAATATCAAAAAGATAATGCTTTTTGCTTTAAGGAAATAGTTTTCATTGCCAAGGGATTATAAGGCAAGGCTGGAGATAATAAAAAGGATAATTTTCGTATTCTTAATTATCCATGAAATATGGTTACCCAAAAGATAATGAAGAGAGAGAGAGAGAAAGTAATGATTGTTTCTTAACTAAGGAGAATTATTTTCCTATTAAGAAAGGGACTTGTTTCCCTCTTGAGTGAAGTCTTGGGGTGTAAATACCTCCCCCCTATATAAGGGGAAGGGCCTTTGGCTGAGTTAAAATAAATCCAAGCAACCTTTTCTCTTCTCCTTCTCCTTCTTCATTACAAACCCTAGACCTTGTTGGCCGTTTCTTTCCCTCACGTTTAAGGAGTGTGCCAGAGGGCATGAGGGTCGTCGAGGGAGGAGTGAATCGTACCCAGAACCCCTCCTGGGGTGGCAAACCATGCGGAACCCGAGGTACCATAGGGACGTAGCTCCTTCACCTTCACGAAGAACCAAGTTTGTTCATGGGTTTTTCCATCGACCCCAGAACCTGGGATGACCACATATATCTTCCTCCATGTCTCCTTTACCTAGAACGCGGGTGGCAGCGCTAGAAGAAGGGTTTCCCATGGGTCCGAAGGTCGCCCTTCCTCTACACTGACCGGCGGGCATAGAAGCCTGAACCGAACCACCTCTGGCCACCAACTGCAGAATGGACACTCTCCTCAAGTCCGGTGAGGAGGAGGCGGTCCTTCTGGACCGTGCGTGGGACTCGAGAGGGAGAAGATGATCTGAGCCGGAGGTAGATCCGCGGCCATCGTCACGACAGATGGACGGAGCCCTGCTTCACGAGGTAGGGGATAATAAACTTAAAAGA
Source organism: Alisma plantago-aquatica (assembly GCA_963693085.1). Taxonomy (NCBI): domain Eukaryota; kingdom Viridiplantae; phylum Streptophyta; class Magnoliopsida; order Alismatales; family Alismataceae; genus Alisma; species Alisma plantago-aquatica. The sequence continues at coordinate 806,422,079 of OY856410.1, read as the reverse complement.
CGTGACTGCCCCTGGTGCGTGTGCACTAAGGGAGGGGCAGGGCGGTCCTTTAACACTTGCAAAGCCGGCTACTTAAGAATTTGGTTTCCCGCTGACGTGGCGAGCCGCCATTGGCTAAAAGGGTACTTTTAATGCAAAATTCATATCTCTCTAATGGTAGCTCGGATGAGTATGCATAAAATATGAAACTTGCTCAGAAAATCGAGAGGAATCTAAATAAAATATAATTGAAGCCTGATTCCTTATGAAATTCGAAAAGTAATGGAAGATATCAACTTTAATGCATTAATGTTTAAAGAACCCTATTTTGATATGATTAAAGCAATTAGTAGGGTTTAATAGATGATTAAAGTTTATATTAGCCTGTTAATGATAAAAAAGAACATTAGGCAGAAAAAGGATGAATTTTTGCACGTAATTAGTTTAATTGAAAGTCCATGTGCATGAATATGTTTTAATAAGCCTTGAAACCCTAATGTTGACTAATTCGAATATTAATGGCTTTAATTGATTAATTTCATGATTAAAGTTGGAATATGCTGAATCTAAGCTAATTCGAGCATTAAGTTTCTAAGTTGCGGATAAATGCCCTAAATGTAGTAATTAGGGTTTTCTGATGAATAAAAGATGGAATTATAACAAATCGAGTTCATATGGGATTTGGACCATAATGAACTATGAGTTAATGATAAATGCGTATAATGATCTTGTCATGGATTAAAAAGATAAAAATAGTAGCTTTAATAAAAAGAGGCTTAATGAGCTGAATTAATGGTTAATTATGCCTTTAATCCGAAATTGAGGATTAGATGTGGAAATAATTAGGGTTTTTGATCAATTGTGTTAAATTAGGGTTTAAAATAGTAAAAGATAAAAGGAAACCCAAATTGCAATGGAAACCCTAAAAGTGGCGTAGAAAGCCTAAGTCGGAATCCAAGTCTAGCTTTAAAATGTTCTAGATAAACTATAACACTTGGATGCCATGCATTAATTTCAGGATATGGTTGATTGATGGTTGCTTGTTCTTTATCCTTATTGCTTGGACACCAAGTTGCTCTGGATTAGGTATGTGGGTAATTATGAATAACCACTTTAGTTTCCCGATGGATTCCCAAATGTTTAATCGCATTGAATGCAACTAAACTGTTTGGATGTTCATATTGCAATTATAAAGTGATTATGACTATCACCATTTAATATAAATGTGTAAATCCTACACCTACATGCCACCCTAATGGAAGATGCCATAAAGGTCAGGCCCAGGAGGGTAGACCAATGGGCACCATGAGAGGTGACCCTAGACACCAAGCTCAGGAATGAGAAGGTGGTCGATGAGCAAGACTAAGGAGCACCATGAGAGGTGACTCCCAAACACCAAGCTCGGGATTGAGAAGGTGGCCTTAAGTCAAATCCAGGGTTAGGGCAAAAGCGGTGGGGATTGTCACATGGAAAATGTAAATTGACTTGTTAATTACTTTGATTGCAATACTTAAATTGTTAGACTTAATTGTGAAATTTTGGTTGCCTCCACATACCAGCAATTGCTGATCGATGTTTTGTTTGTCGGCGTTTTAGGTAATATCCTGAAAAACACAAACAGTAAATTGGCACATCATGAAATTAAGAAATAAAGTGCAAGGAGGATTAGATAGAGTATTTCAAGCTGTGGATAGTTAGATTCCCAAGTTTTATAAAGGTAAGTAAAAGTTTTAATTTTTGTACCCAATTCCAGTTTAGTTAGTAGAATTATATAATTATTGTTGATTATATGATGAACCTTTGATCCTGTAAATTGATTAATGGCTCTGACCTTCGAGTCTCCCTTAATTGGGGGTTACCGGGAGGCAGGGTCGTTACAATTGGTATCAGAGCGTAGGTTCTCCATCTAATCATCAATAATTATTAAATTTTACAAATTCTATAGAACCGAGGGAGTTATTAGAGGAGTGTCTGAAAGACTGAGGTGTCTAGAAAAGGATCACTTCTGGGGGCTGGCAAGATTTTCCTCCGCACCGCTAGTCGGAATACGAGGACTCCCAGATTGTGTGACTGCCTGGCCAAAGTCTTAGGGTATGAATCGAAATAAGATACCTTTAGGAATCTCTCATCTTGTTCATCCCCTCTCAACTCAAATTCTATTAAGGACCTTAAGGATTAGGGTTTCCTCTCTTCTCCTCACCCTCTTGAGGTATGGGTAAGGTTGATAAGGATTAAGGAATCCTCCACCAAATTAATAAAAAGCATGTAAATAAGATGTCATGGACATAAGCTTAATAGAGTAAGCATAAAAGGAATAAATACATGCTTAGGTCGTATGACATGAGTTGTCATAGTCCTCAGGAGAGACCTGAGGATAGACCTCCTTGTCAAGAGGATGAGTAAAGAGAGTTAGTCTTGGAGGTAGAGACCTCCCTTGAAGGTAGAGACCTTGCACATCCTTTGAGGATGATGTTAACCCTAACCCTAAGTGAAGGTTAGAGAGAGAGAGACATGATGAGATTAGATGTCATGGTAGATTGGGTGTTTGGATGGACATGCCTATGGTTTGTCATATGAGCCATGAGAGGTTAGATGGCCTATCACCTTTGGCACCCCAACCCTGAGAAGGATCGTGCATGTTTGAGCAAAGGATAGCTCCTTCCTGGATAAGGTTAGAGATGAACCTATATAAACCTTAGGGGCTATTGCAAGTAGGATATAGCTTGCACCCTGAGTACATCAGTAATGTGAGCAGTAGGTTAAAACTAAGGCCAGAAGGACATGATGGATGGCTTATGAGATAAGCATATGGATAATCTCGAGCCAAACATGAGTTGAGCATAGGCTTCACCCACATAGGGGTATGCTTGTGAGCATGGGCCTTCTCGGAGAGGGGACCTTTAGTAGTAGGGCTGGCTCTAGAGAGAGAAAGTAAGAACCCAACAGGTAAGTTGGAAGCTTAGGAACAGTGGATAGTAGAGGATGATGTGACCTAAGTGGATGATAGTGGTTTCCCTATGAAGGCTGATGATATCTTGGTTGCCTTTAGAGGAACCAAACCTTAGAGGGAGGATGTTGCTTCTGATACCTAGGGTATAAGTGGTTACTTGCTGGATGAAATAAAGAGTGCTTTAGACCCTGAGGAGGTTTAAGTAACCAGTTGTGAGGCTTTATACCTAGTTGGTTGCCCTGGAAGAGGACTCAACTCCGAAGCGTTGCTCGAGTAGAAAGATCATGGAAGTACATGACATACCTTGGACATGCTTGATTCATGGTTAAGAGGATGAGCATGTAGTTGGATATCCAAGGGTGAACCTAGGGTTCCTAGGCCTAATAGGGGAAGCAGTTTATCCGATGCTCATGATGAGATTTGAGTCTCTATAGTTTCAAGCATGGTACCCCCCATGTGTATAGGTAAAGGAAATCCCTTAAGTTAAGGGTAGGTTTGATGAACCCCTCACAGCTAAGTTGATCCAATGTTGAGGAAAGAGAACAAGTATGACCTAGCATAGTTAATAGGTGGTCTGCTTGTGCCCTAGTAGCTGCTAAGTTGGGCATGCTCATATGGATGTAAACCCTAAGGATGCTTGTGACCTTATTGTCAAGAGTAGTAGTTTCCTCCCATCCTGGGAGGGGGACCCTTTAGTTGGGAGTATACCAGTTTTGTTGGAGTTAAGATAACCTAAGGAGGTTTCATAGGATCTTGAGAAGCTAACTGAAGAGTACATGGCATGAGATTGAACCTATAGACCCATAGTTAACCATCTCTAAGTGCATATGGATGTGCTACCATGAAGGTAACCAGTATGGGACCTGACCAAGGTAGGCAGGTCGCCATGATCCCTGAGAAAGGATGAAAGTCAGTCATGAATGCAGAGAGGGATGATGAAGGATTGGGTAAGGTTCTAAGTTGAACATGTACTATGTTAGAATCCTAAGTCTATCCAAGGGTCAGGTAGGGATAAGACCGATGGAAGAAGGAGTTGCCTAATTCCCTAGTTGCACATGACCATAGGGTCGGGAGGTAACAACTATCATTGTATGAGGGCCATGGGTTAGGAGATTGATCACCTTCATGAACTCATGGGACCCAAAGGGCAGATGAGTAGGGCACTCTCTGATGCATAAGTGAAAAGGGATGACCCCAAAAGTGTCGGCTCCCTATAGACCTAGAGGAGAAGACCTAGGATTATGCTTAGACCAAGTAAGTCCGAGACCAGTTTTCCTGGAAGTAGTGTGGATATCATGATGTTTGTGATATAAAGACATAGGTGGCACGTTTCAACTTATATTTGAAAGTGTATTGCCAAGGTGGGTTGTGCCATCTCTAGTCTTGGAACAGGAAGAACTCTATATTTGGACTGCAGCCAAATGCTTATTTCCTCTTATTATGGGAGTGAGAGGTAGGACAGAACGCATGCCTTACACCAAGGATAGAGATGATGTAAGTTGGAATGTGGCTACAAGGTATGAGGATAGAGATGATAACATACCCTGGTGAAGTGAATGATACATGGATGGTTCGCAAACGCTAAGAGTATTAAGGAGATCATCTTGTGAGGACGTTTTATCTTGAACTAAGTGGATTTTTGCAAAGTGTTATAAGGAATCATAAGGTTGAGTTTGATCACCATGAGGATGAGCTCAGAGTTCTTTGATGAAGACAACCTTAGAGTTTGAGATGAGATGATAAGTATAATGCATGGAGGAGTATGTCCTCGACATTAACCAACACCTAAGGATAAGGAGTGGTAATGAATGCTCTGGTTGAGATATAGCTACCTAGTTTAGCCGGAAGCTAGAAGAAGTTGAGGTTATTCGACTAACCATATGTTTGGAGAGAAGATGTGTTTTGGCTAACACTCAGATGTAATAAGATATGCTGAACAAGTTAATGGTTGTTTGGTTAGCCAATTTAGTCCTTGATGTAGTGAAAGGATGGTGATAGAACCTCAGATACACTTCTTTGGATAGGAAGGTAATAAAACCCTTTTGAGAGTGGTTTAGGGTTTCCGAGGTATCGAGCTTGAGGAATCATAACGATACAAGAGGACATGATATACCTTGGTACTACAAAGATAGTAAGTGATGGTAGCATTCTGGATGCTTAAAACCAAGTTGCATGTAGCATGTGGCCATGCAAGTCAAGAGGTAAAGGACGAACACCATTAACCTAGTGCATGGATATAAAGTATAAAGAGTTCCCGAGAGGGAATGGGAGTTCATCACTATGGGTGTTGTGGTAAGTCTTCCCTAGACCTAGGAAGGTCAAGATGCAATATGGGTTATGGTAGATCACCTTACCTAGATGACATGAGAAAGATAGAGTATTGTCAAGAGACAAATCCGATTGAACTACTTATATGATAGAGATAGTTCAGATACACCATGATGCGAGTTCAAAAGTTCTTGAGTATGACCTAAAGGTTCACTTCCATGAGGTGGAAGTGGATACATGAAGAACTAGATGATAGTACTGCTTATCACCCCTAACTAATGAGTAGTATGATCCAGACTAGAGGGTCTGATGAGAGCAAGTGTGCTTGTTCAAGGTGATACAAAGAGACAATTCTTAAGAGGTGATGTTAACCACCATAGCCTTTATCGGGATGTAAGATGTTCCATAAGGAGGTAGTGTCGGTCACCACTTCATTAAGATGATGTTGGTGAAGGAGGCCTCGCGAAGGTCAGAAAAGAACCACAGTGTGTGCAGATGAAGTCGCTTGATTGAGCAATGGCTGAGAGAGAGCCCAAGGGTGACATGAGTCACGAGCTGATGCAAAGCAGACTGACATGCAGTTCACTATGGTGGAATATAATGTGAAAATCTGACCCCTCTGAACTACAGCTGAGAAAGCTGAGACCCCGATATATGGGTCCATTTGAGATGTATTGGTGGAGAAGGTTGTGTTTAGCCTTACCCCTCATGATAACATGATGTATAATGTGTAACATGAGTCCGATCTAGAGCACTATGTGAGGTACCCAAGCCATGTGTTGAGCCCTGAACCTATTTAGCTTTTGAGAGGCTGAAATGTCCTGAGTCACCTATGAGGGTACAATATACCAAGGTAAGAAAGAACTCAGATGAAAGAATATGATATAATTAAGGTTCTTGGGAAGAACCATGGAAAGGGTGAAGCCACATGGGAGCCCTGATGGACATAAGAAGACTTATCCTATTTGTTTGTTTGCTTGATGGAATTTTGAGGGTAAAATTCTTATAAGAGGGGAAGGATGTTACAACCCCAATTTTGGGTTCATTTGCTGAGAAATATAATTTCTCATATTAAGGATATTTGAATGAATAAATGATATAATCTATTTTGAATAAATGGATTTTGTTTATAATAGCCTTGATGATTGCTTTGTGGGCTTTATTGGCTATTGGGCCCAAATAACAAGAAAATTCAATTCGTAAAGGAATAATTGAAAACATTGATGAAATGTGGAAAATAAGTAAAAAGAGGTATAAGTGAGTTATCTTTAGTGGGATTTCATATCCCAAGAATTCCTAATGATAAAAGGAATACCAATGAGGAAAATAAAAGAGAAATAAAGAGAAATCCTCAAAAAGAGATATTTTAATAAGAAATAAACAAGATAATGGGAAATAATGAAATTTAATGCATATAGATGCATCTAGAAGGATAATAAGTATCCTTGAAACAGGATTTCGAAATCTTGAAGTTTCTTGGGGTCCAAAGAGCCCCAATGAAGAAGAAATATGGAGAAAATTCCAAAATTGCAAAATAAGAAGATAATTCATCAACGACTTTTTAATAATATCAAAAAGATAATGCTTTTTGCTTTAAGGAAATAGTTTTCATGGCCAAAGGATTATAAGGCAAGGCTGGAGATAATAAAAAGGATAATTTTCGTATTCTTAATTATCCATGAAATATGGTTACCCAAAAGATAATGAAGAGCGAGAGAGAGAGAGAAAGTAATGATTGTTTCTTAACTAAGGAGAATTATTTTCCTATTAAGAAAGGGACTTGTTTCCCTCTTGAGTGAAGTATTGGGGTGTAAATACCTCCCCCCTATATAAGGGGAAGGGCCTTTGGCCGAGTTAAAATAAATCCAAGAAACCTTTTCTCTTCTCCTTCTCCTTCTTCATTACAAACCCTAGACCTTGTTGGCCGTTTCTTTCCCTCACGTTTAAGGAGTGTGCCAGAGGGCATGAGGGTTGTCGAGGGAGGAGTGAATCGTACCCAGAACCCCTCCTGGGGTGGAAAACCATGCGGAACCCGAGGTGCCATAGGGACACAGCTCCTTCACCTTCACGAAGAACCAAGTTCGTTCATGGGTTTTTCCGTCGACCCCAGAACTTGGGATGACCACGTATATCTTCCTCCATGTCTCCTTTACCTAGAACGCGGGTGGCGGCGCTAGAAGAAGGGTTTCCCATGGGTCCGAAGGTCCCCCTTCCTCTGCACTGACCGGCGGGCGTAGTAGCCTGAACCGAACCACCTCTGGCCACCAACCAGAGAATGAACACTCTCCTCAACTCCGACGAGGAGGAGGCGGTCCTTCTGGACCGTGCGTGGGACTCGAGAGGGAGAAGACGACCTGAGCCGGTGGTAGATCCGTGGCCGTCGTCACGGCAGATGGACGGAGCCCTGCTTTGCGAGGTAGAGGATAATAAACTTAAAAGACGTGACTGCCCCTGTTGCGTGTGCACTAAGGGAGGGGCAGGGCGGTCCTTTACCACTTGCAAAGCCGGCTACTTAAGAATTTGGTTTCCCGCTGACGTGGCGAGCTGCCATTGGCTAAAAAGGTACTTTTAATGAAAAATTCATATCTCTCTAATGGTAGCTCAGATGAGTATGCATAAAATATGAAACTTGCTCAGAAAATTGAGAGGAAGCTAAAAAAAATATAATTGAAACCTGGTTCCTTTTGAAATTTGAAAAGTAATGGAAGATATCAACTTTAATGCATTAATGTTTAAAGAACCCTATTTTGATATGATTAAAGCGATTAGTAGGGTTTAATAGATGATTAAAGTTTATATTAGTCTGTTAATGATAAAAAAGAACATTAGGCAGAAAAAGGATGAATTTTTGCACGTAATTAGTTTAATTGAAAGTCCATGTGCATGAATATGTTTTTATAAGCCTTGAAACCCTAATGTTGACTAATTTGACTATTAATGGCTTTAATTGATTAATTTCATGATTAAAGTTGGAATATGCTGAATCTAAGCTAATTCGAACATTAAGTTCCTATGTTGTGGATAAATGCCCTAAATGTAGTAATTAGGGTTTTCTGATGAATAAAAGATGGAATTATAACAAATCGAGTTCATATGGGATTTGGACCATAATGAAGCCTATGAGTTAATGATAAATGCGTATAATGATCTTGTCATGGATTAAAAAGATAAAAATAGTAGCTTTAATAAAAAGAGGCTTAATGAGCTGAATTAATGGTTAATTATGCCTTTAATCCGAAATTGAGGATTAGATGTGGAAATACTTAGGGTTTGTGATCAATTGTGTTAAATTAGGGTTTAAAATAGTAAAAGATAAAAGGAAACCCAAATTGCAATAGAAACCCTAAAAGTGGCATAGAAAGCCTAAGACGGAATCCAAGTCTAGCTTTAAAATGTTCTAGATAAACTATAACACTTGGATGCCATGCATTAATTTCAGGATATGGTTGATTGATGGTTGCTTGTTCTTTATCCTTATTGCTTGGACACCAAGTTGCTCTGGATCAGGTATGTGGGTAATTATGAATAACCACTTTAGTTTCCCGATGGATTCCCGAATGTTTAATCGCATTGAATGCAACTAAACTGTTTGGATGTTCATATTGCAATTATAAAGTGACTATGACTATCACCATTTAATATAAATGTGTAAATCCTGCACCTACATGCCACCCTGATGGAAGATGCCATAAAGGTCAGGCCCAGGAGGGTAGACCAATGGGCACCATGAGAGGTGACCCTAGACACCAAGCTCGGGAATGAGAAGGTGGTCGATGAGGCAAGACTAAGGAGCACCATGAGAGGTGACTCCCAGGCACCAAGCTCGGGATTGAGAAGGTGGCCTTAAGTCAAATCCAGGGTTAGGGCAAAAGCGGTGGGGATTGTCACATGGAAAATGTAAATTGACTTGTTAATTACTTTGATTGCAATACTTAAATTGTTAAACTTAATTGTGAAATTTTGGTTGCCTACACATACCAGCAATTGCTGATCGATGTTTTGTTTGTTGGCATTTTAGGTAATATCCTGAAAAACACAAACAGTAAAGTGGCACATCGTGAAATTAAGAAATAAAGTGCAAGGAGGATTAGATAGAGTATTTCAAGCTGTGGATAGTTAGATTCCCAAGTTTTATAAAGGTAAGTAAAAGTTTTAGTTTTTGTACCCAATTCCAGTTTAGTTAGTAGAATTATATAATTATTATTGATTATATGCTGAACCTTTGATCCTGTAAATTGATTAATGGCTCTGACCTTCGAGTCTCCCATAATTGGGGGTTACCGGGAGGTGGGGTCATTACAAGTACCCATGACGAAGAAGTAGTAAAGTTAATCTCTATCACGTATAAAACAGAAGTAGAGATCTCTATCTCTGACTTCTTCTTCCATCGTTCCTTCCATCCTCTCCATGTAGAAGAAATTGGTTTGGTGAGAGAACCCTTCTCTCCCTTACCTTTCATTCCATTGATCTCTATCAATGAACTTTCTTTCTTCTTCACCAACGCATTAAGCATACATAGAGTGGATTCAAAGGCTCCTGACATATCTGGATTGTGTAGAACACTTCTCACAGTCCTCAACCAGTTATGGAATTTGTTCTCAATTAATTTTCCCATTTTAAAAGATCATTCTTTTGCCATTCTATAAGAGAAAATTGCATTTGTCAAAACTCCTTTTGATTTGATTTGAATAAAATTTGACGATAGTTAATTAGGACTTTAATTAATTACCGCTCCCACTATTTTGATTCAAATTGACATCCCTCACCATCAATTCGGAAGATTGCAACGTACAATCTTCTAGTGGGTCAAGATCCTGAAATTATCTGAGCCATGGACCAGCTTGATCTGTCACCCACAACTCAGATCTTCCAGGTAGGCAACTCTTGCCAATTGCATCATATGCAACTCTTGAAAGATGTCATATGCAACTCCTTGCCATGATCATCTCCATGCCTCAAGGTGCTAGATCCTATCAAGGTCACCTTGTTAAGTCCGACCCAAAGCCAACACGATGAACATGCACCCTACTTGGGCAGACCCACACATTCATCCTTCACGCTTCCACGAGATAGATGGTGCACCACACTTGGGCATGCCTACACTTGGTCGATCAAGTTTTTCACATGTGTCGCATTTGGAAGGCATCTAAAACTTTAATATTTAATGAGGGATTTGGTTTTTATATACATATACATATCCAATCACCAAAATATATAGTACGTATCATATACATGCTATATCCCACAGAAAACATGAAAAATGATAAAAGCAATGATTATGGCCATCCTATTGTGATTCCTCGAGCTAAAAGGAATCACGGTCATCTAGGTCTACATCACATGCAACCTATACAAGATGAAATCCGTGCCTGCCTTTCTGGGTTTGATCAACTCATCTCCATGACCGATCGACTCGCCATCTAGTTGTTTGTTCGGGTTCCACCAACCGATCGACTAGAACCTCCAACCGATCGGTTCACTGGTCGTCATGCATCTCCTCAGGTCGCCACCCGCTCATCTCGCTCCTCGAACCGGCCGTCTGGATCACCAACCGATCAGTTCACGCCTTGAACTGATCATCTCAAGTGTTGTCAGGTCGTCTGCCGTTCTTTGACATAATAGGAAATAAAATCTATCCTATTTACAATTTAATTTTGAAACCCTGAGTTACATTCGGGGGGAGAAAAGGTAGGAAAAAAAATCTCGAATTATTTCGAGTTACATCCGGAAGGGAATCGGTGCACAGACCGAGATGCAAGAAACCACATGCAACCACACACATATATAGGGGTTTATAGGCCATAACAATGCTACACATCCACCACAAAACTCGTTTAAGGGCGACGCGTATCGAGTACATTAATATTACATATCATATATGTGTATTTGGGATTTGTGTATTGGACATGCATAAAGACAATTTTATTCGCATCGTATGCAATAAATAAAGGCGACAAACCAAAATCGATCATATCGATAATCCTAAAATATAGAACAATTGACGTGGCTCTAATACCACTGTTGGGTTTTAGAGGAGGTAGAGAAACAGCGGAAACAAAAATTTTCTCCCCAAAACCCAGAACAAAAGGAATCGCGTCAACGTCTATATAATAGGAAAGATGGTTTGTGGATGCATACCTTGTCCCGAGGCTTGCTCGGCGACTGTACCTTGCGCCTTGCGCGGTCTTCACCTCCGGTCTTGGACGATGTCTGTGTAGCTCCTGGTCGCACCGGGACTGAAGACTCCTAGTCTCACCGGGACTGTCGGGATTGACAGTTGTCCTCTGAGCGACAGAGGTCTCCCGCCTCTGTAGTCGTCCACACGGACTACCTAGAACTCCGATCTCCTTGTCGCACAAGGAACCGGAAGGAGTCACACCCTCCTATCAGCGTACTAGTCGCCAACACACTCTCCTTCTGCCAGTTGCAAATGCAGTTGTCTTACCCTTACTGCGCCTCCCTTTTTCGGGTAGCACTTGCTCGGGCTCTCTCGGTTACCAAAACCAGAGAAAACGACAACTTTGCAGAGAAACTGGTTGCACTGAGTTGTTGTTTGAGAAGCCCCCAATACCCCTATATATAGGAGGGTCATCAGACATGGTTCTCCATCCTGGGCAATGCGGGACTTAAGCAGGAGTAGAAGCGTTCGAGATTTTCCACAAAAAACAACCAACTCGCAACCTGAACCGATCGTTTCACAACTGAAACGGTCGGTTGGGGACCTGAACCGGTCGGTTGACACCTCAACCGATCGGTTGGGACCCATGAGCCGGTCGGTTCACTTATGAACCGGTCGGTTCATGGTCCTGACCAGTTCCCGATTGACTTTCCTTCTTTTGTTTCTAATTGGTATCGAATACCAATCCTTGTTCCAATCAAATTGGGCAACTCAAACACAAGGAAAATTCTCACCAATCTTACTTTCCCAACTTGCCCGGTTGCAACAGTTGAACTAATCATTTCAACACTTGAAGCAATCGTTCACCCTGTCCATGAGCCAATCGACTCACCACCTGAGCCGATCGGTTCACCAAGCTGAGCCGATCAGTTCATCACATGAGCCGATCGGTTGGGAGTACAGACTGTGCAGAATCAGTCAATTGCAGTTTCAATCAATCCGATACTCTGATCAATCAGTCCAACACCATGAACACTATGATACTGAGCTATCAATTGATTGAGTGTTTAATTGAACTACTAACTCCTTTAGTATTCAATCTAAACATTGTTTGTAGACAAAACTCCTTTTCCAGGTTAAATCCTATGTGTGTGACCCTGTAGGTCCATTTCACGTTGGTAGTGAAAGTCCATAACACTTATGAATTCACAAGCAAAGAGCGGTGCCTAGTCACACATCAGTGCTACCCAAGTGAAATAAAAGTTGGAGAACAACTTTCAATCCTACAATCCGTGAATGGTGTTACAGTGAATGTATAATTCCTTTGTCACTGATATCCTAAATGAACTCGAGGCATGGAACAGTCATCCTGTCAACATTCATTCATTTCCTTGATCTCAGAGCAGACTGGGTGAGATGTGTGTGACATCAATATCACATATTGATTCACACATGCATGTGCATGTATTTCTCAATCCTACTCATCAAGTGGCCAAGGACATCAAACTCCCTCAGGAGGGACAAATCACATATCTATCACTCACCCCTCAAAAGCCCCATGTGTCAAAGCCACCCAATCATCACCTTTATAACAACCCATGTTTCAGGACTGCGTTTGATGATGTCAAAGTGTACCCAATGACATGTGTTGAGTGTAGTGATTTCAGGTCTAAGAATCACACTCACCACCATCACTGTGAGAGCTGACTGTGACTACCAAGTCATGGTTCCATGTGTCACTCTCACGGTGGGTCTGTCCGGTACCTTGTTCTCTAACATGTACCTATGTGCTTGGTTTGATATCACTATATCATGACTAATGAGATTCTGTCATCAACCAACACACAATCTAGTCTTTAGTGTTATTGATGTCTATGGTTATTTCCACAATAACAACCGACTAGGGACCAAACAAGAATGTATACTCTTGACATCCGTATGATCTCATCGTTTAGGTCCTTAACCTAAAAGCATACATCAGTGAGTAAAACAATTCTTTAGACATCTATCATGTCACACCATCATCTCAAAAAAAGTTTTAACATATAGATTGGAAATTGCCTTTATTATTATTCAAATCATTTACAAAGTATCCCATTACAATCATCATATGACTTTCTCTATGGGCATACATACCAACACTTAGTGCTAGCATTTCCATCATGCCACTTAGCCTCTGCAAAAGGCTAGGGTTTGCTGAACTACTCCTAACCAGCATGACAATACAACTTGTAGATAACACTGTGACTTTACCCTTAGGAATCATTGAGGATGTACCTGTCAAGGTGGGCAAATATTCTTATGTCCCTTGTGAATTTGTCATCATGGACATAAAAGAAGATACTAGATACCCAATCATCTTTGGACGTCCGTTCCTTGCCACTGCAAGAGACCTAATTGATGTTGAAGCGGGAACCTTACTGCTCATATTAGGAAAAGAAACCTTTGAGTTTAAAGTTTTTGAAAGTATGAGAAGACTGAGTATGCAAGAAGAAGTCTACTTGATTGAATGCATAGAACAAATGTCACTTCTCACACAAGAGGATTACGAACAAGAAGACCCCTTAGGAGCAGCTCTAACTAATCCAAATGCAGCTAGTTCAGTTGACGAATAGGTGAAAAAATGTATTCTCGACCTTCATACTACTGGAGAAGATCCTACAACCAAATTTGAGGAACTTAAAGCTGTGGATGTTACTGAAGAAACATGTGAGAAATCACAAGCTCCTGAAATGAAACCCTTACCTGAGGGATTGAAATACGTGTTTCTAGATGAACTCAAAGTCTGCCCAGTCATCATAAATGCTGATCTAACGAAAAAATAAGAAGATAAACTTTTAAAGGAATTAAGGGAAAGAAGAAAAGCTATCGTCTACAAGATGAGTGATCTCACTGGAGTTAGTCAAGCGCTTTGCATGAACCAAATCCCAATGATGGAAGGCCACAAGCTGACTGTCGAACATCAAAGGAAGCTGAATCCAAATATGAAAGAAGTTGTCTGCCTTGAAGTTATAAAATTACTCAAGACAAGAATTATCTATCCTATCTCTGATTCACTATGGGTAAGTCCAGTGCATGTTGTCCCGAAGAAGGGTGGAACTATAGTGATACGAAATGAAGACAATGAACTGATCCCCACTCGAATAGTCACCGGGTGGAGGATGCATATTGATTACAGGAAGTTGAACAAAGTGACACGTAAGGATCATTTTCCAATGCCCTTTCTTGATCAAGTCTTAGAACGGTTGGCCCATCAAGAATATTTCTTCTATCTTGATGGTTACTCCAGAATCTATCGAATTCCTATACATCTAGATGACTAAGAGAAAACAACTTTTACTTGCCTATTTGGAACATATGCTTTTAGAAGGATGCCATTCGGTCTCTGCAATGCGCATGCAACTTTCCAACGTTGCATTGAAGCTATATTCACTAGTCTCATTGAAACTGTAATGGAAGTTTTAATGGATGACTTTTCCGTATATGGAGATACATATGAATCATGTTTGAAGAACCTCTCCTTTGTCCTTAAAAGATGCAAAGAAGCACTTCTTTTGTTAAATTGGGAGAAATGTCACTTTATGGTAAGGGAAATCATTGTCCTTGGTCATAGAGTCAGCAATCGAGGCATCGAAGTAGACAGAGCAAAAATTGACATAATATCTAAGCTCACCATTCCAACAAATGTAAAGTAGGTTCACACATTCCTAGGTCATGTAGGCTTTTATAGATGGTTTATAAAAGATTTCTCCAAGATAACCAAGCCGATGGCAAATTTATTACTAAAGGATGTTGAGTTTAATTTTGACGAAGAATGTGTTAAAATTTTCAACCATCTAGAGCATGCTCTTACAACAACGCCCATCATCCGAGCTCCAGATTGGGATCACCCATTTGAAATTATGTGTGATTCTTGTGATTATGCTGTGGGTGCCATTTTAGGACAATACATAGAAAGGAAACATTATGTTATCTACTATGCTTTGAAAACCCACGACAAAGCTCAGAGGGATTATGCAACTACCGAAAAGGAACTTCTTGTAATAGTGTATGCCTTTGACAAATTTAGATCCTATCTCATTGGTTCTAAAAGTCATTGTCTACACAGATCACGCCACCATCAGTTACCTCCTAGCAAAGAAAGATGCAAAACTCAGGTTGATTAGATGGATTCTCCTCCTACAAGAATTTGACCTAGAGATAAGAGATAAAAAGGGTACGGAGAATGTTGTGGCAGACCACCTCATTCGCATCCACGCCATGTAAACTGAAAAAAAACCCAATTAACGATTCTCTTCCAGATGACCATCTTATGAAAGTCTCAGAAGTTTCCCCATGGTACTCAAACTATGTGAACTACCTCACCGCTGGTACCATCCATCCTGAATGCACTGAAAATGCACTGAAGAAATTCATGCATGATGTGAATAAGTATCACTGGGATGAGCCATACCTCTTCAATATCTATGCTGATGGTCTATACATACATTGTATTGCTGAGGAAGAAACACAACTTATTTTAGAACAATGTCACTCGGGCCCAGTTGGAGGCCATATGAGTTCTAAGAAAATTGCTATTAAGGTTTTGCAATGTGGTTTCTTTTGGCCAACCATATCCAAAGATACCTACACTTTTGTTCTATCATGTGAGAAATGTCAAAGAACAAGTAACATAACAAAGAGAGATGAGATGCCACTGAATTTGTGGAAAGAAGTCGAGATATTTGATGTTTGGTGTGTGGACTACACGGGTCCATTCCCATCTTCTCATGGATTTTCCTACATCCTAATGGCAGTGGATTATGTCTCAAAATGGGTTGAAGCCATACCAACCGTCACTAGTGATTCCAAACATGTCATCAAATTATTCAAAGATATTATTTTCCCCCATTTCAGAGTCACACACACCGTGATATCTGACGGAGGATCTCATTTCCTGGAAAGAAGCTTTGAAACATTGTTGAGAAAATATGGTGTAACGCACAAAGTAGCCTCACCCTACCATCCAAAAATAAGTGGGCAGGTATAGGTTTCTAATTGTCAACTCAAGGCT
The DNA here is from genome assembly GCA_963693085.1 of Alisma plantago-aquatica. Taxonomy (NCBI): domain Eukaryota; kingdom Viridiplantae; phylum Streptophyta; class Magnoliopsida; order Alismatales; family Alismataceae; genus Alisma; species Alisma plantago-aquatica. The sequence goes on along the minus strand of OY856410.1, from coordinate 806,405,711 downwards.
ATTTTGGAAAAGACAGTAGGCCGCAATCAAAAAGATTGGTCAGTGAAAATCAATGACGCATTGTGGGCCTACCGAACTACTTTTAAAACTCCTCTTGGAACTACACCTTTTCAATTAATATATGGAAAGTCCTGCCACCTGCCAGTTAAACTTGAACACAAAGCATGGTGGGAAATAAAACAACTTAATTTTGATATGAAGAAAGCAGGCCAAGCCAGGGATCTGCAACTCCAGGAGCTGGAAGAACTCCGGATGACAGCTTATGAGAATACACAAATCTACAAAGACTGCATGAAACTTTGGCACAATGGCCACCTGAAAAGAAAGGATATATAAGTAGGAGACCAAGTCCTTCTGTTCAACTCAAGACTGAGGTTATTCCCAGGGAAACTGTGTTCTCACTAGACTAGACCTTACATTGTCAAGAATATCTACCCACATCGTGCTTTCTCCTTATAGAGTGAAAAGTCAGGCTATTTTGTGGAAAATGGCCAACGCGTGAAGAGATACTTCACCCCAGTAGATACTAGAACTGAATAATTGATAAAACTTTCCAAACAAATTATCTACCAGAAAGTTGAAGAAATCACGTCGAGCCATCAACGTAAAATAAAGGCGCTTGTCAGGAGGCAACCTGATCAATAAATTCGCATTTAGTTTTAACTTTGAACTAGAAATTTTTCTTAATTTTGTTTTTAATTTTTAGATAATTTGGCACTAAAATAAAAATCACAACACAAGATGCTATCTTAAGTTTGGATTGGTCTTCATTTTTCAAAATTTTAGATGGAGGACGCACGTTGACTGGAACGCAACCACATCTAGTGGTCCCAATCGGCATGAATTTTCCCCTCCATCTCAGATTTAGGGTTTGCTCGGGATGAGCAAATTTCTAAGTTCAGGGTGGAGGGTGGGTGGTATGTACTTTACCTTCCACCCTCACCCATCTGTTTCAGACTTAAGATTTCATCGTTGCTATTTTGATCAAAATTTTTCAAAAATTTTAAAAGTTTTCAAAGATATTGCACAAAATGTTGATGAAGTTTTAATGCTTATGAATCATTATATCCTCCTTATTCGAAGTAGATCCTCAAAAGGACCACTTTTTGAAACTAGCCTTTTGATTGAAATCATCTTGTGTAGCTTAGGAATCCTAACATCATGATCCTTCTGCAAAAATGGCAACTGTCTATCGAATTGATAGGGATCAAACACATCATGCTTCCTAACTGACTAGTGGAGCAATAACATGGAATCCACCCGATCCTCATCAAGTCATTATTTGAGCTAAGTATGATAAAGAGAACAACCCGGTGCACTGAATTGTAAATCGAGTTGCATTCTGATCTGAACTCTCTTCTACACTTCTTCTATCATCTTCGTACCCCTTCATCCATCAAAAAGAAAAAAAAAGCCAAAATAGTGCCAAACCCTAAGTTCGGGGTGGCACGCCACTTCCCTCTATATCTGCTTCTTCCATACCCCTCGCAAATTAATAGGGGCGTACCACCAAGAAAAGATGCCAAAGCGCACACAAAAAATGCAATCTTGAGTCCAAATAGAGGAGAGATTCACACACAAAAAAATGCAATAAATGAAATTGCAAATAATATAATAAAAATCTCGATTCGAATAGAGGAGAGATTTATTTCTTCCATACCACCCTTCACTCCCTTTTCTACCTAAAGACACAATAAATGCCTCCACTACCCTAAAATATACCAGTGTCAGATCATATGCACACTTATTGTTCTGCGGGTATCTCTGGACTCTTACAAAACTCTTTGACGTGCTTGTTGTTGGAAAAGTGAGGAGGAAGTGATATTGGAAAACAAATTTAGGAATGAAGATATGGTAAGATGTGTTCAGTGGTCTCAAAAAGTTGAGATGCTTAGTCATACTAAGCAGAAAGGAAACAATCGTGATGTGAAGAGGAGGCAATCATGTGATCAGAAAGTATTCATTTGGTGACTATTTCAGATTTTGTGTTACTCGAGGACGAGCAACATTTAAGTTTGGGGTATTCTGATGAATACATTTTCATCATGATTTTCAATCACCTTTTAGGACCAATTCGATTCAATACTTTTGATTTCATCTCCTAAATCTCATAAAATGCAAGATTTCTTAACTGATTCAATTATCAAGATTATTAACTAGATTTATATTGATTTTTTGCAGGTCATGATGAGGCTCAACCATCATATGGAATTCACTCAAGATCCTCTCATCCTTGGTCTTGACCAAACGGTTTTAACCAAGCGGTCTCGACCCAAAATAGTCTATGCCAGTCATCCATACGGTCTCAAGACCATTTAGCGGCATATGAATATCAAGACCATTTAGCGGTATATGATTTTAAGGCCGTTTGGAGCCATACAGTCTCAAGACTGATAGGCCAGTCACTCTCGAGACCGTTCGGGCGCCAAGACTGATCAATAAAGCAAAGACCGTTTGGTGCGCATCTGCAGACCGTATGGACGTGAACGATCCAAAAACTGTTTGGATCGGCAAGACCGTGCAGGCCTCATCGGTCCTCAAGACCGGTTGGAGTCAAGAGCGATTGGAACCCATTGGTCTTCAAGACCATTTGCATCTCCAAACCATTTAGACTCAAGACCAGTTGAAGTAGAAACCATTTGAGGCAGAGAGCGATGGACTGCAGATCGTTTTCCCAAGACCGTTTGGATCTATACGGTCTTCAAGACCGTATGGTCATAGATTTGCAAGACCGATCAGAGGCAGAGACTGTTAAAGCCAAGACCATTTGGATGTCAAATGGTCTCCAAGACCGTGTGATCCAAACCATTTGGAGCAGACTCACAACAAAAATGTGAGGACTGAACTCAATCCTATAAATAGGACCACAAGGGTCCTCATTTGGGCATCGATCCCAGGATGCCAACAGGCTTCCTGAGAAAAGGTTCGATCCCTCCTTCCATGCCATTGTCATGCCGCATGATGCTCCTCTTGTTGCGAGCAAGGTGGTAAAGAGGAGAAAGAAGGTGGAAAACAAGATCTGCCCGGTCTGCCTTGGTGGCTCTTCCTCGAGATCTGCCCCGACACTATGTAGAGGACCGTATCATCTTCACCGAGTTGCGAGTACCTTCAACATCATGCTCATGGAGGAATCCTCCTGCTCTCTTGTTCTTCTTATTTCTTGCATCATGAGCGAGTAGTTCTTTTTCGCCGGTGTGCGGGGACTAGCCCCGCTGCCCATGCTTTCATGTCTTTTCATTTAACATTCCAAGGCAATGTATATAACTGTTCATTTCGTTATTAATCAATAATGTTTATAGATTGGTTACCTGCTTGCTTTCATCTTATTCTTCCCTATGTTGTGAGAATCTCTATATGTAGGGGTAGAATGTCGATTAATGAAGTTGACTCTCAAACTAGAAATAGAATGAGAATCCTTGAGGTCGTAAGTGTATGATCTGTGAGGGGACGAGCCATCTAGCCAACGGTGATGCTTCTGTGGCCTAACATCCCTTAGGGAGGGCCAAAGCCTTTGTTTGATTTTGTATCTTCTTTGTTAATCGTCAATGTTTTCTTGTAGATTAATCACCTTCTTGCTTTTCGATTAGCGCGGTTAACTCCTTAACGAGAACTTATGATAAGATTCCTTGAGGTCGTAAGTGTGTGATTCGTGAGGGGATGAGCTATCTAGCCTACGGTGATGCTTCTGGGGGTCTAAACATCCCTTAGGGAGGACCTCAACCTCAATTGGATTTTGTATCTTTGGAGCCGTAAGTATGTGATCCGAATGGTGACGAGACATCTGATGCCTAAGGTGATGCTTACGCAGACCTAACACCCATATGGGGGGTTTTGCAGTAGCTCTATTTGGATAGTTATATCTTTCATGGATGTTATGTGTTTGGATGTGTTTGCATGTGTAGTGGTGGTGAAACTCGATACCATCCTAGCGATTCCATCTCATTAATCTTGATCCAACTTTAATTCTACTCTTTACTTTCTTGCAATTAGTTTAATTAACATCAAATCAACCAATCGTTCAAAATATTAGTCTTACTTGATCTAGATTTGACTGACAAAGATTCTTAAAAATTCCGTCCTTTGGGATTCAATCCTTAACTATATTGCGATAAGACCCGTCTGCTTGCGGGTGGTATTATTGCACAAAGGTTTTGGTAAAAGCTCGGGGATCTCAGCCTCGAGTGAGTTTGTTAGTGCGATAATATTTCACGTCAGATGGCCACACATCTTAAGAGCACAAATAAGAATCATGTAAGGCAATAAAGGTACAATGCCTCAAGGGCGCTCTTTGACTGCAATATGACAGAACGAGATCTAGTAGAGCCCTATATGGTCAATATGATTGGACATGTTGAACATCTAGAAAGACTTGGATTTACTTTGAGCCAAGAGTTGTCCATAGATACAATTCTACAATCATTGCTTGATTCAAATAGTCATATTGAGTGTTACTACTTGCGTAACTTGGATTAATGGCTGTCAGAATTACTCAGTATGTTGATAAATGCCGACACAAGAATGAAGAAGAACAACCCTATGATGATGATAAATAGGGTTAAGTCCAACGACAAAGGTAGGGCCAAGAAGAGTTCTAAGGCTAAGATGAAGTCAAAGTCTTTTGCATTCAAAATGAGGAGAAAGGTAAGTGCAAAATGAATATGTCCTTTGCACTTAAAGGAACTCAAAAGGAAGAAGAAGGAGATAGAGATATCTACTAGAGGATCTTAAAAGAAGTAAGCTAGAACTGTGCAGAGCAAGAGTTGTTGCCATTGTAATTGGAATATATCATTCAGCCTGATGGGTATGTAATAGGATTAGTGAATTGCTATTATGTACATACCATTGATGAAAACATCATGTATCTTGTATGGACAAGAATATTATGAATAAATTGATGTTTCATTTAAAAAGATAAGATCTTATATGGAAGTGGCCAATGTCTCATAAACTATATTTCATAGTTCTAAAATGAATGTGTATGACACATATAATGGATGACTCGACGTCTCAAACAAAGGATACCTATAGCATTTTCATCTAGAGAACATACATGAAAAATACATTTCTTGAATCCACAATGATGGTGTTCTAGACTCTTTTGGTTAATGAACCAATAGAGACATGCAAGTCTTGTTTATTGGGCAATATGACAAAAGCACCCTTCACTAGATGTAGAGGGAGAGCGAGTATTCTATTAGGGCTCATACATATTGATGTATATATACCTATTAGAATAAATGTTGGGGGTGGTTACTGGTACCTCATTATATTTGTTGAATACCTTAGTAGATATGGTAGTTTGTATTTAATGAAATACAAGTATGAATCTCTTGAAGTTCTCAAGGAGATCATGAATGAAATAAGTAGCCAACTTGGTAGAAATATAACTTTGATATGATCTATGTTGAAGTATTTTAAACCAAGAGTTTGAGGACCTTATGAGAGATTGTGATAGTTTATCACAATGAACTCCACATGAAACATAATGATGTATCAGAAAGAAGGAATGCACTATGTTAGTCATGGTGCAATTATCAATAAATCTAACTAATCTTCCAATTTCCTTTTGGGCACATGCTTTACACTAAACAACCATCTAAATTGGTTCAGAAGACGCCATATGAGATATGGTTATGGGATGTGTCCTGATATGTCTTTATAAAGATTAATATTGAAAACTTATATAAGAAAATATTTTCTTGAAAAGTTTTGTCCACGAATCACATAAATGTCATTTTGTTGAAAACTAATTTTATATTCCAATCCAATAACAAAAGTATTTGTTGCCAGGATGGTTGTACTCCTACAAGGAATTTAATGCCAAAGGAATCAATGGGAGAGAAGTAGAACTTGAAACGTTTGAGACCAATAAGAAAATAGTGAACCTATAGAGGTACAATAGGAACAAAGATAATTAGAAATTCTTGTGGAATCTCAAGTTCCTCGTGTAACACAAAACTTGTATATCTAGTAGAACACACCTTTAACATGAAGGATTATGATATCTTATAACTCAAAAAGGTGGTGAGTTGGTTATAAGATGATGAGCCAACAACATACCTAGAAACTATTAAGGGACCATAATTTGAGTAATGTCTTGAAGCCATAAGATCCAAGATGGAGTCCATGTATACCAATAAGGTATGACGTTGATGGATCCACCTAAAGGGGTACAACCCATAGGATGCAATTGGGTCTTCAAGAATAAGACCAACATGGATGGTAATGTACTAACCTGTATGAGTAGATTGGTTGAAAAGGGTTTCAAACAAGCTAAAGGTATTGAACATGTCAAAATCATTTCACTAATTTCATGGTTGAATTCCATTAGGATCATCCTTGCCAATGCAACTTAACATGACCATGAGATTTGACAAAATGGATGTTAAAACAACATTCCTTAACAAGAATCATTATGAGTATGTGTACATGACAACATAAAGGTTTTATAAATCCACTTATTACAAATAAAGTGTATAAGTTATAAAGGTCAATCAATGTGATTGAAGCAAGCATCTCCGAGCTGGACTATTTGATTTGACATAATAGTCAAAAAGTTCAACTTTAGCCAAAATGAAGATGAAATCTGTGATTACAAAAGTTGAGTGGGAGCATATTTATATTCCACATGATGATGGGGAATGATGTCCTTATCCTACAAATATTAAAACTTGGCAAGGAAAACACCTTCTCTATGAAGGGTTTAGGCAAAGTATCCTATGTGATCGAAATTGAGATATATTGAGATAGATCTACAAAGATTCTTGACCTAAGTGAGAGTACATGTATTGGCAAGGTATTGAAGCATTCGACATATAGTACTCAATGACACAAAATGTGTCCATTTCCTGTGGAACTAGTTTCTCGATACCTAGTATCCTGATTCTTATGGAGAATGGGAAAAACATGAATAAGATGCCATATGTGTTTGCAATTGGATCTATCTTGTATGCAATGTTGTGTACTCATCCCATCATCTCGTATATATTGGACATGAATAGAGGATACATACTCATACCATTATCTCATTTGTATTGGACACGGTGAGAGGATATTTGTCAGATCCTAGTGAAGGTCACTAGATTGCCATAAAGAACATCCTTAAGTACTTGAGAAGTACTAAAAGGATTGGTTCCTTGATTATGGTAATAAGGAAGAGTTAGGTGTAAAGGGTTACACCGATGCAAGCTTCCAAAATGACAAAGATAATTAATGACCACAATCTAAATTAATGTTTGGCCGTAAAATGAGAACTATAAGCTGGAAAAATTCCTAGCAAGAGACAATTATTTAATTCTATAATAGAGGTTAGGTATCTTGGTGTTATGAACACAGAAGAGTATATTGTATGGATCAATAAGTTCATTTGGATGAAGTTACGAGAGGTTCCAACCATTAATGACATAGTAGTAATACTATGATAACAATCGAGCTACTAGATAGGTAAGGAATCTTAGATAGCATACTATAAAAATTCCATCTCATATGAGAAGTCATACAAGGAGGGGATGTGAAACTTGTAAAATACCGACTAGAAGCAAACATTTCTAACCCACTATAAAAGCGCTTGTACAACATCAATATGATGGACATATTAAGATCACATGGGATAAGATTTGTGGGTGAATAAATCTAAGTGCGAGTGGGAGTCTATTGCTATGTATCTCCAGTGAGCCAAGCATATGATGATTGACATGGGGCATGAGATACCTGATTTGATAAATATATAGGTAATTTCATCTATTACATTTTCCTCATTCATGAGATGATGACACAAACATAGTAGATGTCTGAGGAATGATGTTACTTGATGACATATGCATTAAGGTCGAGGACTTGAACAATGAGATCATATGTATGTTAAGAGTACATACATTCTTGTTATGTCCCTGTTAGATATTACTGTGGAAGTAAAATAGACAACAATAATACATAAGACTAGAGTGTGTGTTGGTTGGTGACAAAATCAAATCAGTCATGATATGTGATATCAAACCAAACTCATAGGTACTTATTATAGAATAGTGTATGGGACAAACCCACCTTGAGTGTGATACATGGATACCATAGAATGGTAGTCAGAATCAGATCTCACAATGATAGTGGTGATTGTGGTTCTTAGATCTAAAATCATTGCACTCATCACATGTTGTTCATTGTATTATGACATCATCCAACGTGACCTTGAATAAGGGTTACCATAAAGGTGATGCTTAGGTACACCGAGACACATGTGGATTGAGTGTGAGTGATGTAGATGGCATTTGTCCCTCCTATAGGAGATTGATTTCCAGACCACTTGGTAAGAAAGACTAAGAAATGTGTGGTCATACTCATTTGACTCAATATATGATATGTGATCTCACATGCATCGTAGACAATCTAATCTAGTTCAAGGAACATGGATTGAACATTAAGAGAATGACAATTCCATGCCTCGAATTCAATTTGGAAATTAGATACAAAGGAACTATACAATCACGGTAACACTGATCATAGATTGTAGATTGAAGTTGTTCTCCAACTTTCTGAATTACTTGGGTAGAAATAATGTGTTGCTAGATACCACTCATTTCTTGTGATGTCATGAATTGGTTATGGACATTCACTTCTGACATAACTTGGGACCTATAGGGTCACACACATTGGACCCACTTGGAATTTGATTTATTCATGAATGATGTTTAACTTGATTAGTAAAGTGTTTAGATATTCAATTTAAATAATTGAGGTTGAAAATTGACTGACTGGACCATGAACTGATCGGTTGAAGTGTTGAACCGATCAATTCAAGTGTCAGATAAATTCAAACAACATTGGCAGAATATTGCCTGAGAAATGAAATGACCATTTAATGATATGAAATGATCATTTCAAAAGTTAAAAGACCGTTTCATGATATGAAATGACCATTTAAAAAGTGAAATGACTGATTCATCATCTAGATTGCCCAGTTCAATGATCAATTCGATTAGATCAAGGATTGATGTTGATGTCAAGATTGTGCATTAATTGAATCTTAAATGTTAGTGTGTTTGAAAATAAGAAAGCATATGAGCCAACAGGTTCAAGGATTGAACCGACCAATTCAATAGTGAATTGATCAGCTCACCTTTCACAACTTCCAAAAAATTCATGAAAATATGTCTCTTTGACTCCCAGATGGACTAGAAACTCTGACCCTGGCCCTCCTATAAATAGAGGGGTATTGGGGGCTTCCCAGACATACCAGTAAGTTCTAACAATTGTTGTACTCCTTGGTTGTGGTAACCAAGAGAGCCAGAGCAAGTCCTGCTTGTAAAAGTGAGGGACAACTGGGAGAGGGAGTCAACTCTAGTAGATTGACGTTAAAAGGGACAACTCCTTCCGTTGGCTCTAATAGCACAACATGGAGTTCCTAGTGGTGCCTGTGGACTATGTATAGGAGGGGAGACCTTTTCCACCTGCTAGGAGGACAAGAACCACCACCGTCTTTGGTGGTGCCACCCCGACAGTTATCTATGTGCAACTTGTGAAAGAAGCACACCGCTACAAGAGTTGTCCTTGGAGTTGCTCCATGACCATGTATATATCTTGTTATCCTCCTTCCTTGATGCATCATTGTTGGTGAGATCTTGTTGATTAGGGAATAGGGCTTTAAATATTTTGTTTCTACTGCCTTATCTATTGTCCCGACTTCCCAATAGGAACCCCCTTTCTCTAATGCCTTGGAGGAACCATCTCCCTCTAAGAGGAAGCAAAAGCATATGAAGGACAATATTGAGACGTTCAAGAAAGTAAATATCAACATACCCATCGTGGATACAATAATGTAGATACCAACATATGAAAAATTCCTCAAGGACATGTGTACATACATGAGGAAATATTCAAAGAGGATGTTTGATGCAACCCTATTTCAGGGCTCCATCTTGTGTCTTTTTATACTTTAATCACATCTAAACATGTTGGCATGCATGCTACCTCTCCAAATTAATGGTTTACTATTAAATGCACTTAAGCATGATCTTTGCATGTTTTTTAGGTACTTGGACCATGCTTTTGAAGGAAGGGAGAGAAGTATGATGATGTTAGGGTCCCTTCACCCTTGGAGGAGCCTAAGGAGGGTCCAAGAGCTTCACCAACATACCCCTATTGGCTAAGGGTCGACTTAGAGCAAAGAACTCCAAGTACTATGAAGTTTTAGATAAAAGTGTAAGAAAACACCTCCAACAGTACTGTGGTGCCACAGAACGGTCATGTTGTCAATGTAAAAGTTACAGTTAAAATTCAAGTTGAAAAGCAACTCCAACAAGTTCACCAACATGACCGTATTGTCCAACACAACCATTCTAAGAAGACCCATCATGATTGTTTCATCCAAAATAGTTTTGGTACCATCTCCCGCAATGATCATGCCTAGAGGAATGACCCCACGCTCAAGCCCGCACCACACCCATGCTATGTAGCATAACTGTGGCACCTAATTATCACCACAATCATGCTGCCCAACACAGTCATGCTACCAAACTTAAAAACACCAAATTAACTTGAAATTTTTTCATCCATATCACACCCATTCTCTCTCATCATGATAGTGTGACCCTCCACCCACCACAACCATTCTTCCCAAAATAGTCATGCTACCATCAAACCCTAGCAATATTTTCTAATATTTTTCCTATTCTATCCCCACTTAACCCTAAGCTTACCAAGACCCTATACATACATGGGTAGTGGTTCAGAGCCGAAGGTTAGCCATTCTAGCACTTAATACCATAGTCATTGAGCTCCCACCTACTCCTACTTCACTTCCACCATCTTTTACCTCAAAATCCTAGTTTTTTTGGTTTTGTCTAATTCCATCCACACTTCCATGTCATCCAACCACCAAGGAGGGAGAAGGATGTGCTACTCAAGTAGGAGGTGAAGAAGGTGGAGTCTTCAACAAGTTTCCATAGCTATCTAATCCTCTAACTCTTCTACTTTCCCCATTTCTTGTTCTGTGAGTAGATAAGCCCCTTAGATGGGTTGTTTGGGGTTAAAATATGATTTGAATACCATGTTGCATAAAGTAATTTGTAAAATCTATAAATTAGTTTCCTATCATTTATGTTCTACTTGAATACCATTTTCTATGAATTATATTGTGGTTTGTGCTTGAAAACATGGAACATCTTGTGATTTGTGCTTGAAACCACCTAGGTCTGGAAGAAAATGGCTTATATATAACTATTTTGGTATTTTCTCCTAGGTCCAACTAGTAGATCCTGAAATAGCACCCCATCCTCCTACATATACATCCCTTCTCCTACTCCTATGTGTGATATCCAAGTAGCTAGTTTAGAAGCACTTAGTACAATTGACTTGAAGCTATCTACATGCTAGATGGCAGGTGATGTGAGGTGAACTACCCTCATTTCCACCCTGCATTACTACCCTTGCCCCCCAATTTCCCTAAGAGATATTATCCCATAAACCTAAAATTTATTGTATCTCAGTAGAATTCCACCTAAACCTTAATCCAAGTAAGCCTTGTAAGGTTGGACAAGGTGTGCTAGGATGTAGTTCCCCTTCACAAACCCTACTCCATCTATGTCCAATTAGTAGTTTAGCTTAATTCTCTAGCATGTATCTTGTTGTTTGGTCCAAAAATCTAAATGAATGAGTATTGTTTGCATATTATGACTCCAACCTAGGTTCGAGTCCCATTACCCCATATGATCCACACTTCAATTAATTTCTTAAAATCATTCTTGCCTTCTTGGTTAGCTAGTGTTAAATTAAGTCATTTCTCTCGCTTAACTAGTCTCTTGCTTGCTCATGGTAGTTACGCCTTGTCAGATATTTAGTGTTCATTTGTGCTTGCTTTAGCTAGTTAGTTTCTAACTTAGTCCTTTGGTCACCCTAATTGCTAATTTCTAGTCTAGTGTAGTTTCTAGCTTAGAATAACTAGTTTCATCCTCTAGGTTGTTAATTAGAATTGTTTTACTAGTCTAGTGTTAGTGTTAGTTATTGTGTTGCTTGTCTTAGCTAGCCTAAATTTCTCTTTTTTACTTAGCTTGCTTTCCTTTTTTATTAGAAGTAAACTGTCTAAGGTTGTAATAGGTTTTGTTCTTACTCTCCTTTAATTGCTCACTTGAACCATTAGTTGTAATTAAACAAAAGCCAAGTTGAACCAATGATCCCTAGACTTCATAGTAGGAACCTAGACTAAAAAGAACATAGCTTTAGTGACCCTCTCTCCCTTGGGTTTGACCCTGACTTACCACTCCTATACTACTCCTGATCTAGTGCATTTGAGGAATACTATAAGAGTGTATCCATCATGTTTTATAAATATCAAAAGACCATGTTATGTGCTTAAGACATATTTGGTCAAGTAAATTGATGGGATGTATTACATTGAGAAATTAAGCTAAATTCTACAAGATGCAGTCCCAAAGAAAGGTTAGGATCCTAGAGGTCGTACCCTCCCCTATAATATTGGTGGACATCACAGTGAGCAATATCTCATGAACCTAGGGTTGAGTGTGAAGTTAATGTCGTATCAAATTCACTTTGAGCTTGGTTTGGGTCATATAGAGCTAGTAAGTTTCACTCTTTAGTTGGAGAAAATATCAGACATGATTCCAACATGCAGAGTAGATGATGTTTTAGTGTGAATTGATGATGATACTTACACAATTTTCTCATCCAATTTTATCGTTCTTGACATGAAGCAAAATAGAAGGGAAATCCCTATAATCTTGGGGAGGTCATTTCTAGCAAGTTCTTTCATTGTTATTCATGTGAGGAGTGGTACAATGTTTGTGACATTCATCCACATGAAGATCATATTGAATATTTCAAGTCTTCTGCCAAAACTATTATCATTGGTGCTATTTACGAGGATTCCTATTTCTTTAATTATCTTGATGAGATTATGGAAGAATGTTTTCCCTCATGGATTGAGACTATCAACAAAGATAGATCACTTGAAAACATCATTGAATCTTTGAAAAACTAGTTGAGGAAGTGGCTACTAGCAAAGATTTACCTTTTGTGACAACGAAACCCTTGAAAACATCTATTAAAGTGCCATGACCGTTGAGCCAAAAACTCTTCCTGAAAGACTAATATATTCTTTCTTTTGTTCAAATTGCACCTCCCAGTGATAATGTCTTCTCCTTTTTCTTTGAACCAAGAAAATGCTCTTATTTCTATTTTGGAGAAGAACGTTTAAGCGATTGGGTGGTCCATTGCTAATTTGAGAGGTGTTGATCCATCTATTTGTCTGCACTGTAATTACATATAAGATGATGCTCGCCCTAGTAAAGAAATGCAAATAAGGTTGAATGCTAAGCTAAAAGAGGTTTCTACTAAATAGGTAGTGAAACTCCTTTCTAGGTATTATATACCCTATATCTAATAGTTATTGGTTGTATCCCATTCAGGTTGTACCCAAAAAGGGTGGGATTGTTGTGGCACCAAATGATGATGGTGCAATAGTACTAATGCGAGAGAAGTCTAAGTGGATAATGTGTTGACTATAGAAAACTAAATGCCATGACCAAGAAAGATCATTTCCCATTGCCACACCCTACATCATATATATACACATATACATATACATACACACACATACACACACACACACAGATATATATATATATATATATATATATATATATATATATATATATATATATATATATATATATATATATATATATATCACTGTTCGGGAAATCGGTCCGCACGGATGCATATACTCCCACATATACCTATTCAGTCACCCTACCGCACCACATATTACTAATCAGTCCACTAAGCGATCATGGGCCGCATATACTCCCACTTGGCCTATTAAGCGGCCGATTAAACTCCGCTTTTTGAAAATCCCACAACTAATGTTCATGCATTTCGAACATACATGCATATATACACACACATTTCATTAAATATATAAATTGAGATATATAGTCATTGAATTATATGTATACATTGTAATACATATAAAAATTTTCCACATGCATTTGTACATTTATTCGAATACCATTTGATATATTAACATGTATACATACATATACAATATACCTAAATATACAATCACATATTTGTGCATGTATATGTACGTTTTAATTTATTCACATTTATACACACGATACATATATTTGTACATTGATTTACTTACATTTTAGTATTTGTACATATATTACAAACACATTCTATATATAGACATATATACATATATAAGCATATCATACATCATACCTGCATATTAATATGTTTGTAAGTAAATAGATGTATGTGCCTACTCTATATATTTTAATTTATGATCTCGCTATATTATTTTATATATAATTAGTTTATTGAAATAAAAAAATCCAAAACCGCATATACTCCTGTATATACTCCCGCATACCGCATATACTCTATGTAGTACCCTCTCCGCCCGTACAACGCATACTGCTTTCCTGAACCGTGATATATATATATATATATATATATATATATATATATATATATATATATATATATATATATATATATATATATATATATATATATATATATATATATATATATATATATATATATATATGGGATTTATTCGCTACCTATGCGGGTAGCCTGATTTTTTGCTACCCGCCCACCCAAACGAGTAACTATATGGTACACAAGAGTAACTCTGAGATCAACAGAGTAACTATGTAGTACAAAAGACTAACTCTAAGACCAAAAAAGTAACAGTGCAGAAAATATACAGTCAGTAAATATATGGACGGGTTTTTTGATTTTGGGAGGGCAAATGATATTATTTTTGGATGAAATTTTTTGGGGAGTTAGATAAAATGCTCCTCTACAATTGTGGAAAAAAATATATCAGGAAGGGTGCATAGGTAGCTTCCTGCATGGGTATTAAATAAAATTTCATATATATATATATACATACATATATATATATATGGGTGTTCATTCATTGCCCACGCGGGTAGCATGGATTTTCACTACCCTGCAGCCAAAAAAGTAACTCTCCTAGATAAGAAAGTAACTCTGCTGTAAAAAAAGTAACTATAGTGTAAAAAAAGTAACTCTGCTGGCCAAAAAAGTAACTCTGTACAAAATATACAGCAGATATATATAAGGACGGTTTTTTTTATTTTAGAGGGGCAAATGATATTATTTTTGGCTCAAATTTTTTGGAGAGCTAGACAAAATAGTCATCTACAATTTCGAAAAAGAAAATTTGAAAAAAAGTGATTGGAAGGGTGGGCGGGTAGCTACCCGTGCGGGCAATAAAGATGGGCCCTATATATATATATACATATATATATATATATATATATATATATATATATATATATATATATATATATATATATATATATATATATATAGACACACACACACACTCGAGTGCATTCAGAGCAGAATACACTCAAGTAGTTTTTCATGATGCAACATTTTTTTGTAAAATCTAATCCATTGATCTTCTTAAACATCTTGTGAATAGCTCATATATAAAATTTGAGCCCATATGGACATCTATAGCTCACGATATAAAGACCACACAAATTATGCATTTCAAATTAGTTTTGTGCATCGATTTTTTTGCCCTCGGATGAGTGACATACACTCATCCAAATGGGCTCAAAATTTGTATGTAGCCTAATTATAGTATGACAATGAAGATCATTGGTTTATATTTTGCAAAAAAATAATCTTAATATGTAAACACCACTTGAGTACAACATTCGATCTGTACACTCGAGTGTATTCTAGAATGACTCATATATATATATAATTACTTAAACGGTCACTTTGGAATATATAAAAACAAGATATGAATGAAGTCGACACCGTGTTTTATTAGTAAAATGATGAGAAAAAAGATAAAAATTTATGAATTCTATGGTGGAAATTCGATTGACTCTAGCATCCAAATGCCAAACATATAGGAAAAGGAAATCATAACAGAAAATTAGATCTTACAATCTTGTTATGAGTGGGGAAGGATTAGCACCCCCATTGTAACGACCCCGCCTCTCAGTAACCCCCAATTAAGGGAGACCAAGAGGTCGGAGCCATTATCCCAATTAACAGGATCAAAGGTTCGACACATAATCAATAACAATTATCAAATTCTACCAACTAAACTGAAAGGCTATAATAAAATAAAATTTTTGCATACCTTTTTCAAAAACTTGGATATCTACTTCTATCCACATTGGAGTATATTTTATCTAATCCTCCTTTGTACTATAACTCTTATTTAATTCCACATATGCCACTTTACTATTTGTCCTCTTCAATCTTATACCTAAAACACCGACAAAAAAATGTCGGTCAGCATATCGAAATATGCCGGTATGTGGGGACAACCAAAATTTTGCAAATATGGCTAACAATCTAAATATTACAATCAAGTTAATTAACAAGCCAATTTACGCTTTCAATGTGACATTCTCCACTACTTTTTCCCTAACCCTGGCATACCCCCTTTCGGGTTTCACTTTTGCCATTGACTTAAGGCCACCTTCTCAATCCCGAGCTTGGTGCCTGGGGTCACCCTTCATGGTGACCGTTAGTCATGCAATATCATAAGCCACCTTCTCAATCCCGAGCTTGGTGCCTGGGGTCACCACTCATGGTGCCCATTGGTCTTCCCTCCTGGGCTTGACGTTTTTGCATCATCCATCAGGGTGGCATGTAGGTGCGAGAATACACACTTCTATTATAATTGTGATAATCATAGTGACTCTATGATTTGCAATTATGAACATCAAAACTGATAAGATGCATTCAGTGTGATGAATCATCTGGGAAACCATTCGAGAAACTAATGTAGTTATCCATAATTAACCACATACCTGTTAAGATGACTTGATTGCAGAAATAATTCAACCAATTAAGAAACCAGGCAAGCACACACCGAGTTGTTCCTGAAAAAGGCATCCAATTTCCTATCATTGATCATGCCATCAAGATCTATTAAACCTAGCTCGCTTTCTTGGGTTTCTAGTCCACTTTTAGGGTTTCTATTGTAATTAGGGTTTCACTTCATTTTTACTATTTTAAACCCTAATCTTTATACAATTACTCGCAAACCCTAATTATCTCATCTATTTTTCACAAAAACTATTAAGATTACCTTTTAACAACATATAACCTTAATTTTGGATTAAAGGTACAATTATCCATCAGTTAAGTCCATTAAACCTCTTTTACATTAAAACTACCAGTTTTATCCTTTTAATTCATGACAAGATCATTGGGCCTATTTATCATCTTTGGTTCCTTCTGGATTAACAACTCATAGTTCATTATGATCCAATTCACATATGAACTCTATTTATCATTAATTCCACCTTTATCCATTAGAAAACCCTAGTTACTATATTAAGGGTATTTATCCACAATTAGGAACCTTTATACTCAAAATATCTTTGAACCATCATACCTCAGCCTTATTCATGAATTTGAACAATTAAAGCCATTAGGAGTTGCAATTACCATCATTAGGGTTTCAAGGCCCATTAATGCATATTTATGCAAATGAAATTTTAAATTAATCAACTTTTCATGTAAAATGAATTGCACTTTACTTTAATATTCAATGGGTTAATACTTCCCAAATTAACCCCTTAAACCTCAAAGATTCATCCTCAATTAGGGTTTCTAACCACACTTTTAATCAAATTAATGTACTTTTGCAAATAGGTACAAAATTAGGTTCTCAAACTTTAATGTGTTCCTCATATTTTTCTAAGAAACTTTCATGTATAAACTTTTCTCATTAGAGTTTTCTAACGGATTCTATGAATTTTGCAAAGAAAAGTCATTTTCCTAGATTTTCTAATATATTTACAATTTCATCAAAAATGCCCTGGTCGTTCGATCCGTGGTCTGCTGCACCACGTGGGATCCAATGGCCCTCAGCCGCACGCTCTAACTTGAGATTAAAATGATCAAAAGACAAATTTACCCATACCTCTTCACTGCCCACACAAGGGCAAGGTCATGATTGCGCGTCGGGTTGTCTTCAACCTCGCGCTGCTCCACGCGCAAGCAGGTGGTCAACTGGGAAGTTGACTTCGAGTTCCAGAGCGCCTGTATGTGATCCAAGGCCACCGAACCCCCCGTCTCGATATTGCAAACTCGACGACGACATCAATTGCTCATGACAACTTCACCACGATCACCTCCTACTCTCCCAATTCCGATGAGGTCCTCTCAGAAGATGAGGGTGAAGGTCAGGATAGAAGACGGAATTGAGGGCACGGAAATGCTCCTCCAGGTTAGCCACAAAGCTTTGGGTAGCAAGAGAGCACACTGGTACCCCCTCTCATCCTCCCCTATTTATAGGGTCGGGGATAGGGATCGCTTGAATTGGGAATTCTCTCGATCAACGACCAAACCCCTACAAAGTAGGGATGGTCATCACCAGACTTCTCTTCTGAGTCCAACGGTGATATTCCTTCTTCAAAACTCAGTTTCCTTTTCTCACAATGATCCAAGTTTGGATCATCACCAACCTGTCTGGCATAGGACTCCTCGCCCCTGTGGGAGTCATCCCGGATCTTTGGATCACGATCTAACGGTCCACATAAAGGCCGAAATCCTTGAATTATCCAGCAAAATCGTGACATTGATTTCTTTGGCAATTAATAACCAAACTTTAGGATATTTTGTAAATTGTATAACTTGGAAACAATGCAGTATTTTCCAACCAAAATTTAAGGGAAATTTCCTTTTGCCTTTATCTATACGCATGCCAAAAACGAGTCCTAAATTCTAAAGGAAAAGGGCTTTTTCTTGAAAAGCAAGTTATCCTTTAATAAGACTTATTTAATTGGTATTTTCTCTTTCTTTTGACATTATCTTATCATCTTGGATTCCTTAGACCTCAAGGAACCCTAAAGGAATGAAATCCCATCTCAGGGACTCTTTTATCCTCTATATCGATACATTGGGTTACTGGTGTTCATCCTACACCTCCTGGCTTGCATGGCAACATACCCCATGCAACATCATCTAAGGCATCCAAATTACTACTGTCACTTACTATCTTCATAGTACCATGGTGTATGATAAACTTAAAATCATGATCTCCTATATGTCATGATTCCTCAAGATTGATTCATCAGAAACCCTAAACTACTCTAGTCGGGGTTTCATCACCTTCGTTTCCAAAGAAGTGCATCTATGGTTATTCAACCATCCTTTTATCTTGATGAGCCCTAGGCTGGCTAACTAAGAAACCACTAGCTCGATCAATGATCTTGTTACATATGAGTGTTAGCCAAACATATCTCTTTTTCCAACTTAAGGCTAACCTAACAACCTCATCTAGCCTCTAGCTATATTAGATAGCTGCCTCTCAACAAGAGCATCCATTACCACTTCACATCTGTAGGTGTTAGGTAATGTTGAAGACATACACCTCCGTGTATTCTACTTATCGTCTCACCTCAAACTCTAAGTCTATCTTCATCAAGAAACTCTAAGCTCATCCTCTTTGTTTTCAAACTCAACCTTGTATTACTCATAGCTCATGATAAAACATCCTCACAAGATGACCACCTTAGTTATCTTGATGTTTGTAAACCATCTACATATCACTTACTCCATGAGGGTATGTTATCATCTCTGTCCTCATACCTCATAGCAACGGTTCGACTCATATCATCTTTATCCTTGGTGTATGACATGCGTACTGTCCTATCTCTCACTCCCATAACAAGAGGAAATAAGCATTTGGCTGCAGTCCAAATACAGAGTTCTTCCTGTTCCAAGAGTAGAGATGGTACATCCCACCTTACCAGTACACCTTCAAATCTAAGTTGAATGTGCAACATATGTCTCTCCATCACGATCATCTCGATATCAAAGTTACTTTCATGGAAAACTAATCTCGAACCTACTTGGGTCCACACACATAATCCTTGGTCATCTCCTCTAGATCTGTAGGGTGTCAGCACTTTTTGGGGTCATCCTTCTTCCCTTATGCATCCAGAGAGTGCCCTACTCATCTCCCCTTTGGGTCGCATGAGATCATGAAGGTGATCAATCTCCTAACCCATGGCCCTCAGACAATGATAGATGTTACCTCCCGACCCTATGGTCATGTGCAACTAGGGAATTAGGCAACTCCTACTTCCATTGGTCTTATCCCTACCTGACCCCAGGATAGACTTAGGATTCTAACATAGTACATATCCAACTTATAACCTTACTGAATCCTTCATCATCTCTCTCTACATTCCTGGGCTATCTTTCATCCTTTCACAGGGGTCATGGTGACCTGCCTACCTTGGTCAGGCCCCATACCAGTTACCTCCATGGTAACACATCCACATGCACATAGAGATGGTTATGTATGGGTCTACAGGTTCATTCTCATACTATGTACTTTTCACTTAGCTCCTCAAGATCCTAAGAGACCTCTTTAGGTTTCCTTAAAACCCACAAAAACTGGTATACACCCTACAAAAGGGTCCCTCTCCCAGGATGGGAGGAAACTACACCTTGATAGAAAAGGTCACAAATGCCCTTATGTCTAGGGTTTACATCCGCATGGGCACTCTTAACCCTATCAAGCTACTAGGGAACAAGCAGAACACCTACTAAACCATGCTAGGTCATACTGGTTCTCATTACTCAACATTGGACCAAGAACAAACCTTATCATGCCACCACCTTGGCTGTGAGGGATTCATCAACCATACCTTCAACTTAAAGGGGTTTCCCTTTCCTTTAAACATGAGGAGTGCCATGCTCAACTCTATAGAAACTCAAATCTCATCATGAGCATTATGTACACCACTTCCCCTCTTAGACCTAGGTTCACTTTTTGGGTGTCCAACTGCATGCTCAACCTCTTAACCACAAACCAAATAGGTACAAGGTATGACATGCACTTCCTGTTATCCTTCTACTCAAGCAACACTTCAGAGTGGAGTCCTCCTCAAGGACAACCAACAAGGTATAATGCCTCACAACCTAATACTAAGCCTCTTCAGGGTCTAAGTAACTCTTCTTCCTAACTCATAAGGTAAGCACCTATTTGCATATAGGTACTAGCAACCTCATCCTCTTTCTAAGGTTTGTTTCCTCCAAAGGCAACCAAGATATCCTCAGCCTCCAGGTATCATGCATTAGGCAACCACAACCACCCACTTAGGTCGCATCATCCTCAACTCCCCATTGTTCCTCATATCTCAGAGTCTGAGCTTCCAACCTTCTTGCTTGGGTCATGCTCTCTCTCTCTCTAGAGATAATCCTACAACCAGCCTCACTTTTAGAGGTCCTCTCTCCATGAAGATGGATCAAGCTCACAATCATACCCCTACATGGGTGAAGCCTATGTTCAACTTATGTTTGCTCAATATTATCCATAGTTCTTTATGCTTATCTTGTAAGCTATCCATTACTCTACATGCACGACCCTTCCCAGGGTTGGGTCACCAAGGGTACTAGGTCATCCAACCTCTCATGGATCATATGGGCATCCAAAGGCATGTCCACCCCCACACCAGGTCTACCATGACATCTAACTCATTGTATCATCTCTCTTTCTAACCACCACTTAGGGTTAGGGCTAGCATCATCCTAAGAGGATATGCCCGATCTCTACTTATGATGGAGGTTTCTACCTCCAAGACTAACTCTCTCCACTCATCCTCCAGACAAGGAGGTCTAACCTCATGTCTCTTCTGAGGGCATGACAACATATGTCATATGACCTAAGCATGCATCTATTCTTTAGTTTACGCTTAAACTATTAAGCTTATGTCCATGACATCTTATTTACATGATTTTCATTAATTTGGTGGAGGATTCCTTAAACCTTATCAACCTTACTCACACCTCAAGAGGGTGAGGAAGAGAGAGAAAACCCTAATCCTTAAGGTCCTTAACAACATTGAGTTGAGAAGGGAGGAACAAGATGAGAGAGTCCTAAAGGTATCTTATTTCGATTCAAATCCTGAGACATTGGCCAGGTAGTCACACTAATCTGGGAGTCCTTGTATTCCGACTAGCGATGTGGAGTAAAATCTTGTCAGCCCCCAGACGTGATCCTTTTCTAGACACCTCTGTCTTTCAGAAAATCCTCTAATAACTCCCTTGGGTTCTACAGAGTTTGTAAAATTTAATAATTATTAAAGATTAAATGAGGAACCTGTGCACGTCTTGTTTAGCATCTCCTCGGGTTCCTTCTTGGGCAGACGGTGGGATCGGGCACCCCTTGGTTCTCCAGGAAGAGGAGGAGGAAGCTGGGTTTTGGGCTTCATGCGGGTCTTCCACCCCCTGTTCGCAGTGGTGGTTGGGAGTGGCGGTGGAGTTCCCGGCACTCTCTACTCCCCGCCCTGTTATCCGCATGAGCCATCCTTCCTTTGTACCTGCATCGCTGGGGTTTGGCCTCCTTCCCGGGTCTTCTGGTTGGCAACCTTAGTGCGTCATTGGTTTTTGTGTTTCTCGTCCTATTTGGTGGGGCGTTGTGTCTGTGTTTATAGTTTTGAGTTGTTGCTTTGGGGTCAAGCTCTTTATCTTGTAATCTTTCGTTGTCTTCATGATGGTAATCTCTTTCAGTGGCTTTGCATACTCCTTTCAAGATGTACTCATAGGTTCTGGTAGATTGACGAATTCCATCCGAGATAGCTGCTTTAGACAACCACGACAAGAGGTGGACGGTGCAGAAGCGTACCTATCACATCCCAATCTGAGCCTTGTGCTATGTCTTTCTGCAAAAGGAGTTGCTGCTTGTTTACTTGATGAGAGATGTCTATCTTGTAGATGCCGTATGGCTTATTTTTAATGATATTGAGCTATTTTCAAAAAAAAATGAGGAACCTATGCTCTGATACCAAATGTAACGACCCCACCTCCCAGTAACCCCCAATTAAGGGAAACCAAGAGGTCGGAGCCATTATCCCAATTAATAGGATCAAAGGTTTGACACATAATCAATAACAATGATCAAATTCTACCAACTAAACTGAAAGACTGTAATAAAATAAAATTTTTGCATACCTTTTTCAAAAACTTGGATATCTACTTCTATCCACATTGGAGTCTATTTTAACTAATCCTCCTTTGTACTTTAACTCTTATGTAATTCCCCATATGCCACTTTACTATTTGTCCTCTTCAATCTTGTACCTAAAATGCCGACAAACAAAACGTCGGTCAGCATATAAAAATATGTCGGTATGCGGGGAAAAACAAATTTTTTTGCAAATATGGCTAACAATCTAAATATCACAATCAAGTTAATTAAAAAGCCAATTTACACTTTCAATGTGACATTCTCCATCGCTTTTGCCCTAACCCTGGCATACCCCTTTTCAGGTTTCACTTTTGCCATTGACTTAAGGCCACCTTCTCAAACCTGAGCTTGGTGCCTAGGGTCACCCTTCATAGAGACCTTTAGTCATGCAATATCATAGGCCACCTTCTCAATCCCGAGCTTGGTGCCTGGGGTCACCACTCATGGTACCCATTGGCCTTCCCTCCTGGGCTTGACCTTTTTGCATCATCCATCAGGGTGGCATGTAGGTGCGAGAATACACACTTCTATTATAATTGTGATAATCATAGTGACTATGATTTGTAATTATGAATATCCAAATTGATAAGTTGCATTCAGTGCAATGAATCATCCGGGAAACCATTCGGGAAACTAATGCAATTATCCATAATTAACCACATACCTGTCAGGCTGACTTGATTGCAGAAATAATTCAACCAATTAAGAAACCAAGCAATCACACACCAAGTTGTTCCTAAAGAAGGCATCCAATTTCCTATCATTGATCATGCCATAAAGATCTATTAAACCTAGCTCACTTCCTAGGGTTTCTAGTCCACTTTTAGGGTTTGTAATTAGGATTTCACTTCATTTTTACTATTTTAAACCCAAATCTTTATACAATTACTCACAAACCCTAATTATTTCATCTATTTTTCACAAAAGCTATTAAGGTTACCTTTTAACAACATATAACCTTAATTTCGGATTCAAGGCACAATTATCCATCAGTTAAGTCCATTAAACCTCTT
The DNA here is from genome assembly GCA_963693085.1 of Alisma plantago-aquatica. Lineage (NCBI taxonomy): Eukaryota > Viridiplantae > Streptophyta > Magnoliopsida > Alismatales > Alismataceae > Alisma > Alisma plantago-aquatica. Next base: position 806,381,684 of record OY856410.1, on the reverse strand, counting down.
TTACATTAAAACTACCAGTTTTATCCTTTTAATTCATGACAAGATCATTGGGCCTAATTATCATCTTTGGTTCCTTCCAGATTAACAACTCATAGTTCATTATGATCCAATTCACATATGAACTCTATTTATCATTAATCCCACCTTTATCCATTAGAAAACCCTAGTTACTATATTAAGGGTATTTATCAACAATTAGGAACCTTTATACTCAAAATAGCTTTGAACCATCATACCTCAGCCTTATTCATGAATTTGAACAATTAAAGCCATTAGGAGTCGCAATTACCATCATTAGGGTTTCAAGGCCCATTAAAGAATATTTATGCACATGAAATTCTAAATTAATCAAATTCTCATGTAAAATGAATTGCACTTTACTTTAATATTCAATGGGTTAATACTTCCCAAATTAACCCCTTAGACCTCAAAGATTCATCCTCAATTAGGGTTTCTAACCACACTTTCAATCAAATTAATGTACTTTTGCAAATAGGTACGAAATTAGGTTCTCAAACCAATTTTAATGTGTTCCTCGTATTTTTCTAAGCAAATTTCATGTATAAACTTTTCTCATTAGAGTTTTCTAACAGATTCTATGAATTTTGCAAAGAAAAGTCATTTTCCTGGATTTTCTAATATATTTATGATTTCATCAAAATTCCCTGGTCGTTCGATCCGTGATCCGTTGGACCACGCAGGATCCAACGACCCTCTACCGCATGCCCTAACTTGAGATTAAATGGATAAAAAGACAAATATGCCCATACCTCTGCACTTTCCGCACAAGGGCAAGGTCGTCATTACGTGTCAAGTTGTCTTCAACCTCGCGTTGCTCCACGCGCGAGCAGGTGGTCAACTGGGAAGTTGACTTTGAGCTCCAGAGTGCCTGTGCGTGATCCAAGGCCACCGAACGCTCCGTCTCGATCTCGCAAACTCGGCGACGAAATCAATTGCTCGTGACAACCTCACTACGATCACCTCCTACTCACCAGATTTCGGCGAGGTCCTCTCAGAAGATGAGGGTGAAGGTCAGTATATAAGACGGAATTGAGGGCACGGAAACTCTCCTCTAGGTCAGCCGCAAAGCTTTGGGTAGTAAGAGAGCACGCTGGTACCCCCTCTCATCCTCCCCTATTTATAGGGTCGGGGATAGGGATCGCTTGAATTGGGAATTCTCCCGATCAGTGACCAAACCCCTACAAAGTAGGGATGGTCATCACCAAACTTCTCTCCTGAGTCCAATGATGATATTCCTTCTTGAAAACTCCATTTCCTTTTCTCACAATGATCCAAGTTTGGATCATCACCAACCTATCTGGCACAGGACTCCTCACCCATGTGGGAGTCATCTCAGATCGTTGGATCGCGATCCAACGGTCCACATAAAGGATGAAATCCTTGAATTATCCAGCAAAATTGTGACATTGATTTCTTTGGCAATTAATAACCAAACTTTAGGATATTTTGTAAATTGTATAACTTGGAAACTGTGTAGTATTTTCCAACCAAAATTTAAGGGAAATTTCCTTTTGCCTTTATCTATACTCATGCCAAAAATGAGTCCCAAATTCCAAAGGAAAAGGGCTTTTTCTTCAAAAGCAAGTTATCCTTTAATAAGACTTATTTAATTGATATTTTCTCTTTCTTTTGCCATTATCTTATCAACTTGGATTCCTTGGACCTCAAGGAACCCTAAAGGCACAAAATCCCATCTCAAGGAATATTCCTTTACCTTTTCTTTTATCCTTTCTCCCTTTCTTTCTTATTCCTTTATTAAGGTATTTCTTTTCAAGGATTTCTCCTTATCTTTCATTTTCTTTTTCCTCTTTTCATATTTCTCTTATTAGAAATCTCATAGAAATGAGATTTATTTAATTGTGGTCATTGCTTCCACTTTCAAGAGTTTTCTATGTATTTTCTCATTATCACTTTGCTTAATATCTATTATCTTGTGTCTTTTCTTTTCATTTGGAATTTTCTCCTTTTCTTCTATTTTACATCCATTAATGGATTAATCTAATAATAGGAATCACAAAATTCCTATCCAAATGAATATTTGCAAGGAAACCCATCCTTTGAAGCAAAGATTTCAACTTTTTTTTAAGCCCAAATTCACAAAATCATTATATTTCCATTATGAAAACACATGCAAAAAAAGAGGTTGTAACACCCATCCCACCTAGTACTCTAGTATCAAACCATTTCTAAATGTTCTTGGCCATGTAGTGGTTTAAGGTTGGTTTGTAAAGAAAAAAATCAACAAAAGGCAACAAAAGGTGGCTTTTTGTTTGCACACCTTTGGGGCTGGAGATGTTCATAGATTTGCCATCATATCCCTAAGGGTCCTAATTTATTAGTGATTTGGGGTTTTAGTTGCCCCATGACCTCCCATGATGGGGATTCTTCTCAGATGGTTAGGACTGATGTATAGGCAAATTTACATGATGATGAGAAAAAGGTAAAAATCATACGCAAGATTTAATATTTCTTTAAGTAATTATTTTGTATTATGTAAGTAGATCACATTATGATGAATAAGAAATTGAGAAAGCATATTTACATATAAGAATTGTTAAGAACAATCAAAAGTAGTTAAGAGAACCCTATTAAAAGCAACAATTTACACACGACATGATTACCAATGTCCAACTTGATGGCACATAGAAGGTAGGTGGTGTCAAAGTAAGGATCCTCTGAACACAATTAAAATAGGAACTAAAGGGGGAGATAGTGTCTCTTTTTCTTCAAAAGAGTCGAAAAGGCCCCATGATATGTTGATACGAAGGGGTATTTATAGGATAGATTTAGGGTTCAGGGACTCTGAATAGAAGTCTCTACAAGAGGCAATGGATTGGAGTGATGCACCACATAGGCCCGGCGTACGGATGAAGGATAAACTCCATGTGTCATATAGTGTATGAGTATGATATGTCGAGTCCCCATCCAAATGAAATCACGTCTCCCAATTTTCTAGATAGTAAAGGAACATTGAAAATCAGATGAATTTAACAAAAAATGTGGATTTCATAAAAAATGTGGATTTCAAATAACAATGAATAAAATAACGAAGGATGAAGAAAAGTCAATAATTTAGAATTATCCTTCATCATTATCAAAGAAAAAGGCAATTGAATATTTATGGGGAAAATAATATCTTATTCAAAATAGTTGAAATGGGAAATTTATGGGAAAACTTACAAAAAGTAGAATTTGTGGAAAAAATACATTTGACTACAGGAAATAATATTATCTATACAAAAAGTCTTGAACTGAGTAAAAGTGACCGCAAGTGAATGAATTAAATAGGAAGAAAATATGATAAAATATATAGAAAGTTGAAAAGGGTAAGTGTGAAAAGCTTAGAAAAATGTGGAATGAACTCATCATTAGCTAGAGAACCAACATTAACATGGATTTCGACTGAGTGAGCATAAATGTAGTGTCAAGAATTTGTCCCTTTTAAGGAAAGGTTCAAGATAAGAGTGAGAATGACATACTTGAGCCAAGTTTCACCCCATTTTTGGCCATGAAAGACCAAAAGGTGAGACTCATCAAGGATGATCTAATAAACCTTATGGAGGATGGAAAGTGTAGGTGATATCTTTTCCTTCTAAGGATGAATGAATAAAATAATCATTCTTAACAAAAATAAAATAAGTTGTTTATCCTCTTAGTACAACTAGCCTTCATATCGGGCATTTACCTACATCTGATGATTCACATAATTCCCCTGAGGTGCTAATGAGCTATTTGAGGTTTATTTGTTGCAAAAGTGACTCTCATCATTGCTTTAGCTCTTATGTCCATACATGTCTAATTCTCCCATTAACTTATGTCTTAGTGAAAAACGGTGGATGTGGAATGTTGATAGCATGAAATTCTATCAGAGACAATTGAAATTAAGAGTCTATGATCATTGTAGATTATGGAAACTTCTTAAAAAAGATCTTTGAAAAGAATCATAGTCTATCTTATTCTTTATACTTTTTAGTTTTTAGTTTTTTATCCTTTTCTCAATTTCGAAATATGAGTAGTTTGGGGGAGTGACCGAATAAGTTTTAGGACCATGACACTAAAAAAAGTAAAATATGGTGAGTTCACCTATCTAGGATAGGGCTTTGATCACTCAATATTGAATATTGGGGTATCAAACAAGTTTGTAGTTATGAGGTGACCTTTCTGGCCAGTGACTATGTAAGGAGTGGGACCCAATAGGGGAGCCACTCTCTTACTCAAGGGAATTATAGGAAACCATCCAATGCCAAACTTGATAATTTTTTTGTGATGGATAATAAACTAAAATTCAAGAATGTACTATATTATTTACTGAAGATGTAGCAGTGGAACATAAAAATATATAACTATTACAATATTTATGTCTAACATTGTTCTTCACCACACATACTAAAAATAAAGGAAAACTATAGGAAATAAGTCAAAAAGGGTAAGCCAACTGCTTCAATGTACTTCCCAAGGGAGACTTGCTACACCTATCCTAGTCCTGGTCAACTTTACTCTACACATCATTGCCCTCTACCTAAGGGGTTGGAAGAATACCCCATAAGAGAAGACAAAGTGGATGTTTTCAGCATAAAAGTTAGCATGTGCATATTATTAGAAATTGGAAAAAATTAGGGAAAAGGCACCACAAATAATATAACAAGGCTTCCCAAGCAAAAGAGAGAGAAAGGATAAACCAAATGGATATCAAAAGAAATCTTCATATAATAAGACACAAAGATTATATGAAAAGTGATAAAGTTTACAACTAATAATTCTTGCCTATACATCTCAAATCAGAGAATATAAAACAAATAAGAATTATGCATGAAAATTGTCATGAAAATAACAAGTAATGGCATCACCACCATATACACATATTATGGGATCAACACCTTAATATTTGGGGGAGGAACAAGATCACAACATGATTATCCAGGGACAAGAATCACCATATGTACCCTTTGTTGGTAATACACACAATAAAGGACACACCACCTAGTGTATACATTATAGAAGTTATTTAAATCAAACATTCATTTTAAATAGAGAGTCAAGCATCAGTTTAGTCAGATTACAGTACAATATCCAAACAGAGAAGACACAATAAAGATTTATTAAGGTGATCAATGATGTAATCATGGCCAACAAGGGGGGAAATTAAGATTTGTTGGTATGTATGCCCAGAAAGTTAGTCATAAGATGATTGTAATGTGGAATCATGCACTTGATTTGATTAATAATAAAGGTAATTTTTGTCGATATGTTTGTTCAATTATGAGATGATGGTATAACGTTATAGGCATATAAAAGAATGATATTACTCGATGAAATATGTCTTCAGGTTGAGGACATGAACAATGAGATCATATGTACCATAAGAGTATATACATTCTTTTTATGTCCATAATCATATATTATTATGCAAGCAATAAATAGAAAACAATAATACATAAGACTAGAATGTGTGTTGGCTGATGAAAAAATCTCATTAGTCATGATATATGATATCAAGCCAAACACATATGTACTTGTGAGAGAACAATGTACTAGATAGACCCAGCTTGAGAGTGATACATCAAAACCATTGAATAGTAGTCAGAATTAGTTCTCATTGTGATAGTGGTGACTATGGTTCTTAGACCAAAAGTCACTACACTCATCACATGCCATTCAATGTACTTTATCACCATTCAAAGTGGCCTCGAGTAAGGGTTACCATAAAGGTGGTGCTCAAATACATTATGACACGTAGGGATTGACTATGAGTGGTGTAGATGGGGGTTGTCCCTCCTGCCGCAGTTGATATCCTGGCCACTTTATAAGCAAGACTAAGAAACTTATGTCCATACTCATGTGAATCAATATATGGCATTTGAGCTCACATGCATCTCAAATAGTTTGCTCTAGTTTTGGGAACATGGATTGAATATTAATAAGATGATGATTCCATGCCTCGAGTTCAATCCATATATCAGTGGCAAAGGAACTATACAGTCATAATAACATTGATCACATATGTAGGTTGAAGTTGTTCTCCAAATTTCCAATTACTTTGGTAGCAATGATTTGTTGCTAGATGCCTCACATTATTTGTGATGCCATAATATAGTTATGGACATTCACTACCAATGTAATTTGGGACCTATAGGGTCACACACATAGGATGCACCTAGAATAGGAGTTTACTCATGGATAAGATTTGACTTGGTTACTAAAGTGTTTGGGTAATCAACTTAAACAACACTGGATAATAATTGGTTGATTGGAGTGTCCAGTGCGTTGACTAGAAATGTCAGTTGATCGATTGGAGTGCCCGATCGATTGGGGTGCCCAGTCGATCGACTGAAAAGTTCAATTGACCAATTGGACAATTAGTAAGACTAGATCAAGGAATTGATGCTGACGTCATGACACACATTCATCACTGCATTGAAAGCCAATATGTTTACAAATAGAAAAACATTCCAATTGACCAACTAGATGTTGCAATTGACCAACTGGCATGCCAATCAATCGACCAGGAGCCTAGTTGACCAACTAGTGATTCACAACATCGAAAAATTCATGAAATTTGCCTCATCGTGTCCTCGGGTTTGTGGAAACCCTAGCCCATCCACTCCTATATGGGGGGGGGGAGGTGGCCAAGGCTCTCAAGACATATACTCCTAATCTTAACTTTGTGGTAACACGAAAGTCAGAAGCATCTTACCTATAAAAAGGAAAGATAGACAAAGGGGAGAAAGCCAACATTAGCATGTTGACAACATGAAGGGATAAATCCTTCCCGTCAATTCTAAAAGAACAATGAGGAGCTCTTAGTGGTCCATATAGAGTGTGTAGAGGCGTGAAGGTCATTACTGTTGGATCTTGGGCTCTGGGGGGGTGAATAGAGATTCAAAAATTCTCACAAGATAGATTAGACCTTCAAATTATATCAAGTTAAAAACAATAGCTTAAGTGAAATTTGATGTCCTAACTAACAAGCATAGCAAGGATGAGAGGAATTGATAGAAAGCACTTGACAAGGTCATGTAGAGTGGTTTTACTCTCCAAACTAGGAGAGAGTCAATCCACTACCTAGAGAGGTCATCTTCTAGGACTTTGCAAGTGCTTTTCTCTATATATTCACCAATAAGAGTTACAACACAAGACCACCAAAGGACTTACCCATCCAAGCACCAAGAGTATTCCACCTTACCTAGGGCTTACCCACTTTCCAAGAGTCTTCATCCTTATTCCAAGGTCTTACCCACTCTAGCACAAGTCTTCCACCTTTAAGGACTTTTCCACTCTTCTTGGATCTTTATCCTTTGCCTTCTCCTTCATCTGGAGAAGATCATCACCTCTTCTTCAACCTTGAAGAAGAACAACAACAACTCCACCTTCACTCAGAGTAGCTTGCTTCACCTTTGCTTCATGGAGGAAAGGGGTAGGGAAGATGGAGTAGATGAGAGCTTTACGAGCACAAGGAAGTAGCTCTCTTATAACATGCCTATCTCACTCATAATCATGAAATGAAGTGTAAACTAGAGAGAGAAAGGGGCTCAAGGAGTTGCAACATACTCCATTACAACAAGGACTTAGAATAACATGAATGAGAAAACTTGGAATGAACTCCAAGGGGTCCTATTTATAGATGGGAGTGTTCCCTTGAGTGTGGTATCACTTAGGGTCGAAATATAGCCATTTTCCAAGATGCAATAGATCTATTTTTTCCCAAAACAACTCACCAACGGTTATAATCACTTTTTCTATGTTTTCTGTACAATACATTCGGTCGAGTTTCAATAAAGGTAACTCGATCGATCCACTAAAGAACAAAGACAATTTTAAACTATCAATCGAGTTTGTTCTGGAAAACTTGACCGATGAGCTAAAATTAGATTTGCTCAGTGAGTTGGTCGGTCGAGTTCTGTAACAACCCCGCCTCCCGGTAACCCCCAATCAAGGGAGACCCGAAGGTCAGAGCTGTTATTCAATTAACAGGATCAAAGGTTCAACAAATAATCAGTAATAATTAATAAACTTTACCAACTAAACAGAAAACTGGTATAAAATAAAACTTTTCTTACCTTGGAAAAACTGGGATTTCTAAACTTCTATCCATGAAGATGTTACTCTAACTAATCCTCCTGTGTACGTTACTTCTCATTTAATTCCACATATGCCACTTTACTGTTTGTTCTTTTCATTTGTACCTAAAACACCGACAAACAAAACGTCGGTCAGTATATCGAAATATACTGGTATGTGGGGACAACCAAAAGTTTGCACATATGGCTAACGATTTAATAATCACAATCAAATTAATTAACAAGTCAATTTACACTTTTCAGTATGACATTCTCCACCGCTTTTGCCCTAACCTAGGATACCCACCTTAGGGTGCCCTTTGCCAATGACTTAAGGCCACCTTCTCAATCCCGAGCTTGGTGCATGGGGGTCACTACTCATGGTGCCCGCTAGTCATGCAATATCATAGGCCACCTTCTTGGTGCCTGGGGTCACCACTCAAGGTGTCCATTGGTCTACCCATCTGGGCCTGACCTTTGGCATCATTCATTAGGGTGGCATGTAGGTGCGAGAATACATATTTCTATTTTTAATGTGATAATGATAGTGACTTTATGATTTGCAAATATGAACATCCAACAGATAATTTGCATTCAATGCGATTAACCATCCGGAAAATCATCGGGAAACTAAGGCGGTTATTCATAATTAACCACATACCTGATCCAGAGCAACTTGATGTCCAAGCAATAAGGATAAAGAACAAGCAACAAGAAATCAACCATATCCTGAAATTAATGCATGACATCCAAGTGTTATAGTTTATCCAGAACATTCTAAAGCTAGACTTGGATGCCACCTTAGGCTCTCTAGGCCACATTAGGCTTTTATTAGAGTTTTAGCCTCCATAATACCTTTTATCATATTCAATGCCCTCTTATTTCACAAACCCTAATTTTAACATCATAAGCACAGTTAAAGTCCATTATTTCCCTTTTATACTAAAACTACCATCTTTATCTCTTTTAAGTTACTTCAAGACCATTAGACTCAATTTCCACCTTTAATTTCCTTCGAATTGACAACTCATAGTTCATCATGATCTAATTCACATATGAACCCTATTTATCATTAATTCCATCTTTATCCTTTAGAAAACCCCTAATTACTACATTTAGGGCATTTATCCACAAATTAGGAACTTAATGCTCGAAATAGCTTATATTCAGCATATTCCAACTTTAATCATGAAATTAATCAATTAAAGCCATTGATAATCAAATTAGTCAACATTAGGGTTTCAAGGTCCATTAAAGTACATTCATGCATATGGAATTTTAAATTAACTAATTATATGCAAAGTTCATCCTTTTTCGATCTTAATGTATCTCTTTATGATTAACATGTTAATATCAACTTTAATCATCAGTTAAACCCTACTAGTCACACTAATTATATCAAAATAGGGTTTCTTAACTATTAATACATTAAAGTTAACAACTTCCATTACTTTTCGAATTAAAAGCAGATTCAAGCTCGAATTATATTTTTAATGGTTTCCTCTCATTTTTCTGAGCAACTTTCATGTATAACATGTCCTTATTCGACCTACCAATTAATAATTATGAATTTATCAAAATTCACTTACTTTCAGCAACGGGAGGTCGCCACGTGTTCAGGCCCATGCAATGTCGCGACTTGGTTTAGAACATTTCGAAATCCCGTTTTTGCCCCTGCGCAAGTCAATTGTGTCTTCAATCCGCGGAGGGTATAACAATCCATCGCCCGGGGATCTTCTTCAAGCTCGAGAACGGCCGCCGCGGCAGCCCTAGCCGTGGCTTGCGGCCCTCATCCTCCCTCTCTTGGACCCCGACGACCACAGGGAATGATTCCGTTACCTCCGGCGGTCCTTGGCGCACGCGTAGGTCCCAATGGATCGGGGCCATGCTGGCCAAGAGACAGCTTAACATGTCTGCGATCAAAGCGGACCTGCAGCCATCCTGCAGCAATTGCGGGAAGGTTGGGGCACATGGATGATGGCCTCATCTTCCTTCGAGGTCGTGGGGACATCTAACACCCATCAATGTCGTTTACTGATCCCAAGTTTCCTCATAAACGTGCTATGATTCCTTCATAGGGTTTATATGCAAAGAAGACGATGGGAGAGAGAAAGGAATCCTTGGGATTCTTTGGAGCTCGATCCAGAGGGTCTACCCCCTTTTATAGGGGAGGATAACTCACCCTAAAAAGCCCATCAAAGAGGGAACAAGTCCCTTTCTCATTAGGAAACCGAATCCTTCATTAAGAAGTAGCATTCTCTCTTTCTTTATCTTTTGATTTTTTTTTCTTTCTCTTCCAAATATGAAAATTCCTTCCCTTATTCTATTTAGTATTTGCTTTTAAACCATTGATCATGAAATCATGTTTTCCTTTAGTAGAAAATACTACTTTTAAACAAAGTCGCAAAAACCATTATTAATGTATTACATTATTCTTTTATTTTTGCTTTATTGGTATTTTCTCTTTCCTCTTTCTCTATTGTGACTCCTTGGATACCAAGAAACTATATTATTTCGAAATCCTTTTTATTGGATACTCATTACTCTTCTAGATGCATCTAAATGCATTATTGTTCATTATCATGTGTATTTCTTATTAAAATATTTCTTTTTGAGGATTTCTCTTTATTTCTCTTTTATTTTCCTCATTGGTATCCCTTTTGTCATTAGGAATCCTTGGAATATGAAATTCCACCAAGAATAACTCAATTATACATCTTTTCACATATTTTCCACATTTCATCAATGTTTTCAATTTCTTTCTTAATAAAGAAATACTTATTTGATCTTTTCTTTTATTATTGCCTTTTCTTTGCAATCTTGGATTCCTTGGAACCCAAGGAATGTAAGAAGCACGACATTCTCTTTGGATTTTCCTTCTAGAGGTTTCCACACCTTTCTTATCTCAAATTCTCAGTTATTCATTAATTAATTGAATATCCTTGTTATTGGGCCCAATAGACAATAAAGCCCACAATCACACAACAAGGCTATTTTCAACGAAACTCATTTATTCAACACAAATTATATCATCATTTGTTCCAATATCTTTAAAATGAGAAATTACATTTCTCAGCAAAATGAACCCAAAATTGGGGTTGTAACATCCTTCCCCTCTCATAAGAATATTGTCCTCAAAATTCCATCATGCAAGTAAACAAACAGGATAATCCATTCTTGTGTCCATCAGGGCTACCATGTGGCTTCACCCTATCCATGGTGCTTTCCAAGAACCTTCATCATCTCATATTCTTCCATCTGAGTTCTTTCTTACCTTGGTATATCGTACCCTCATAGGTGACTCAGGACATTTCGGCCTCTCAAAAGCTGAATAGGTTCAGGGCTTAGCACATGGCTTGGGTACCTCATATAGTACTCTAGATCGGACTCATGGAACACATTACACATCATGTTATCCTGCGGGGCAAGGATAAACACAACCATCTCCACCAATCCATCTCAAATGGACCCATATATCGGGGATTCGGCTCTCTCAACTGTAGCTTAGAGGGGTCGGATTTTCACATTATATTCCCCCACAGTGAACTGTATGTCGGTCTGCTTTGCATCAACTCGTGACTCATGTCACCCTTGGGCTCTCTCTCAGCCATTGCTCGATCAAGCGACTTCATCTGCACTCACTGTGGTTCTTTTATTACCTTCACTAGGCCTCCTTCACCAACATCATCTTAATGAAGTGGTGACCGACACTACCTCCTTATTGAACTTCTTGCATCCCGATAAAGGCTATGGTGGTTAACATCACCTCTTAAGAACTGTCTCTCTGTATCACCCTGAACATGCTCTCATCATACCCTTTAGTCTGGATCATACTACTTGTTAGTTAGGGGTGATAAACTATACTATCATCGAGTTCTTCATGTATCTACTTCCACCTCATGGAAGTGAACCTTTAGGTCATACTCAACAACTCGCATCATGATGTAGTTGAGCCATTTCTCTCTCTATAATAAGTAGTTCAACCCGATCTGTCACTTGATAGTACTCTCTCTTCCTCATGTCATCTAGGTAAGGCGATCCACCATAACCCATATTTCATCATGACTTTCCTTGGTCAAGGGGAGACTTTCCACATCATTCGTAATGATGAACTCCCATTCCCTCTCAGGGACTCTTTTATCCTCTATATCAATACACTGGATTACTGGTGTTCATCCTTCACCTCAAACATGCATGGCCACAAGCCACATGCATCTTCATCTTAAGCATCCAAAGTGCTACTATCTCTTACTATCTCAGTAATACCATGGTATATGGTGATCATGATCTCCAGCATGTCATGATCTCTCAAGCTTGATATCTCGGAAACCCTAAACCACTCTCCTTAGGGTTTCATCACCTTCCTTTTCAATGAAGTGCATATGAGGTTCTACAACCATCATTTCATTATATCAAGGACTAATCTAGCTAACCAAGCAATCATTAACTTGTTCAACCTATCTTATTACATCTGAGTGTTAGCCAAAACACATCTTCTTTCCCAACGTAGGGTTATCCTAACAACCTCTTCTAGCCAAACTAGGCAGTTATATCTCCACCAGAGCATCCATTACCACCTCACATCTTTCGGTATTAGGTAACATTGAAGACATACTACCTCCATGTATTCCTCTTAAGTCCCATCTCACATTCTTATTATAAGTCTATCTTCATTGAGAATACTTTGATCTCATCTCCTTAATGTTCAACCTCAACTTTGTATGACTCAAAGCTCATGATAAAACATCCTCACAAGATGACTACATTATTCCATCCCTGTATTATTCACTCCACCAAGGTATGTTATCATCTCTATCCTCATGTCTTGTAGCAACGTTCCAACTCACATCATCTTTACCCTTGGTGTATGGCATGCGTACTGTCCTATCTCTCACTCCCATAACAAGAAGAAATAAGCATTTGGTGGCCGTCCAAATACAGAGTTCTTCCTATTCCAAGAGTAGAGATAGTACAACCCTCATTACCAGTATACCTTTAAATCTGAGTTAGAACGTGCAACTTATGTCTTCACATCACAAACATCATGATATCAAAGTTAATTCCATGGAAAACTGGTCTCGAACCTACTTAGGTCACTACACCCCATCCTTTGTCAATTCCTCTAGGTCTACAGGGTGCCTGCATTGTTGGGGTCATCCCTCTTCCCTCATGCATTTAGAGAGTGCCCTACTCATCTGGCCTTTGGGTCTCATGAGTTCATGAAGGTGATCAATCTCCTAACCCATGGCCCTCAAACAATGATAGCTGTTACCTCCCGACCCTATGGTCACATGGAACTAGGGAATTAGGAAACTCCTACTTTCATCGGTCTTATCCCTACCTGACACTAGGATAGACTTAGGATTCTGACATAGTACATGTTTAGCTTAGAACCTTACCCAATCCTTCATCATCTCTCTCTCTGCATTCATGACTGACTTTCATCCCTTCATAGGGGTCATGGCAACCTGCCCACCATGGCTAGGTCCCATATCGGTTACCTCCATGGTAACACATCCTTATGCACCTAGAGATGGTTATCTATGGGTCTACAGGTTCATCCTCATTCCATGTACCTTAGCTTTCTCAAGATCCCATGAAACCTCTTCGGGTTACCACAAAACCAACCAAACTGGTAAACTCCCTAACAAAGGGTCCCTCTCCCAGGATGTGAGGAAACTACACCTTGATAACAAAGGTCACAAGCATCCTTAGGGTTACATTCACATGAGCATGCTTACTCTAGCAATTACTAAGGCACAAGCATACCTACTAAACCATGCTAGGTCACACTCGTTCTCATACTCAACATTAAACCAACTTAGTTGTGAGGGAGTTCATCAAACATACCCTTAACTTAAGGGGTTTCTTTTACCTTTACACATGAGGAGTACCATGCTCGAAACTATAGAGACTCAAATCTCATCATGAGCATTGAGTACACTGCTTCCCCTCTTAGGCCTAGGAGCCCCAGGTTCACCTTTGGGTGTCTGACTGCATGCTCAATCTCTTAACCAGGAATCAAGCATGTCCAAGATATGTCATGTACTCCCATGATCCTTTTATATGAGCAACACCTCAGAGTTGAGTCCTCCTCAAGGACAACCAACTAGGTAATAAGCCCAACAACCAGTTACTTGAACCTCCTCAAGGTCTAAGGCACTCTTTGTCTTATCTCCGTAGGTAAACTCCTATACCATAGGCACATAGGTTCCGGAAGCATAAACCTCTCTCTAGGGTTTGGTTCCTTTAAAGGAAACTAAGATATCATCAGCCTTCAGGGATCATGCATGAGGCAACCACTATCATCCACTTAGGTCGCATCATTCTCGACTCCCCACTGTTTCTCACATCTCGAGGTTTTAGGCTTCCAACCTCCATGCTGGGGTCCTGCTTTCTCTCTCTAAAGCTAACCCCACATCCAACCATACTACTCGAGGTCCTCTCTCCATGAAGGCTCATGCTCACAAGCATACCCCTATGTGGGTGGTACCTATGCTCAACTCATGTTTGGCTCTAGATTATCCATATGCTTATCTCATAAGCCATCCATCGTGCTCTTCCGGCCAGGGTTTCAACATACTACCGTACTACTGACATACCCTGGGTGAAAGCTATATCCTTCTTGAAACATCCCATAAGGTTTATATAAGTTCTTCTATAACCTCATCCATGTAGGAGCTATCCTTCGCTCACCCATGCACGACCCTCTCCAGGGTTGGGTCGCCAAAGGAACTAGGTCATCTAACCTCTTATGGCATCCCAAAGGCGTGTCCAACCAGACACTCGGTCTAACTCATCATGTCATCTCTATCTCTAACCTTCACTTGGGGTTAGGGTTAACATCGTCCTCAACAGATGTGCTAGGTTTCTACTTTTAATGGAGGTCCCTACGTCCAAGACTAACTCTCTCTACACATCCTCCTACCAAGGAGGTCTATCCCAGGTCTCTCCTGAGGGCAATGACAACTCATGTCATACGACCTAAACATGTATCTATTCCTTTACGCTTACTCTATTAAACTTATGTCCATGACATCTTATTTATATGCTTTTTATTAATTTGGTGGAGGATTCCTTAATCCTTATCAACCTTACCCATATCTCAAGAGGGTGAGGAGAAGAGAGAAGAAACCCTAATCCTTAAGGTCCTTAACATAATTGGAGTTGAGAAGGGATGAACAAGATGAGAGAGTCCTAAAGGTATCTTATTTCGATTCATACCCTAAGACTTTGGCCAGGCAGTCACACAGATCCGGGAGTCCTCGTATTTCGACTAGCGATGCGGAGGAAAATATTGCCAGCCCCCATACGTGATCCTTTTCTAGACACCTCAATCCTTTGAATAATCCTCTAATAACTACCTTGGGTTCTACAGAATTTGTAAAATTTAATAATTATTAAAGATTAAATGAGGAACCTATGCTCTGATACCAATTGTAACAACCCCGCCTCCCGGTAACCCCCAATTAAGGGAGACCCGAAGGTCAGAGCTGTTATTCAATTAACAAGATCAAAGGTTCAACAAATAATCAGTAATAATTAATAAACTTTACCAACTAAACTGAAAACTGGTATAAAATAAAACTTTTGTTACCTTGGAAAAACTGGGATTTCTAAACTTCTATCCATGAAGATGTTACTCTAACTAATCCTCCTGTGTACGTTACTTCTCATTTAATTCCACATATGCCACTTTACTATTTGTTCTTTTCATTTGTACCTAAAACGCCGACAAACAAAATGTCGGTCAGTATATCGAAATATACTGGTATGTGGGGACAACCAAAAGTTTTTGCACATATGGCTAACAATTTAATAATCACAATCAAATTAATTAACAAGTCAATTTACACTTTTCAGTATGACATTCTCCACCGCTTTTGCCCTAACCATGGCATACCCACCTTAGGGTGCCCTTTGCCAATGACTTAAGGCCACCTTATCAATCCCGAGCTTGGTGCCTGGAGGTCACTACTCATGGTGCCCTCTAGTCATGCAATATCATAGGCCACCTTCTTGGTGCCTGGGGTCACCACTCAAGGTGTCCATTGGTCTACCCATCTGGGCCCGACCTTTGGCATCATTCATCAGGGTGGCATGTAGGTGCGAGAATACATATTTCTATTTTTAATGTGATAATCATAGTGACTTTATGATTTGCAAATATGAACAGCCAACAGATAATTTGCATTCAATGCGATTAACCATCCGAAAAATCATCGGGAAACTAAGGTGGTTATTCATAATTAACCACATACCTGATCCAGAGCAACTTGATGTCCAAGCAATAAGGATAAAGAACAAGCAACAAGAAATCAACCATATCCTGAAATTAATGCATGGCATCCAAGTGTTATAGTTTATCCAGAACATTCTAAAGCTAGACTTGGATGCCACCTTAGGTCTCTAGGCCACATTAGGGTTTTATTAGAGTTTTAGCCTCCATAATACCTTTTATCATATTCAATGCCCTCTTATTTTACAAACCCTAATTTTAACATCATAAGCACAGTTAAAGTCCATTATTTCCCTTTTATACTAAAACTACCATCTTTATCTCTTTTAAGTTACTTCAAGACCATTAGACTCAATTTCCACCTTTAATTTCCTTTGAATTGACAACTCATAGTTCATCATGATCTAATTCACATATGAATGCTATTTATCATTAATTCCATCTTTATCCTTTAGAAAACCCCTAATTACTACATTTAGGGCATTTATCCACAAATTAGGAACTTAATGCTCGAAATAGCTTAAATTCAGCATATTCCAACTTTAATCATGAAATTAATCAATTAAAGCCATTGATAGTCAAATTAGTCAACATTAGGGTTTCAAGGTCCATTAAAGTACATTCATGCATATGGAATTTTAAATTAACTAATTATATGCAAAGTTCATCCTTTTTCGATCTTAATGTATCTCTTTATGATTAACATGTTAATATCAACTTTAATCATCAGTTAAACCCTACTAGTCACACTAATTATATCAAAATAGGGTTTCTTAACTATTAATACATTAAAGTTAACAACTTCCATTACTTTTCGAATTAAAAGCAGATTCAAGCTCGAATTATATTTTTAATGGATTCCTCTCATTTTTCTGAGCAACTTTCATGTATAACATGTCCTTATTTGACCTACCAATTAATAATTATGAATTTATCAAAATTCACTTACTTTCAGCCAACGGGAGGTCGCCACGTGTTCAGGCCCATGCAACGTCGCGGCTTGGTTTAGAACATTTTGAAATCCCATTTTTGCCCCTGCGCAAGTCAATTGTGTCTTCAATCCGCGGAGGGTATAACAGTCCATCGCCCGGGAATCTTCTTCAAGCTCGAGAACGGCCGACGCGGAAGCCCTAGCCACGGATTGCGGCCCTTGTCCCCCCTCTCTTGGACCCCGACGACCACAGGGAATGATTCCTTTACCTCCGGCGGTCCTTGGCGCACGTGCAGGTCCCACTGGATCGGGGCCACACTGGCCAAGAGACAGCTTAACAGGTCTGCGATCAAAGCAGACCTGCAGCCATCCTGCAGCAATTGCGGGAAGGTTGGGGCACATGGATGATGGCTTCATCTTCCTTCGAGGTCGTGGGGACATCTAACACCCATCAATGTCGTTTACTGATCCCAAGTTTCCTCATAAACGTGCTACGATTCCTTCATAGGGTTTATATGCGAAGAAGACGATGGGAGAGAGAAAGGAATCCTTGGGATTCTCTGGAGCTCGATCCAGAGGGTCTACCCCCTTTTACAGGGGAGGATAACTCACCCTAAAAAGCCCATCAAAGAGGGAACAAGTCCCTTTCTCATTAGGAAACCAAATCCTTCATTAAGAAGTAGCCTTCTCTCTTTCTTTATCTTTTGATTTTTTTTCTTTCTCTTCCAAATACGAAAATTCCTTCCCTTATTCTATTTAGTCTTTGCTTTTAAACCATTGATCATGAAATCATGTTTTCCTTTAGTAGAAAATACTACTTTTAAACAAAGTCGCAAAAACCATTAATAATGTATTACATTATTCTTTTATTTTTGCTTTATTGTTATTTTCTCTTTCCTCTTTCTTTATTGGGACTCCTTGGATACCAAGAAACTATATTATTTCGAAATCCTTTTTATTTGATACTCATTACCCTTCTAGATGCATCTAAATGCATTATTCTTCATTATCATGTGTATTTCTTATTAAAGTATTTCTTTTTGAGGATTTCTCTTTATTTCTCTTTTATTTTCCTCATTGGTATCCCTTTTATCATTAGGAATCCTTGGAATATGAAATTCCACCAAGAATAAATCAATTATACATATTTTCACATATTTTCCACATTTCATCAATGTTTTCAATTTCTTTCTTAATAAAGAAATACTTATTTGATCTTTTCTTTTATTATTGCCTTTTCTTTGCAATCTTGGATTCCTTGGACCCCAAGGAATGTAAGAGGCACGAAATTCTCTTTGGATTTTCCTTCTAGAGGTTTCCACACCTTTCTTATCTCAAATTCTCATTTATTCATTAATTAATTGAATATCCTTGTTATTGGGCCCAATAGCCAATAAAGCCCACAAATCACACAACAAGGCTATTTTCAACAAAACTCATTTATTCAACACAAATTATATCATCATTTGTTCCAATATCTTTAAAATGAGAAATTACATTTCTCAGCAAAATGAACCCAAAATTGGGGTTGTAACAAGTTCTATGAGTGTGCAACTTGACCAATGGGTCATCTTCAGAAAAGCCATCGTAGGATGGTCGAGTTTCCAACTCGACCAATGAACAACCTGTGACAAATTTTCTAAATAGACATTTGGGTGATTAAACCTTGGAACTAAGTGTCCCTGATTGTTCCTCATCTTAGTTACAAGTCATATCATCAATACAAGTGATTACAAAAATATGCTAAGGTTGTTCAGAGTGATTTCCCCAAAAGCACACTTGCATTGCATTTGACTTGAACTTGAACAACCTAGGGCTTGTGTAATTTGATCCTTTTCATATACGTAAAGCTTGAAATCAATCTTGAACAAAATATATTAGATACATAGGAATGGAATGGTAAAGTCATTATCAAAATATGGAAAATGTAGAACTCTCAAGTCAACATTCTCTACCTTTTTGATATTGACTGACCATCAATCATATTGAAAAGGGTATTGAAGTTATACCTTTGCCTTATGAATTGTGAGGGGATTCAGGATTTGAACAATGTGAATTTCTCCCCCTCAATCTATGCTTACTCTAACCTGCATACTTAGTCTTTCTACACAAAGAAATATAACACATATGAACTATATGGTCCTTTAGCAAGTCACATGATAAAGCATATAATGAACAAGAAAAGGATCACATAGGCAATAAAAGGAATATGGTTGAGCTTCAAAACATTGAACTTCTCTCTCCCCCTTTTGACATTATAAAAAAGTAAGGGGGGTAGAAGAGCATAAAAATAGGTCTTCTCTAAGCATAACCAAGCAGATATCCATAACATGCAATCTCAAGGCATACATCAAACAGAGATGAGACAAACAAACTAGACTAAGTCATAATCAAAATATGGTAAAACATGACACCAACTCATGAGTTATAGTAGATCAAAGAGTAAATGTACACATAATTAAGATTACAACCCAGAAAGCACGTTTTCAGAGAACAACTACAAGCCAAAATGATAAAATACTACAGCTCAGAACATGCACCCAGATGTTTTTAATACAAAATAGCCTAGAAATATATATATGATCAACACCTAGACTAAAAACTAGAACAAGTAAACATCTAAGCTATCTATGTCCACATCATCATCATACTCAGCATCAAAAGCATCGAGCTCATAGTCATCATCTCCGTCTGAAGGTGCAGTAGAGAGAACAACATCACCTTCATCATTAGAGGAACCAACAAAACCATCAGATCCATCATCTTCATATGCTTCACCATCATCCTCGTCATCACCAACAACCTCCTCATCAGCAACAACCTCTTCATCAACCTGTTCTGACATCTCCTTATCAGCAAGAGAACCAAAACCGCGACCGGGCCAACATGCATTCTGCTCATCCTAAGACATACCAAGAGCATGGAGATCATTGGCCTATGGGAAGGAAGGAGAAAAAATACTGAGGCTGGAAAGTAGAGTGGCCAAGGGGCCAGTAGTTAGAGGTAGCACAATAGGGGTAGATCCACCAGTAGTAGAGGGTGTAGCAGTGGCAGATGGAGGTGGAGGGGTAGGGTAAAAGTGATCATATGCATAGGATGCATAGTCACACCTGGGAAGGACTGGTAGGCTGGGTAGGGATGTGCACATGACATGTTCATGTTAGACATGATGGAACATAAATCGTGATGCAGGTGCTCCTGAACCTGAAGGTTGTATGCCTAATGATGCATCATGTAGCCCAAAATGGTTTCATTTGATACATGGAATGAGGTACAGGCAGGTCGGGAAGGATGAGGTGGTGTAGGTGCACGGGTAGAGGCAGCATGTGTGGTGGAGGAGAGGATAGGCATAAAATTTTGAAGAGTGGTCTCACTGATGCAAAATCCTTTCCGAGAAGGTTTGTAATGAAAGTCATGGAAAAGAGATTTGCCAGTGGCAAGCTAGAATAGACCACAGATTAGGGCTGGGTAGGGTGGGTGGGTGCCACGGGTGTTCTTTCCTAAGTCAAAGTAGGTCATATGATGGAGAACATATCAAGACCACTTGACTTCGATGTTCTTCAAGAGACAATACATGATCACCGAAGTGTTTTTTGCAATCTCATTTTGATTTTTCTTCAGGTGGATATTGTAGTTAACAACTAGGGTGAGGATGCGTCTCTTGAGGTCCAGGGCAGAAGAGGGAAAGGTGCACTTGTTCCTATATGAGAATTGAGGCTTCTTCAATAACTTATGAATATCAGGGAGAGTAAGAGTATATTTCTTATAGAAGGCCTCAGGCTCAACTAGGTCAAAGTACTCTGGGTAGTCCTTAGGCCAAGTGTCAGTCACTTTAGTACCTAAAAAGAAGATGATCAGGGTATCCTCAGAGACTTGTAATTTCTTCGCGGCTATCATGGATGTGAGGACTACTTGAGTATCAAGCGGGGGTATGAGGGTGTCCTAATTCCAATGCAAATTAGCATAGAATTCATGAACTGTTTTTGTGCTAGTGATGGAATTTTTGTAGCATGCACGTTCAACACCTAAGGTAGAGAGATGGTGATCATAAAACAACTCCACTACTTGATCTATGACCTCTTGTCTTTGAGGTTTAGGCTCAAATTAATAGGGCACGAAAAGGGAAAGGATTCCGGGGAAGGAGCTCCTTATACCTATTTATAGCCTCATTTGAGACAAAAAGAGTGTCATCAAATGGAATCAAGTGGGAGTTGGACGAAGATGAAGGTGCATTAGTTGGGGCGGCCCTCTTCCTCCTATTGGATGCCATAGAGACGAAAAGGAGAGGAAGGAGAGAGCAAAAGCTAAAGACTCACCACTAAAACTCATCTACAGACCTAGGTTAGCAAGGGGGAATGTCAAGGGAGGTCAAGCTAGGTTGAGATAGGGTTAGGTTGAGGAAGGTTAGGGCTAGGGTAGAGTGCTTAGCGGAGCTGGAGATCAGATCGGTTGACTTTCACTAGTTGAAAGGGAGAATAGTCATCCAAACACATCTTAAAATTGCTCCAGCCTGGCCATTGGTCGAGTTCTATGAACTCATAAACTCAACCAATAGGCTCTTTAAAAAAGCTCTCGGCCTCTGATCGTTCGAGTTGGCAACTCGACCAATGGTCAACCTAACCTAAACTTAACAAACCTAGTTTCTAGCCATTAGGGTGCTAATTAAATTTATTTTTCAAGTCCATTATGTATTTGAACATACTTAGGAACATATCACTCATCATTAGGTACTATTTAGTGGTAAAAATGCGTTTGCAAAAAATATCCAAAAACAAGAGAAAAAAAGGAAAAATGAACATGAAAAACTGATTTTTAGCATATTAGCAAGCATTGGTGATCAAAATAGAGGGAAAACATATAGGGTAGATGAAAACATGTAGAAGGCATATTAGATTCATTCAAAGTAGTTATAAGTAGTTTTGATCTAATAAAGTTAAATTTTTCTCTAGCTAGAGGTTTAGTGAAAATGTCCGCCAACTGATTTTTTGTGTCCACATGCGTGATATAGATATCCTTCTTGGAAATGTGATCATGGAGAAAATGATGATGAACCTCTATATGTTTAGCTCTACTATGCAAGATAGGGTTATATGACAAGTTAATTCAACTAGTATTATCACAATAGATAGGAGAATCCTGAAAATGAATGTCAAAGTCTTGAAGCATTTGCTTCATCCATAGGACCTGGGCACAACAACTCTCGACTTCAATGTATTTAGCCTCGGTGGTTGAGAATGCCACTATGCTATATTTCTTGGAGAACCAAGACACCAAGCATGGTCCTATGAGGATACAAGTGCCACTTGTGCACTTTCTATCAATCAAGCACCCTGCATAATATGCATCACTATAAGCAGTAAGAGTAAAGTCCCATGACTTGGGATACCATAGTCCAAAATTTTGGGTTTTGTCTAAGTACCTTAAAATCCTCTTGACAACTATAAGATGTGATTTCTTAGGATATGATTGAAAGCGAGAACAGAAGCCAACACTAAGCATTATATCAGGTCTAGAGGCAGTTGAGTAAAGTAAACTTCCAATCATACCTTTATAGAGCATCTCATCTACTTTCTAACCTTCTTCATCTTTGTCAAGTTTAGCAGTGTTTGACATGGGTCTGTCCATCTACTTGGTATATCTCCATCCCAAAGCATTTGAGTAGTTCACTTGTATACTTGTCTTGGTTTATGAAGTTCCCATCTTTTGTTTGCTTGATTTGAAAGCTGATGAAGAACGTGAGTTCACCCATCATACTCATCTCGATTTTGCTCTGCATAAGATCACTAAATTCTTTGCAAAGATCAAGGCCAGTTATGTCAAAAATGATATCATCAACATATATTTGTATGATAAGAAAATTATTAAAAGTGTGCTTTAGAAATAAGGTAGAATCCACTTTGCCCATGATATACCCATGATCTAACAAAAAGTTCTTTAATTTCTCATACCAATCTCTAGGTGCTTGTTTGAGTCCGTAGAGAGCTTTTTGTAATAAATAAACATGGTTAGGTAAACTATCATGTTCAAAGACTAGAGGTTGTGCAGCATATACTTCCTCCTCAATTGTACCATTCAAAAATCACATTTAACATCCATTTGATATAGAATAAAGTTTTTATAACTAGAAAAGGCAAACAACATATGAATGGACTCAAGTCTAGCTACAGGTGCATATGTTTATAAAAATCTATACCTTCCTATTAATTGTAGCCTTGAGCCCTTAACCTTGCTTTTTCCTTTCCACTTTCCTGCTTTCATCAAGCTTGTTGCGGTAGACCCATTGGTGCTAATGATATTTCTATCACTTGGTCTTGGCACTAGGGTCCAAACTTTGTTCTTTTCAAATTTCTGCAACTCTTCTTTCATAGATAGGATCCACTCATCATCCCCAAGAGCTTCCTTGATGTTCTTTGGCTCGAGTTTTGAGATGAAGGTGATGTTGGCTTGTTATTTGTTGAATGCAACCTACGTCTTCACCCTTTCAAAAGGATCACCGAAAATCAGCTCTTTTGGATGAGTCTTTGCAAACTGGGGGGTTAGATTGTTCTTCTCTTCATCTTTCTCTTCTTCTTGAGTGACCACCTCTTTTCCCTTTTGGGTGATGTTTAACACTTTTAGAATAGGAATTACTTCACCTGCAACATCATCATTTGGAACAACATCTTTGGGAATATAGGGGTTAGTCTCAATAAACTTAACATTTATGGATTCTTCTACTTAAGCAAGATCAACATTAAATACTCTATAAGCCTTTCTAGTAGTGCTATAGCCAAGAATGAAAGCCTTGTAAGATTTTAGATCAAACTTGTTGAGAGAATCTTTTGTGTTTAAAACAAAACAAGGACATATGAAAACATGAAAGTACTCCATAGAGGGCTTCCTACCACGCCATAGCTCATAGGGGGTTTTCTTTAATGAAGGATGAGTAAAAACCCAATTTTGCACAAAACATGATGTACTAACAGCTTCAGCCCAAAACTTCTTTGGAGTTCCATACTATAGAAGCATGGTCCTAGCCATCTCCTGTAAAAGACCTATTCTTCCTCTCAACAACCCCATTTTGTTGAGGTGTTCGAGGTGAAGAAAAGTTGTGTGAATAACCAGATTCTTGGCAAAAATGTTCAAAAAGCTCATTTTTAAATTCTCCCCCATGATCACTATAGATGGAAACAATGCGGAAAGAAGCTTCACTCTCAACTCATTTACAAAATCTTGAGAAAACATCAAGTGTATCACTCTTGGAAATGATAAAGAAGGTCCAAGTATATCTAGGGAAATCATCAACAAAAACAAGGCAATACTTGGAACCACAAAGAGATTGAGTTCTCATTAGTCCAAATAGATTAATGTGAAGAAGCTCAAGAGCTCTCTTGGTACTGAGGACTCATTTGGATTTGAAAGAGGACTTGATTTTCTTTTCTTGGGTACAAGGTTGGCATTCCTCATCCTTTTCAGAATCTAATTTGGAAAGTCCCTTCACCAAGTCCTTTTTGCTCAACTTCTTCAACTGATGCATATTTACATGACCAAGCTGACAGTGCCAAAGTGAAATATCATTCGAGTTGACTACTAGGAATCTACCAACAATAGGCCTAATAGAGTCGAGAATGATAACATAAAGATTACCACTTCTAGTTCCCTTATATATAACTTGGCAAGTGAGGGAATCTAGAATCAATCATTCAAAGAAAGTAAATAACACAAGGTAACCATTGTCACATAATTGACTAACACTAATTAAATTGTGATGTAGGCCATCTACAAAGAGAACATACTTGATACACAAGGATTCACCTACATCACCCTCACCTTTGACTTTACCTTTCTTATTGCCCCCAAAGGTGACCGAACCTCCTTTCTTTTTGGTGAAGTTGTTGAAATGGCTTATATCACCTGTCATATGCTTAGTGCAGCCACTATCAACAATCCATCTTCCCTTTTCCTGTAAGAAAGGAGAATGTAGGTTCCCAACTCAAACTTTGGGATATGGAGTTAGCTTGGGGACCCATTTCATCATTGGGTTGTCCCCCTTAGGCTTGTAAGGACAATAAGTAGAGTAATGATCATCACTTTTGCAATAAGAACAAACCATAGGATTCTTAGTGCCAAAAGACTCTCCTATAAAGAAAGAGGTCTCCTTGCTATTTTTCTTACCTTTGGATTTGTTCTTTCCCTTTGGTGATCCCCCTACAAATCCCAAACCACTAGTACTTGTTTGGTAGAATGGTTAAGGATTTGTTTAGGGAGTTCTTACCTTTGAGGAATTTCTGTAGGGATGCTCTCAATATATGTTTATCATCATTTAGAGAAATAATGGTAGAAGATAAGCTAGCTATGTCATCCCTAGAATGAACTAGATTGGCCTCAAAATAGAGGGCTTTAGTTAAATATGAATCCTTCTCAAGAGAAATGGAAGAAACATTAGCACTAGGCAATGAAGGTCTAGAAGATAAATCATTGACTTGACCTAGAAACCTAGCATTTTCAAATTTAAGTATTTGGATTTCTTTAAGATAGATATCTCTTTCATCTCTACGAGCATCAATACAAAGCTTGAATTCAACATTTTCAATTTTAATCAGTTTAAGCTCTTTTAGGCAATTTTGGTTTTCTTCCTTAATATTTTCTATGTTCTTAAGGTAGATACCATTTCCAAATTCAAATCCATTGTATTGGAGCTCAAGATCAAGGTATTTATCTTACAAATTATCAATACACTCAAGATTAGTTTTCTCATTTAGCTCTAGGATTTCAAGTTTAGCATATAGATCATCAATGATTTTCCTAACTGTTTTCTTTTAGATTTACATTTAGCAAAAGATGAATGGGTAGAGATAAGCATGTCAATAACAACTTCCTTAGATAACTCATGCAAACTTACCTCACTTATCTCACCAATTTCTTCACTAGTAGAGGCCATGAGTGCAAGGTGGCACTCTCCATCTTCTTTGGAGCTTGAGCTGCTTGAAGATCAACCTTCCCAAGCTGCATGAGCTGCATCCTTGTGTCTCCTATCCTTCTTGTCCTTCCTCTTGTACTTGCTCTCCTTCTTGTACTCCTCTTCCTTCTTTGATCTTCCCTTGTGGTGTGACTTTCTTGACTTGGGACATTCACTCTTGTAGTGTCCCTTTTGTCCACACTTGTAGCATCTAGGAGTAGAGGAGGAGGAGGCTTGGTTTCCCTTTAAGTGTTTGCCCTTGATGTAGTTGGCTTCAAGCTCACTTGGGCCATCATCTTCACTAGAAGAGGAAGGGGAAGTCTGACAAGCAAGTTGTTGAATGATGACCGCCTCCACTTGTGCTTTGAAAGCACTATATTTAATCTTATTGGCTTCTTTCTCTTCTTGATGGGCTTCTTCTTCTTGTTTGTCAAGCCTTGGCTCATGGGCTTGGAGGTTGCAAATGAGCTCTTCGGTTGGGATGTCTCCAAGGCTCCTCCCTTCTTCAATGGAGGTTATCTTTGACTCCCATCTCTTTGGTAGAGTCCTCAAGATCTTGGAGTTGATTACACCTCTATCCAAAGTGTTTCCCAAAGCAGGTAGCCCATTTATGATGACATTGAGTCTTGCGTACATCTCCACAATCCATTCTTTCTTGCCCATCTTGAAAAAACATATCTATAGAAGGCTATTCAACATGTAGATCTTGGCCTCCTTGACTTTCTTTGTGTCTTCATAGGTGATGCACAATTTGTCCCAAATCTCATAGATGGCGTCCCAAGATGAGATACTGTTGAATTCCATTAGGGTAAAGGCTACATAAAGGATGCTTATGGCTTTAGCATTGAGTTGGGCTTCTTTGAGTGCAGCTTCACTCCATGTTGCAATAGCTCCGATTGGCTCCTTGTAAGGTGTGACCATCACCTTCCACATGTCAAAGTTCATGCCTTGAATGTAGAATTGCATATGCCTCTTCCAATAGAGGAAGTTGGTGCCATCAAAGACCAGAGGATGCATGGAGAAGCCTCCCTCTAGGTTGAGAGAACCAAGTAGGTTATTGTCCATCTTCTCGTCTCTTGGGAGATTGTTAGAGAAGATCATTGGCTCTGATACCACTTGTTGGATCTAGGGCTCTATAGGGGGGGTGAATAAAGCTTCAAAAATCCTCACATGATAGATTAGACCTTCAAATTATATGAAGTTAAAAACAATATCTTAAGTGCAATTTGAAGTCCTAACTAACAAGCATAGAAAGGATGAGAGGAATTGATAGCAAGCACTTGCTAAGTTCATGTAGAGTGGTTCCACTCTCCAAACTAGGAGAAAGTCAGTCCACTACCTAGAGAGGTCAGCCTCTAGGACTTTGCAAGTGCTTTTCTCTATATATTCACCAATAAGAGTTACAACACAAGACCACCAAAAGACTTACCCATCCAAGAACAATGTGACGTCCCCAGATTTTCTAAAACTTAATCTAATGTGTGACATCCAAATTGAAACCCTCACCTCGGTGAATATCCCAATTTAAATGCCCCACACTAGGCTAAGAAGAAGAAAATTAGAGGAAGTTATAAGGAAATAATCATTAGCACATGCACATGAACAATAAACAAACCATACCACATATGTTCACCATTCAACATATAATTACATCATGAATTGTTACAACATTTAATATTACATATTGAACAACAAACTTTTACATATACATGTACTACCACTAGATGACATGATCTTATGACAACAGGTCCACCTATACATCTGCTCACTACACAACTCTCAACTATCATGGTCTTCAAGAGCATAACGACAACCTAAACAAAAGATTACATGTGGTACACGTCAGCAAAATATTCAAGAATATTTCACTAAGTACTCCTACGTGTCTTTTATATACCTCATCATATCTTGGCAATAAGATAAAACTAATACTTGGAAGTTATATAGAAATATAAGAAAATCATATATTTGTACAAAGATGTCCATTAATAAAAGAGAACTCATATTTTAAGCATATTTTTCCATTATATCATCCATGCATTTAGTACCTGAGAGTTGAATGCATTAAGGCCTTTATGATCTACTACCAAAGAGTTGGATCATTTCACAATGTGATCTACTACCAAAGAGTTGAAGTACTTGTTTTCTAGCACTTTACTACCAAAGAGTTGAAGTGCTTAGATATAATGGAACAAATATATTATGTTTCATGTGTTCATAGCAATAAGTATGGAAAATCATGCAACATATCATACAAGAACAATCATTTCATCCAATATCATATGCCTAGTATTTTACTACACATTTAACACAAGCATATTGTATAATAATCCAAGTAAGAGGTAATGGCGTACCTTGATCAAGACAAACCTAATCATTAGATATCCCTCATGTCAACTATATCTTGGTCAAACCCCTGGTTAAGACAAGATCACATATCTCCATTAGGTTCTTATCACCTTACATCTCATCTTAACCCTAATCGTGTTTATTAGGGTTTCGCTTATCTCATTAGGATATTTCCATCATTACTTGTCTTATCATCTTGTTATCTAGGATTGATATTATTGATGTCATATTCCAAATTATGGTTCATCATCTGAGCATTATCTTCCATACCATTTTTGTGCACAAATTAACCCTAGATTGCATTATTCAAATTAGGGTTACAATCCATACATTAAGGGTCATCTTCATATAACATGGATTCGTACATTTCATTGATATCAAATTTACATATTAGCTTCCAGTTATAGATATGAGGGTGTTCCATAAATTCCATCATTTATTTAGCATGTATGTATTTATTGAATTTTATTTAGTGTTATTATCCCTAATTAGCCATGTGGAGCAAATTATATTATTTTGTGTATCAACATCATGTTTACTGACACGAGATGGATTATAAAGGTGAATGTAGACTTACTGACATGTTCTCATAATTTTAAGTCATCTTTTAATATTTATTATATATCAAACAAGTATAATACAACTTACATAATATTATTAAGATTATTGCATCAAAAGCCTGATATTATGGTTCTATATTGTGCTACACATTTTTCTGAGAATTTCGATATATTATATGTATTTTTTTGATAAGTGGGCTACTTATTATGAATTTTATAAGATCTAAGTTATTCTAAGGATTTCACCTCTATCTGGCCAATCTGTGGGTGCCACGTGGCTCTGAGGAATCATGACTCCTACTTGAGCCTTCCTCAGGTCCATCCAGTTTGTGATTTTGAACCCAGTTCAGTGTTAAGCCGATCAACACCCTTCTCCTTTCTCGCGTTTCACACGATGCGAGTCTGTTAGGCCTCTGGTGTGTGGCTACCGCCGTGGGACTCTAGGGATCTTGGCCTTCACATGAGAGTCCACCCGCCTCCTCCATGAAAAGTAACTTCAGCGAGCAAGATGGAGCTCCAGTACCTCCTCCCTCTTCACCTTGTGTGAATGCGATCTGCACGACACCCGCGTGAGGTTTGCCAAGCTGCCGCCTCTGGCTGGACTTCGATCTGCCGCGCTCGATGCCAGCCTCCATCTGTCATGCCTACAAGTCCACATGACTATGAGATCTAGCACGTTGCCGCTTCAGGGATCTCGACGCTGACACTTGGCTTCACTTGTCTTCCACTCCTTGCTCGGTGTGAGTGCCTAGATGGAAGAATGGCGAGCAAACTTTCCACCTCTGGGTCACTGTCTCACAATCAACACATCGCCAGGTCATCTAACACCCACCTACTTCCTCTCACTTGAGTCCATCTCTATCGCCCTCCATGCTAGAACCTCCACCATAGTTGCTTCCTTCCTCTAGGCCGTTGCTGCTATTGTGTCTCCTCCTCGAGGCCGACCTGTGTGAGGTTGCCGCGGGCACAAGAGTGCCTCCATTGATTTGTTGTTCTCTCTGAACAGTGGCGTCTGGTCTCCTTAGTCTACTCACTGCTGTAGTGTGGCTCACCTTCGACGGGCTAGATATGGAGGGACCGAGGTGAGGTGGGGAAGGTCTCATGATCTTTCTATTTCTTTGTATATGACCGGAGTGACAAGTCTTGAGTGAGCTTTATCAACCATCCGGGTTAGTTTCCATCCTTCAGCCACGTTCACGATGTGGGATGAGGTCGAGGTTTGCCCCGTGACTGATACCCCACTATTCCTCATCCAAGGTTCCACAACAGGGCTCCCAATATACTTTACAACACATACAACTAGTACCCATAGACAAAAGATCTAGCATTTAATGTAGCATAGCCCTTCCCACTTAAATAAGCATTTTGACAAGCGACCGAGTCTATTGAAGATAAACTTCATCATTTTCAACCACATGTTACCCCCTTGTAGAAACACCAATCCATTATAAAATTCTACCATAGCTTAACACGGCACAAGCTACACCCTACTAAAACTTGGTGTCACAACTCAATTGTTTGATCAATCAATTAAATACTTCAATGAGTCATTTTCTAAGGGGCATAATATGGACAACACCAATTGGCTTCCAAACTACATGAAACTCATTGATATGCATATAAATCCAAAACTCCATTGTGATCTCAAATATATGAACTCACATATCCAACTGGGTCAAAATATCTATAAGTCCAGTTCATAACATCCTACATACCTTAAAAGAAATTTTGTCCTCAAAATTAAGCCAAAAGTTCAATTCATCACTCATAAAGAGTATTCCACCTTACCAAGGGCTTACCCACTTTGCAAGAGCCTTCAACCTTCTTCCAAGGTCTTACCCACTCTAGCACAAGTCTTCCACCTTTAAGGACTTTTCCACTCTTCTTGGATCTTCAACCTTTACCTTCTACTTCATTTGGAGAAGATCATCACCTCTTCTTCAAACTTGAAGAAGAACAACAACAACTCCACCTTCACTTGGAGTATCTTGCTTCACCTTTGCTTCATGGAGGAAAGGGGTAGGGAAGATGGAGTAGATGAGAGATTTATGAGCACAAGGAAGTAGCTTTCTTACAACAGGCCTATCTCACTCATAATCATGAAATGAAGTGTAAACTAGAGAGAGAAAGGGGCTCAAGGAGTTGCAACACACTCAACCATATCAAGGAATTAGAATAACATGAATGAGAAAACTTAGAATGAACTCCAAGAGGTCCTATTTATCGATGGGGGTGTTCCCTTAAGTGTGAGATCACTTAGGGTTAAAATATAGCCATTTTCCAAGATGCAACGAAGCTATTTTTGCCAAAAACAACTCACCAACAGTTATAATCACTTTTTATGCATTTTTTGTACAATACATTCCTTTGAGTTTTAATAAAGGTAACTCGACCAATCCACTAAAGGACAAAGCCAATTTTCAAACTATCAGTCAAGTTTGTTCTGGGAAACTCGATTGATGAGCTAAAATTAGATTTTCGCAGTGAGTCTTGACGTCTGTGAGTGTACAACTCGACCGATGGGTCATCTTCAAAAAATCCTTCATAGGATCGGTCGAGTTTTTAACTCGACCGATGAACAACCTGTGACAAATTTTCTAAATTGACATTTGGGTGATTAAAACTTGGAATTAAGTGTCCTTGATTTTTTTGTCTTAGTTACAAGTCATATCACCAATACAAGTGATTAAAAAAATCTTGTAAGGTCATTTGGAGTGATTTCCCAAAAAGCACACTTGCATTGCATTTGACTTGAACTTGAACAAGCTAGGGCTCATGTAATTTGATCCTTTTCATGTACCTAAAGTGTAATATCCCTGACCTGGGTTATGCCTTAACCCTAGATGTTTTGCTTAATAAAGTTAATTATATGCTTACTCTTATTTCTTGAAAAGTAATTAAGGCTCAAGAGGAACTTATGTTTCAAATTTAGTCCTTTTTGAATAATGTTGAAACACTATTTTGCCTGTTTTGGACTAAAGTGCAAATTACCCAAGTTGAGGGGTTAAAAATCATGCAGAGGTATGGCTTGTGGAAGCTGAGCACCAAGAAAGAACTTATTAAGTAATGTTTGTGCATTAAAACCTAGTTTTGGTGTAATGTGTAATTTACCCAAAACCTAGGGTTCAATTTGAAAAATACCACTTCTAGAGAGTCCCTAATGTTTCTTGGAATCATGTAGAGCAAAGAAAATGAGAGGGGCGTCTCATTTGTATCACTTTTAAGGAGAGAGAATCTTGATATTAAAATTATCAAGATTTAAGCATAATTGAAATTCTAATTCAATTTAATGCAAAAATAAATATATTAATTGAAGTGCCCATCAACCAAAATTGTGTTGGTTGAAAATCCATATATGTGGACGTCCTTGTGCCTTGAAAAGGCAACAAATATCTCAAGTGAGTGGAGAGCCCACTCACATTAATAAAAGGAAAAAAATTATCCACTAACTTTAGGATATTATTATTATAAGGATTAAGGTGCTTAATTTGTTTTCCTTTAATTCATGGATAATTGAGAGGAATAAGAGGCAAGGAAGATAGCCTCGTATCCAAGGAAGAGGAGGGGTCAAGTGGAAAGGAAATGGAAGAATTATCCCCTACTTTCTCTCTCTTAAATGATTTTTTAATAAAAATGCATATAAGCTCATTTATCCATAGCTTGAAAGGGGAATTTCGAATCCACTTTCACTCTTTGCTTGAAAAATGACCACGGGAGCTTAGGAGCAACATGAGGACGACCCCCAACCTGTAGGTAAGCTCCATGACCTTCTTTCACCTTAATTTTATGGTGGAAATCACAAATCAATGCTTGATTTCTTCCTTTCTCCACTCAATCTTCAACCCTAGCCATTCGTCTCACTCAAAGACTTGAGGATGAGCTTGGGATAGTTGAAGGAGTTTCTTTCACCATTGAAGACGTGGAGCTTGAAGCTTTGAAGCTTCTTTGGAGGCGGGTTTTATAA
The DNA here is from genome assembly GCA_963693085.1 of Alisma plantago-aquatica. Lineage (NCBI taxonomy): Eukaryota > Viridiplantae > Streptophyta > Magnoliopsida > Alismatales > Alismataceae > Alisma > Alisma plantago-aquatica. The sequence continues at coordinate 806,348,625 of OY856410.1, read as the reverse complement.
CTTAAACCCTTAATATTATTATTGCATTCAATTCTTCATCAATTGTTGATTATTTTGTTCTGATTGAAATTCATTTGATCAAATCAATGGAACCACTATGAGAATTACAACAAATTATGAAGGATCGTAGATTGAATATGATGATGTCATCTTAAGCACACACCTTAATAATATCTAGTGCAAACAATTTCTATGACTTGAGACCAAACAGTCTCAAGATCGTTTGAAACCAAACGGTCTCAAGACCGTTTGGGATCAAACAGTCTCAGACCGTTTGGAGTCAAGTGCTGATGTGGATGGATGTTGATCCATGGGTTTCATTTAAATTTATTATAAAACTTTCAAGTATGAAGGATACATTGAAGACAAACCCTAATCGGGTTGAATAACTAAAAACCTAATTGAATGATTCCATGAAATCCTAGATGGCCTATTCGGTTTCAAGGTAATTTGGACCAAACAGTTTTGAGACCGTTTGAACACCCAATCGGTTTCAATATACAATCAAATTCAAAATTTGTTGTTCATTCGGTTTCAGAGATAATTTGTTCAAATGGTCTCTAGGGTTGAATGCCCAACCTGTTTCAAAACCATTTGGAGGGCAAACGATCTCAACCCTAGATGCCCAAACGGTTTCAAAACCGTTTGGAGGGAAATTGACTACAAAACCGTTTGGAGGTTTAGAAGGTCAAAACCGATTGAAGGTTCAATATATATATAATTGATTGGAGACTTAAGGTGATGAAAGATAAGTTGATCCTATGATTGATAATGATGATTATCAAAGATAAGTACAATGGTTAAATTCCTAAAGTACTTAGATGATTGGTACCCTTAGAGGGGTTAACCTTTGATGCTTATGGAAGCAATGTCTCAATACACTATGTCAACCATAGTTGTATATATTTGATTGAAAGGTTGATGTAACCTAATCAAGTTGAGAGGATGATAGAAAGGAATTCATACATGAGTATTAATCATGAAGAATATGTGATTAGGGTATGATCCTTAGTAAAGAGATCATGAAACCCTAATCGAGTGGGTTAATAAGCCATAATCCTAAAATTTGGGCAATCCTGAATGAAACCCTAATCTAGGGTAATGATGTAACCCTAATTAAGGGTGATGATATAAGAAACCCTAATTATGGGTAATGGAAGATGAAACCCTAATTGGGATAAATAGTAAACCCTAATTATGGGTAATTGAATGGAAACCCTAATTAGGATGAATAGCAAACCCTAATTGTGGATAATTGAATTTAAACCCAAATTGAGGGTGATGCCATGTGAAACCTTAATTGAGGGTGATGCCATGTGAAACCCTAATTGAGGGTGATGCCATGTGAAACCTTAATTGAGGGTGATGCCATGTGAAACCCTAATTGAGGGTGATGCCATGTGAAACCCTAATTGAGGGTGATGCCATGTGAAACCTTAATTGAGGGTGATTCCATGTGAAACCCTAATTTAGGGTGATGCCATGTGAAACCTTAATTGAGGGTGATGCCATGTGAAACCCTAATTGAGGGTGATGCCATGTGAAACCCTAATTGAGGGTGATGCCATGTGAAACCTTAATTGAGGGTGATGCCATGTGAAACCCTAATTGAGGGTGATGCCATGTGAAACCCTATGCAATGGTATGATGAGGAGCCCTAATATACGGTGAAGGTATGTGAAACTCTAATTTTGAGTTATAATACATGAAGCCCTAATCTTGGGCAATATGATGATAAACCATAACCCTAATTACTGGGTAATGGTATGAGAGAACCCTAATGATAAAATAGTAGCTAATGCCTTATAAAGGTGAAATATCTCAAATGGTTGATCATAGGCAACCTTATAGTAAGCAATGCCTTAACCTAAAATGAGTCCATATCATTGAAGATAGTTGGACCATTCTTGTGTGTGACCTATGCACTTCATGGTAAAAGTGATAGGTTAGTGGATGAACGTATTAAGATGGGAAATACCTTAATCCAAGATAAGTTGTTAACTCAAGTAAGTTGGAAGTGATGAGGAAAGTGATACATCAAGATATGATAGATGTCACTTTTAGCATTCCAGGGTTGATATACCTTGATGCACCTCAAATACAATATACTTGGACAAGAAACACATGAAGTGTGTTATGTAAATTGTTACAATGAAATGTAATGAGTTTGATATATTTTGATAAGTATAGGCTAATATACCTTGAGAATGGGGTTAAGCCAAACTATTGAGTATGATGTAATCATACCATGATAAGGATGAGAAATGAACTCATACCTTGTATTGATAATCATTTAATGATAAATGTTAAGAGTAATAAACATGATTGAATACTCGAGATGTTGATGGATGCTCCTAGAGGTGTAGAGCAATATATTAAGGTTGATTTTATAAATATGAAATCCTAATTAATGTGAGATGGGAAACCCTAACCCTAAATTGGGTAATGGGACATGAGAAACCCTAATGTGATGTGAATAGTAAGCCCTAACCCTATTGAGGGAATAGTGGTGTTACTATTGTATTACATGAGGTAATATGTTATTATTGCCTAGTGAGAGGTGACAAGATGTTTAATGGCCTTGTGAGCCATATGGTTAGATGTTGCCTAGTGAGAGGTGACAAGATGCTTTATGGGCCTTATGAGGCATGAGAACAATTGTGGTATAGTGAGAGGTACCAAGATGATTATAAAAGTTTATTGTAAGAAATGATAATGTTTTAATAAACTTAATAAATGGAACAATTGTATTCAATAAAGAATGTGAAAAGCTATGAAGGCTAACCTCAAGGTTTAGAGCCTAGAGAAGGATGTGATGATCAATGATGAGTTAAAGGAATTTATATCCCATGATCTATGTAATCAGGTTTGGTTAAAGTCCAATACCTGGCAGAGGCATGAAGCCTATAATCATGATTGGTTAGAGTCTAATGCCTGGCTGTGTAATCATGATTGGTAGAGTCCAATGCCTAGTGGTGTAATCAGGTTTGGTTAAAGTCTAATACCTGGCAGAAGCATAAAGCCTGTAATCAGGTTTGGTTAAAGTCCAATACCTAGCAGAGGCATGAAGCCTGTAATCAGGGTTGGTTAAAGTCCAATGCCTGGCTGTGTAATCAAGATTGGTTAAATTCCAATGCCTGGATGTGTAATCAGGATTGGTTAAATTCCAATGCCTGGCTGTGTAATCAGGATTGGTTAGAGTCCAATGCCTGGCTGTGTAATCGTGATTGGTTAGAGTCCAATGCCTGGATGTGTAATCAGGGTTGGTTAAAGTCCAATGCCTGGCTGTGTAATCAAGATTGGTTAAATTCCAATGCGTGGCTGTGTAATCAGGATTGGTTAGAGTCCAATGCCTGGCTGTGTAATCAGGATTGGTTAGAGTCTAATGCCTGGCTGTGTAATCAGGGTTGGTTAGAGTCCAATGTCTGGCTGTGTAATCAGGATTGGTTAAAGTCCAATGCCTGGCTGTGTAATCATGATTGGTTAGAGTCCAATGCCTAGCTGTGTAATCAGGATTGGTTAGAGTCCAATGCCTGGCTGTATAATCAGGGTTGGTTAAAGTCCAATGCCTGGCTGTGTAATCAAGATTGGTAGTTTCCAATGCCTGGAAGTGTGATCAGGTTTGTAAGAGTCTAATACCTGGAAGAGGCTCAATGCCTGTAATGATGACACAAGATTGGTAATAACCCAATACCTGTAATGATGACACAAGATTGGTAATAACCCAATGCCTGTATTAATGATATATGAGTACATGGTAGATATAATCCCATATCTGTTTAGCAGATTGGCTAAGGCCAACAGATTGAAATAAGAATATCTCATGGGTGACATATCAAGATAATGAGTGTCACAAGAAATTTTTGACATGATGGTATAATATGATCGATAAATGATATACATGTTCTTCCTATTCCTTATTAAGAGAATAGATGATCTATTGTTCTATCATAAATAGTTGCAATGCTTTAAAAGATGAGAATGCTTTAAATTGCTTATCCTCTGCCCAGTTTTATATCATTTAACTGCAATAATAATGTTTTTGGCGGAGAGTTATATCTCTCGCTGGGGCAATTACAATTGTCTCACCCCCATGGGATCCAACATTTTTTAGGTGGACAGGCATGGAGGAGACTAAGAATATCTTGTAGAGGAAGAACATCAACAGCAACAGTGACAACAGTGATAGCTCAGGTTGAGTGTACTGTCTGTCGTGTCTTGTAGATAGAAGTCCTATGTGTCGTCTCTATTCTCTCAGATCCTCAGAGTTAGTAACTAGTGTTTTTAATAAATCAATCTGAGATTTTGTCTTGATGCCTCAGGGTTCTTATGTTGTCTGTGTTTAGTTGTTAACAAAGCAAATGATGCTTGTAATCCTAAAGAAGGAATGGTACAAAATATGTACTCATGAACCAAGATGTAAATGAAATACATTGGTTCTTGATAAAAGAGTTTTCCTGTGTATGGATCTCTTTGCAAAAGGTTTACATTTTTAGTAATCCGCTGTGAATGAATGCTTCCGCTTAGTTAAATCATGTTTTCTTCGAACGCTACGCTAAAAGCCTGAAATCAATCTTGAACAAACATATTAGATACATAGGAATGGAATGGTAAAGTCATCATCATAATATGGACAATTTAGAACTCTCAAGTCAACAGTTTCCATCATGCTAGCATGATGTCATCAACCACCAGATGTGGTGCTACAATAGGAGGCCACCACCGACTACTATCTGAGTGTTGCTTGAGAAAGAAGCACAACACTGCAAGAATTGTCATTGGACATGCTCAAGGAATAAGTGTATGCCTTGCAACCTTCCTTCCTATTCATAGATATTGATGTGATCCACTAGTTTATGGGGAATTTGGCAAGTTTTTTTACTCATGTTGCCACCTCTGTAGCCATATTTTCATACTGTGGTATCAGAGCCAGGTCAATTTACTATATTTTGGGATTTAATCGATATGATTAGTTTTTTGTTTCATAAATTTAGTTTTTTACATGCGATGCAAATATTTAAATGATTAATATGTTGGTATGTATGCCCAAAGAGCATATGATGGTTTCATGGAATAACTTGTAAATGATTTGATTGATGGTAAATGCAATCTTCCAATTTATTCTATTTTATTTAGTTATGAGATAATGATGTAACATAATAAATGTCTAAAGAATGATGATACTCGATGACATATGTCTTTGGGTTTATGATTTGAACAATGAGATCATATGCATGACAAGAGTACGTACATTATTGTTACGTCCCTAGTCAGTTATTACTATGGAAACAAAATAGAAAACAATAATACATAAAACTAGAGTGTGTGTTGGTTGCTGACAAAACATCATCAATCATGACATGTGATATCAAACTAGACAAACAAGTACTTGTTAGAGAATAGTGAATCGAACAGATGAATGCATTAACAAACTCACTCGAGGTTGAAATCCTCAAGCTTTTACCCAAACCAAAGTGCAATAATACCACCTGCAAGCGGACGTGTCTTATCACAATATAGTTAAGGATCGAACCCAAAGGACAACATTTTTAAGAATCTTTGTCAATCTAGTCTAGTTCAAGTTAAGGCTACTATTTAAAATGATTGGTTGATTTGAGGTTACTTAAACTAATTGCAAGAAAATAAAAGCTGAATTAATGTTGGGTTTAGATCAATGATATGGAATCGGTGGGATGGTATTGGGTTTCACCACCGCTACACATGCAAATACATTCCAAAGCAAACAATCCAGGCAAGATAAAATGATCCAAATAGAGATGTTGCAGAACCCCCCATATGGGCGTTAGGTTTGCATAAGCATCACCTTAGGCATCAGATGTCTCGTCACCAATAGGATCACTTACTTATGGCTCCGAAGATATAGAAATTGAACAAAGGTTGGGCCCCCTATACAGGCGTTAGGCACACAGAAGCATCACCGAAGGCTAGATGGCTCGTCCCCTCGCGGATCATGCACTTACGACCTCAAAGAAATCCCATCCTATTTCTAGTTTGGGAGTCAACCACATTAATCGATAAGCAAGCAGGTGATAGATCTACAAACTAACATTGACGATAAACAAAGACGATACAAAATCCAACTAAGGCTGTGGTCCTCCCTGAGGGATGTTTAGACCACAGAAGCATCACCGTAGGTTAGATGTCTCGTCCCCTCATGGATCACACACTTACGGCCTCAAGGAATCTTATAAGAAGTTCTCGTCAAAGAGTCGAACTTTGTAAACCGCCATTCTATCCCACATATAGAAGATTTTGCAATATATGAGAGAACACGATGAAAGAAAGTAGATAACCAACTACAAGCATATCATTTAACAACGAAATGGAAAGTTATATACATTGCCATGGAGAGATTAACAAAAGAACATGATTTACATGGGCAGCGGGGCTAATCCCCTCACCCCAGTGAAAAGGGACTAATCACTCATGATGTGAGAAACAAGAAGAGTAAGAAAGAGAGAGGAATCCACCATGAACTTAGTGCAGAAGGTAGTCGCAGCTCGGTAAAGAATATACGACCTTCTATGTCGTGTTGGAATAGATCTGGACGTGAACGGGAGATGCCAAGACAGACCGAACAGTCTCCCTCAGTCCATCTTCCTTCCCTCCTCAACCTCCTTGGTTGCAACACAGGCAATAGGTGGAATGAAACTGGCGTGGACTAGACTGGATTTGAATCGGACATGTGTACAGGAAGCCTATCGGCGTCCCAGAACCGATCCCCCAAAAGGAGACCCTACTGGTCCTATTTATAGGCATAGGACCGACCTTCACATTTTTGGTGTGTTTCCAGTCCAGATATTTTTGCTCAAACAGTGTTGCACATCTTGGGAAAATGGTCTGTAAACCGTTTGAAACCAAACAGTTTTGGCTCCTTTCGGTTTGGAAACCGAATGAGACTAAACGATCTCACATACCATTTGCCGATGAAACGATCTGCAAACCATTTTCTTGTGAAATGGTCTTCGGCTTTGGCATCAACCGATCTTGATAGCTAGCTAATCCAAATGGTTTCCAAGCTGCGGCCAAACGGTCTGGGATTAGAATCAAGCAAATGGTCTTGCTTATTTGTTCTCTCGGTTCCATTTGGTTTGCATATGAGCAGCTCATCCAAACGGTTTGTAGGTGAACTAAAAGACCAAACGGTCTCGTATTGCCTCCTCCAAACGGTCTGTAGACCGTTTTCTATCAAATAATTTCAGCTGCTCGGTTGACCAAATGGTCTGGGATCATTTGGTTGGTGGTGATGGTGTGGCAGTGTAGCAGATGGTGGGGTGATGCTACTGCGATGGATCAAGTTGTAGTGCTGACAGTGGAGGGAAGCGACGGTGGAACTGCTGTGCATTCGGTGTTGAGGAAGGTAGCAAGGGTGCATGACCTGGTTGTCGCAGGTGGGCGGCAAAGGTGCGGTGGCTGGTTGGTAATGGTAGGGTCAAGAAGAAGGAGGGAAGTGGTGGTGGAAGTAGGTCCGACAGCATGGATAGGGTTGCCAGAGGTAGGAGACGATGCACCACGGCCGTGGTGAGGCACCACTGTCATGGTAATGATGTAGTCCCACGGTCGTGCCACCTTGCACGGGCGTGGTGGGTGAGAAAGAGTCGATGCAGGTGGGGTGCCACGGCCGTGGATCGGTGACCACGGTCATGGCAAGTGAGAGCTCAGGCGTTGGGGATGATCCACCACAGTCGTGGCCACACCACACGGTTGTGGTGATGACACTAGACCACAATCATTTTGAACCACCATGGCCGTGGTTAAGACTCGACTTTCAGGTATTGAATTCATGCACTGCTCGATCCCTCATGGCTGGATTATGCCTCCAATCGATATCTACTGCTCAAACGGTCTTGAGACCGAATGGGCTCAAACGTTCTTGAGACCATTTGGGATCAAATGGTCTTGAGACCGAATGGGCTCAGACGGTCTTGAGACTGAATGGGCTCAAACGGTCTTGAGACCATTTGGGCTCAAATAGTCTTGAGACCGAATGGGCTCAAACGGTCTTGAGACCAAATGGGTTCAATTGGCTTGGTTAGATTTCTTGATCAGAGCCAGAGATGAAGGTGGACCCCAACTACTTGTTCAACTTTGTCAAAACCTGCATTAAATCAACAACATTTAGTTAAAACCTTAGTAATCGAATCAACTAAGTAGTTTTGCACATTATGATTCATATTGAGTGAAATTGTGTATATATAGAGTTGAATTTGTCCCAAAGTGATATTTGAATTCCATGATGAATATACATTCATCAAAATACCCTGAACTTAATCGTTGCTCGTCCTCGAGTAACACAAAATATGAAACAATCGCCAAATGAATACTTTCAATTCACATGATCACCTCCTCTTCACATCACGATTGTTTTCTTTCTGCTAAGAATGACTCAACATCTCAACCTCCTGAGACCACTAAACACATCTTACCATATCTTTGTTCCTGAGTTCATTTTCCAAATTCACTTCTTCCTCACTATTTCCAACAACAAGAATGTCAAAGAGTTCTGTAAGAGTCTAGAGATACCCGCAGAACAACAAGTGTGCATCTGATCTGACACTGGTGTTTTTCAGGATGGTGGGGGCATGCATTGTGCCATTATGTAGAAAATGGAGTGAATGGTGGTATGGAAGGAAGAAGAAAATCTCTCCTCTATTCGACTCAAGATTTTCTTTTTATTTGCTTTGCAATTTCATTTATTGCATTTTGTGTGTGTGAATCTCTCCTCTATTCGACTAGAGATTGCATTTCTTTTTGTGTGCGCTTTGGCATCTTTTTGTTTGCAACTCTCTCCTCTATTCGACTCAAGATTGCATTTTTGGTGGTACGCCCCTATTTATTTGTCAGGGGTATGGAAGAAGCGGATATAGAGGGAAGTGGCGTGCCACCCCGAACTTAGGGTTTGGCAATATTTTTGCTATTTTTGTTTCTTTTTGGTGAATGGAGGGATACAAAGATGGTAGAAGAAGTGTAGAAGAGAGTTCCGATCAGAATGCAACTTGATTTACGATTCAGTGCACCAGGTTGTTCTCTTTATCATACTCTGCTCAAATAATGACTTGATGAGGATCCAGTGGGGATTCCATGGTATTGTTCCACAAATCAGTTAGGAAGCATGACGTGTTTTATCCCTATTAGTTTGACAGACACTTATCATTTTTGCAAAACTATCATGATGTTAGGAGTCATAAGCTTCACAAGATGGTATCAATCAAAAGGCTTGTTTCAAAAATTGGTCCTTTCGAGGATTTACTTCGAATAAGGAGGATATAATGATTCAAAATGCATAGCAGGTTAGTTAGTGACTTTTAATGAAACCAGGAAGTGACAAAAATTCATCAAGTATCTGTTCAATTTCTTTGAAAAACATTAAATAATTTTGAAAATTTTGAATATTTTTATCAAGAATGTGATAGTGAAAACTTAAGTATGAAAAGGATGGGTGTAGGTGGAAAGTGTGGTACGTAGCACCCACCATCCACCCTGAACTTTGATATTTGCTCGTCCCGAGCAAACCCTAAATCCAAGATGGAGGGGAAAATTCCTGCCAGAATGGCCACCAAATGTGGTTGCGTTCAAATCAGCACGCATCCTCTTATCAGAAAATCTCAAAGGTAAAGAGCAATTAGATCTTACAATAGCATCTTGCGATGTAAATTTTATTTAATGAAAAATTAACTAGAAGGTAAAAACAAAATTAAAGAAACATTCTAATTTTGAAAAGAAAAGTAAAAAAAAATTATTGATCGGGTTGCCTCCTGGCAAGCGCCTTTGTTTTATGTCAATGGCTCGACTGAATCCTTCAGCTTTATGGTGGATTCTTTGGATTGGTGAGTTCCAGCGTTGCTTCAGTGCCTATGTCAGTTGAGGTAAAATATCTCTTTAAGCGGTGACCATTTGTTACAAATTCACCTGACTTTTCATTCCACAATGAGAAGGCACCATGTGGGTGTTGGTATGTATGCCCATAGAGCAAGTCATATGATGATTGTAATGGGATACTTTGTAAATGATTTGAATAATAATAAAGGCAATTTCCGATCTATATGTTTAAACTGTTTATGAGATGATAGTGTAACATGATAGATGTCTAAAGAATGATTTTACTCAATGACGTATGCTTTTAGGTTAAGGACCTAAACGATGAGATCATGCGGATGTCAAGAGTATACATTCTTGTTTGGTCCCTAGTTGGTTGTTATTGTGGAAATAACCATAGACATCAATAACACTAAAGACTAGATTGTGTGTTGGTTGATGACAGAATCTCATTAGTTATGATATAGTGATATCAAACCAAGCACATAGGTACTTGCTAGAGAACAAGGTACCAGAAAGACCTACCGTGAGAGTGACACATGGAACCATGCGTTGGTAGTCACAGTCAGCTCTCACAGTGATGGTGGTGAGTGTGATTCTTAGACCTAAAATCACTACACTCAACACATGTCGTTGGGTACACTTTGACATCATCAAATGCAGTCCTGAAACATGGGTTGTTATAAAGGTGATGATTGGGTGGCTTTGACACATGGGGCTTTTGAGGGGTGAGCGATAGATATGGGATTTGTCCCTCCAGAGGGAGTTTGATGTCCTTGGCCACTTGATGAGTAGGATTGAGAAAGGCATGCACATGCACGTGCGAATCAATATGTGATATTGATGTCACACACATCTCACCCAGTCTGCTCTGAGATCAAGGAAATGAATGAACGTTGACAGGATGACTGTTCCATGCCTCAAGTTCATTCAGGATATCAGTGACAAAGGAATTATACAGTCACTGTAACACCATTCATGGATTGTAGGATTGAAAGTTATTCTCCAACTTTCTATTTCACTTGGGTAGCACTGATGTGTGACTAGGCACCACTCTTTGCTTGTGAAGTCATAAATGTTATGGACTTTCACTGCCAACGTGAAATGGACCTGCATGTTCACACACATAGGATTTAACCTGGAATTGGAGTTTGTCCACAAACATGGTTAGATTGATTACTAAAGGAGTTTAGTAGTTCAATTAAACACTCAATCAATTGATAGCTCAGTATCATAGTGTTCAAGGTGTTGGACTGATTGATTAGAGTATCAGATTGATTGAAACTGCGATTGACTGATTCTGCACAATCTGCACTCCTAACCGATCGGCTCATGTGATGAACCGATCGGATGATCTTGGTGAACCGATCGACTCAACTGGTGAGTCAATCGGCTCATGGACAAGATGAAATGATTTCTTCAAGAGTTGAAACGATCGGTTCAACTGTTGCAACCGAGCAAGTTGGGAAAGTAGGATTGGTGAGAAATTTCCTTTCGTTTCACTTGCCCAATTTGATTGGAACAAGGATTGGTATTTGATACCAATTAGAAACAAAAGAAGAAAAGTCAATCGGGAACTGATCAGGACCACGAACCGACCGGTTCAGAAGTGAACCGACCGTTTCATGGGTCCCAACCGATCGGTTGAGGTGTCAGCCGACTGACTCAGATCCCCAACCGACCATTTCAGTTGTGAAACGATTGGTTCAGGTTACGCAATTGGTTGTTTTTGTTGAAAATCTCGAACCCTTCTACTCCTGCTTAAGTCCCGCATTTCCCGAGATAGAGAACCCTGTCCCATGACCCTCATATATATATAGGGGTATTGAGGGCTTCTCAAAAGACAACCCAGTGCAACCAGTTGCTCTATGAAGTTGTCGTTCTCTCTTGTTTTGGTAACCGAGAGAGAGCCCGAGCAAGTGCTACCCGATAAGGGAGGCACAACAAGGGAAAGGCAACTGCAGAAAGCGACTGGTGGTAGGAGAGTGTGTTGGCAACTAGTACACTGAAAGGAGGGTGCGACTCCTTCCGATTCCTTGTGCGAGAAGGAGATCGGAGTTCCAGGCAGTCCGTGTGGATGACTGTAGAGGTGGGAGACCTCTGTCGGTTGGAGGACAACTGTCAATCCCGACAGTCCCGGTGAGACCAGGAGTCGTCAGTCCCGGTGCGACCAGGAGCTGCACAGATACCATCCAAGACCGGAGGTGAAGACCGCACAAGGCACGAGGTACTGTCGTCGAGAAAGCCTCGGGACAAGGTATTCTTTCACAAACCATCTTTCCTATTGTATAGACGTTGATGTGATTCCTCTTGTTCTGGGTTTTAGGAGATTATTTTTGTTTCTGCTGCTTCTCTGCCTCCCTCTAAACCCAACAGTGGTATCAGAGCCACGTCAACCGCTCTATATTTTAGGATTATCGATATGATCGATTTTGGTTTGTCGCCTTTATTTATTGCATACAATGTGAATAAAATTGGCTTTATGCATGTCTAATACACAAATCCCAAATATACATATATGATATGTAATATTAATGCACTCGATACGCGTCGCCCTTAAATGAGTTTTGTGGTGGATGTGTAGCATGGTTATGGCCTATAAACCCTATATCTGTGTTTGGTTGTATGTGGTTGCTTGCATCTCGGTCTGCGCACTGATTCCCTTCTCCTATTCCTGATGTAACTCGAAATAATTTGAGATTTCATTTCCTACCTTTTCTCCCCCCGAATGTAACTCAGGGTTTCACAATTCAATTGGAAATAGGATAGATTTTATTTCCTATTATGTCAAAGAACGACGGATGACCTGACGACGACCTGAGATGATCGGTTCAAGGCGTGAACCGATCGATTGGTGTTCCAGACAACCGGTTCGAGGAACGAGATGAGCGGGTGGCGATCTGAGGAGATGCACGACGACCGATGAATCGATCGGCTGGAGGCGCCAGTCGATCGGCTGGTGGCACCCGAACAACCAACTTGATGGCGAGCCGATCAGTCATGGAGATGAGCTGATCAAAACCAGAAAGGCAGGCACAGATTTAATCTTGTACATGTTGCATGTGATGTAGACCTAGATGACCGTGATTCCTCTTGGCTCGAGGAATCACAATAGGATGGCCATAATCATTGCTTTTTATCATTTTGCATGTTTTCTGTGGGATATAGCATGTATATGATGCATACTATATATTGTGGTGATTGGATATGTATGTGTATATAAAACCAAATCCCTCATTAAATATTAAGTTTTAGATGCCTTCCAAATGCGACACATGTGAAAAGCTTGATCGACCAAGTGTGGGCACGCCCTAGTGTGGTGCACCGTCTATCTCATGGAAGCGTGAAGGATGAATGTGTGGGTCTATCCTAACAGGGTGCATATTCATCGTGTTGGCTTTGGGTCGGACTTAACAAGGTGATCTAGATGGGATCTAGTACCTTGAGGCATGGAGATGATCATGGCAAAGAGTTGCATATGACATCTTTCAAGAGTTGCATATGACACAATTGACAAGAGTTTCCTACCTAGGAGATCTGAGTTATGGGTGACAGCCCTAGCTGGTCCATGGCTCAGAGGATTTCAAGATCTTGACCCACTAGAAGATTGTACGCTGCAATCTTCTGAATTGATGGTGAGGGCTGTCAATTTGAATGAAAATAGTGTGTGCGGTAATTAATTAAAGGCCTAATTAACTATCGTCAAATTTTATTCAAATCAAATCAAAAGGAGTTTTTACAAATACAATTTTCTCTTGTAGAATGGCAAAAGAATCATCTTTTAAAATGGGCAAATTAATTGAGAACAAATTCCATAACTGGTTGAGGACTATGAGAAGTGTTCTGCACAATCCAAATATACCAGGAGCCTTTGAATCCACTCTATGTATGCTTAAATCATTGGTGAAGAAGAAAGAAATTTCATTGATAGAGATCAATGGAACGATAGGTAAGGGAGAGAAGGGTTCTCTCGCCAAACTAATTTCTTCTACATGGAGAGGATGGAAGGAACGATGGAAGAAGAAGTCAGAGATAGAGATCTCTACTTCTGGTGTATACGTGATAGAGATTAACTTTACTACTTCTTCGTCATGGGTACTTGATACCAGATGCGGATCTCACATTTGTTCAAATGTGAAGGATCTTAAGAAAAGTAGGTCTTTGGGGAAAGGTGAGGTTGAACTACGTGTTGCCAATGGGGCAAGAGTTGCTGCCAGTGCCGTAGGAACCTATGAGTTAACTCTACCAAGTAGGCTAATAATAGAGTTGAAGAACTGCTATTATGTACCTTCCATAAATAGGAATATCATTTCTGTCTCTTGTTTGGACAAAGATGGATTTGAATTTCTTATTAAGAATGGAAAATGTTCCATTTCTAAAGATGGGATCTTTTATGGCAGTACCCCAATGTCTTATGGTCTATACTTAATAGATTTGGAGACAAGTGTATACAACGTAAACACCAAAATGCAAAAACGCAATGACTCAAACAAAACATATCTTTGGCATTGTCATCTAGGGCACATAAATGAGAAGCACATTTCTAGACTCCATAAAGATGGTTATCTAGACTCTTTTGATTATGAATCAATAGAGACATGTTAATCTTGTTTATTGGGCAAGATGACCAAGACTCCCTTTTCAGGTAAAGGTGAGAGAGCTAGTGATCTATTAGGACTCATACATATTGATGTATGTGGGCCTTTTAGAACTAATGCCAGAAATGGGTATCAGTACTTCATTACCTTCACTGATGATTTTAGTAGGCATGGCTATGCGTACCTGATGAAGCATAAGTCAGAAACCCTTGAAAGGTTCAAGGATTTCATGAACGAAGTACTGAACCAACTTGGTAAAAGTATTAAGGCACTTCGATCTGATTGAGGTGGGGAATACTTAATCCAGGAGTTTGAGGACCTTCTGCGAGCCCATGGCATTGTATCACAATAGACTCCTCCTGGAACACCACGTCATAATGGTGTGTCTGAAAGAAGGAATCACACATTGTTAGATATGGTGCGATCAATGATGAGTTTTGGTGATCTTCCAATTTCCTTCTGGGGTCAGGCTCTTGAAACCGACGCGTTTACACTTAACCGAGTGCTATCTAAATCAGTTCAAAAGACACCATATGAGATATGGTATGGGAAGCGTCTCATTTTGTCTTTTATGAAGATTTGGGGTTGTGAGACTTACGTCAAGAAAATGTTTCCTGATAAGCTTGGACCCAAATCCGATAAATGTTATTTTATTGGATACCCCAAGGAAACGAGGGGTTATTATCTATACCACCCTACTGACAACAAAGTGTTTGTTGCCAGGGATGCTGTGTTCCTAGAAAAGGAATTTATTTCCAAAGGAAGCAGTGGGAGGAAAATAGAGCTTGAAGAGGTTCAAGCCCAACAAGAAAACATTGAATCGATAGATGTACGAGAGGAATATGGAGATTCACAAGGTGTTGTGGAATCTCATTCTCCTCAGGTAACACAAGGACCTCGTAGATCTAGTAGGACCCGCCTTGAACCTGAGAGGTTTGAATACCTTGTAACTCAGGAAGGTGGTCAATTGATCATAGATGATGATCCAACTACCTACATAGAGGCTATGGTGGGACTAGATTATGAGAAATGGCTTGAAGCCATGAGATCTGAGATGGAATCCATGTACTCCAACAAAGTATGGACTTTGGTGGAACCACCCGAAGGGGTAAAACCCATAGGGTGCAAGTGGGTCTTTAAGAAGAAGACCGACATGGATGGAAATGTGCAAATTTATAAAGGCAGATTGGTTGCTAAGGGATTTCAACAAGTTCAAGGTGTTGACTATGATGAAACCTTTTCTCTAGTTGCCATGATTAAGTCCATCAGGATCATGCTTGCTATTGCAGCTTATTATAACTATGAGATTTGGCAGATGGATGTTAAAACTGCATTCCTTAACGGGAATATAAATGAGGATGTGTACATGACACAGCCTGAAGGTTTTGTAGATCCAAAGAATGCCAATAGGGTGCAAGTGGGTCTTTAAGAAGAAGACCGACATGGATGGAAGTGTGCAAACTTATAAAGGTAGATTGGTTGCTAAGGGATTTCAACAAGTTCAAGGTGTTGACTATGATGAAACCTTTTCTGCAGTTGCCATGATTAAGTCCATCAGGATCATGCTTGCTATTGCACCTTATTATAACTATGAGATTTGGTAGATGGATGTTAAAACCGCATTCCTTAACGAGAATATAAATGAGGATGTGTACATGACACAGCCTGAAGGTTTAGTAGATCCAAAGAATGCCAATAAAGTCTGTAAGCTACAAAGGTTAATCTATGGATTGAAGCAAGCATCTCGGAGTTGGAATCTTAAATTTGATGAGGAAGTCAAAGTGTTTGGCTTTATTCAAAATGAATATGAACCTTGTGTGTACAAGAAGGTTAGTGGGAGCTCGACCACATTCCTTATATTGTATGTGGATGACATACTTTTGATGGGGAATGGTGTCTTAGCCTTAGAGAAGGTAAAGACTTGGCTTGGGAATACTTTATCAATGAAGGACTTAGGAGAATCATCCTACATTCTAGGAATTAAGATCTATAGAGATAGATCTAGAAGGCTTCTCAAACTAAGTTAGAGCACGTACATCGACAAAGTGCAGAAGCATTTCAACATGGAGAACTCAAAGAGAGGCAACATCCCCATGCTACATGGAGTCACCATCTCTAGAGCTCAATGTCCCCAATCTTGTGAAGAGAGGGAGCATATGAATGGGATCCCATATGCATCAGCCGTCAAATCCATCATGTACGCTATGTTGTGCACACGCCCAGATGTCTCGTATGCTCTCAGCATGACGAGCATATACCAATCAGATCCTGGGGATGCTCACTGGATAGCCGTAAAGAACATCCTCAAGTACTTGCGAAGGACTAAGGATCAGTTTCTTGTTTACGACGACAAGGAAGAGCTGGTTGTAAAGGGTTACACCGATGCAAGCTTCCAAACTGATAAAGATGATTACAGATCGCAGTCAGGATTTGTGTTTTGCCTTAATAATGGAGTTGTGTGCTGGAAGAGTTCCAAGCAAGAAACAGTATCCGATTCTACTACAGAGGCTGAGTATATTGTTGCTTCACATGCAGCAAAGGAGGCTGTGTGGATCAGGAAGTTCATTTCTGAACTTGGTGTAGTTCCCAGTAGCTGTGATGCAATTGAGCTTTATTGTGACAATAATGGAGCTATTGTACAAGCTAAGGAACCCAGATCACATCAGCAGTCCAAGCACATACTACAACGCTTCCATCTCATATGAGAGATCGTACAACGAGGAGATGTGAAGATTTGCAAAGTACCAATTGAAGACAACATAGTTGATCCACTGACTAAGGCCCTTTCTCAGCAAAAGCATGATGATCATGCTTGGTCACAAGGACTGAGGTTCCTTGGTGACTGGCTCTAAGTGCAAGTGGGAGTCTGTTGGTATGTATGCCCATAGAGCAAGTTATATGATGATTGTAATGGGATACTTTGTAAATGATTTGAATAATAATAAAGGCAATTTCTGATCTATATGTTTAAACTGATTCTGAGATGATAGTGTAACATGATAGATATCTAAAGACGGAGGGGTAGGGTCGATATTTATAGTGATAGGCGGGTGACCTTTTGTATTCCAAACGGTTTGAAGACCGCTTGGTCCCAAGCGGTTTCAAGACCGTTTTGGTCCCAAACAGTTTCAGGACCGTTTGGTCTCAAACGGTTTGAGGACCGTTTGGTCCCAAACGGTTTGAGGACCGTTTGGTCCCAAACGGTTTCAGGACCGTTTGGTCCCAAACGGTTTGAGGACCGTTTGGTCCCAAGCGGTTTCAGGACCGTTTGGTCCCAAGCGGTTTGAGGACCGTTTGGTTCCAAACGGTTTGAAGACCGTTTGGAGTCCAAACGGTTTCAAGACCGTTTGGCTCCAAACGGTTTGGAGACCGTTTGGAGGGGCACAAAGGGTTTGTATATTTTTATGTTTGTTTTTGAGTATGTATATTATTTTTTTGTATTTTGGTTTATGAATTTTTATGTTGTTTGTTTTATGTATTGTTTTTGTAGTTTTGATTATGTAGATTTTTTTGTATTTTTAGATTAATGATGAAAGAACTTAAAGAAAGCAAAACAAATTCAAAAGAAAAATAAAAGACTAGAAATTAGAGAAGGTGATACTGAGGTCTTGGGTTGCCTCCCAAGAAGCGCCTTGGTTTTACGTCACTGGCTCGACGAAACTGTAAGGTTGTTATGCTGTGGGCGTAGCATCTCTGATATCGAGGGTTTGTTGATGTGTTTTGTCTTCCTGAGTGTAGTATCTTTTTAAACGGTGCCCGTTAACCGTTCGTTCTCCTCCATTGTTGTCGATGATAATGGCGGCTCCAGTTGGGTAGATATGTTTTATGGTGAAGGGTCCGGACCATTTTGTTCGGAGCTTTCCGGGGAATAATCTGAGCTTGGAGTTGAATAAGAGCACTTTGTCGCCAACGGCGATATATTTTCTCTTAAGATGTCCATCATGCCACATTTTTGTTTGCTCTTTATAGATTCTGGCACTGTGATATGCTGTCATTCGGAGTTCTTCTAGCTCCTGTAGCTGGAGTTGTCTGTTCTCCCCTGCGCTTTTAAGGTCGAAGTTTAGTTGCTTGATGGCCCACTAGGCTTTATGTTCCAGTTCTACTGGAAGATGACATGATTTGCCGTACACCAAACGAAACGGAGTTGTTCCAATTGGTGTTTTGTAAGCAGTACGGTATGCCCAGAGGGCGTCAGGAAGTTTGGTGGACCAATCAGTGCGGTTTTTATTCACTGTTTTTTCAAGAATCGCTTTTATCTGTCTATTGGATATTTCTACCTGGCCACTAGTTTGTGGGTGGTAAGGTGTGGGAACTTTGTGATGGACTCCGTATTTTCTCAGTAACGCTTTGAAACTTCGTTCCAGGAAATGGGTCCCGCCATCAGATATGACCGTTCTTGGAACTCCAAATCTCGGAAAAATAGTGTCTTTGAACAATTTGACAACAGGTTTGGAGTCATTGGATACGGCGGGTATAGCTTCGACCCACTTTGAGACGTAATCCACTGCGACCAAAATGTAAGAGAAGCCATATGATGAAGGGAAAGGTCCCATGTAGTCTACCCCCCATACATCAAACAGTTCAATTTACTGCCACATGGTAAGAGGCATTTCATCCCTTTTTGATATGTTGCCCGAAAATTTGCATTTATCACAGGCTTTGACAAAATCATGTGAGTCTTTTGATATGGTGGGCCAAAAGAAACCAGATTGTAGAACTTTTATGGCAGTTTTCTTGGCGCCCATGTGCCCCCCCGTGGGTCCGGAGTGGCAGTGTTCCAAAACCGAGGTTATTTCTTCTTCTGGAAGGCACCGACGAAAAAGTCCGTCGGCACAGAGGTAAAATAAGTAGGTTTCGTCCCAATGATAACGTTTTATATCATGAAGGAATTTCCTTTTATCCTGATATGAAGCAGACGGGTGGATGATCCCTGTGGCTAGATAATTGACGATATCAGCAAACCAAGGAAAACTATGAGTGGCCGTTTGGAATACAAAAGGTCACCCGCCTATCACTATAAATATCGACCCTACCCCTCCGTCTTTCTCTCTTCAAACCTTCGATTTCTCCAGAATTTTCATGCGAAGAGCTTCCCTTTCTGCTCTTGTTGCATCCGCGCAAAGTCACCCTTCCATCCACCTTCCGCAAGGTAGTCCGGCGACTCCACGCTGCTCATTCCATCGCCAGTCGCTGCTTACGTTGCCACCGCCGTCGTTATCGACCGAGTTCACCGACTCTTCTATCGCCTTCATCGCCGCGTCGTTCTATCGTCACCATCATGGCACCAGTTGCCGTTTCCTTTACCATCGCATGACGTCTCTCTCTTTCCCATCGTCGTCGTTGTCAAAAGACTTCACCGACTCTTCCACCGCTTTCATCGCCGTCGCCGTTCTCTCATCGTTTTCGTCTTTGTCGAAGGCGCCGGCGTGTTCTTCACCTTCGCGCCGTTCCACCTTCTCCCGCGTCGGCGACCTACGACTCTTCGCTTTCCAAACGGTCTTGAAACCGTTTGGGGCCAAACGGTCCTCAAACCGTTTGGAACCAAACGGTCTTGAAACCGTTTGAGGCCAAACGGTCTTGAAACCGTTTGGAACCAAACGGTCTTGAAACCGTTTGGAACCAAACGGTCCTGAAACCGTTTGGTCTTCGTTTCCTTTTTGCTTTCACAAAATGTAAAAGATATAACTACATATCAAATTTAAACTGTCTCAAATCTTCTCTAAATTACGAAACTCATACTTTTTTCAGAAGTGGCGTCAAACAAGGCTTCCGGATCCGGAACTGCCCCTGCTCCGACAAGGGAGCAGATGATGGAGGAGCGAGACAGGCTCATACAAATAAGGGACACTTACAACACCACCAGAGCCGTCCCTCCCAAGACCAAGATCATTGACGTCCTGTGTAAAATAACCCGCCTCACCAAATGCCTGGGTGAGGCTCCTGAAGAAGACGTCGAGCACATCTTTTCGAACAATGATGAAGGTTCAGACTACACACCGAACCCCGATGAAGACTCCTATGCCCAAGAGACAGAGGGAAAGCGCAAGGCTGCAACATCACGTCTTTTCTAAAAATACTTACTTGCGCATTCCCTCTCAATTTGTGAAGCTGAACAACATTTGGGGAATTGGTCGAGCATTGCTTAGTTATTCAGCAAAGCAGTTTCCCGTAAAACTTTTTCACTATCAGGATGGGAACCGTAGGATATCCAAAATGGGTGTTGGTTGGTATGACTTTCAGATAGAAAATGATCTGAGGATTGGAGATGTATTTGTATTTGAGCTACTTCTGAAGGACAAAGATATCATGAACTTTTGTGTAACCAAGCAGCACTTGCAAAAAAGACCATCCTCCAGTTAGTGGCAACATGGAAGATGGAATCAATATTGAGAATAGCAGCTACCTAACTTAATCCATGGATGATGAAGTAGGACATCCCAAGGAAACTGATGTCGAAGGCAGCGGCTACCACAGTAACTTGAAGTATGATCAAGCAAAGGATCTTCTAGACAATATCAAGACAAAATTGCAAAAGAGTGCGCTGCGAAATTAATGGAGCTCCTGAGTCAGCACTCCAAGGCATACAGCAAAGAGCACTTCAATCGCCCAGCCTTCTGCTACAAATGCCCCCATCTTTACGAGGGAAATTCGCATCCACTCTACTCCGATCTCCAGGGGCTACCGAAAATCTGCCTTAACTCGCAGCCCTTGTTCTAATGACTTCTCAACCTATCACTTTGCCACTCTGGGGACAGAGTGTGTAATAAGTTAGAGGGGGATTCATTAGACAAGGGCTAGGTATCAACTTCTATACTCCCTTTTCCTTTTTACAATTCCCTAAAAAAAAAAGATATATATATATATATATATATATATATATATAGTCACCTCAACTAACTCTAGAATCATATTAGTCTTACAAATAAATAGCACTCAGACATCAAATGGCGATTTATCAATTCCCACCTACTATGGATCCCATATTTTTGCTTCAATTCTTTATCTGACTCTCCACAGGTCAAAATCAGGGTTTAAATAAGCCGAGATCTCGAGGATGAGAGGGAAATTAGGCAACTTCCAAATCAAAAAGTTCTGCAAGTGGACCACAAACCAAATAAGTGCATGCTGAAAAACTTTAAGATCAGCCTTTCTCTATTCAAAATAAAAGAGGCTTGGCCGCCCAAAATAAATCCTCATTCCAAAACCCAAGCCTGCGAGTTTTTGAATAAAAGCCAGAGAGATGAATACAATCATGAGAGTTGTGCCACGCATAAGGACCTATATGAAGAACTGATAAAGGGGTCACCCGGCCGGCACATTCTGCTGCCCTCACAAAGGCAGATGTGTCGCGTCCGGTAGTGAAACCCTACAAGTTCCAAGTATACGAAAAGGCTCATAAAGGACTTGCCCGGCCGGTACATTCAGCTGCCCTCATAAAGGCAGATGTGTCGTGCCCGGTAGTGAGATCCTAAAAAGCATAGACAGCCCCTCCCCACTCGAAGGGGAGCTACACTTCAAAGCCTTTAGCCAACCCTCATACCCTCTCTAGCTTCCAATAGGTTTCCAGAGAGGTATAAAGTTGATTAGAGTCAACGGCATGCACAAAATAAATGTGGTCCCAAGGCAAATTTTGAGATACAGAAAAACCCTGAGATCCAAGCAACTCTCGAAATCCAAAAGAATCAAGGCATGCAATAAGCCTCGATATGACCCCTGGGGAACTCAGGTCAAGAATTGAAGCAAGAGTATGGAGACCCTAATTAAGATCGCCTCGCCATTTCATGTCTCAGCTCTATCTAACTTGAGGACAAGCTAGACTCTAAGTTAGGGGGGGTGATAACCTCCTATTTTAGTAGTTTATCTTAGTCTTTTTCTTTAGTTTTCCATACTCTTTTTACGTTTATACGGTACATAAACCTAATTTTACCCCTTTTTGTAAATACATCATCAAACTAACTTTTTCCTTTTACACTTGCAGAAAAAGCACAAAAAAATCATAAAAGAATAAACCAACCTCAAGGCCGAGTGAAGCCAAACGGTCCCAAGACCGCATGGAGTTCAAACGGTCCCGAGACAGCATGAAGCCAAACGGTCCCAAGACCGCATGGAGTTCAAACGGTCCCGAGACCGCATGAAGCCAAATGGTCCCAAGACCGCATGGAGTTCAAACGGTCCCGAGACCGCATGAAGCCAAACGGTCCCAAGACCGCATGGAGTTCAAATGGTCCTGAGACCGCATGAAGCCAAACGGTCCCAAGACCGCATGGAGTTCAAACGGTCCCGAGACCGCATGAAGCCAAACGGTCCCAAGACCGCATGGAGTTCAAACGGTCCCAAGACCGCATAAAGCCAAACGGTCCCGAGACCGCATGAAGCCAAACGGTCCCAAGACCGCATGGAGTTCAAACGGTCCCAAGACCGCATAAAGCCAAACGGTCCCAAGACCGCATGGAGTTCAAACGGTCCCAAGACCGTTTGACGCCAAACGATCTCAAGACCGTTTGACGCCAAACGGTCTCAAGACCGTTTGACGCCAAATGGTCTCCAGACCGTTTGACCTCACTCAAGGCCTATAAATAAGACCTCAAGGGCCATCCCTGAGGAGAGTCCAGATGTCCAGAGGCTGCCTCTCTAGTACCAGAACAACTCCATCCACCGCCCGAGGCTGCCGGTCTGAGACTCACGTTCCATTACAAAGCTACCTTCTCTCTCATCAACAAAGAAGGTGAGAGGAGAAGATCCGTCGTCAAGCAAGCCACGAAGGGTGGAGATCGTTGCTCTCTCCACCAAGGGTTCAACCTTCTCTCCTCAGTGGAGATGATGTTCTTTCTATCTCTTCTTGCCTCCTCCTTTGTTGCTCCCTCTATGAGGAGCGAGTAGTTCCATCCACTGGGGCGCGGGGACTAGCCCCGCTGCCCATGTCTTGTACTTTGTACTAAAAAGATGTTATCCTTTCATTTTAATACTAAATCGTTCCATACATGCTTGAATGATGGCCACGTTCTTGTATGCATCTATTGTCTTTTGTTGTGGTTTGTCTACGACCGCTCTCAAGACTCGAATACCGATTTAGTGTTGGTTTCTGGTGTGTGTATCCACCACGCATCCGTTTCGGTGTCTAGGAGTGTATCTCAAAGAGTGGAGTAAACTCACTATCATCCGTTACACTTCCATCTGTATGGAAGTAACCTTGGTAAGTCGAGGAACACGCTTTGCGAGGGGAATGATGTAAAGCATGTGACCATTTGATCGGCAATGGCTGGCGTTGCAACATTCCCGCACTTCTCGTAGCTAGGTTATCCGAATAGGAGACTAGGTCTACAAAGATACTATTCGATTTGATAATTATCGCTCGCTTGTTAGTTTTAGATGCACGTTTCATGAGGTTGAGTAAGATTCTCTCTTTGGAAGACTACATATCTTCATTGACACGTAGAAATGTACCGAATGAGAGCTACTTAACCCTTGAAGGATGCGATGCATTGCTCTTGTCTTATAAGGCATCGGTCTTGTGGAACATCGAAGGATGCAATGCATCGCTCTTGTCTTACGAGGCATCGGTCTTGTGGAACATCCTTGGATGCAATGCATCGCTCTTGTCTTATAAGGCATTTGTCTTGTGGAACATCCATGCATCTAGCTTATAAGTCTTGCTTGCTTAGTACATATACAATGCATGTGTAGTGGTGGTGAATACCTGCTTAACCCCAGTGATTCATCATCATTTGTGAAATCTTAGTTTTACTTGCTTTATTTACTTTTCATGCTTTAGTCTAAAAACCAATCAAAATCCAACCTTTTGATATAAGTGCCAATTAGTAAAATAACTAAGTGAAGTGTTGTACGTTTTCCATCTTGTTGCTTGCAACAAGACCGTTGTCTTTTGGGTTCGATTCTAAATCTGTACAATGATAAGGCTTCCATACTCTTATGGGGTTGGAGTTGTTATCTAAGCACCAGTTCTAGGTAAACCTAGGGAAGACATCAATCCTCTCTAGGGTTTTTGGTGATAGAATTCTGGGACTCCCATTGGAAGACTGAAAATCTTTTGGTGTAAGTCCTAGCTCCATCACTACCCATATAACCAAGATGCACCTCCTTTTTAGGGATCCCATCACTAAAGAAATCCATAGTTAGGTTTTCTCAGCTTGGAGTAGTACTAGGAAATCTAGTTACACTACTCTAGTGCTACTAAGTCACATAGCATGTTTAATGTAGAGGCAAGTAGAAAGTATAGTTCGATTATACAAAAGTTTCCATCATACTAATGAACAACATAACATCCACCTCAAAGTGGAAAAAGATATCACATATCATAAAATAGTATTCCAACATAAACAATGTATAAGAAAGACCAAGAGAAT
Source organism: Alisma plantago-aquatica (assembly GCA_963693085.1). Lineage (NCBI taxonomy): Eukaryota > Viridiplantae > Streptophyta > Magnoliopsida > Alismatales > Alismataceae > Alisma > Alisma plantago-aquatica. The sequence goes on along the minus strand of OY856410.1, from coordinate 806,323,826 downwards.
GTCCAAACATGATATTATGATCACAAGATCAGAGGTAAATAAAGTATTCCACTTGAAAATATTTTCAAAATAGAAAAATATATTGTGTAGGATATTGTCCATAGGACCAAGAGAAAGAATAAAATAGGTTCATTGCTTAAAAGGAATAACAAGGGATGCAAACATACCTCACTTAAGAATCTAAATAGTCCAAAATCACTCCTAGATCCAAGCCTAGGTCTCCAAAGCACCTATGATGCATATATGTAGAATTAGGGTTAGGCTTACATTAATTATTCAAAACACTAAAACTCTTTTTTATTATATGTGAATTAGGTTATCAAAACCATGCCATGTTTTATATTATATTTTTATGATTTCAAAATATATTTTAGTTAATTTTTCTGATTTATAAATATTAGTTATGAATTTTACAAATTATAACCAATTAGAAAAACCCATTAAAATTTGTATATCAATTAGTATGGAATTAGGTGATAAAACTGATACCACTCGACAAACAAATTTTATGATTCCAGAACATATTTTATTTTTCTATGCAATAAATTATTTATTACAATTTTTGGAAGATCAACCAATTAGAAATATTAAAATTCCACGTTAGAGGATAAAACCCAGTCAAGCAGGGTCAATATTTCCAAGTTAGACCTACCATCTGTGGCCAACTGACCGGGACCCCAGACCAGTGAGGCACACACCAAGGAAAAAGAAAACAAGGAAAAGACTAAAATGCCCCTAGTAAAAAAAGAAACCAAAACAAGGGTGGATATGTAAAACAATTAGAGATATTCTTCTCCATTTCAACAGTAAACCAACAAATTGAAGCTTGCCAAGCTCACGATCCAAAGCTTCATAGCAGAAGGAAATGATTTATAGGGGTTCCTCACCCTATTCCGAACCCAGTGTACCAAGGAAATGGGTTTTGAGTTCTCAGAGAAGAAAAACATCATTTGGCCATGGCTGGGGGAGGACCTCAAGGTCAAAAACCATAACAACATGAAATCCACTGATAGCAAAGAGTCCAAGATGGCCGATTAACCTCAGATGAGAATTCATATGAAGAATGATTCTCATGTTCACACTATGCTATAGAAGAATCAAATGCAGACCAAAAGCAAGTAGAAAAGGGGGAAAATGGATATACTTTTCAGGAGGATCAATTGAGGGGAAATTTACCTTCACATCAATACAAGTAAGTCTTCTATGCCATCTCTAGGATTTTACTAAGGTCATAAGCCCCACCCCAACTCCAGTTCCTTGGAGTGGGCAGTTGGAGTAGGGGAAGGGTTCTTGGGGTCAAACCTGGCCAAACCAACACTAAGAAACAGAGCTAGGGATCTCAAAGTATGTTGGGGAAGGGATTCCCAGCGGTTCGAAGGTGTAAGGAGGTGAGAAGAAAGGAAATATGGGAAAATAGGGAATCAATAGAGACATGGATAACTAAGGAAACTATCATAAGAAAGACCACACAATCCCTATATTTTCATAGATCATCTTGTGCAGAATCATGTCAGGAAACTAAAGGCGAAGAAAAATCCAAAAACCATTGAGGTATGTGAGAGATATGGGTGAGAGAGAATCAATGCTATTGTAGAGAAGAGAGATGAGTCTGAGTGGAGGTAGGAGATGATCCCACCTCTGTCAGATTCATCATCTAATGGTCCAAAAAAAGCCTGTGCATAAGACAAATAAAAATGAACTGTGTGACCGAAGAAACCTTATTCAAATTGAATTCAAATAAAGTGAAATTTTTATTTTATTTCCTTTCTCTCTTTCTTAAATTGAGGGAAAAATGTTATCCAAATTAAGTGAAATTTAGCACATAGGCCAATTAAGGCATGCAGATTCTGATTATGCAATTAGATTTTATGCTTGGAAAATTTTAAATGTATTAATTAATCAAATCTTAGTTTCTCTTTTCTCATGCATTAATGGCATTAGGCTTATCCAAATTTGTCGAAACTTCATCCACGAGTAAACTTTAGTGTGTTGAATAAGAATTTGCCTTTATTTTGCATATTTTGAGGATCAATTATCATATTATTTATCTTTTATGGCTTTTAATCATTTTCTCTCTCCTAACTTAACCTAAATATTCAAGGTATTCCAAATTAGATGAAAATTGACATGTAGGCTAATTTTGATATGTAGAATATGAATTTGAATTTTGTTTCCAATTTTGTGATTTCCTTATATGAGATATGCAACTTTTATTACTCGGGGCCTATTATCCTTTTAGTTGTCACGTTTATCATTATTATTACCTTTCTTCATCCAATTAGGTTCCAAAACTTCATATTCCACCTAAAAAGTTATCTATGATTATTTTGCACGAATTTTTTTATAATTCATTATTTACCTCGTGACATATTTTATGTGTTCATTATTGGCCTAAGACTAATGTGAAAACATTAGGTTATATTAGGGTGATTTATACATGCATTATCTCATTAGGATTATACTAAACATCTTTTAGATCTAACCTCAACTTTGTTTGGATAAATCCAAAAGGTCAAAGTTCTAGGGTATGGTCTAAGTTATAGTATGTTACAACTCTGGATAATTATTAATTGCTAATGATTAGAATAAAATATGACTTATTTGTAGAGTGTTAGCGGGTTTCCAAGAAATAAAATTTCACAGAAAAATTCTTCAATATGTAATTGCACACTTACTTGACTCAATTACCATTAGTCACTCATATATAATTTACATTGGATAGTACAAATGACTAATTCATTTACCATTAGTCATTCTTATAGGCTTCATGGAGGATAGTCCAAATGACTTTGTAAATATTTATTCATTAGATATTGAGTTGACTTGAATTTCATAGGAAAATCAGCCGACCCAACATACTATATAAGGGGAAAATTCATCTTGCCAAAAGTATAATCATGGAAAAGTAATTATGACTCCCAATCCAAATTACTATCCAATATAAACATCAAAGGTAGATGGATGTCTTAATGACAATACCATCCATACCATGTCATTGTCTTTGAGTTTAGTCTTGTTGGCTAGACTTAATTCTGGAGGAATCCAACCAACAAGTTTACCACATAAATTTGAATTTTTCAGATGAACTTTTCATTAAAGATCTAGACAACTAGTGGTTCATTAAATATGATACTAGAATGATAATTAAGGAATAATTTATGTTTTAACATTATTTCAATCACTATTGAGCGTATAAAAGCAGTACACTAAAAATGATTATAAAAATATTCTAATTAAAATTCTCTCTTATAATCTACTTTGTTTGGCTAGGCCTATCCTCTAGCCTCTCTAATACATGGGTTCAACATTAGAGAACTTTAAAGTGCATTATTTTGAGCCACAAAATCATAAATAGGTTACTTAGAGACATATATTATGAAGTTATGTTCATCATTAAAGTAGTACATTGACCTTGTTATTGTTGGGTCAATATACGATCGAGAAGTGGAATAAGAAAATGCATCAAATAACTATAAAGGGCATTTTGGGTATACTAACATCCCAGGAACCGAGATGTTGTAGAATATGTAGAGAGTAAGAAATATCCATGGAGTAACGTATCTTGATCTAGGAATCATAAAAATGAATATATATTGTATTTTTTAACTTATAATATATATACCTTTGCTTATAGTCTTTGGATTCCAAGTTCCTTAGATAAGTGCACCAAAAGAGTCATGCCATCCTATCACATATGCATTGATTGACTCATCTCTATAGGTCCTACTAGCTATGAATAGAGTCATATCCTACTTATTCTTTTTGATAGATATTCATAATGAAAAAGTCACATCAATATAACTATTACTTGAATGATATGAGGAATGTAGCATGCAATGCACATAATATCACCTTAGCAATCATGTGAGATAGACATGTAAATTCTAGGAAGTATCCTAGGACATAAGTATTTAATTTGGAACATCAAAATGTATTATAGAACATGTATCATAAGGATCATGCTTGTATTTTACATTATTTACTATCATAATAATTTGATTCTGATTATTCATGTTTTTCCATTTTGGGTTCTTTTGTTAAAGGACAACTCTAATAACCTAGATTTTGGGTAAAATGTCCAAAAAATAAAAACTATATTTGTTATGCTCTTTATCCATTAAAACAAAATAATAAATATAATACATTTTGGAGGTAAACTATACAATTTAATTGGTATGATACCACTTTGTATTTGGAACTAGGATGAACTTTTGGATTAGTCTAATAATGGCACAATTTGATTTGGGCCCAAATCATGAAATTTACATGAATTAGACTTCAATCACTGATGAAGGATTGATTAGATTAATTGGAGCATCACAAGAAGCTCAAATTGTGTGATTGTGAATTTGAACCAAACATAGAACTCATATGAATTGGCTGTAATTTTGGGATTAATTAATGGGTTCAATTTGTTAATGGAATTTGTAAGTGATATTGTTTTTGAAAAAAATAAACTAAGACCAGAACTTTATCAACCCAAATTGGTGTAAATATGACCTTCTTGGGTATCAATAAAACCCTAAGAATTGGTAAGAAGTTTGTACCTAGTCTGAAAGTAATTAAGAAAGGTACATATGTCTGTGGTGGTAGCTTTTATGATGGATTTTACCTTTTTTTTATAAAAAAAAAGTCCATGCATATGATTGAAGGGATTGTCATGACTTAAGTGTGTGCGCTAAACACAGGTGTACACATCAAAGTTGTAAAGGGACTCAAAAAGGCCCAAGTGTCGATCTCAGGTAATTGGGACTACTAGAGACTAATACTAACCAAAATAGATCAGCTAGTCCTGAGAAATAGTGTTGGTTGATTGATCAAACTAAGAACAAAAATTAAAATTGCAAAAAGTAATTTGGATGGAAGATTAGATTGATGGATTTTTAGGATATAAGTTCCATTGATGTTCCATCCTATACATGCATTTTATCTGATTAATATAGTTGATCTTACTTCTCTGATTAAGCATATGTAGCTTGTACTGCCCGCTTTCACAACATAGAACACTATTTAGCTAAATTAGTAACCCGCTCTTGCAATATTAATGATGCGGACAAAATCACACATCTGAAAGGAGGCAGACTCAGAAGGATCAAACTTTAAATTTATGACCCAAAACCTTCAAGGACCCCCATAACTTTATTACGAGGTCGAAGTAGATATACAAGGTCAAACACAGGGACATGTTTATGTTTAACATGCTTAAAATCTCACTCTTAAGTCAGATAAGACAAATCGATAGTCGATAAAAGTATGGAGCTAGAACTAGTTTAGCATATTGTCATGAAGTAAAACAAAATAAAGAAAACAAAACAAAACATAGTCTGTAGGATTCTACTAATCAAAGAGAAGGAGTTCCTGGCTATGTATTCTACTAATCAAAGAGAAGGAGTTCAAGGCTATGTAACCACAATTTGGGCAGTCTATGCACCCATTCTCAAGTGTATACAACCCTCGAACACCTCAGTAAGAAACCTACTCCCAAACATAGTATGTACTATGGTATCTGTTCCTGTGGGGTCATCCCACTCGCTTTCATACTACGTGACTAAAACCCATCAATGATGTGAAATCTCTCTTGAGGATGAAAATTAACAATCTAGAATATTCTAAATACCCTCTCAAATCTAGAATATTCTGATATGCTAGGACCATGTGTGATCTAGGCAGAACCTAGTAGTGGGCCCGACCATGCCGGGCTAGGCCCGGCCATGCCCAGGTCTATGGTTCTGCACAGATCACCTTGAACCATCCTCTTTTCAAATTCCAATCCAAACTACCTTCTCTTGTCTATTTCTACAATGAATCTCTCAGTATAGGCATAAATAGAAGTTTAAGCAAGAAAGAAATCAACCAAACTAGCAATCATAACCACAAAGAGAAGATAGAATAGAAGACATACTAGATCTGAAATAAAACTACTTGTTTAAGGTAAAAGTACACAAACATGCCCAAAATGGGCTACATAGCCATGAACGAGCTCAACTAGCCATGGACAAGCATAGTCGACACTGAATAAAGATGGAAGAATATCATTTGTATAGAAACAAAGGAGAACAGTAGAAGAAAGGAGAAGAAGAAGAGATTTAGCCCATAGAGAAGAGGTGGATCTCACTCCTTAGCCTTCGTATAGGCCGGATCTCATCTTTTGATCATCCTCCTTGGTCTTATGGACTCCTCAACCTCCTTTCTCTTTGATTTTGCCCCAAATAGCGGCTTGGTGGGTGAATGGAGGTGGAAGATGGATGGGAAAGGTAGGATATGGGTGAATGGTGGTAGGAAATGGTATTAGATATAAGCAAATTGGAGGAATGGATCTAGGATGAGCACTTCAGCCATTTTAAATCTTCACACTCTCTCACGGGGCTCTAGGAACCAAGAATGTTTGGTGCCACAATATGGAACCTGAAAAAAAATCTTCAAACCCCTCTCTAGGTCGTATGGGGTGGGTATTAATAGGTGAATGCAGAGAGTATGTAATGAGTGGTCACGACACCTGTCCCAGTTGTGACCCTAGTCTAGAGCTGACCATGCTAGGCTGGGCACGGTTGGGCCAGGGTCGCAGTCGACACAGATGTCGTGGTCGAGGTAGATCCTGTTGGCTAAATGGACATCTATAAATCCCTTTGTTTTGATTATGACAAACATTTCATTCTTATTAATCTAACGAGCTACTTGAGTGTGCAGGATGACAAAGCAACAAGGGAAAATCTACAAGCTTACATATTTATAATTTCATGCAATGTAATCACTATTGTAAAAACTTGTACAAAAATATAATGTACAAGTACTTAGAATTGCATGTAAATCAAGCGTTAGATTCTCCCTAGCTAAACACCACAGTTAGACAAGTCATCCCATTCAAATAGGATTACTTATGCACACTTACACACATAATTAGTGCCTAAAACAGGGTCAATCTCGGTTGACAAACTCCTCGACTGAGACACTCTCGGTCGACAATCTTCTCGACCGAGAAAGATCCAAAGTAGCAGTTAGACACAACAGACAAGTTAGTTGGCAGTTGATGAAAGACGTTGCAAATCACTTGTTCCAGAGAGCCTGTCGGTCGACAAAAGTTCGACCCAGTAGGTGTCTCGGTCGACCATTTGTCGACCGAGATGGTCTCTGACAGCAACTGCAGAATTAATTAATTAGCCGTTGTTAAAGCAACAACTTTGTACCTAACGGCTAGTTAAGCACTTAGAAACCCCTAGAAGTTGTCTAGAACGTCCTTAAGCATCCTTAGGCCATTCCTATAAATAGGACAAGCCATAGGACACCTAAACTCACTTGTTTACACTTGCTACACTTGAGAAACCTTTAAGTATACTTTGTGAATCTGTTTGTGAGCAATTTGAGCATTGTGACAATTGGCCATTTCATTCCTTAGCTCATAATTCGTGTCCTATAGGCTAGTATCTCCTACCCACTGCAATCACAAGTTCACATACTTGGTTAGGAGATCTATACGCTTGATCTAGGCAAATCAAGCCTTGGGCTCTAAAGGATAAGTTGTAATTTCTATTTCCTTTCTTGTTCCCTATTATTGTTTGTAATCTCCTTGCTACTCCTAGGTTGGAGGTTGCGGATTGGAGAGGGTGAAGATCTTCTTGGCGAAGAAGGAGACTTTGAGCTACTTCAGAAGGCTGGTGCAACGGGGGATGACTTCTAGAGAGGAATGCTACTTCAAGGGGGAGCTTGGAGTTACTTCATAGAAGGCTACCTCAAAGTTGGTGCACCTACTTCAGGGTGAAGGTTGTTCAAAGGGTGTAAAGGAAAGTATTGTATTTTGTATAAATCCTCGAGAGGTAATAAAATAAATACTTTCAAATCCCGGTTGGGTAAGCAACCGGGTAGTGGACTGACAACTATAGTATTTGCTATAGTTGGGACCACTCTAAACACCTGTCTCTTTCTTCTAATTTCAATTGTGGTTGTTTGAATTCAATAAATTGTTAAAATAATTCAAAAACTCTATTCACCCCCCCTCTAGTAGTTTTTCAATTGGTATCAGAGCAGGCTTCAAGGAACCCTAACAAGGTCTTGAAGAAATGGGTGACGGAGTACTCAACAACCTCAACATTGAAGGGACACTTGTTGCTAGGCCCCCAACGTTCGATGGAACAAACTACCAATATTGGAAATGAAGGATGCAATTCTACTTCCAAGGCATCAACTGGGATTTATGGAGAATGGTGTCTACTCCATATATGCTTCCTCAAAATGAATTTGCGGAATGGGATGCAAACACAGTAAAGCTGGCCCAAATGAATGCAAAAGCTGTAAGCATTTTATATTGTTCTATTTCGGTAGGAGAATTTAATAGAATATCTAATTGTGACACAACATATGATATTTGGCATAGACTGTCCATAACCTATGAAGGTACAGTCCAAGTCAAAAATTCCAAGATTAGCATGTTTAAAAAAAAATTTGAACACTTTCGTATGAATACTAATGAGTCAATTAGTGAAATGTTTGCAAAATTCTCTACTATTGTTAATGGTTTGAGTGCATTAGGAAAACCTATTCCTGAAGAAGATCAGGTATCAAAGATCCTTCGTTCACTTCCTCCAAAATATAAGCCAAAGGTGACAGCCATTGAAGAAGCAAACGACCTCACTCAACTGAAAATGGAGCAACTTATTGGCAACTTAGAAGCTCATGAAGCAACTCTAGAAGAGGAAGAAAGAAGAGCACGTGAACTTCAGCAAGGAAAAAAGAAGGATGTGGCTCTAAAAGCTTCAAAAGCTGTCACACAAGAAAGTGAGGAGTCAAGTGAAGAAGAGGGAGAAGAAGCCTTGATAGTAAATGGTAAGAAATACAAAAGATTTAAATCTAACAAAATTTCCAGCTCTTCTTCTACCCCTCCTAGGTGCTTTGAATGTGGAAAAAAAGGGCATTTCAAGAATGAATGTCCTAAAGCAAAGAAAGGAAAGAAAAGCTCACACAAGAAGAAGGGAGAAAAAGCCTATAAAGCTGCATGGGACGAATCAAGTGACAGTGAAAGCGGAGAAGAAATCGTGGATTGTCTAATGAAAAGAGAAGATGATGAAAACTCTCAAGAGGTAAGCCTACTTGATCTTTCTAAAGAAGAGTTAGTCACTAGTCTACAAGAAATTCATGACAAGTATGTTGATGTCAAGAAGAAACTAAAGAAGGCTATAAAATCAAATGATGAGAAAATTGCTAAATTAGAAAATCTTTCTTCTGAAAAGAATAACATTGATCTAGAGAACTTATCTTTAAAAACATCTTTAGATGATTACACTAGAAAGCTACTCACTTTAGAAACAAATGTTGATCTCCTTTCTAAATAAAAGACTGATTTGTTAGCTAAACTAAAAGATTTTCAGACTCAACCTATTTTGTGTAACCATCTAGACTATGAAAATGTTATAAAAGAAAGAGATTCATTGCTATCTGATTTAGATCAAGCAAGAAAAGATTTACACAAGAAAATGAATAATATTTCTCAGCTGCAAAGAGAACTTCATGAGTTAAGAAGAAAAGATATACTTGATAACATTCTAAGTATTGGTACTATTTTCAACGGAAGAAAAGGTTTGGGATATGCTCCAAAGAAAAATCAACCTAAAAGAACTCAAACTAGGTTTGTACCCAAGAACACAATGGCTAGAAAGAGAAATGAAGTTGACTCTATTACCTGCCATTTTTGTTTACGTCTTGGACACTATTCCTTTTCATGCCCTTATAAAACTAAGGATTCCGAATTAGTTTGGGTCCCAAGACCTCAAACTTAGTGGAGTCAAATAAAATTTAGTTGAGATATGACCAAAAAGCTCAATCTTGCTATTTATATTGTCTTATCTCAACTAAACAAAAGATTTTATGCTCATTGGTAATTTTCTGCATTATTGTACTAAAACAGAAACTTAGTCGGTCGAAGAATTGTCGACCGAACCATTAATCGGTCGAAGTATTGTCGACCGACCGAATGTCTGTAACATATCAAAATTTATAGCAACTATTTCAGTCGAAAATTGTTCAACCGAGCTACATTTCTGTGTTTTCTGGTTTTGTAATACAGTAATCTTCTCGATCGACAAATTTTCGACCGAGACATATGTCGGTCAAACAATTGTCGACCGACTGGACTTCTGATTCAGAACTTTTATACAAATCTATATTTAAATGATTCTAACCATATCAGACCATCACATGGGTACCAAAATCTACATTTTAATGCAGGAATGGGTGGTTGACAGTGGATGTTCCAAACATATGACCGGAAACAAGGATGCATTCCAAACTTTTGAAGAAAAGAAAAGTGGAACAGTCACTTTTGGAGACAATGGTAAGGGCAAAATCGTTGGAATAGGTAATGTTGGTACAAACCTTGAAATTAAGAATGTTCTACTTGTTGATGGTTTGCACCATAACTTGATAAGTGTTAGCCAATTATGTGATAGTGGTTATGATGTTTTATTTAACAAAACCTGCTGCAAGTTATTAATAGAAAATACTACAAATGTTGTTTATGAATGAAATAGAGTGGGAAATCTTTATATTCTTAAACCTAACTCTATGAAAACAATAGTGGGAAAATGCTTGCTTGCAAATGACAATACCTTACAAATATGGCATAAAAAGCTAGGACATGCTAGTTCAAATGTTATCAAAAAGTTAGTGAAATATGATCTTGTTCGTGGATTGCCTACTTTATCTTTTGATCAAGTTGAAAACTGTGAACCATGCACAATGGGACAGCAAACCAAAACATCTTTCAAATCAAAACATGTACTTAGCACCAGTAGATCATTAGAATTAATTCATATGGATTTATTTGGACCAATGAGGACACAATCAATCGGTGGTAAGAGATACTGTTTTGTTATTGTTGATGATTATAGTAGATATACATGGGTACATTTTATTGCAACTAAAGATGATACTATTCATGTTTTTATGCAATTTTGTTCCAAGATTGAAAATCTCTTACAAAATAAAATATGTACCATTAGAAGTGATCATGGTGGGGAATTTTAAAATCATACATTTGAAGAGTTTTGTACATCTCAAGGATACACTCATAATTTTTATGCTCCACGCACCCCACAGCAAAATGGTATAGTTGAAAGGAAAAATCGATCACTACAAGAAATGGCTAGAACTATGATGCTTGAACATAACACACCCAAAACCTTTTGGGCTGAAGCTGTAAACACTGCATGCTATGTGCTAAATAGAGTAACTGTTCACTCTCATTTAAAGAAAACTCCATATGAACTAATACATTCTAAGAAACCTAGAGTTGACTATTTTCATACCTTTGGCTCCACATGTTATATCTTAAATACCAAAGACGATAGAGATAAGTTTGACTCAAAATCACACAAAGCATTCTTTTTGGGATATTCCACTTCTAGCAAAGATTTTAGAGTATATAACACTATATCTAGAAAAGTTGAGGAATCTATTCATGTTTATTTTCATGAAGAATCCCCATCTGAAAATCTAGAAATCATAGATCTCACTAATCAATTCGAAAATTTAAACATACCAAACGATAGTGAGAAAGGTGCTACAAATAATCACCAAACTGAATCACAACCTACACCTAGACTTATTAAAGATCATCCTCAAGAATTAATTATTGGAGATCCTAATGATAAAGTCAAAACTCGTTCTTCCTTTAAAGATGTTGCAAACATGGCTTTTGTTTCTATCATTGAACCTAAAAAGATATCTGAAGCTCTTAAAGATGACTATTGGATAATAGCCATGCAAGAAGAATTGAATCAATTCACTAAAAATGATGTATGGGATTTAGTTCCTAAACCACAAGATAAAACCATAATAGGAACTAAATGGGTTTTTAGGAACAAGCTAAATGAGTCAGGAGAAGTAATAAGGAATAAAGCTCGGTTAGTAGCACAAGGATATAATCAACAAGAAGGAATAGATTTTGATGAAACATATGCACCCGTAGCTAGACTTGAAGCCATTAGAATGTTACTAGCTATTGCTGCCCATAAAAACATCAAACTCTATCAAATGGATGTCAAAAGTGCTTTTCTAAATGGCATCATTCAAGAAGAAGTTTATGTTGCCCAACCACCTGGTTTTGAAATTCCAAAAAAAGGTGACTATGTTTATAAACTTAAGAAAGCACTTTATGGTTTAAAACAAGCACCTAGAAATTGGTATGAAAGGCTCAAAACATATCTTTTTGATAATGGTTTTTCTATTGGAAATTCAGATTCTACTTTATTTTTCAAAACATATACATCTGATTTCCTAGTTGTGCAAATATATGTTGATGACATTATTTTTGGAGCTTCAAATGATTCATTGTGCACACAATTTAGTGATATTATGCAAAAAGAATTTGAAATGAGCCTCATGGGTGAACTAACTTTCTTTCTTGGTTTTCAAATTAAGCAAACATCTGCCGGAATATTCATAAGCCAAGAAAAATATACTAAAGAACTCTTAAAACGTTTTGGGATGGATCAATGCAAACATGCTACTACTCCTATGGCTACTTCTGTCAAAATTGATAAGGATGAAAATGGGGAACCTATTGATGATTCCTTATATAGAGCCATGATTGGTAGTTTGCTTTACTTAACGGCTTCTAGACCGGACATTATGTTTTCTGTTGGTCTTTGTGCTCGATTTCAATCACAACCTATGCATTCTCATTTTCTAGCAGTTAAACGAATTCTTCGTTACCTAGCCGGTACTACTTGCTTTGGTTTATGGTATCCAAAAGGACAATCCATGGATTTCAAAGCTTATACTGATGCGGATTATGCTGGTTGTCGACTTGATCGCAAGAGTACTAGTGGTGGCTGTTTCTTATTAGGGAGAGCTTTAGTATCTTGGTTTAGCAAGAAACAAAATACGGTTGCCCTATCTACAACTGAAGCTGAATATATGGCAGATGGGTCTTGTTGTGCCCAAGTGCTTTATATGCAACAAGTGTTAAGCGATTATGGTTTTAATCTTTCATCTACGCCTATTTTTTGTGACAACACAAGCGGCATAAACTTAGCACACAATCCTATTTTACACAGCCGAGCTAAACATATTGAAATGTGTCATCATTTTTTAAGGGATCACATCTCCAAAAATCATGTTTCCCTTCATCATGTTGATACGGAAGATCAATTGGCTGATATTTTTACAAAACCGCTTCCACTAGATCAATTTAACAACATTAGGAAGCAATTGCTTATCACTCCTTTGGAGGATGTTTTCTTTGATATTTGTGCTACTTAAACAAAAACTCTTGTTTACATTTTTGGCTTTTAAATGGACATCTTTTTCATTAGATTTGATGTGATATCTAATTAAGGGGGAGTTTTTATTCTTAACGGTTATCTTTTTGAAATGACAAAGGGGGAGAGATAAATATAAAACTAAAATTTAGTAATTATGTAAAACTCAATTAATGAGTTTCATAAATAAACTCTTGGCTTTACATTGAAAGTTGCTATATTCCCAAATGATTTGGATTTCATGTTCCATAATTCATGGGGAATAATAAGCACACATTTTATACACAAGAGAAAAAGCTACAAAAGGTAATCTAAAGGTATGAAACTCATATGTTTTATATTTCCTTTATTTATATTTTGGAAATGTTTGTCATCTTCAAAAAGGGGGAGATTGTTGGCTAAATGGACATCTATAAATCCCTTTGTTTTGATTATGACAAACATTTCATTCTTATTAATCTAACGAGCTACTTGAGTGTGCAGGATGACAAAGCAACAAGGGAAAATCTACAAGCTTACATATTTATAATTTCATGCAATGTAATCACTATTGTAAAAACTTGTACAAAAATATAATGTACAAGTACTTAGAATTGCATGTAAATCAAGCGTTAGATTCTCCCTAGCTAAACACCACAGTTAGACAAGTCATCCCATTCAAATAGGATTACTTATGCACACTTACACACATAATTAGTGCCTAAATTGAAACCTTGAAATAGGGTCAATCTCGGTCGACAAACTCCTCGACCGAGACACTCTCGGTCGACAATCTTCTCGACCGAGAAAGATCCAAAGTAGCCGTTAGACAACACAGACAAGTTAGTTGGCAGTTGATGAAAGACGTTGCAAATCACTTGTTCTAGAGAGCCTGTCGGTCGACAAAAGTTCGACCGAGTAGGTGTCTCGGTCGACCATTTGTCGACCGAGATGGTCTCTGACAGCAACTGCAGAATTAATTAATTAGCCGTTGTTAAAGCAACAACTTTGTACCTAACGGCTAGTTAAGCACTCAGAAACCCCTAGAAGTTGTCTAGAACGTCCTTAAGCATCCTTAGGCCATTCCTATAAATAGGACAAGCCATAGGACACCTAAACTCACTTGTTTACACTTGCTACACTTGAGAAACCTTTAAGTATACTTTGTGCAATCTGTTTGTGAGCAATTTGAGCATTGTGACAATTGGCCATTTCATTCCTTAGCTCATAATTCGTGTCCTATAGGCTAGTATCTCCTACCCACTGCAATCACAAGTTCACATACTTGGTTAGGAGATCTATACGCTTGATCTAGGCAAATCAAGCCTTGGGCTCTAAAGGATAAGTTGTAATTTCTATTTCCTTTCTTGTTCCCTATTATTGTTTGTACTCTCCTTGCTACTCCTAGGTTGGAGGTTGCAGATTGGAGAGGGTGAAGATCTTCTTGGCGAAGAAGGAGACTTTGAGCTACTTCAGAAGGCTGGTGCAACAGGAGGTTACTTCTAGAGAGGAAGGCTACTTCAAGGGGGAGCTTGGAGTTACTTCATAGAAGGCTACCTCAAAGTTGGTGCACCTAATTCAGGGTGAAGGTTGTTCAAAGGGTGTAAAGGAAAGTATTGTATTTTGTATAAATCCTCGAGAGGTAATAAAATAAATACTTTCAAATCCCGGTTGGGTAAGCAACCGGGTAGTGGACTGACAACTATAGTATTTGCTATAGTTGGAACCACTCTAAACACCTGTCTCTTTCTTCTAATTTCAATTGTGGTTGTTTGAATTCAATAAATTGTTAAAATAATTCAAAAACTCTATTCACCCCCCTCTAGTAGTTTTTCAGATCCCGCAGTTGAGATAGACCCCGTGGTCGAGGTGGTTGTGTCGCGATTGTAGTCGTGTTGGTGTATTGATCGTGTCATATTGGCCTCATCCCGACTGTGCCGAGTTGGGCCAGTTCATTTTGAGTGTCAGTCAACACGATATCTTGGCTTCGGTCATGACATCCTTCTTGGTCGTAGTTATGACATCATGCAAAAACCCAACCCCACATGAGGGGGGGCTATTACTGGTGGTCGATGAGCCCGCATCGATGAACATTCTGATTAATATGGATGCATTCTGAGCGGGACCACCATCTCCTAATTTGGTGCAAAAAATGTGACGTTTGTGGGGTAGGATATAGAGAAATGAAATCTTCTTGAGTTCAGTGCCTATAGGTTCCAAAATTGGCTAGTTCAACAACTCTATCTACAAATTACTAAAAGATAAGGACCTAGGGTTATTTTGGGCATATTATGGCTATAATGATAAAAAACTATAAATAAATGCTTAGCATAAATACCTAAATTTGGGTGTTATCAGTTAATATAGAAATAAAAATGATAAAATATCACTCCATACAAGATAATTCACAGTGGTTAGCCCACTTTTCTAAGTATTAATCCCTCTCTCACAACAATTAACAATCTATCAACTTCATGGAGATCCAACATAAATAAGGTAAAAAAGTATTTCCTTTATCAAAATATGAAGCAAATACAATCAATATTGAATCCAACATAAACATGCATAGAGTCAATACTAGACTACTCTCAGGTCCTAATGAATGGGGGCATAGTCTCTCATACTCAACATGGAAGCAAAAGAAGTGAACAAGGAAGAGAATTCCATAGAAAATTCTTGTAACATGATGCAACGCTGATCCCTTCTGATGGGCATTTTTGAATGATAGTGTTGCAGCCATCAAACTACTCCTTAGGATGCACCTTGCTCCATGTCTCTTCATCTCCTTCTCCTTAGACTTTATTCTGTTGTGGAGCGGACACATGGGATGGCCTAGATGAGATGATATTTTTGGATGTCCTCTTGAGTTAATAAAGGAATAGGCAAGACAAAACTTATCTAACAAACTCTTGGATGTTGCCATGTTGAATCTTGACCGTAAGACAAATGCCATTGCCACCATCTTGGGAGTTTATGGAACCAACTTGCCATTTTAATATGATTTAGGGTTTGTGATCTCTGTGCCACTGAGTGAAGTCAGTGGACCGTGATTTCTCTAACAATTCTTCTTATTGACTTGTCAATTCTTCTTCTTCTCTTATCTATTCATATTCTTCTAGTGTAGGTTCCATCAAGTTGAGTCAGTGGTACTGACTTCTTCCAATTTTTTCTTTTTTAATTCATAATAAAGCATGAAATGAATTAGGCAAGAGTAAAATTGTAGACATTTTGAGACCAAATACATGTATAATAGATAAATTGACGCACATGAGTTATTTTAAGCAATTTAGGAAAATGATACATAAAATACATGAATATGAGAGGATTACTCATGAAAACATGCCTAAATTAGCAACATGCATACTTTGTACCTCAAATTCACTAGGGATGTGAAATCCCTAGTTTTTACCAAAATAATAGTATGAGGATACCACACACAAGCTGACAGGCCTTATCATAGTATAGTTAAGGATCGATCGTAAAAGACAACTTTTTTAAGAATTGGTTGATTGATTTAACATACTAGGAAGTGTATTTTACACAAAAAGGGATTTGGTTGATTACAACTAAGATGCAAGAATAAAAGACTAAAATAAAATCTAAGGTTATCAGATGGTTGGATACACTAGGTGAGTGGTTTCTACAACCACTACCTACCTTCACTTTCTCACTACCTCACATACATCATCATCATCATCATCATCATCATCATCATCATTATAATCATGATCATGATCATGATCTAAGCCTCAGTCCCAACTATGTTGGGGTTGGATACATGGGTCCTTCATTTCCATTCAGCTCTATCATGGGCCATATCCTAGTTGAGATGTAGAGATTCAAAATCTCTCTTTATAAGATCATCCCATGCTAATTTAGCCTTCCTCCTTTTCTATTTATTGTTCTTGACTCAAAATAATTGCTTATATAGGCCCATTAGTCAGTCTGCATTGCACATGTATGTACCATCTAAGTCGGCCCTTGCATAACTTGTCCTCAATGCTCGCCATCCCCACTACATACATAAACAAAATCATTGAGGCCAGGTATATCCCCCTTTCAACATTAGTATTAGACCTAGATGGATGTGCATTACCTTAATATTCTACATTCATCACCCCAAAAAAAGCCTATCCAAGTTCTCATCAAGGGTTTAACAAGAACCAATCGATAGCCTAGATCTTGGGTTCGAAGTTCTTTACACCCAAGATTATGAAAAACATGTAAACCTGCTAACCGAACAAACATATAAGCATAAACCAATTGATTCACAATATAACAAACTTCATACAAGCATGGATGCACTAAGAACAAAAGTAGGCGATGGGGCTACTCCCCACATCCTAACATAATGAACTACTCATAGGTCATAGAAAGAATAGAACAAACAAAAGGAAAGGGAAGGATATTGCCATCATCTCAGTAGGTAGAAGAGATGTAGTAGTAGAATCTGCCTGTGACTTTCATTGGGTGGCCCTTTTTATTCATCCTCCTCCTTGCTTGGATCTGGTCTGTGGATGAGGAAGAGCAGGTAAATGGATGTTGCTAAGGTACCGTGGACCTTCCTCCTTGAAGGATAGGAGGACAATCTGACCGGCCTAAATCGTGTGTCCAAAAGTGGAGGCGGATTTGAGGTAGTCAAGCTCTTACATTTATAAACCCGAATCCTTCTAGGCCCCCGCAACTTTGTTAACGCGATCGAAGTAGATATACGGGGTCGAACACAGGGATAAGAGGGGTAGTGTTGAGAACCTAGAATCGACACGCTACACTCCGGAAGGTATAAAGATATAATAAACTTCCCAAAAGGGAAACATCAAGATGTCACAAACGAAACAAGAAAACTACATCCAACTGGAGCTACTAGAGAGATTTAAGGTTTTTAGTCATTTAGCATTTTTTAGGGGGTTTCATGCAACAAAAACAGAAAGATAAAACTAGAGTTAGAGCGAGGTACGAAGGATAAGACTACGGTAAAACAAGCAGCAGTAGTAACATCCTGCACCCCTCCTCTCAGAGCGGGTACCTCTAACTAAGCGTCAACACCCCTCTCGAGGTTGTCAGACTTAAGTTAGAGTGGAATGTTACTGAAACAAATCCGTTCCAGGCACTCTCGTACTCCAGAATCGGACCAAACACTAGAGCCACAACACAACTCTCGAAGTTGTTGCGACGGGAAAACATGATTTGGTAGCTAAGTGAAGCGCGATCCAGACATGCAAGCTAGAGTTCAGATATCAAACATAGCAGTCATCCAACACATTATACCAAACATAGAGCAGCAAGTAATTAAGCTTTTCTATTTCCATAAAAATCAAAGTCTTAATTACAATGCGTAAATAAGGAATTAAATAACAGAATTAAAGATAGATGTCGCCTTCTTGATGTAGAAGGTCGACAGGGTATTGCGGCTCTCCAGCCCGATATCGGTCAGGAGCCTAGCCCGATACAGCAGTGTCGGGTGGCACACCCTCTCGGGCGGCATGCTTGATGGCCGAATGTATCACTCAAGGACCCTGGCTGATACGCTCATGTCGGGCAGCACGCATGACAGGCGAAGCGTATTGGGTTCGATATATTGTCGGGCATGGAGGGACGTGTTCTACTGTTAGGCACTTGTGTCGGGCGCTTGTGTTGCTTATCAACGTTGGTCTATATCGGCCCGCAGTGTTGCCCGGGACGGTCCTAAGTGAACCATCCCCTCCCTCTCGGGATGAGGAGGAGCTCACCTAGAGTCGCCCGACACGAGCACTGGGACACGATTTTCTCACAGTTCTCCCTCGAAGATCGCTCAAAGTTCCCAACTATCCGAACCTGTCTTTTCGACTTCCTGTAGCTGCTATTTATAGGTAGCGGTTGGGGGAAGTTATGGTGCTCGACGCGCCACGTGTCCTCCTTATTCGCGGGTCGGCGGACGGCCGATACGGGTATCGCTCAGCGCAGGGGTATTGGCTATCGGTCATGTGATGGGTGGCGTGCCTGTCGGTGGGTGGCTATGTCACCTGACAAGCTGGGTTGTCGTTTCCAGCTTGGCTCCCTATCGGGTAGAAGGCGTGTCGTCCTTCGGCTTCTTCTTGCCGACATCCCTTTGTCGTGTGTGATTGTGTCGCTCCACCCTGTCGGGCAGAGGTTGTATCGAGCGTCAGGTCAGGAAGGCCGAAACAGACTTGGACTTATTTGTGGGCCGGGACGGGACGACCTTATTGTACCAAAATGAGGGAAAACTCTGTAAAAGATGGAAAAATTGGATTAAGAGCATTGCTTGGCCAATTATTGCGAAAGTGCTAATGAAAGAGAGGAAAATAGCAGAAAAGGGCAGTTTCGATAACAGAATAAAGGGAAAAAACATCACAAAAATAGGTGTTATCAACTCACCCAAACTTAGCATTTTGATTGTCCTCAATCAATATTTAAACTATATTTAGTGATGCTTCTTCTGCTCGGGATAGCTCTCTGTTCAAAAGGTGAAACAAGAATCGTAACGCCTTAAAGATAATGCTATCTCATTACGAACAAAAGACTTAGTTTTTCCTGCTTATTGTTTAAGTAAGATTCTTCTCTACAGCTTCGGCGAGACTTTGTTGTATGATTCCGAAGTAGCTTACATACTAAACAACATTATTTTTGGGGCAGAAAGTTGTGTAAAGGGCAGGCTAAGGCTTTTTTGGGGTTTTTCTTGGTTCCCATCGGTCCATCCAAGTAAAGGTCCGTTAGAGGGCAAGTGGTCCCTGCAGTCCAAGCCAGTTAGCTTTAGAGCAGTGATTTCACATCCTACGTACCACTGCCCCAGATCTACCATGCCTAAAGATGGGTACTTTTGGAAAACAAGTGTGTATATATATGTTTTTTTTTCTTTTCTTTTATTGGGCACAACTCTCATGCTTTTATTCACACTCATAAGGCTTCTCTCTCTTTTTGGGATTTTCATTGGGTGAGGGGAAACAAAGAGATTTCTACTGTTTGGGTAGCTTTTTCCTTCTCCATACTCGTCTCTTAGCTGTTTGCGAGATTATTATATTTTTTGGAATTTTTGACATGGAAAAACACACTCTTTTGTTTGTTTGAAGCGGCATTATCAAAAAGATATAACAGATCTTGTATCTCATTAAGCACATAGAAAATTAACTTTGCAAGAAGTCGCAACAGGTTTTTACTATTATAGCAACTTTGTACATATGTTTGGGAATAAAAGCAAAATTTTTCAAAATTTTGGTATGAAGATAAATATGTACACAAAAGAATAACGAATAAGGGGCAAAAGAATGAAGAAATTTCAAAAATTTGTACCTCCCTCACTGGTACATGGTACCCCCCCAAACTTACTCCACACTCTGTCCCAGAGTTGTGAAGTAGATAAGGTGAGGTAATGTTTTATTCCAGTGAGGTTACGCCTGCGTCAGATAGAAGCTCCCACACATATTCTCTCCTTTTGCTGTGATAGATGGTGTGGTGGAGCTGGTCAGGCTTTTCTTTGTTTGCTATCCATTCCAGGACGTAGATGTCGCAGTCGTTGGATAAAGGAAGTTGCTGCGGACTGCGGTGGCAGAACTGGAGCTCATGCCACTTGCTTGCTTGCGTATCCAGGAATGGTTGGATCATCTTTTCCACCTCGTCGTAGTATTTTCGGACCAAGCACTCAACGGATGACAAAGGTTCAGAAGTACACGGCACGGGATGGTTCTTGTTGCCGTCCGAGCTGTTGTAGAAAATTCCTGCTCGTTCCCGGGTGTAAACTGGTAGGAGCGTCCAGTGGTGGTAATGTAGAACTGGGAGGAAGATCTCGCAGGGAACTCCACTCGCCAACTTCTGTAGAAATTCTTTCTTCACTCCTATTTCATCGGTGAGGCATATGTCGTTGAACAACATAGGATGGGCAATATATGCTTGTTCTAGCTTTGGCTGTATGTACTGGATGTAAGCGGTTGCAACCGTTATAGCTAAGCACCCTCATTCCTTCACCATGTCCCTTAGATCATCAACCGGGACTATGACATCGCCTGCCTGAAAAGCAACAACCGATGGGGTTGAATCAGCCAACTTCTTCTGGATAATGCTAACTTGCTCTTGTGTGAGAGTTGCACACGAGAAGCGGTCGAAATTTGTGATCAGCCCTTCTGAAGCTTCAGGCAAAGCAGTGTTCTCCGTCACATGCACTTTCTTCAAACTGCCAACTGCTTGCCTGTCCCATGTGTGACGGTCGCCACTTCCTCTTCTTTTTCTGAGGAGCTGTTGGACTAAGAAGAGCTTTCTTCCAGGTCACTGTTCAACAGCTGCTCTGGTACCCCTACATCTCAGAAATAATGCTTGTCCTTAATTACCAGCATGGCGTAAATGCTCCGACATTGATAGACGGACGTGCCTTTGAGGACTCCCAAGTTTCCAAATGTGTTGAGCACCTCAATTGCACCCAGGATGGCGATAGCGTTGTTTCCACTCCCCTCTTCTATCTGTGCGGGTAGGTCTCAGATAGTGAAGAAGTTCTAAGGTCCTTGGTGACGTTGGCTTCCACGCTTTATGGCTCGTTGTAGACGCAGCGGCAAGAGTCTCAGATTTGCATCCTCCGGGCGGCAGAAAACACCCCCGGAGCGTGGCACTTCGGTATTGCTGCAGCACAACAACCAGACGTCGTGATTTCTGAGGTCTACTATGTAGAGAAACCACACATTCTGGTGCTTGTATGGGGCCAAAACTAGGTTCGACCTATGCTCTTCAATGTGCTGCAGGATGTCGGCCACCACACGGGAGTCTTGATCTCCCTTCATCAACCTTCTTGCCAAGGTCGGGGTGGCAATGTATACTGCTCTCCGACCTATCCTGATGTTGATACTCTCTATTAGCGCATTCTCTAGGACCCTGAATAGTCTTTTACCGACCATGGCCGGCGTGCGGAACATGCCGCGAAGAACCTTCCGCCGCACCGAAAGGTAGCCGTCGGTCCAGACGATGTCATCTTCATCTTCCTGCGATCATAAGACCTTGTTCAGCAGCTTCTGGTATCTGATCGTTAGGCATCCGATGGCTTTTCTGTCAAAATCGGCCATCACGAAGGAGGGTATCTCGGATGGCTCACGAAATCTGTCAGCCATCGAGTGCCTCCCTCGGGGTAGATGTCTTTTATTGACTGTGTAGACATCCCCCTTTTCTCCCTCGGACTCTTCGGATGTTGGTCCTCGTCAAGTATTTGGTGTCAAACACCTTGTCGCCTTGCGTCCTCGAAAGGCTACGCGGCTCGCTTGGGTACCCGAGTCCTACTGCGATGAGATTGATGATGCCACCCAAGCAGTACTCCTTGGTGGCTTCCTTCATTGGGTTCAGCCTATTCAGCAAAAACCGACCAAGGTTGATCACTCAGCCCTCCACTATGTGCCACATGACGTGGAGCTCTTCTGTGTAGATGCTGCTGGACTCATTCTTGCTGAACAACAAGCATGCCACCAACTTGTGCACTATCCTCCAGAAGTAGGAGTGCACCGCCACGACCTTTCTTCCTGGCTTGAATGAAGATTCTCCAGTAAGCTTTCCCTAAAGCTGCACGGGATTGAACCTGTCTCCCTCGGTGATCCTCTCACCGTTGTCCATCAGGTTCTTTTCCTCCTCGTTGGAGGAGAAGATCTTGTTCAAGAGCTTCTCAGAGATGGTGTACTCCGAATTGTAGAGCCGAGCCTGGAGTCTGTCTGAAACAGATCTTCTTCAGACCTGCCGCAACTAGTACGCCCTTCAGCCTCTTAACGATTCCTAGCTCAGCAAATGAGGCTCTATGGCAGAACCTGCTTGGTCGGTAGAGCTTGGTCAATAGCTCAGCATATCGGCGAGCATGCTCGTCGTCTCTTGGTTCAAAACTCCCTGACAAGAATTCCGGGAGTTTCGTTGCTTCTAGAGGTGTAGGTGTTGGGATTGGAGTCACCGCCTCTCCAACCCTAGCCCTCTTCCCTGGTGCCGACGTCCCAGCTGGTCATGAGTGCGGGCGCTTAGGCCTGGCGAACTTCCCTTCAGCAGCAGTCTCTGGGTAGACCCTCCTGCCTTGTGCGTCAACTGGGACATCGGTTGTCTTGATGCGGGCCATATTTGTAAGACAGAAAGAAAAATACTTCGATTAAATAAAGAATAAATTTGTGACCTGAAATTTCTCTGTACAAAAACTGTCTGGCACCCCCGTATCGGGCGACACATTAGTTTCATAAGCGAAGCCTTGTGCCCGATATAAGAGGTGGGCATCGCCCGATTAGTCAAAAGATCGAGCACACGATAATGACAGGGAGGTAAGGCGATGAACGCGCATTAGGTCTGTCGCTCAAAACGGGTGTGTCGGGCGATACGAGGGTGATAGGATAAGATGCCCGATACGGTCCTCTTGAAAGAAAAGTAGTGTGTCGCCCGATAGCAAAAATAGGCAAGGTGATGCAAAAATGGACGACACGGCTATCGCCCGACACGGTGTATCTGGCATAGGTATGTTGCATGACATCCATATCGGGTGATATAAAACTGCTCAACATAGAAACCGTAAGGCCGATAGGCTACTTGCTTAAAGAAAGAAACGTGTCGGGCGACACGGTCTGCCGGACGATACCTTGTTGTGATCTGAACTATCATACGATACGAGAGAATTGCTATCTTGCGCAACACGGGAGCAGAAGCACAAGTTCTTTAGCACGATACAGGAGCGTGGAAAACAGTAAGGCAAGGAGCCCGACACAGTAAAAACTCACCTCTTTATATAACAAACTCAAAAGTAAAACCGGGGCGCACGTCGGTCATTAAGGCAACACGTAAGTCGGCAAGTCCAACCGTCGGCTCGACCGTTGCGCTCCACAAAGTCCAACCGCCCGATATGGGTGTTCACATAGTGCCGGTTGGGTTTCCACCCGCTTCAACATGAAAACAAAATGGTATAAACTGCAGCTGACGGGTAAAATATCATTGGCCTAAGACTAAGCTCCCGACCTTAGATGTATTACCCATCCCGGCTAATAAAACTAGGGCGGTGGCCCATAAAACACAAGAGTCAGCGTATGTGGCGCATGCACTGACTTGGGCCTTATTACAGTCCAAATGTTTGTAATGTTTGTTTTGCAGGAAAGTAAATTGCATGCTATTCTAGGAAAGAAAAACGAGCTCGGGTTGCCTCCCGAGAAGCGCTGTAGTTTTCGTCTCCAGCTTGACGGCTCCAACCTTTTCACTCCTTATCTGCTAAATCATCCATCCATCTCTTGCAACCCGATCTCCGTCTTCTCTCGATCACATCCCTGCCTTCTTTGCAGTTTCAGTGTTGGACGCTATTTTGCCTGAGGGATTCTTCATTAATTCGGCCATTTGAGCTAATTGATGATCCATATGGCGTTGGTGCATCTGCATATCCACCATTTGAACCTGCAATGAGTTCAAAACACCTGAACTTGATAACGCGCTCTGCGCCAACTGGTTGTTAATTGTGTCCTGCCTTTTCACAAAATCAAACAACTGTCCCACCACATCTGCTTGGTTCGAAGCCTTGTCCTGTCCTTGCTCTCTGGCTGATCCTTGATACTTAGCTTGCCCCTGGAAACCTCCTTTGTTCGGATGGAAGGGGGTGTTTTTGATGTATTGACTTGGCCCTCCCCTCTTCTCAAAAGCTTGGGGTGGCCTAGTGGAGTTATGTAGCTGATGAGAATTCTCAGCTGCCTCCTTGTTGCCATAGATGAAACCAGGGTGGTCTGGTCTTTTGAAATTTACGAAAGAGACGTTTTCAGTCTCTTCGACCTCAGACTCAGTGTCACTTGATGCTTCTGGTCGGGTGTAGATGCAATTATCTATCCCATGACTGCCTTCTCCACATGTTACACATTTCATTACTTTTTCCACCTGCTTCTTCCCTTTCGCGCCAGATTCCCTCAACTGCTTTACATATGTGGCTATTTTATGAATTTGAGAAGTGATGGTCTCTAGAGCCTTGGACTCAAGAGAGGACCCTTCACCGACCTTTTTTGCCTGTCCCCTGTCAGATCTATCATATTCAGCGTCGGCTTGCAGCTTGGCCATATTTTTGATGATCCTTTCAGACTTGCTCAACTTTTTCCCTAAGAAGTCACTTCCTGCTGCTGCATTCAGTGACACCCGTTCATCGGGAGTCAGGCCATTGTAGAAGGTGGTGACAAGGAAGCCCTTCTTGTAATTATGATGGGGGAAATCCCTTAGGTACTCTTGGAACCGCTCCCAGGCATCGTGGAGGCTTTCGTTTGGCTTTTGCATGAAGGAGGTTATTTTCTACCGGGTTCTGACCGTTCTCTCGGTGGGGTAAAACTTATTTACGAAGGCTTCAGCTAACACTCCCCATCTGTTCAAGGACCGGTGGGGTAACCTGAGGTACCAAGACAATGCTTTGTCCTCTAGTGAAAAGATGAAGCCATTGCAATATATAACCTCCTGGGGAACCCCCCACATCTTTATCGTGTCGCAGATTTTCTTGAAGGCATCGAGGTGGTGGTAGGGGTTGTCATTTTTCGAACTTCCCCTGAAGATTTTTCTCTGGATCATAGAGATCATAGAAGGCTTAAGCTCAAAATTGGCTGCATTGAATGGTGGGGTGATGACGGGACATCTGGAGTTGTTGGCTTTTTTCGATGCCAACTCCCTCAACGTCGTTTCTTCCTCATTGGAGTCGTCACTATTGTCGTCTCGTCGGTTATGTCCATGATCTTGATTTCTCCGGTTTCGGTGGCGGTGGCAACACCTAGCTCGAGGGTGTTCTTCCTCAGAGTGTTCTGATTCCTAATATTTTAGCTAGTTATTGTCGTCATATCGGTCGTTGCCATCTGGTGGAGGTGATTCATGTCTAGATCTTCCTTGTCGTTCCCCTTCAGAGTGTTGTGGGTTGACTCGGGGAGGCATATCGTTGATAACTGTACTTGATTGGACAGTTGAGTGGCTTCGGAACTTGGGGAAACAGACTACTGTTCTTTAGGGTTCCTGAAATGACACGAAACATCGAGTTTAGGAAATTGAATTTTTACTTTTAAAAGAATAACAATACGAAGAAAAAGAAAAAGAGTGTCGTCAAACTCATTTCTGAGCTTGAGGCACATGAGTGTAGTTAGTGGATTTGGATTCGTCTACAGTATCATTTTTCCTTGTCCCCGACAACGGTGCCAAAAAGTTGATCGGCCTAAATCGCGCGTCCAAAAGTGGAGGCGGATTTGAGGTAGTCGAGCTCTTACATTTATAAACCCGAATCCTTCTAGGCCCCCGCAACTTTGTTTATGGGGTTGAAGTAGATATACGGGGTCGAACACAGGGACAAGGGGGGGTAGTGTTGAGAACCTAGAATCGACACGCTACACTCTGATAGGTATAAAGAGATAATAAACTTCCCAAAAGGGAAACAACAAGATGTCACAAATGAAACAAGAAAACTATCTCCAACTAGAGATACTGGAGAGATTTAAGGTTTTTAGTCATTTAGCAGTTTTTAGGGGGTTTCATGCAACAGAAACAGAAAGATAAAACTAGAGCTAGAGCGAGGTACGAAGGATAAGACTACGGTAAAACAAGCATTAGTAGTAACATATTGCACCCCTCCTCTCAAAGTGGGTACCTCTAACCAAGCGTCAACACCCCTCTCGAGGTTGTCAGACTTAAGTTAGAGTGGAATGTTACTGAAACAACTCCGTTCCAGGCACTCTCATACTCCAGAATCAGACCAAACACTAGAGCCACAACACAACTCTCGAAGTTGTTGCGATGGGAAAACACGATTCGGTAGCTAAGCGAAGCGTGATCCAAACATGCAAGCTAGAGTTCAGATATCAAACATAGTCGTCATCCAACACATTGTACCAAGCATAGAGCAACAAGTAATTAAGCTTTTCTATTTCCATAAACATCAAAGGTCTTAATTACAATGCGTAAATAAAGAATTAAATAACAAAATTAAAGATAGATGTCGCCTTCTTAATGTAGAAGGTCGACAGGGTACATCGACTCTCTAGCCCGATATCGGTCAGGAGCCTAGCCCGATACAGCAGTGTCGGGCGGCACACCCTCTCGGGCGGTACGCTTGACGACCGAATGTATCGCTCAAGGACCCTGGACGATACACTCATGTCGGGCGGCGCACCCTCTCAGGCGGAACACATGACGGGCGAAGTGTATCGGGTTCGATATCTTGTCGGGCATGGAGCGACGCGTTCTACTGTCGGGCACTTGTGTCAGGAACTTGTGTCGGGCACTTGTGTTGCTTATCAACGTTGGCCTATATCGGCCCGTAGTGTCACCCGGGACGGTCCTAAGTGAACCATCCCCTCCCTCTCGGGATGTGGAGGAGCTCACCTAGAGTCGCCCAACACGAGCACTGGGGCACGATATTCTCACAGTTCTCCCTCGAAGATCGCTCAAAGTTCCCAACTGTCCGAACCTGTCTTTTCAACTTCTTGTAGCTGTTATTTATAGGCAGCGGTTGGGGGAAGTTATGGTGCTCGACGCGCCATGTGTCCTCCTTATTCGCGGGTTGGCGGACGGCCGATACGGGTATCGCTTGGCGCAGGGGTATCGGCTATCGGTCACGTGACGGGCGGCGTGCCTGCCGGTGGGTGGTTGTGTCGCCCGACAAGCTGGGTTGTCGTGGCAAGCTTGGCTCCCTGTCAGGTAGAAGGCGTGTCGTCCGTCGACTTCTTCTTGTGCGGCATCCCTTTGTCGTGTGTCATTGTGTCGCTCCACCCTATCGGGCAGAGGTTGTATCGGGCGTCAGGTCAGGAAGGCCGAAACAGACTTGGACTTATTTGTGGGCTGGGACGGGACGGCCTTATTGTACCAAAATGAGGGAAAACTCTGCAAAAGATGGAGAAATTGGATTAAGAGCATTGCTTGGCCAATTATTTTGAAAGTGCTAATGAAAGAGAGGAAAATAGAAGAAAAGGGCAGTTTCGATAACAGAATAAAGGGCAAAAACATCACAAAAATTGGTGTTATCACAATCCTTGATGGAGCAATGGTTTTCGGGTGTCAACTAATGATGACCGTCTTCTTTATGGAAAAGTGCATATTTTGGAAGCTTGGTGGATGGAGAAGAGATGCCTCCCAACAGAGGCTAGAAGCTTGTATTTATAGGTGGGCTGGTAGAACCTCCCATCTACCTTGACTTCAAATGGTTGGCTTCCATGAAGGTGAAAGGGCAGCATAGAAAGGAAGTTAATGGGCCAAGTAGAGTTCAAAAGTGCCATTACTAGGCGAGGAGTCAACATGACCATAAGAAGAGGCATCCATGACCTCCATCAAAATATTGTGCATAACTTTCATCAGTTGCAGGGTGCAAGTCAAGCTTCAAATGGTGAAGTTGGTGTATCTTTATATTATGCAAGAAGGTGAGTCATCAGATGGAAAACATAGAATGACCATTAGAATAATATGCCAGGTTAACCATCAGGGAAGATCAAGTCTGAAGAACCATCAAAAGATGGTGTTAGACCGACCATCAGAAGGAGAAAGCATGTAAAACCATCAGAAGACCAAGTCACATCAGCCATCAAAAGGCAAACATGGGACAACCATTTGTTGTCAACTGATGGATAGATAGAGCAACAAAAATGATGGCTGGGCAGACTAATGCAAACTCACCAGGGGCGCACAATTATCATGTGTCAAAGGATTAACTTGCAAGAGATATCAACCAAAGGAATCATCAATGGATGGAGGGGCAAAGCAATAGAAATATAGGCTATGAGCATGACCATCATCTCCTTTGCAGGTTCATGAGACATGAGGTTCAAACCTTCCACAAAAACTAGGGAAATGGATCAAAATCCTATAAATTCACTTAAAAGTAGGAAATCCTAAATATAGTCTAATTATAGAGTGAAATGAAGGAAATGGATGTAAACTATGCTAAAAATGAAACTACAACTATGAAGAATATACATTCATCAATTAGCCTCAATTTTGGTAAATAAATCACATGCATAAAACTCCCCAGAGCTTGAACATCGCTCATCTTGAAGAAACACTACATTGGATTTGGTTGAAACAATCAAAAGTGAGACACATATCTGAACTATATCATTCTAATCATCCTTGAATTAAGATACCCAAACCGGTCCTTTCCCACCACAAAGGAAACAACTTCTGTAATGCTCGGGCCCACTACCCTAGGCTCTAGTAGAGTTTCAGGAATGATGACTGGCCCCACAGACCACCACTAGCCTTAACTGTGCACTTTGTCCTGACTGACGCGCAAGCCAGGATCAACTTCCTGACTGGTCATCCATCCTAGTACTACTCTAAGTTGAGCACGCTTAACTATGGAGTTCTTAAGTGATGGGCTCCCAAAAAAGGAGATGCACCTTGGTGATATGGGTAGTCCAATCATTCCTTATAAGATATTTTTATCCGAGGCCTCAAATCCTAGGATGTTACAATCTCCCCCACTTAGACTCTTGACGTCCTTGTCAAGACTCAACTATAAGGCCTCATAATCTCTTTCCCATTTCAGTGCAGACCCACAATGGCCCATGGACACCCAGCTCCCGATCACGGAATACCAGCACAAGGGTGGCTACGTCAGCCATGGACAACCCTTTCCTACATGCTTGGACCGCACGGCTCAAGACTGGCATGCCATACCCATATGGGCCCCACCTACTGGAGGGGAATTGGCTCTAATACCATTTGTAATGCTCGGGCCCACTACCCTAGGCTCTAGTAAAGTTTCAGGAATGACGACTGGCCCCACAGACCATCACTAGCCTTAACTGCACACTTTGTCCTCACTGACGCGCAAGCCAGGATCAACTTCCTGAATGGTCACCCATCCTAGTACTACATCAAGTTGAGCATGCTTAACTATGGAGTTCTTAAGTGATGGGCTCCCAAAAAAGGAGGTGCACCTTGGCGATATGGGTAGTCCAATCATTCCTTATAAGATCTTTTTATCCGAGTCATCAAATCCTGGGATGTTACAACTTCTATACAAGATTGATTATGAAAAGCAAAACATTGATGTCATACTACTTAACACATAAGTAAGACAAAGTAGAGAGATATCATGGAAAATCCAAACTATGCTGAGTGTATTACAAGATCTCCCTATCTATATTGCTCTTTTTAGAAAACATTTATCTAAAAGGATACATGTCCCTGAATATTCATGGAAAAAAGGAATAAATCTTTGGGGTAAAATACAATGTAGAGAAGTGGGAGGATGGAATAGGTAGTAAGAAAAAGATATCAAACATAATACAAGTCATTTATACAAGAAACAAAATGATATACCTATATGATGGATACAACTAAAATTGAATGCTCTAATGCCTACTATTTATGGTGGAATGATGGATGTTGGGAATGCCTCATCCTAATGAGTGGCGATGGAAAGTGAAGATAGAATTCTACAATCGTATTCCTTATATAAAAATGAGATGATTATTTCTCTTCCTCCTTTCCTCAATTCTCCACTTCTTTTTGGTATTTCTTTTTCTTTTTCATTTTCTTTTCTTTTATTTCTTTTTCCCTTTATTATCCATATAAAATTTGATGTGTCTTCTGAGGATTTTTACAACTTGGAGAAGAAGTATGAATCTATAAAACTTTTTTTCTCTCTATATTTAGAAAAACAAAAAAACATATATTACATCCTTACGGATCATGTAATGAAAAATGCAACTATATGGAATTTGTTATGCAAACTAAACTATATGAATGAAATATACTTGTGACTAAATTTTTGTTTTCTAATGCAAATCTAAACTACATGCTTCCTATCATGATGAGATGTAATCAAGAAAGAAAATGATGTGAATCATGTATGTCTATGGTGGCTATGAAATGAAATGAAAGTGAATGGGATCAAGTGACTAAGATACATAATATGCCTAGCCATGATATGTCTCTTGACTATTAACTCATGTGTTAGGGAAATCCAAAATCTATTCTAGAATTAACATAAATCATGATAATGCTTTGTTAGATTGGACTCAAAAACCATCTTCATTCGAAAGTCAACGGTAGAATTAGGAGTAAGTTCACCTCATATGTCTCTAAATTGAATAATCCTCTCAATTACTCATGTAGTATACTCATGAATAAGAAAATTTTAGATTTTATGAATAAGTGTACATACAGACTATTACTTTAATTGTCAGAAATGTGGGTATTTCAAATCTGAATCCACTTTCATATTAGATATATGTGGATACATGCCAGAAAATGAAAACTGAAATATAACTGAACATGAAGTAGAGAAAACTAAGATGCAAACTAAGCTAAAACAAGAAAGTAGGCATGGGACCAAGACCGGATCCGAAATTCAAAATAGACAGAAGCCTGAGAGGCAGTGGGTCGAAAATGAAAAGAAAAGCCACCACACGTGGGCGACCTCAACCAGAAAATAGGAACATAAGCTTGAGAATTGTAGATGGTAGTAGTGAACAAAATGGTCCTACCCTGGATTCTATCCAAGAAGATGAGGATGAAAATGAGTTGGACATCATGGACAAGGAGAAAGAGACATCGTCTACCTCCTAAACTGCTACTACTTGCTGATCTTAACACTTTACCAATGTTTGACGCTCTTTGCTGGAATGTCAGGGGAATTGGAAAAGACAATACATGTACGGTACTCAAAGATATTGTGAGAAGTCATAAACCTAGTGTAGTAGGAATTCTCGAGCCTAGAATCAACAATCATCATGCCACACACCATCAAAATGCTAGGATTCTCCAATTCTCACCATGTTGAGGCGCATAGATTTTTAGGTGGCATCTGGATCTGTTGGAATCAAAATGTGTGTGACTTGGAAATCCTCTGCAGCCATCGTCAATTCATCAGCTGTAGATTAAATAATGTAGTTATCATCACCTTTGTATATTCCAGTACCCACCTCAACCTGAAAAAGATTATGTGGAGAAGACTTGCGGAGCTCAATCTGGTCTATAAAGAACCCTAGGTTGTCCTAGGGGATTTTAATGCTATGACCCACCCTTATGATAAATTTGGAAGTAGTAGGTTTATTGAATCTGAAGCCAACCTCTTCTGTGATGCCCTGACAGAGGCCAGACTCACTGACATAGGGTACATTGGCATGAACTATACCTACAAACATGGTATGTTGCACGAAAGGCTTGACCAAGCTATAATCAATGATTACTTCATCTTAAAATGGGGGAATGTCTCACTCAAACAGCTCCCTCACCTCTGATCTGACCACTGCCCTATCCTGCTGAAGATGAGAAAATCAAATTGTGGCCAAGCCCGATTGATGACCAGAGAATCTTGGCGAGGGGAAGCTACTTTCACAAAACTTATAGCTGACAACTGGAACCAAGATGGGGACTTCAGTTCCAGCTTGTCGTAATATAGAGAAAAATAAGCAACTAGAGCAAAAACATGCACAAGCAAAGGCAAGCTCAAAAGGTACGCCTCACCAGGAATATCTCTATGTTGCAAAGTGCGATTGCAGAAAGCTACGACAGTGTATCTGATAATATATGCATCAAAATGGAGGAGGAACTCCTATCACTCTTACATAAGGAGGAGGCCGACATGAAGCAAAAAGCTCATATCAACTGGCTGAAGAATGGTGACTCATGCACTTAATTCTATCACACATGGGTCAATCAAAGAAAGAGGTAGAAAACCATCCTGTCTCTTAAAAACAATGACAACGAGAGGATTACAGACCCTAATGAATTGCAGACTATGATCTCAAGCCACTTCAAGAACATTTTATCAAAACCTGACACCTGGGGTCATGCTACTCATACTACTGTGTCGGGCAGGTTCAGTAGGCTACCTATGCAGCAATCAAAGACATTAGCTAGCGTTCCCACCTATAAGGAAATCCATAGTTCGTTGAAGATGATGAACCCAACCAAGGCTGCCGGACCCGATGGTATCAATGTCGGGTTTGTCCAAAACAACTGGCCAATGCTTAAGAGTGCCATCTTTAAAACTGTTGCACACATAGTTGCAGGTCTACCCCTAAATGAAGATATTTGTAATGCTACTATCATCCTGATCCCAAAAGTTCCTCGCCCAGAAAGGTGTGAACAATTTTGACCTATTTCTCTGAACAAAATCATGTTAAAACTAGCAACTAGAGTTGTGGTTAACAGAATCAAACCCCTCATCACGGGTTGGATATCACTTGAACAAAGTAGCTTTGTTCCTAGATGCAAAATTACTGATAGCATCACAGTGGTTCAAGAACTTATCAAACAAATGAAGCCTAAAAATAGCAAGCCTGCTATGGCTATCAAAATTGATCTAACCAAAGCTTTCGATCAAATGGCCTGCTCTTTTATTGATGAAACAATACAGAAAATAGGTGTTCTGACCAATATAAGGAATTTCATTATTAATTCCATCACTGGAGGATCTAGCACTGTCATTTGGAATGGATGTAGTTCCAAACCCTTCAAAGCCAGCAGAGGTCTAAGACAAGACGACCCTCTATCGCCTAACATATTTGTTTTATGTCTTGAAAGGCTAATCCAGATGATACAAAATAGCGTCAGTAATGGTGACGAGAAACTGCTCAAAATTAGCCATTCCAGACCCAACATTGCCCATGTCTTCTTTGTAGATGATATCATTCTTTTTGCTGAGGCCAAAGAAGACCAAATTAAACACATTTTGAAATGTTTTGAAGACTTTAGCAATGCTTCTGGACAATCCATTTCAACTGCCAGAACTCACATATTCTTCTCAACCTCTGTTGACAACCAGGTTAGAAGAAGAATCAACAGGATCAATGGATTCCAAGTTACTTATGATTTGGAAATTTATCTGGGTGTTCCAATCATGCACAACAGAATAAAAAAGAACACCTATTCATCTATTCTTGAAAAGGTTAATAGCCGTGTGAATGCATGGTCATCTAAGTGCTTAGCCAGGGATGGAAGGGTTTTCTTGGCCAAGACGACGCTTACCACCCTACCCACTTACATCATGCAAACAACCAGATTGCCCCTGAAGCTGTGCGATCAGATTGATAGCAACATAAGGAAGTTCATTTGGGGAGGAGGATTAAAAAAAAACTAGTTTCCCTTGTTGGATGGAAGAAACTCACTAGCACTAAGGCTGCAGGCAGTCTAGGAGTTAGATCCATGAGGAATTGGAACACTGTGCTCACAATTAAGAACACTTGGGACTTGGTCACTAATAGAAAATCACAATGGTGCATTGGCCTGCAGAAGTGTTTCAATGGCAATGAGGACAAACACCTGATCAATGTGTCTCGAATGGGCATAAATGCTTTCCAATCAAAAGACATTATCCTTAACAACTCTAAAATGATACCTGTTAATGGGATGAGCATAAATTTTTGGGAGGACAAATGGACAAACCACGATTGTTGTCTTAGAGACTTAGCGCTCATTGCGATCTCAAGTGACCTTACTGATATGAAGGTTGGAAGTGTTTTTAACCAAAATGGAGAATGGGACCGTAGCTTCCTTCAGCACTGGTTACCCAATACTGTTGTGCAATATATCCTTCTAATCAATGCACCTATTAACACTCCTAAACAAGATACTCACGCTTGGGTGCTAATTGATAATGGCACTTTCACCATTGCTTCTGCCTATGCTCTTTGTTGTCCCAACCAGGCTCAGTTGGTGCAAGGCAAATGGGAGTCCATATGGAAGTTGAATGTTTCACCTTCTATCAAATTGCTGCTCTGGACGATGGGCCACAATGTAATCCTTACTAATGTCCGATGAAATGAAAGGCATATGACTACAAACAACCTATGCCCTAGGTGCCACCTTCAAAATGAAACTATGTTACATGCACTCAGGGATTGCAGATAAAACAAATCCATCAGGAGATCGGTCCTCGACAACAACCTCAATGATGATTTTTTGGAATGATGTAGAAGGCAACATTTCGATGTTCAATTATATCAGCAAAGACAATCACCATGCCCGAATTTTCTCTATTACATGCCACACCCTATGGTGCAAAAAAATTGATGAAGTTTTAAAAAAAATCAAATGAACTATGGACGGAATCATAAACCGTATAACTCACCATATTAATATGAATGAGTTAGCTATTCGTAGCGTCAATCCCAACACCAGAACCTTAGATAAATTACATTGCTCTCTGGCTAGTACCAGGAAGTTTACTTTCAATTCTGATATTTCCATTAGAAAAACTAATTCTGTAGTTTCCTATGTGGTTAGAAACAATCATGGCCATTGGATGGGGGGTTATGGTGAGACAGTTGCTACTACTAAAGTCCTCGACGAAGAACTCACTGGTATTCTCAAATCCATGGAATATGCCAGCATCAAACTCCCAAGAACTATTGAGATTCATACTGATAGCTTTATTGCGACAAGAATGATCTAGGATGATGGTATGAACTGCTCGTCTGTTGCTAATGTAATTGCCCGAATAAATAAGCTGATGGAGGAGAAGGACTATTGCATCAAATATGTAAGAAGAAACTGTAATGATGCTTTTGATGTTTTTTCTAAACACCATCTCAAAAATAATGAAGGTACCCGCACGTACTGTAGTCCTCCTTCTACCCTTAGTAGTTTAATAATTAATGAGGACAACTCATGTAATGGTAGTAGTACTACCAGGTTTACTTTTATTATTAGTGCTTGTACTCCTATTTCAAATTTGCTTGCATGGGGAAGGAAAGATGAATAAATAGCTTCCCAACTTCCTAAAAAAAGATTAATTCCACTCCTCACCCTCTAAGATTGAATTTGTTAATATCCTCAATAGAAAAAACATTCTCAAAGATGAAACTACTGGTAAGGTATGCCCATAGATCCAATTATATGATGATTGACATGGCATAATTACCTAAAAGGATTTGTTTAATAATAACATATATAAAGGCAAGCTTTCGATTCATCTATTTCACTCAGTTGTGAGATGATGAGGATACAAAGTGAATATCTAGAGAATTATATTACTCAATGATGTATGTTGTCAAGTTCCTATCCTTGTGATGAGATCATACATATGTTGGGAGTACATATACATATTCTCATTATGTCCATGATCGGTTGTTATTGTGGAAGGTTGATAGACAACAATAATACACAAGATCAGAGTGTGAGTTGGTTGATGATTAAATTTCATTAGTCATGATATGACAATATCAAACAAAGCACACAGATACATGTTAGAGAATAGTGTATCAGACAAACCCACCTTGAGAGTGACACATGGTTATGGTGGTAATAGTCATCTGTCATAGTGAAGGTGGTGATTGTCATTCTTAGACCTGAAATCACTACACTCATCACATGTTATTGGGTACACTTTAAAATCATCAAACACAACCATGAAACATGGGTTGTTATAACGATGATTATTGGGTGAATTTGACACATGGGGATAGATTGTGAGTGATAAATATGGGATTTGTCCCTCCTACTAGAGTATGATATCCTAGCCACTTGATTAGCGAGATTGAGAAATGCATGCGCATGCACATGTGAATCAATATTTGATATTGAGGTCACATTATCTCAGACAGTCTTCTCTTGGTTCAAGAAACATAGATTGAACAATTAGAGGATGACCTACCTTGCCTCGAGTTCATCTTGGATATCAGTGACAAAGGAATTATACAATCACTGCAACACCTTACAAAGATTGTAGGTTGACATTATTCTCCAACTTTCCATTTCACTTGGGTAGAACTGATGTGTGACTAGGCACCACTCTTTTCTTGTGATGTCATAAGCTAGTTATGGACATTCACTGCCAACGTGACATGGTACCCACAGGGTCACACACATAGGAACTCATCTAGAAGAGGAGTGATCTTGAATGACAATTGGATTGTTTACTAAAGTGTTTAGGTATTCAATTCATGCAACTGATTGCTTGATTGGCTGACTAGGTCTACGAAACGACCATCTCACTGGGTGAGATGGCCATTTGGGCAGCCAAACAAGTGTCTCAAGTAGTTGAGGCGACCGTTTGGGGGTCAAGCTGATCGGAGAATGATTTGGCTTAGTTCTGCCCTTGAATCAACCAGTTCAATATGATTGAAATGATTGGCTCAACTCAACTCACCAGTCGGATGTCTAGGTGAGTGAGACGAGCGTATCACTTGGGTGAGATGGCCCGTCTGGGTTGAACGAAGGTTCATGATGTTTCTCGAATAGTTTTGATTGTTCTTTACTTGAGGAACAAGGAAATTAATATGAGATATTAATTGGACTCAAAATAGCCATATTCATTTCAGATTGGGAGATTCCAAACAACCATTTGGAAGTGTGAGACGACCGTCTCACGCACCAGATGACCGTCTAGGTGTGCAAAATGGTTGTTTCGGCTATTGTAGGTTGCAAAAATTCAAGATTTTTGAGTTCTTTCCACTCCCGCACCTTCATCTTGTATCAGATGGCAACTGGGAACCTTGACCCTGGCCTTTTCTATATATAGAGGGGGTATTGGGAGCTTCCCAGATAACACAACATAGACAATTGAGAATTAGTTCCTCTGACAACTATTGTCCTCTCTGGCTGTGATAACCAAGAGAGCCCGGGAAGTCCTACCTAAAAAGGAGGGACAACCAATGGGAGAGAACAACTAAGAAGTTGTCATTGTGGGAGAGCAGGTTGGTGACTAGTACACCAACATAGAGGACAAATCCTTCCTATCTGTTATTGGTAAATGACATGAGCTCTAGTTGGTTCACGTGGACTACTCTAGAGGCAAGAGTCCTTTAGATGCTGCTCGGAGAGCAAAGTCAACTATAGTATGTGGTGAGACAACTAGAGTCACTACATTGGTTGTACAGACAATTGTTTGTGGTGAAGACCAGGAGTTGCACAACCACCGCTAAGAGAAACTTATCAGCATTTGTAAAGAAGTGGGTTTTTTCACTGGACTTGCTCCAGGACCAGGTATAACTCTCTAAAACCATCCTTCCTATTTCACAGTAGTTGATGCGATCTTGCTGTACTGGAGAATATAGATAGATAAAATTTTTGTTTTCACTTCTATATTCCATGCCCATATTTCCCAATAGTGGTATTAGAGACACATCAATTTACTATGTTTCAGGATAATCGATATGATCAGATTTTTGGTTTTATCATTTATTTATTGCATACAATGCAAATATTTAAACTGCTCTCATATGCACATCTGATCAAATACCACACAATCCCAAACTTATATATATATATATATATATATATATATATATATATATGCAATTTATACGTGTCACCCTAAAAGTGGTTTCGATGGTAGATGTGTATCCTGGTTATGGTCAATACCCTTTATCTGTGTGTGGTTGGATGGTTTGGTTCTTGTTTATCTCAATTTGTGTACCGAACCTCTACCTCTTTCTTCTGAATGTAAAGTTAATGCTTTCTTATCTGTGCTCCCCTCTAATGAAACTCGAGGTTTCCCTTATTCAATGTAATAAAGTAGTAATAGGATAGTTGGTTTTCATGCAACGACGTTATAGATGTTCATCTCTAGTTGAGACAACTAGTTTGTGAGACGATCTAACCATTTGGAGGATCATGGAGGATAGAGGAAAATGGAACCAGACGACCACCTGGTGGGACCAACCGACTGTCTAGAAGGAGTCCAGACATAGGTTGAATAGGAGGCCAGGCGACCGTCCCTGTAGGCCGAACCGACCATTTGGAAGGAGTCCAAACATCGATTGGATAGGAGGATCAACTGACTGACCAAGAGGAGAGACAAACTGTTCAAGGGTTGAACCAATCTACCCAGATTGGCAAGCACAAATCTACATCAACCACAAGTTCATACATATGATGTGATGATAAACCTAGGTGGGAATAATTCCTTATGTCTTCAATGAATTACATGTAGACATGGCCATAACCGCCATTTTTTGTTTTATGTTGCATGTTTATGTTGTGGGATATAGCATGTATACAATACGTACTATATATGTGGTGATTGGATACAATATATGTATATATATACATTATATATATATATATAGAGAGAGAGAGAGTTAGGCTAGAATAAACTCGAGTGTACGGATCGCACGAATACACTCAAGTGTGTTTGCATATCAAGACTATTTTTTACAAAATGTAAACAATTGATCTTCACCGTCATACTATAACTAGGCTACATACAAATTTTGAGCCCATTTGGATGAGTGTAAGTCACACATCCAAGGGCAACAAAATCGACGCGCGAAACTAATTTGAAATGCATAATTTTTGCGGTCTTCATAACATGAGCTATACATATCCAAATGTGCTTAAATTTTGCGTATGAGTTGTTCACGATATGTTTAAGAAGATCAACAGTTTAGATTAAAAAAAAAATACTGCATCATGAAAAACTACTTGAGTGTATTCCTCTATGGATACACTCGAGTGTATTCTAGCCTGACTCTCTCTCTCTCTCTCTCTCTCTCTCTCTCTATATATATATATATATATATATATATATATATATAACCCCTCAATCAAACATATTAAGTCTAAGATGCTTTCCGATAGCAATACACATGAAAAGCTTGATCAACCAAGTGTAGACTTTTACAAAGCATGGTGCACCATCTATCTTGTGGAAGTGTGATGGTAGATATGTAGATTTGCACAAAGCATGGTTTTTATCTATCATATTGGTTATTGGGTCAGGCTTAACTGGTGACTTGGAGAGCCCAAGCCTAGAGGCATGCAAATGATCATGACAAGGTGTTGCAATATCATCTATCCAAGAGTTGTACGTGATGCAATTGGCATGATGTCCTACCTAAAAAAATAGGTTGTGGGCGATCGTCGAAAGCCGACTCATGATTTGATGAAATGTGGATCTTGACCCATTAGAAAATTGTTCGCTGCAATTTTCCAAATTGATACTTCAGGGTTATCAATTTGAACAAAATAATGAGAACGCTAATTAATTAAATACCGAATTATTATCACCCAAATTTTAAATCAAATCAAATCAAATAAAAATGAGTTTTTAACAAAATTGTAAATTCTTTTGTAGAACCAAATGGAAACAAACAACAATCACTTTTCTCTACGATCGGTCCTTGAGAAGGAAAAACGTGTTGGGAACAACTTCCATGACTGGTTCAAGATGTTGAGAATTGTTCTCACACAGGAGATAAAGCTCTATGTCCTCGAAACACCAGAACCAAAGGAACCAACTCAAAATTCTCCTTTGGATGACAAGGATGCTTATAATTAGCATAACAAGAATGCCATGGATGTCAAATGTCTGACGCTATGTTCCATTAACCATGAGTTGCAAAGACAGCATGAGAAAATGGGGGTGATTGAGATGGTCACACATCTCAAGAACATGTACCAAGATCAGACAAGAAATGAGAGATACGATGTCTCCAAGGCATTATTCAAGTGCAACATAACAGAAGGGGATCCAGTAGGTCCTCATGTACTCAAGCTCATTGGGTATGTGGAGAACCTAACTAGACTAAGATTCCCCTTGGGTCAAGAGTTGGCCACTGACGTGATTCTATAGTCCCTGCCAGAGTCATATAGCCAGTTTGTCATGAACTACAACATGAATGACTTTGACATGCCGTTGGCAGTGTTGTTGGGCATGTTGAGAACATCTGAGATACAAATGAAGAAAGACAATCCCAAGTTTGTGACGATGATTAGCAAGACAAAGGGTAAGTCTAAATGCAAAGGAAAAGCTAAGAAGAGTTCTAAAGCTAGACAAAAGCCAAAGTATCCATATCTCAAGGAAAAAGGTGGAGTAAAGAAACAAAGAGGCGATTGTCACCATTGTCACCAGCTTGGACATTGGAAGAGAAATTGCCCAATCTTTGTAGAGGAACTAAATAAGAATAAGTATGGCACTAAGGCCTCCACTTTAGGTATAAACAACATAAGATAAATTTAATTACTTCTTCACTTTGGTATGTGATACCAAACAAACATCTGACATACTGATGTGCATGATCAGATAAGAAGTAAAGACCTTCATGGAATGACAAGATGGACAAGGCAGATCAAATGTTGTGGAATCTAGAGTATGCATTTAAAATTATCTTAGCCCAATGGGCATGTAACAGAGTCATTAGAACTGCTATTTCATTATGCCATTAGAATAGAAACATTTTCTTTATGCATCTTGTATGGACAAAGATGATTATCAATAAAGAATTATTAGTGCTTCTATTTCAAAGATATGATTTGGCATGACATTTTCCCTAAAATATCTTGTGATATTTTTGTGAAATGATCCAAAGATGATTTTTTATACCAAAGGAATATAGTTGATAACTCAAGATTATTATTACAATTAATCATCTTTTATGAACACATAAGAAAAGCATACCTAGATTACATATTGATGTTGATATAGATTTCCTTGGTTATTGAACCAAAGGAAACATGCAAGTCTTAGTCTCACACAATATGACATGACGTCCTTTACTTAATGTAGTGGGACGATAAATATTTCATTGGACCTTATGCATATGATACATGAAGATCTTATGGAATAAGTGCTATAGATAATTAACTAATACATCATTTTCATTTATTGATAATATGATGATATGTACCAAATGAATTGAAAACATTAATCTCTTAAAAAATGTTCAAGGAGATTGTAAATGAAGTGTGATATTGATGAAATTATTAAGATACTTTGATATGATCAAATGTTGAAATACTTTATACAATACCTTGAGTACCTTCAAGAAAGAATTGTGTTAGTGTATCATAAGACAAATCCATCTGAACATAATGATGTGTTAGAATGAAGGAATTGTACCATGATCAATCATGATATAATCATCAATTAATCTAATCTTCTTATATCCTAACAGTCATATACCTATAACTAAATAATGTACCACATAAATGGTTTGCAAGACATTATATATGATATGATTTGGGAATGTCCCAATACTTCTAAAGGATTGAAACTGACATTAAGAAAATAGTTTCTTAAGAAGGTTTATCTAAAGCCATAATTGTTGAACATTACTATTAATCTATATCCAATAACAAAATTGATTTTGTTAATAGGATAACTAAGTTCCCAAAGATTCAGTGGGAGTAAAAGTACTACTCAAAGTGTTTGAGGCAAACAAAGAGGTACAATGAGAACAATGAGAATCACAAGTTGTTGTGGAATCTCAAGCTTGTCATATAACAAAGAACAAAATATTTCTAGTAGAACACATATGTGTTTGGAGAATTGTGAATCCAACAATTCCAATGGATTGGTCATTCAAGATGATCCAACTAGTCAACAAGAAGCCTTTTTCTGAGCTATATGGAATCCATGTAAGCTAACAAGGTAGGACCTTGATAGCGCCACCTAAAGCGGTAACACCTAAAGGGTGTAGTAGGGTCTTATGATCAAGACCTACATGGATAACATAAAAGGACAAATTGGTTGAATAAATCAAGTTCAAGTTATTGGATATGATAGAAATTCCTTTACCAATTGTCATGCTTATTGTTGTAGTTAGAATGGACTATGATATTTGCATTTGAAGATGGAAACTAGATTCCTTAAAAGGAATAAATCATAGGATGTATATGTGACACATCCTAAAAGGTTTCATAACATCATGAATGTAAATTAAGTCTATAAACTACAAAGTGCAATCTGGGATTGAAACAAGCACCTCAGAG
This sequence comes from Alisma plantago-aquatica, assembly GCA_963693085.1. Classification (NCBI taxonomy): domain Eukaryota; kingdom Viridiplantae; phylum Streptophyta; class Magnoliopsida; order Alismatales; family Alismataceae; genus Alisma; species Alisma plantago-aquatica. The sequence goes on along the minus strand of OY856410.1, from coordinate 806,281,017 downwards.
ATGGGATCTTATGACTTAATAAGACAACCAAAGAATTTGACTTGAATCAAGACAAAAGATGGAATATGTGTTTACAAAATATTTAGGGGGAGAATATAAGAATATTACACTTATGATGAGGAATAACATCTTGATAATATGAATATCAAGAACTAGCATGAAAACTCTTTTAGTCATGAAGGATAAGGTGAAACTTCTTATGAGATAAGAATAAAGGCCTATAGAGATAGTTCTTGAATGTTTCACAATGGAAGTTTGAGCACATACAATAACCATGTATTGAAAGAGTTCAATAGGAAGGATTCAATGAGAAAGAATTCAAATTAGTCTCTCATGAACTCTATATTCTGATTCTAGTGAAGAATGGAAATATCATGAATAAGATTCCATGGGTCATCCCAAAAATGGATCTTTCATGTAAGCTATTATCAAGCTTATCCCATATAGTCTTGTATGTATTCGACATGAAAAGATGATATAAATTCCAATAAGGGTTATTGAAAAGTCGATAAAGATATACATTAGTAGTTTAAAAGCAACTAAGGATAAAATCACTAGTCAATGATGATAGCAATAATAAGAAGAGTTGGATTTAAAGAGTTACATCGATGCAAGCTTCTATAAATGAAAAAGTGATCACAAATTAAAATATGTTTAAAAGAGAAAGTGTTGAATAGTTGGAAGGGTTCCATACTAATATCCATTAATCCTACTCTACAATAGAGGCTGAGTATACTTGTGTTATGAACACAGAGTAATACTATATGGATCTAAAAGTTCATATCATGAACTTATAGATGTTCCAACCTTTGATGACACAATAGTGATACTATATCAACATTGGAGCTAATTGTTAGGCAATGCCAGGTGCCATATTACGGTGGTTTCATCTCATAGTGAAGAGATAAGAAACATGTAATATACCAAATACAAGCATAGTGTTGCTAACCCACTAAATCAACAGTAGCGCAGTAAAAGCATGTTGGACATGTTTACATCACTAAGGATGAGATCCGTTGGTGATTGGTTGTAAGTGCAAGTGGGAGTTTGTTGGTAAGGTATGCCCCTAGAGCCAATCAAATGATGATTGGCATGTCATAATTACCTAACAAGATTTGATCAATAATAAAATTATTAAGGCACGCTTCCAATTCAACTATTTCACTCAGTTGTGAGATAATGAGGATACAGAGTGAATGTCTACAGAATTATATTACTCAATGATGTATGTTGTCAAGTTCCTATCCTTGTAATGAGATCATGCAGATGTTAAAAGTACATATACATATTCTCATTATGTCCATGATAGATTGTTATTGTGGAAGGTTGATGGACAACAATAACACATAAGATCAGAGTGCGAGTTGGTTGATGATTAAATCTCATTAGTCATGATATGGCAATATCAAACCAAGTACACAAATACATGTTAGAGAACAATGCATCAGGAAAACCCACCTTGACAGTGACACATGGTTATGGTGGTCACAATCATCTCTTATAGTGAATGTGGTGATTGTGATTCTTAGACTTGAAATCATTACACTCGTCACTTGTCGTTGGGTACACTTTGACATCATCAAACACAGTCATGAAACATGGGTTGTTATAACGGTGATTATTGGGTGAATTTGACACATGGGGATAGAATGTGAGTGATAGATATGGGATTTGTCCCTCCTACTGGAGCGTGATATCCTGGCCACTTGATTAGCGTGACTGAGAAATGCATGTGCATGTACATGTGAATCAATATATGATATTGAGGTCATATTATCTCAGACAGTCTGCTCTTAGTTTAAGAAACATGGATTGAACATTGAGAGGATGACCTACCATGGCTCGAGTTCATTATGGATATCAGTGACAAAGGAATTATACAATCACTACAACACCTTACACAGATTGTAGGTTGAAGTTGTTCTCCAACTTTCTATTTCACTTGGGTAGCACTGATGTGCGACTAAGGCACCACTCTTTGCTTGTGATGTCATAAGCTAGTTATGGACATTCACTACCAATTTGATGTGGGACCTATAGGGTCACAAAAATAGGAACTCATCTAGAAGAGGAGTTTGATCTTGAACGAAAATTGGATTGAATACTAAAGTGTTTAGGTCAAAAGAATGGGAACATATATCCTTCTACACACATTCTTATCTCTAGGGAAGATGAATTCAAAGAAGTGGAGATAGGCCATGTATGAAGGACCTTGCTAGGAGTTATGGAGTTGGGGTATGCAATCCAAGATTTTAAAAGATGCCAATAGGAGCTGAAGAGGTTGCAAGTGCCTTGCCACTATAGTCAAAATCCATCATATAACATGTAGGAGGAGGAATCATGGGATGTAGAATCCGATATGACTAAGACCCCAAGGTGCATTTGTGAGGGTTGTTGGGGATTAGATCACCTATAGGTCCATGTGAGGGATGGTTAAATGCTTGTGATTGGAAGCCAACAAACTCCTCATTCTAGGTCATAGATCTTCGCTATTGACTCTAGCAAGAGATGGGAAATGATCTTTGGATCCCAAGCTTCATCATGATTATGCATGTGACATGCAACTAATAAGAAGAAAACCTAGTAATGATCTCTTTCACTTTGGAGTGACTCAAGAAAAGAATCCCCTTTTTACTAGAGTTGGTAGGTTTGGTGGTGAAGTATTTCTCCCACAAGAAAAGGCAAGGGAACATGACCTTGGCTCATCCTAAAACATAAATAGGAAGAGGAGAATAAGACATAGAGGCCCATTACATCCAGGCTTGCTCTTGCTGGGTTGGGCCAAACCATAGGTTTGTTGAGGACATGCCCAACTTGAAATTGGTTGATGCCCTAGGAAAGGTAGGGCATAGTGTCAGTGGATACATCCTCTAGGATTGTGTGTCACATATGTGCCACCAGATCAAATATGCACAAACCATATTTGCAAAACTAAGGTATATCTTGCATGAACCATGCTAAATAGTAGGAATATCCAAATTTTAATCATTAGATATGATTATTTTATTAAGAATGTGAGACATACCTAATGTTTCTCTTATATCAAACATTTAGTTTTTTTTAATAGGCTATCCTTGATAGAAGATAGAATCATTTCAACCAGTCTAATATATTGATGCAAATTAATGGTTGGTTCCCACACTTCCTATTTTGACAAATCAGATCCATATCCTCATGTATAACACATCTAAAGACTTAATCATAAAAAATATAATTATTCTCTTTTGTAGTTTGGTATCGTCTCATTTAGATTAATTAGTTCTTCAAAGCCGTATAATGAAAATAATGATGGTTTATGATAATTTACAAATGCTATTTAGGGTTAATTACCCTTAATAGATCATGAAACTCCAATTGTGGGATTGTTAGATGAAAGGTGATATAAGGAGATGCATTCTTAATAGGGCCCATGAGTAATAGAGATGGTTTGTGTAATCCAAATTGGTAATGTAATAGATATGTTTAGCTTTAATGGATGTAGCATATGGTTATAACCCCACCTAAGGTATTTAGGTCTTCATATTCGGGGATGCCTTATTGTTAGGTACTCTCATATATACCCTATATTCTATTTGACCAAAATTAGGTACTGTTGAGTGTTACCTAAACCTATTCCTATGATAAGGAAGAGATTTTATCTAAGTAATAGTAAGGTATGCCTCTTTAGAGGCTAGGGACCCTCTAATAACCTTGGTAGATTAATATTTATTATTTGGAGATAGGGTTAGTGGTAAGGTAAGATATCAATGCCTATGGTTTACTAAACTTAGTTAATTTATACAATCAATATTAAAATTAAAGTGTGGATTGGATCAAGGTTAAACCAAATTAGATTAGGAAATCCTAATAAGGGTAGGTGTAATGATACAATGATGAGTGTAATGAGTATACCATTAATCTTTCCTGAAACCAAGTGTTGAAGAGGTTCATATTTACTTCAAGTAAATAACATATAATATTTGAACATGATACATGGCTGAATTCCCTATTTGGAGACTTCATAAATTGGGGTTGTGATTCCTTGTAAATTTTCTCTTTATGTTGGTTGTTCAGTTTGTAGTACATTGACTTCTTAAACATTCTATATTTTTCTTATCTCTTGATTTTCTATATACGGTAGTGTTTTAAGGTTGGTGTGGTGATGGAGCCCCTTTTGGTTCTCCATATTTTGACATTTTTTCCATTATTCCCAACAAGGTGTGAAGAATGCATGCTATTTCCTAATAAGTATTGTTTTATATCAAATCTACTTATGGTTTCACTTGCATACTTTTATAGGTACTTCTACACTTAATGATGGAAGGAAGATAAGGAGGATCGTAGGCCTTATATAGACAAATTGGAGCCCAACAGAGCCCTAAATCTATCCCAACCTACCCATAGGTTATCAAGGAGAGAAATGAAACAAGGGGCACCATAAAAGTACACTTGGGAGATCCAAGTGATAGAAAAAACCCCAAACATCCATGGTACTTTTCCATGACTGTGATGTAACTGAGAAAATCACAGTGCTAACTCAAACTTTTATGTCTACTTTTTTTTGTCACCTCCCAATGCATGCTAGCCAGTCATACATCGGAAAGTGTCATGTCTTATCATATTTATCTCATATGAAATTACACATGTCCCATACTATATGCACTAGAAAGAAAGCGACAAGCATAATAAGTATAGATTTATGCATATAACATCACCTCTACAAAACCCCACAAGTTTGTGCCCCATACAACAAACATGTAGGAAACAAAAGTACATAATATGTACAAATAAAGTTAAAATAAAAAGTCTAAAGCATATAGACACTAACCCTAATACATACCTCAACTTCTACCACCTAACTAAACCTCTAATCCAAATTATACTATCTTTCACTCATTTCTTCTATAACTAAGACTACTAAATGTCCTTCTAAATCTATACTCTAGTTTCATTTGGATCCTACTAGGCAACCTAAACTAAAAATATGAGAATTTTCTTGATGGCCATCTACATTATCATTCTGATACCATATCGTAACACACCGATTTTTCAGATAACCTGAGCATAAGCTAATAATTTCTTTTTCATCTGGGGAGTGTTACTAACTTGATATACATTACAATAATGATAAAAAGGAACTAGTGCAGTTTGTGTATGAAATAAATTCTCATCACATTCTCAGAATAAAAACTAGGTTACATCAAACCTTATGAGAACCATAACATATGATGTAAAAAGTGTACTTCTATCAAAATTCTGGGATCGTGTAGATGGCGCCCCACTAAGCAAACCTCTTAAAGTTGTCGATGGATCATCGTATCATGACTACCTCCAGAAATTTTGTACCTACAGACATCTAGTCCCTAGCTATGCACTAAGGGAAACCTAGGTTAGAGTAAGTGGTATTGAATTTCCAATAAGATAAACATGAATATACTAAAATTAAAAGCTAAACTAATATCTGAAAACTGTAAACTTACACTGAATCAATGTGTCTTTTATTAAAATCTTTTATCTGATTTGTGGCAACAATTATACGATGAGTCCTCCTGAATTGGCATATCTACGCCTCTGAATTAGTACCAAGGTACATTTGAATGGCACTACATGCCTCTAAATGACATTGAGGTGTCTCTGAAGTGACATGTCTACACCTTGAATTGGTACCAAAGTACCTCCAAATTGGAGTAAACACTCCTCTGAATTGGCAACATATGACTCTAAATCGTTTGGGGACTAACTGAATGAGAACTTATCATATAATGTCTTATGTGAAGGTTTCAACTTAATTATCTTAAATCTGAACTTAATTAATTGTGAATTTTGAACTTATCTTATACTAAAACTGAATATTGATAGGTGAACAGGTATTGAATTCTAAATCTGAAGCCGACTCTTGTCTAAATGTCTTAGAAAGTTTGAGTTACTTAAATGATGCATTAAAATTATTCTATTCAAAATTTAAGTCTCAGTAAACTAAATTTTTGATCTGAATCTCTTTTTTAGTTTTCAATTAGATCTAAATCTAAACTATGAATCTAAATCTGAATATGTATCTCGATTAGTAAGTAGTTGAGATTGGATTTGAAACTCTTATTAGGTATGTGAATCTAATTCATGATTATTAACCATGAGTAATCTAAATTTAAAATCTAAAATATAGATTCTTGTTGTCTGAATAAGTCTTAATGTAAAACTCTTATTTAATAGATCACTTAGTTAAAATTTGATATCAGATATATGACATATGTGTCTAAAGGCTTGAGAAATAAATTGAACTGAACTAACAAATACTAAGTATCTGAAAGTATCTTAAATATCTACTATCCTCACAACATATCTTTAGCTAAACAATGTCTGATTAATGAATGCATTATTGGATATGATCGAGATGCATATTAATAACTACATGTCTAAAAGTAACTTATTCTCCAAGTTACTTTGCATATGGGTAGGCTGAATTGAAATATTAATGAAATTCCACTTACCTCTTATAATGAAGATTTCCTTAAAGTAGCCTTGATTCCTTGTTCCATAATTGAATCACCTGGACATCATTAAACTTTTATGAGTCATGTGTATACCCTTCTTTTGATTTCTAAATCTTAGAACCCATCACCCTAAACTCCTGAACTAAATTTGGGTTCTTATTTAAACAAATCATAACTCTGATCTAAAACCACATTTAATGTGTAAATATTAAATTCAAATCAATTCACACATTATATAACATAAATATATTGTTGTATCCATATAAATAAAAACCATCATATGCCCTAATATATAAGTATATACATCACATACCAAGAGTAAACTTCAAACATACTCACATATACTACTCTCACTAACGTACTTATGAAATCAAATAAAAATATAATTAGAATCACTCCCCATACTAAATAGGCACATACGATACATGTTGTCTTAAAAAATAATCATAAATCCTCTTACATAATGGCCACTTATCTCCAAAAACAAAATACTAATACAATTATACATAAAACTTCATAAAAACTTAGAAATAGTGAGAATTTTTTAAGATATAATATGGGTCAAAATATGAGATCCTTTCATTGTCAATCAATGGGTAAAATACGCAAAATACCCTTATTAGGGTTTATATACAAAATCATATGAAAACTTCAAATTAGAAAGATCAGGCTTTAGGAACTTATTGAACATATCAAAACCTTCTTATATAAAACATTAATTCATTTTGAAAGTAATTTTCTATTTTTTAATATATAAAACATTCAAATCATAGATCTTCTAGTAGACAAACTATAACAATTATCAGACATCTAGAAAACCCATGTAATCTAATTTTAAAATATCGTAGGCATCAAGAGATTTCTATAAACACCCAAATGTCTAGATTGGGAGATACAAATTATTGACAATTACCATTTATTTGATGAATATATGTCGTCAATATTGGATCTAACATTCTTAATGCTTTCATGTATAATATATGTTAGCTATCTCTCAGTCACTAAACATGTAGATCATGAGCCTGGTTTGACTCTTGGGCACTTATGCCCCTCTTCTTCAACTACACACCATGTTCCCTGTTCCAAAATTGAAACAAAGTAAGGTGGCACACCTCCTTCTTGTGGATACAAGCTCAATTCTAGGCCATCTCTGTACAATGGTATGGCTAGTGACTTTGGCATCTCCCCTCTGGTTTAGATGACACCACCATTGTCTGCAAGGTGGTCAGACTTAGTATTCTAGCTTCATAGCACTCCTAGTTGCTAAGACCTATGACTCCTTCATTCTCCTTCTCTCTTCCTCAATTTTAGACAAAACCCTAGATTTGAACTCACTCCCTTTGGTTTTCCAAATACAACTTTTACAACCTCACACTTCTTCAGATTACTCATGAGATCCTCTCCTTTTGAGGACTCTATTTGGATCTTGAAAATAGGGCATGGTCCTTCAATTCTAGACTCTCGTCCGTGCCCCCTTTTTCCTATTGCATTAAAGTCCACTTTCAATAAATAATTCTATAGACCACAATATGACCACTTTTTGGTCTCAAATTTTGAAATTTACATTATATTTCCATTATCTTTTCTTAGATAAGAGTTCAAGTCAAAATTAATTGTATCAACACTCTAAGATTATCTTTTAAGTAAAAACCAGATAAATATTAAATAAATTACTTGGATCACTAGATAATTCAAAATCATCCTAAATTTCACCCATAATCTAAATTTTAGTTATACTTGTACTAAAAAAATATCTTCAGTATTTATCATGAACACAAACACAAAATTCCTAAACTTGTAATCTAGAGACGCATATGTAAACCATGATTGGCTCAAATGCACTTGAAATGGTTTCTAAGGCACCTGGCCCATTCCTTGGTCTCCCAAAGGATCTATAAGATCAATCCTACTCTTAACTACAAAAATCAAAGTATGAACTGACATAATTCCTCAATTGAATCTTCCTATGATGCATTTGATCATTATTACATTACTTACATAATAGGAAGGTTTAAACTAGGTTTAGGGCTCAAATGATTAACTAGAGTCATCATATTTACTTCATTAATCTACTTTGATTGTCACCTCATATTATCAAATAAAATATCAGATTTCTAGACTTTGGGGATATTATAAAACAATACCAATTTCATAAAAGACCTCTCAACATTCTTTTTCCCTTAAATTCAAATATCATGAAAATGGGATGGATCCTTTTAAATCAATCCTATATATATTTCATCAGTAACTTAATCATGTTCTGCATATGTTTCAAAACTTAGGGTATGACAACAGTACCCACCCTTTTGGGAATTTTGTCCTCAAAATTTAGTTAAATTAAAGGAGGCTACCTACCTTAAGGTTTCTCATAACTTAAAAACAATAACTCTTTATGATTGTCATAAAGTCTCATAGTAACCTTCAAAGTATGCCCTTCTCTTGGATAACCAACTTGTTAAACCACCTTATCAAACTATCATGTACAACCAACATAGAAATCTAAAGGAGAATCTTAAAAATAAACTACTACTCTTTCTTTACTCTTAATTATTTCTTTGTACATATCTTTTTCTGGAGACTTGTACCCTGATACCTAGGTCTCATGACCTATAGTTAGGGCCTGGGTCATGTCTATCGGGTTGACCTACACTAGGGCTTGGGTCAAACTCCATGATCTCATTTCATCTCATTAAATATGATCATATACAAATCTCATAATGTATCCTAGCCTCTTGGTCTTACCCTGATCTTAAATCTTAAAACATGGATCTTTTCTTGGAAACATCATTATTGCTTTATGCATTCAACTCTTAGAATCCTATCATGTATTATATTCTTAGGTCTTCATCACTCTAAGAAATCTTATTCACATGTCTCCACTTGCGATCTTAGGCATAGTAAGGATATAGCCATGAAGGTATACAAATCTTGCTTACATGTCTTTTAGAACATTGCATCACTTAAATTTGAAAAGTCTTATTTAATAATCATGTAAATATGTTGAAACTGGTAAATACTTATCATAAAATCTAAAAGCATAAGTCTTTATGGACTTACAACATACATCATGCTCATCTTGAGAAACAATAATAACATATTTTCACTTCGAAACTAGTTCACCAACACCTTGTTATCCACTAATCAATCTTAACTACATTACTCTGGTTGAAATCATAATATCAAGTAAATTATGGACATCTTATTGAGTGGTATGAATCATGTAAACATATTAAGTGTGACTATAACTAAATACTCATGTATAGTCTTAAAGACTCTTTGTCACCTCTAGCAATCATAATATCTTACGCTTAAACTCTGCTCACAACATTAAGTGTATTATCCTCAAGTATTTTCTTTAACAACCATCATGATTAGACTTGTGACTAAAACCTCTCCTTGGAATGAAGGTTCTAAGGGCATCACGAGTTCTCTAATTCTCCTCAAGTAGAGTAGGAAAAATGCATCATCTCCCTTCAATCAGTATCTACTTTAAAGTAAAACCACTCATCTATTACAAAATATCTACCTTTGGGGATGCATTCTAGGGTTCTAATAGATGTCCAATTAGGTATGTGTGACCATCTACCTCAAACTTTTTGTGTCAGCTTTTTTTTGTCACCTCCCAATGCATGTTGACCGATCATATGTATGAAAGTGACATGTATTATCATAGTTATCTAATCTGACAGTACACATGTCCCATACCATATGCATTAGAAAGAAAGAGACAAGCATAATACATTTAGATTTATGCATATAACATCACCTATACAAAACCCCATAAGTTTGTGTCCCATACCACAAACATGTAGGAAAAACAAAGGACAAAATATGTACAAATCCAAAGTTAACATAAAAATTCTAAAGCTTCTAGACACTAACCCTAATACATACCTCAACTTCTATTGCCTGACTAAACCTCAAATCCAAATTATATTATCTTTCACTCACTTCTTCTGTAACTAAAGCTACTAAATGTCCTTCTAAATCTATACTCTAATTTCAATTGGCTCCTACTGGGAAACCTAAACTAAGAGTATGGGAATTTCCCTGATGGCCATCTACATTATCGCACTGATACCATATTGTAACACCCCAATTTTTCATATAACCTGAGAGGAAGCTAATAATTTTTTTTTTCATCTAGGGAGTGTTACTAACATGATATACATTAAAATTATTATATAAAGAAACCATTACATACTTTGTATGAAATAAATTTTCATCATATTCTTTGAACATAAATTGGGTTACATCAAACCTTATGAAAAAGACCATAAAGTATGATATAAAATAATTTACTTTTATCAAAAGCTCTGGGATCATGTAGATGGCACCTCGCCAAACAAACCTCTTAAAGTTGTCACTACATCATCTTGTCATGACTTCCTCCTGAAGTTCTGTACCCGTGGACATTTCGTCCCTAGCCACGCACAAAAGGAAACCTAGGTTAGAGTATGTGGCATTGAATTTCCAATAAGATAAACATGAATATACTAAAATTAAAAGATAAATTGATATCTAAAAACTGTAAACTTATGCTGAATTGATGTGTCTTTTATTAACATCTTTTATCTGACTTGTGGCCTACATTATATGATTAGTCCTCCTAAATTGGTGTATCTACACCTCTTAATTGGTACCAAGGTACCTCTGAATGGCACTACATGCCTCTGAATGACCCCAAGGTGTCTCTGAAGTGGCGTGTCTATGCCCTAAATTGGTACCGAAGTACCTCTGAATTGGATTAAACAGTCCTATAAATTGGGAACAGATGCCTCTAAATCATCCCAGGACTAACTGAATCAAAACTTATCATATAATGTCTTATCTGAAGGTTTTGATTTAATTATCTTAAATTTGAACTTACTTAATTCTAAATTTGAACTTATCTTATACTAAAATTGAATATTGATAATTGAACATGTATTGAATTTTGAATTTGAAGATGACTCACGTATGAATATCTCCAAAAGTTTGTCTTCCTTAACTGATGCATTAAAGTTATTCCATTCAAAATTGAAGTCTTAGTAAACTAAATTCTTGATCTGAATCTCTTCTTTTTAATTTTCAATTACATCTAAACCTAAACTATGAATTTAATTTCTAATATGTATCTTGATTACTAAGTAGTTGAGATTGGATCTGAGACTCTTATTAGGTATGTGAATCTAACTTATGATTATTCACCATGAGTAATCTAAACTTCAAATTTGAAATCTAGATTCTTGTTGTCTGAATACGTCTTAATCTAAAACTCTTATTTAATATATCACCTAGTTAAATTCTGATATCAGATATATGATATATGTGTCTAAAGGCTTGAGAAATAAACTAAACTGAACTAATAAATACTAAGTATCTGAAAGTAGCTTAAATATCTAAAATCTATAATCTAGTATCCTCACAACATAATTTTAGCTGAACAATGTCTGATTAATAAAAGCATTATTGGATATGAGATGAACATTAAAAACTAAATGCCTAAAAGTAACTTATTCTCCAAGTTACTTTGCATATGGGTAGGATGGATCGTAATAATAATGAAATTCAATGGACATGGCCCACTTACCTCTTATAACGAAGATTTCCTTAAAGTAGCCTTGACTCCTTGTTCCATAATTGAATCAACTCGACATCATTATATTTTTATGAGTCATGTGTGTACCTTCTTCTGATTTCTAAATCTCAGAACCTATCACCCTGACCTCTTGAACTAAATTTGGGGTTCTTATTTAAACTAAGCATAACTCTGAGCTAAAATCACATTTAATATCTAGATATTATATTAAACTCAATTCACACATTATATAACATACATATATTAATATATCCATATAAATAAAAACATCATATGCTCTAATATATAAGTATATACATCACATACTAAGATTAAACTTCAAACATACTCACATATACTCCTCTGACTGACTTACTTATAAAATTAGATGAAAATATAATTAGAATCATTCTTCATACTAAATTGGCACATACGATACATGTTGTCTTCACAAATAATCATAAATTACATTACATAATGGTCACTTAGCCCCAAAAACTAAATACTAATACAATTACACATGAAACTCCATAAAAACTTAGAAATAGTAAGAACATTGTATATTATAGTATGGGTAAAAAATTGAGATCATATCATTGTTAATCAATGGGTGAAATACCCTTGTTAGGGTTTATATACAAAATCTTATGAAAACTTTAAATCAGAAAAAGCTAGATTTAGGATCTTGTTGTACATGTCAAAATACATATTAGGTAAAATATTCATTAATTTTGAATGCCATTTGTTATTTTTAATATACAAAACATTCAAATCACATATCTTCTAGTAGACAAACTATAACAATTACCATACATGTAGAAAACCCCTGTAATCTACTTTTAAAATATGGTAGGCATCAATAGATTTCAATAGACACCTTACTTGTCCAAATCAGATGTCTAGATTGGGAGATACAAATTATTCAAAGTTACCTTTTCCGTGATGAATATCCATCACCCATATCGGATCTAACCATCTTAATGCTTACATGCATAATATATGTTAGCTACATCTCAACCACTAGACATGCAGATCCTGAGCCTGGTTTGACTCTTGGGTGCTTATGCCCCTATTCTTCAGTCGCACACCATTTTCCCCTATTTTGAAATTGAAATAGAGAGACGTGGCAAGCCTCCTTCTCGGCAGCTACAAGCTGGATTCTAGGCCATTTCCATGCACAATGGTATGACCAATGACACTAACAGATCCCCTCTAGTCCAAATGAAACCATCGTAGTCTATAAGGTGGTCAGGATGATGGTTTCTAGCTTCATAGCACTCCCATCCACCAAGACCTCCAACCCTTCATTCTCCTCTCTTCCTAAGTTTTAGGAAAAACCCTAGATTTGAACTTGCCACCCCTTTGGTTCTCCAAAATATGACTTTTATTATTCCACACTTATTCATATTACTCACGAGATACTCTCGTTTTGAGGACTCTATTCAGATCTTGAAAATAGGACATGATCCTTTGCTTATGGACTCTCGCCCGCGCCCCCTTTCTTCTTCTTTTTATTTTCCTATTGCATAAAAGTCTACTTTTTATAAGTAATTCTACATTCCACAACATGACCCCTTTTTGGCCTCTAATTTTGGAATTAACATTATATTTCCATTATATTTCCTTAGACAAAATTTCAGGTTAGAATTAATTGGATAGACACTACAAGCCTATCTTTTAAGTAAAAACTACATAAATATTAAATAAATTACTTAGATCATTAGATAATTCAGAATCATCCTAAATTTCACCAATAATATTAACTTTCAATTATACGTGTACTAGAAAAATATATTCAATATTTATCATGAACACAAACACTAAATTCCCTAAATTGTACTCCAGGGACCCATATGTAAACTAGGATTGGTCCAAATGCGCTTGAAATGGTTTCTAAGGCACTTGGTCCATTCCTTGGTCTCCCAAAGGGTCTATAAGATCGATCCTACTCTTAATTACAAAAATCAAAGTATGAACGGATGGAATTCCCCAATTGAATCTTCCTATGATGCATTTGATCATTATTACTTTACTTACATAATATGAAGGTTTAAACTAGGTCTAGGGCTCAAATGATTAAGTAGAGTCATCATATTTCCTTTATTTTTCTAATTTGATTATCACTCATATTATCAAATAAAATATCAAATTTCTAGACTTCGAGGATATTATAAAATAGTACCACTTGCATAATGACCTCTCAACATTCTTTTTCCCTTAAATTCAAATATCATGAAAATGGGTGGATCCTTTTAAATCAATCCTATATTGATTTCATCAGTAACTTAATCATGTTCTATATAAGTTTACAAAATTAGGGTGTGACACCCCTATTCACAACCATACTATCCATGGCACACTAATAGAATAGGATGCAGGCTCTAGTCTAATCCATGTTGTTTGGTTTGGTAGCTATTTGAATTGGAAGATTGTCTTTATTATTAATAAAATCATTTCAAAGTTATGGAATTACAATCATCATATGATTGGCTCTATGGGCATGTATACCAACAGACTCCCACTTGCACTTAGAGCCAATCATCAATGAACTTAATCCCAAGTGATCTAACATGACCATCATGCTTCTACTATGTCTACATATAGGTCCTCAAATTTCATACTACTCAATTACCAATTAGTTCAGTTCAATACTTGTGGTCCTACACATTTTGATCTAACCTTTCATCAAATGATATACTCTTGATTCAGATAAATCACTTTGATATAAGTGAGTTCACCAAATACATTAATATATATGTATAAGTAAATGATTTACTAGATTAATTAATTTAGTCACATTAGGACCATAGTTGAGGAGTTGGTATCTTTATCGATTACTTCATTAGAAGTAAAATTTTGAACAACACGTAATTAAAAGGAAGGATCAATTGAATTGAGCATTCCTTTTTGGAGTTATAATGTGATTAGGAAAAAGGGAGTTATGACACTTAATAAGAATGAAAGCTATGGTCATAATCTTAGATCTTTTGGGGATTTTCATTTAGAAATTACAAAATTATGGAATAATTGGAGAGAGAGGAGTAATTACCATTTTAATAGGCTAAGTTATTTGGAAACTTTCCAAGTTAATTGATTTTCTCCTTAGTTGACCGAGGGAAGCATAACGTTGCGTCTCCTCCGCATGGCCAGGGTTGTTCCCTCACGCCTGTTACCTCGTAGCAATGAATGGTAGGGAAATTCCCCACCGTCCTCTTCTCTCAGCCTCTCTACAACCTTGCTTCCTCTCTCTCTCTCTCTCTCTTGCAGTCTGGTCTAATGCCAACAACTATTGATCATCCGTCGCAAGGTAGAGAAGACCTTGATGCCAGGGGCGTTGCAGACGACGACTTGAAGGAAAAAACGGCCCACATGTCATCTTCGATCTGTCGCACCATCCTAAACCTACGTCGACCTCCTTAGACACGAACCCTAGGGTCGTCACTCCTATAAATACCATAGCTAGTCCAACAGTAATCTCATGGCAGTGCCACCACTTGGTCTCACCTCCTCCTCCAGCCTCCCAGCATCCACTTTGAGTCCTCGACCTCTGATGAAGGCCTCCGACGCAGGCTACCACAACCACAAAGACATGTCTTCTACTTCCTCCCCATCATCATCAACACCCTAACTAGCCGCCACCTAGATCTATAGCACATGTTGCTACTAAGTCCTGACCTCGCCATGGATGCGCCCCCACCTTGTCAGTAATGCTTAGTTGAATCATCGCCATCCTCTGCCTTTCACCACTAACCTGATGCTACCCATCTACAACCACATCCAAGGATGCCTCTCCATCACCATAATGGCAAGGAAACGCCGCCGCCCATCGGCCATCGTGACAACCTACAACATTGCCTCTGATCATGGTCACTGACCTACAACAACGACCAATGATCAACAATCAGCCCCCACGACAGCCTCACCAGCAAATTAAAGACTTACCTTAGCAACCTTTTGATACTAGGCATCCCTGTTTTGTCCTCTATGATCCCTCACACTTGCCTGGACCACTGGAGACCCATCGGTGGATGGTTGGCAAACCAGCAATGATGACACCATCAAACCCAACAATTTCATTTAACATTTGCACTGGCAAGGAGTCTGAAGATTTGCAAACTCTTTGGTACTTCCTTCACCCACACTTCGGAAGCCACCACGCAGATGCTAGTTGGCGTGGTTTGAGGCCCAAGAGCATCGCTGACCCTCAGTTATCTACTCCAACCAGTTTCAAACCTTACCATATTGCAACACAAGACAGTAGTCCCAGACAACCATCTCCAGCGTAACCATTAAAGTTGAGCCACAATATCACATCGTCATTGCCTTCCAATCGTGTGGGCAACCCAACTTACCTCACCCAGTCTTCAACAATGACCCTGGAAGGTCTGAAATCTACGTTCCAACCCACACACAACTCTGATGTACACCTTTCGGTTGTCTCGTCATTTACTTCAACACTGCCTTTACCCAGCCACCTATCGATCACAGCACTGCCAACGCCCTTGGGCATCAACAATGGTAGACCCTTCCTTGATTCCCCTCCGCCGCCGTCAATGCTGGGGCGCCCTAGCCTGGGTCAGCGCCTGCTATGATCTCAGTTGCCCTCACTTGTAGTGCCTCCAGTCTGGGAAGGACCGCATAATGACAACCACCGCTCCTCCTCCTAATCCTCGAGCTCCCCTAATAGCCCAACGCCACCAGCCACGCTGCAGCCTCCATCTCCGGCCACAACCCCTACAGCCTGCATCTGTGTGCCACTACACCTCGATGCCATTGGGACCACTGCTGCAAGTCGAAGCCCCCATTCTCTACTTGATCCAACGCACCGTGCTTGATTGTGCTTCTAGTGTCAACCTTGTGGCCACCAGCGACAACAACCAAGACCGTGATGAGGCCAGGCCCTCAAATAAGAACACCACCGAAGACACCGACACCCTAGGAGGTAACTTCGTCGACCTTCTATTAGTTGATCGTAACTGAGAAACTAATGGAGCCAACACACACGACCTTGTTAGATGTATGAAGAGCAGGGAGTCACCTTCAGTTGACTCCAGAATCTCAGGATGACCTCAACATGTTGAGGGTCATGATGAGTTCTAACCTGTAGAATTACGTGCACTGTCCCTCGTGACTATAGGTCAGTCCCTCTTTCCTCCATTTCATTTAATATTTAAAGCCTAGTTTTAAGCATTAATAAGATATATGAAATTATATTGATATGATAACCATCATCTATAAAGATAAACTCTATTATGCAAATCAATTAGTACACATGATTTAGATCAGAAGCTAATAGTCATTTATACATGGTATACTTATGAACATTGTGATAATTACAAATAATCCTAGTTTGATGAAAATCCTATTAGTATTAACATGTACATGAGTTTATGAATAAATAATATTTTACCATATGGAATAATTATAAAATCATAGGGTTGTAATCTCATTATTTCTAGGAATTATAACTAATTCATTCACATAAATTTAGTAATATTAGGAAGTGCACTCATCTATATACCTTGGATTATAGGACAAAAAAGAGAAGGAATATATATATATATATATATATATATATATATATATATATATATATATATATATATATATATATATATATATATATATATATATATATATATATATATATATATACAAAAGTATTTCTATAAACATCATGAAATTCACATTAGATTATATGGTAGTTTGGACTAAATATGAATATACATTATTTTCATAAAGATATGGGTGTTCACATACATAACTCATTATAGGTATTAGTTCATGACTAATGTATATGGTGGTATGTTGACTCTAAACCCTAGATATTCCTATTAAGACCATACTAGTAAATGGACACCTTCGGTCCCTAATGACTACATAGAAGTATATTATAAATAAAAGAGAACATCATTTATGATCTAATCTAGATATAATATGATGAAATAAACGAGTATGTAACAATGACTATATATAACAAGGTGGAAACCTAGAAATGACATTGAGGGGAAAATATGTCATAGAAACCTAGAAGGAAAAAAATTCTAATCATAAATAAGACAAATTGAGAAACATTGATTCTAAGTCAAATGGTGAATTTATTATTCTTCTTTGTAGCTACCTCTTCATAAATACTTGGAGACATGTTTTGATTATGCAATCCTTGGAGCCCTAAATAATTCAGGTACTAAATCTTTTATTTCATTGTTGAAATATTTTTCCTCTTGATGGACATACATATATCTTGATTCTTGGTGAATTCCATATAGTTTTGAAACCTTTATTTATTCTTGAAAGTTCACCACTCTCATTTTGCAATTAATGGAATATTGTTGATAAAATATTTTGGCACTGGACTTGATCTATTTGGAGTTTTGACTCCCTATGGACTTTGGTCCCTTGGACTTTGGCTTTATTGAGCTTTGGCTCACTTGAGTGGGCCAAGAACCCCACAACCCTGCATAATGGATAGGAATTAGTTGTCCCCCAGTTAACTAGAATAGCTAATAAGGAACTAGTGTCATTCTCTCCTAGAGTGTGAGAACACAAGGCACTTAGCCCTAGAAAAGATATGATAGGAAGGTGTCAAAGCTTGTTAAATTGAATATCTAGAAATTGATATACTTTGTGAATAGCTTGGATAAATTTTGCCTACTTGAATTATTGAATCTTGCTTAATGATATTCTTGTGAAAGATTAGATATCTTGAAGTTGAGACGATACACTGTATGTATGATATGAACCACATGTATATACAGTTTTGGTTCTTTTTGTAAGAAATTCCTAAAATAGGATCTATGTGCAAAATGGTTTTTAATTCTTAGTGATTTTTTGTTAAATTTTGCTGATTATGGTTATTCCACGATTATTACTGGTGATGTCTTGATTTGTAATCGGGTCGTCACACTTATCATAACTATGAGATTTGGCAGATGGATGTTTAAGCCATATTCCTTAATGAGTATCATCTTGAGGATGTGTACATGATAGAAACTGAGGGTTTATAAATCCAAAGGATGAAATAAAGTCTGTAAGATACAAATGTCAATTTATTGATTGAAGTAAGCATCTCGAAGATGAAATTTCAATTTGACAAAATAGTCAAAGAGTTTGGCTTTTGTCAAAATGAAGATGAACCTTGTGTGTACAAGAAGGTTAGTGGGAGTATCATTGTATTCCTCATATTGTATGTAGATGACATGCTATTTATGGGGAATGACATCCCAACTTTACAGATGGTGAAGACCTGGCTTGGAAATACATTCTCTATGAAGGACTTAGGTGAAGCATCCTATATCTTAGGAGTCAAGATCTATAGATATAGATGTAAAAGGCTTCTTGTATAGGAACCACAATCACCACCAACACTATGAGAGATGATTCTGGCTACCATGTAATGGTTTCCATGTATCACTCTCATAGTGGGTCTGTCCAACACATTGTTCTCTCCCCAAGTATCTGTGTTTGGTTTGATATCACATATCCAAGACACAATCTAGTCTTATGTGTTATTGTATTTTTTATTAGCCTTCCACAATAACATCTGACCAGGGACACATTAAGAATGTATATACTCTTGGCATCTGTATGATCTAATTGTTTAGGTAATCAACTTGAAGAAATACATCATTAAGTAATATCATTCTTTAGACATTTAATATGTCACATCATTATCTCATAACTGAATAAAAAAATAATTTGGAAGATTGTCTTTATTAGTAATCAAAACATTTACAAGTTATGCCATTACAATCATCATATGATTGGCTCTCTAGGCATATATACCAATATTTTATTTGAAGGATATTCCGCTTCCCATTATGATTATCCTTGCTTAAGTGCATCACTCGTTTACCTATTTTGAGACACAAAGTGGGATCAAAACCTTCATGCAAAAACTTATAACTTTTAAATACGGGTCTCTCAATATATTTACTCTTCCACTATTTCCCAACTTGAATTTAATATGCTTGATAATAAAAAGAGGTTACTTTTAGAATATTATTCCACATCCATGAGTGGAGTCACCTTTTAAGTATTTGTTATAGATCCATCTCATTGACAAAGATTCTTTGCTACTAGAAATACACCAGAGATTACTGATAAACCATAAGGCTAGCATATCCATATTTTCTTATATTAAGACGTCCTTACTTCTTTAGTCTACAGATTTTATCCTAGGACATAAGATGAATATGTGTTTCATCTAGTTTTCCACTGCATAAGAAGTTCATGAAGATCCTATCAATATCATTTAAAACATTAATAGGGATAGGGAAGGTGGTGGCCCGATTGAAAAAGTTACCGTGGAGATCAACGGAGAAGGGATTTACCTTGACGTAGGTCTGGTCCAATCATTGATCCCAAAATTTCAAAGAGTTGGGCAGAACAAGGGGGAGAGCTCTCGGAGCTCAGCATGTCTGGAAGCACGCACTACTACAGAAGTGCCTTTTAGTGTCGGTTGTTTAACCCCCTTTGGCGTCGGTTTCGGAACGACGCCTATGTGGGCGCCGCTAAAAGGTTGGACACTTCAGCGTCGGTTAAAAAACCGACGCCTATTTAATATAAAGGCGTCAGTTATTTATAAAACACCGACGCCAAAAGGGTTCGTGCCACAGAAAACGGCGTCATCTAGGACGCTTTCTGCGTCAGTTATATACTAAACAACCGACGCAGAAAAGTGTCCTAGATGACTCCCATTTCCTGTAGCGCGAACACTTTTGGCGTCGGTGTTCAACAAAAAACCGACGCTGTAAGTCTGTGCTGACGGTTATCGGTAAATAACCGACGCCTATATCTATTTTTTTTTTATAAATCTGTTTGCAGGCCTGCTGTGGCTGGTCAGCAGGATGAGAACCTGCAGTTCAGTTTTTTGAACTGCAGGTTTACGACATCCATTGATATCAGCCTACAAACAGGCCACAAACCTGCAAAATTAACATAAAAAGATTCACACAAGTAGATACATTCAGACATCAATTCAATTGTCACGTTCACACATATAGAATCATTCAAATACATGTTTTAACATTCAGAAACATTCATTTACAAAGTATCATTCATCATCACTATCAACATCCCAATTATATCTTACAGTTGCCACTGTTTGTACAACTATTGCCCATTCTTCTCTTACTTCATCTAATGCTTCCCTCGTATATGGAGCATGTACATTTTTTAAGTGTTTGCCTATAGTGTGGTCAGTTTTAAACACCTGCAAAGAGAATGATGTATATAAGTAATAATATAAAAATAAGATTGATATATTTTATACTAACTAATGAGACTATATATAATACCTCATGTATGGTATCGATGTCTTTCTTCGCCTGTGTATGGTATAGAACTCTCCTCCAGTA
This sequence comes from Alisma plantago-aquatica, assembly GCA_963693085.1. NCBI lineage: Eukaryota > Viridiplantae > Streptophyta > Magnoliopsida > Alismatales > Alismataceae > Alisma > Alisma plantago-aquatica. The sequence continues at coordinate 806,259,628 of OY856410.1, read as the reverse complement.
TCTCCCTCACAGACTCCTGTGCGGAGAGGGACATTCCAACTCGAGATATCATCTTCCGTTGCCTCCTCCGCAGCAATATCCTTATCTCTGAACGTTTCTCGTAGGATTCTGAACCCCTCCTTCCCTCTACTACATCGAAGCCATGCCACAGTTGAACCCTTTCACCGAGCCCTACCCGGCCAAACAGACGTCGCCTGAAGTACCACCGTCGTCGTCGTCTCCACCTCCATCGCAACTTGCTGTGCTAGTCCTGGCAGTTTATCACCCCACATGCTTTCCTCACCAGTTCCTGCCGCTAGACGACCACACAATGGAATCCAAGAGGATATGCAGGCGTTCGCCACAGACTATAGGATGAGTATACTCAGCTTATAGTCTTTGGCGAACTCCTGCATATCCTCTTGGATCCATTGTGTGGTCGTCTAGCGGCAGGAACTGGGGAGGAAGGCATGTGGGGTGATAAACTGCCAGGACTAGCACAGCAAGTTGCGATGGAGGTGGAGACGACGACGACGGTGGTACTTCAGGCGACGCCTACTTGGCCGGGTAGGGCTCGGCAAAAGGGTTCAACTGCAGCATGGCTTCGATGCAGTAGAGGGAAGGAAGGGGTTCAGAATCCTACGAGAAACGTTTAGAGATGAGGATATTACTGCGGAGGAGGAGGAAATGGTAGACGATATCTTGAGTTGGAATGTCCCTCTCCGCACATCAAGTTGCTCCAGCCGCCTCCGCGCATCTGAAAATGTCATTAAAAAGGCAAACATTTAGCATTTGTATTAACTAGAAAAAGGAAAACATTTAGCATTTGTATAAACTAGAAAAAGGAAAACATTTACCATTTGTATAAACATACATGTCTCTAAAATTGTGATCTTTTATCAATTAACAATCCTTCATTGTGATCTCCGCGCACATATAAGTCATCATTAGCTTCAATATTTTGTGGAGTTGGCAACCCAACTGAGAATGGACTGGAGTCATCATACTTATCATAGTACTCTTCTTCATCTATAGGATCTTCAATGAACTGTCTTTTACCATGAAGAACAACCGACCATTTATCATTTGCAGGATCATCGATATAGAATATTTGTTTTGCCTGTGATGCCAATATGAATGGTTCAGCCTTCTCGCCAATCATTTCAAAGTTCACCAAAGTGAAACCCAATTCATCCACTATAACTCCTTTGGTGTTATCAACCCAATTACATTTAAAGAGCGGAATATTGAAATCTATGTAGTCAAACTCCCAAATGTCTTCAATGACACCGTAATATGACATTTTAGCTTCACGTGGACTCTTATCCTTTGCACTTGCAAAGTACATAGTTGACGCTTGAAGAGTGACCCCACTATTTTGGACGACACTCTTATCATCTTGGCGCTTTGTGTAATATGTGAATCCATTAATGTCAAACCCTTCATAAGACATAACATTCGGTTTTGGTTTAAAGGCGAGACATTTGATAGTTTCTGTAATATCATTTGGTGTGTGAGATAGTTGATGTAAGACTTTATCTTCAAACCACTTAGTAAAAGTCTTATTATGCTCTCTAGCAAGCCACATTGAACTTGCTCGAGGATGTTGTCTCTTTATGAAATTGGTATGTTCCTCGATATAAACACTCACTTCGTCCATATTATGTAAAATATACAAGTGAGCTTGTTCCAACTGCTCACGGCTGATTACTTTCACCCGTGATCCCAAAATTCCTTTGCCCTCCTCAATATTCGTGTCATTATCAGGAGTGTCATTACCACTGAGAAAGTCATTGCAGAAATCCATAACCTCTCTCGCCACATAACCTTCAATAATACTCCCTTCAGGACGATAACGGTTTCGAACATCACCTTTAAGAACGCTCATGTATCGTTCAAAGGGATACATCCAATGCAAGAAAACCGGTCCCAAGATTTTCACTTCCCTAGTCAAGTGGACAACAAGATGTACCATGATATCAAAGAACGAAGGAGGGAAATACATCTCAAGCTGACATAGGGTAACAACCACTTCTCTTTGCAAATTATCGAGAGTATCAGGGTCAATAACTTTGCTGCATAGACTGTTGAAAAAGAAACAAAGTCTGGTAATTGCAAACCTTACATGCTTCGGCAATATAGATCGAATTGCCACGGGCAATATTTGTTGCATTAGAGTGTGACAATCATGAGATTTAAGACCTATCAACTTCAGATCTTTCATTGATACCAATCTACGGATGTTGGATGAGTAACCATGTGGCACCTTAACATTTACCAAGCATTCACAAAAAGTTTTCTTCTCCTTTCTAGACAACGTGTAACAAGCGGGAGGTAAGTATGTTCTTTTATTACCCATTTCACGTAATTCTGTTAATTCTGACCTTATTCCCATTTCACGTAGGTCCAGTCTGGATTTTATCCCATCTTTAGTCTTACCTGGTATATTTAATAGAGTACCAATGATGCTATCACAGACATTTTTCTCAACGTGCATTACATCAATACAATGCCTGACTGACAAAGAACTCCAATAAGGAAGATCCCAAAATATTGACTTCTTTTTGAATGAAGAATTGTCACTCCGTGTGGCCATACTACATTGTGATTTCTTACCAAATTCATTGACAATGTCTTTTACTCTTTCATAAACAACATCCCCTGGTATAGGTTTAGGTGCACTCCGTTCATCATTCAATCCATTGAATGCTTTGCGCTTCCTACGATACAGATGAAATTTTGAAAGAAACCTTCGATGACCAAGATATACAGTCTTGCCGCCATATTTTAGTCTTATTGAATCAGTGTTTTCTTCACATATAGGACACGCTTTAGCTCCTTTGACACTATATCCAGACAAATTCCCATATGCCGGAAAGTCATTAATAGTGCAAAACAACATAGCATGCAAACGAAATGTCTCTCTTGCAGAAGCATCATAGGTCATCACACCTTCAGCCCAAAGTTTCTTTAAGTCATCAATCAAAGGTTCAAGATAAACATCGATATCATTTCCGGGTTGTTTAGGGCCCGATATTAACAATGACAACATAACGTACTTATTTTTCATACACAGCCAGGGAGGAAGATTGTATATAACAAGCATGACTGGCCAAGTGCTATGTTGGCTGCTCAATGTCCCGTACGGATTCATCCCGTCTGTACAAAGCCCAAGTCTTAGATTCCTGACTTCTTCACCAAATTCAGGGAACAATACATCAATCTTCTTCCACTGTGGGGAATCAGACGCATGTCGTAGGATCCCATCATTATTTTTCTTAACATCTGCATGCCACCTCAAATTTTTCGCATCTTTCGGATTTGCAAACAAGCGTTGAAACCGTGATGTTATAGGTAGATACCACAACACCTTGGCAGGAGAACCAGTTCTGGACTCCCCCGAAGTCGTCAATTTATATCGTGACGCACCACATTTTGGACAATCTTTCAAATCTACATAGTCCTTTTGAAATAATACACAATCATTCGGGCATGCGTGTATCTTTTTGGCCTCCATTCCCATTGGGCACAACATTTTCTTTACCTGGTATGTTGAGATTGGCAGCTCGTTTCCTTCAGGAAGAATTTCTTTCAACAAAGTCAACAATTCAGTGAAGCTTTTGTCGCTCCATCTATTGTTAGCTTTCAACTTATACAATCTCAGCACAGCGCTAAGCTTCGTAAACTTAGCACAGCCTGTGTATAACGGTATCTCAGCATCATGCACAATGTTTGTAAAGATAGGAGGTGGATCGGTGTGCTCTACCCTACAACTATCCAGCATCGCATCAACAATGTCTGCTGGAACTGGTTCGTTCACATTTACGTCATCGGAGGCAATTTCTTCTTCCACCCAAGCACTGCTATTGACATCTACTGGATTCGATTTTGAAATCTCTCCATGCCAGTGCCATTCTGTATAGCCTTGTACAATCCCGTTGCACATGACATGACTTTTGATTTCCTCACCAGTGTTGAGTTTCAAGTTGTTACCGCAATGCCTACATGGACAGTAGAACCTATCTGTAGGTTTTTTCCTATGTTCCTCGGCAAATCTAATAAACTGATCAAGACCAGATATAAACTCTGGGGTGCAACGATTACGAATGGACATCCATGATCTATCCATTCTATGATCAGAGAAAGCAAGTATATATTAGGAAAGCAAGTATATATTAGGAAACAAGTATATAAGCAAGTATGTCGTATTACAGTTCATCATTAAGAAAGATATAAGCAAGTATGTCGTATTAAAATAGACTAAACAATAAAAGAATTTTTTTTTTGAGGCAAGACAATATGAGAAAATAGTAGTGTAATCATGTAAATGGGAACATTCATGGGAACACACACTTCAGTTATAAGCATTCATGTAGCAACTTACATTTCCATTCATGGGAACAAACACTTTAGTTATAACAATAACTAAACAAAGGGGTTGGTGTACCCCTAAACATGCGCATAATTAAAAAAACTATTACTACAGACAAGTCTAGATAGATAGACAACTAAATACTACACCAACATGGTCCCGCATGCATCAGTAACTTCTTTTTGATGATGAAGCTGTGTCACGAAGCTCCTCACTGTATTTAGACGAATCTGAACTGATAGGGGCCTCAGATTCTGATTTGTCTGAGCTGATATGCGACGCCGTGCGCTCATACCGCAGAAGATGATCGAGGGTGTCGCAGTTGTTGTTGGTTATCCAAACTTTGATGGAATTATCGCCAACTGGACGGAGAAAAAGCCTATTCCAACGGACCAGATACAGCTCTCCAATCCAATCATGCCAACCGGATTTTGATACAAGATTTCCCGCCAAATCATACTCAACCTCGATTACATGTGAATAATTTCCAAAAGTTAGGGTCACTTTACCAGGCATGTAGTGTCTTCCTTTTAGAAAACGCCAATGTTTGGGTATGACCAATTGGTTTAAGGAACGATCATCTAGGATGATGTCCAATTCTTCTTCAATAGGGAACGTTAACATTGACATAGAGGCCCAATTCATAGTCATTGTTATGGGAAGACAGAGACTGCACAATATTAGTATTAACAAAGTGTAAGTACATATAACGATGTTATATATTTTCAGAAAAAGTTGTATAACATCAGTTAACCTTTTAAACAAGTATATATTAGGAAACAAGTATATATTAGTCAATCTTGGACGGATTTCTAGGCCAACAAACACATTTGATGTCAATCTTATATATAATAAATGTGTACCACCTATCCCATCCTTGAACACCTAATCTCACTTACGATGTAAGTGTATAATGTGTATTTGGTTTTCAAGAAAATTTCGGCAGCATTTCCCCGTTGTTCTCTAAGTACATATGTACTTAGAGAACAAACGGGGAAATGCTACCGAAATTTTCTCGAAAACCCAATACACATTATACACTTACATCCTAAGTGAGATTAGGTGTTCAAGAACAGTCCCAAACTGGGGACTATCCAAGATTTACTCCTACTGAGTAAATCTTGGACGGGTTTCTAGGCCAACAAATACATGTGTTGTCATTCTTATATAAACCCTATAATTCATGAAATCATTCTAATTCAATTTAATATGTTGGGATCACATAATTATATAATGACATCAGAATATATAGAAGAATCATAATTAACATGATTAACAACATGCTCATCAAACTAGGGTTTTCTTGAATATCATCTAATAAATCAAGAATTTCATAGTTTCAAACATGCAATAATTCACAATGCAATGTTATAAACTATAGGCAACATGGATAGATGAAATAAATAAACATCCAGCATCTATCACTTATTCAATCTTCAAAAAACCTTGACAAACATCCAACATCTATCACTTATATAATTTGCATGTATATACACCCTAAAGTGCCACAAATCATATAATAAAACTATCATGTTATGATATTAGGACCACTTAAAGCAGATTAGGCACATTAAGCAAGCAGAGTAGGGAGCCAATTTCGTGCAAACAGATTAGGCAACAGATTAGGTCAGCACATAAAGAACCAATTTCGCGCCTGGGTAGGTCTGCAGGTACCTGGGCAAGAAGAGTAGGGTGAGGTCGAGCTGGTTGAGTACGTGGGTGGCGGCCGACGAGCTCCAGAACCAGCGGCAGTGACTCCGACGAGCAGGAGCGTCAGCCGCAGCAGGCAGGCAGGCGGCCAGGCGGCGGCAGGCAGGCAGCGGCCAGGCGGAGGAGAAGGAGAAGGGGGTACGGCGGCGCCGGTTCTCAGGCGTGGCAGGCAGGTGGGCACCAGGCGTTGCGGCGGCGCCGGTTGTCAGGCGTGGCGGCGGCGCAGGCGGTTGGAGCAGGGGCGCCGGTTGTCAGGCGTGGCGGCGGCGCAGGGGTGCCAGAGAAGAAACGCGTCGGAGAGGGGCGCCGGAGAGGGGACGCCGGAGATGGGGCACTGGAGAGAAGCGCCGGAGAAAAATTACAGAGAAATCGCCGGAGAAATCGCCGCAATAGGGAAATAGGGTAGCAATGAGGGGAAGAGTCGGGCGATCGAAGGTTATGAAGTTCCCCAATAGCGTCGGTTGTTGACAACAACCGACGCCTAAACATATTTATCGTCGGTCGTTGGCAACATCCGACGTCCATTTGGACGATATTTTCGTGAAAATGTTTGGCGGGAACCCCATTCAGCGTCGGTTAGTAAAGGACGACCGACGCGGAAAAGGACACTTTTCGCGCAAATTTCCATCGCACATAAGCGTCGGTGTTTTAACTAAATAACCGACGCCGAAAGTGACATTATTTTTTCGCTCGAAAATTGGATGAAATAATGCGTCGGTTTGGTATAAACAACCGACGCTGTATACAAAGCGGTACCCGTGTTTGGCTGGTCTTTGAATATAGACGTCGGTTCTTCGAAATAACCGACGCCTTTAATATAAGGCGTCTGTGTTCCTTAAAAACCGACGCCCAGAAAAGCGACACTGAATGCTATTTCTGTAGTAGTGACGGGAGAGCGTTCAAAAATTGTCCTTTTATTCTTTGGCTTTTATGAAATGTTATTGAAATAATTTGTAGAAAAAAAAGACTATTCAAGATTTTCTTAAATTATTTAAATCACACACTATTCATGAGGTTCATGTACACACTTGGATCATTTGATAACCCAAAAAAGCATAACCAAAAACTCACAGTGCCCGTAGCAGGTTCAAAAAGTAGTTTTTGGGATATCCTCACTCTAGACTCGCAATTGGTGATAATAGGATCTCAGGTCGATCTTTAAAAAGACTTGTGTAGTCTTAAGTTGGTCAAACAAGTCATCAATATGGGGTACATGATATTGGTTCTTAATGGTGTCTTAATTAATCATCCTATAGTAAATACACATGCAGAGTAATCCATACTTCTTCTTGACAATGAGGATTGGTGCCCCCAACATGGAAGTACTGGGTTAGATGAATCTCTTGTCTAAAAGTTCCTGTAGTTGCTTTTTCAATTCAAGCAACTCGATGGGAGCCATCCTGTAAGGTGCCCTAGAAATTAGGTTCGTTTTGGGAGCTAGCTCTATCAAGAAGTCCACTTCTCTCTCTGGAGGTATTCTAGACAAATCAACTGGAAACACAACATCATAGTCCTTGACTACCTCTATTTCTTCTAAAGGCCTCACCTTCTGATCCGAATCAGTAACTACATCTTGGAAGCTAGACAACCTTTGGCTACCATCACCTTGGCCTTCACAGATGACACATACATGCTAGTGGTAGCATCCTTCCTACCTCTAATGGTAAAGGGTGGGTGACCTAATATCCATATTCTTATTTTCTTTTTCCTAAAATCTTTTTTTGTGTTATGGTTTTAAAGTTTATCTATGCCAATTATTACATCAAAGTCATTCATATCTATCAAGATAAAAGCAGTAGGGAGTTCATTAATCATATATTTAACAATATAACTAGGGTCCTTAATAGAGATGAAAAGAACTGACAACTGGGGATAGTGACTTCTAAAACATATTCTAAATACTTGAAGTCCATAAGAAGCATAATTGTGAGATTTTTTGAAATGAAAGCATTAGTAGAACCACAATCAAACAATTTTTTTATGTTTTGTCTCATTATATCAAGCATGCCTACATCATTTTCATGATAGTGCAACTACTTTTTTGTTTCATTATAAAGGATAGAAAAACAACACTAAGGGAAGTGACCCTCTATCAGAAGGTTGGAATTTGCCTAAGATTCTTCAATATCAATGGTGAAGACTTGGGCCTGTCTTCATTCTCCAGCAGGTTCACCTTCTTCTTGAGTTGCGAGAACTACTGGTTGAGCCACAAATGACTAGGCTACTACTGGGCCCTGAACTCTTTGGTTTGGGAGGGGATAGTTGGCTTGAAAGTTTCCTTGATGGAAACCAAAGCACACTTTCTTTTCAAAAAAACACTTGCTTGGGTGTGTTCTCCCACTGTTCTGACACCTTTCCATTATTATGACCTTCACCTCTTCTTTTTTCATTCCTTGAGGTTGGTGTACCCTCTTTGAAGCCCAAGTACCCCTTAGGTGGGTTTTGTGTAGGCATGACTGCCTTCTCCATGTCAAGGGAGAAGTTGAGTGCTTCAGTGAAGGTTGTGGGTTTACTTCCCATCACATGAGGCTTGATCAGGGGATGCAAGTGTTCCACAAAACAATCTACCCATCTTTCTTCAGCCAGCATGTAATCAAACTGTTCTAGGAGGCAAAAACATTTAGCAAAGTCCTCCACTGACATGTTTCCTTGAACTAGGAACTTGAACTATTTTTCTTTCTCCTTCATGGCAGAGGTGGGTATGAATCTGATTGAGAAAATTGTATGGAAATCATCCCAAGCCATCAGTTCCATAGTTAGATCTCATCACATGATATGATTTTCCCACCATATCTTAGCTACTCCTTCCAGGAAGAAAAATAATAAAGAGGACCTTTTGTTTGGTTGCACCTCCTAAATGCAAAAACCATTTTCTACTACCAAGAGCCAGACATCTTCTTTGTCAACCACCTTAGTTTTATCTTCACCCCAAATCTTTTCAATATTCATCTTGACAAAGTCTAGTATAGTGGCTCCAAGATGAGAGCTGGCATGTAGGGGCTCACCATTCTCATCTCCGGTGACATCCTTGAGGGCCATGGCTTGTATGGTCTCAGTCAAAATTTTCTATTGTTCCATCCAAAGAGCATCAAGAGTGGAGACTACCACCTATCCTACTATCAGTCTAGAGTTAGTTGCACGATCAGGGTCTTTGTCAGGTTCATATTCCATCATAGGCATCCTTAGGATTTGGTATGTTAAAGGGGATAGCTTCGGGTTAAGGAACTTCCTCACCAAAGCCCTCACCTTCCCCCTTCCTCTTCTTGGAGGACTCACCCTCCATGGACCTTCTTTTCACTGAGGAGGGCCTCTTATTACGGGATGGCCTTAGTCTAGTTTATCCATTGGGGGTAACATTTTCCTTACCTCGAGCAATGTTGTAACACATTGGTTAATCTTATAAACTTCATTTTCATACTTAGGGTATTAAAGAATCATTTAAATTGTATGCATGACATCTTGATTACATGCATTTTGTTATATGGCAAAGGATGCCTTAATCCCTAATATCCATAACCCTAGTACTCAAAAAGTGATAGAGAGAGCAGTTATAGGTACCTTAGGTTTAGTGAGTGAAGGGGGTAGAGAGCTGACAAAAGTAGATGAGAAATCCTAGAAGTACTTTAGTTTAATGACAATCCTCTAACTTTGTCCAGGTCAAATGCACAGGGTCAGGAGTCCTCGCAAACTGATTAGCGGTGCGGAGGAAAATATGCCAGTCCCCGAATCGTGGTCCTTTATAGAGACCATCATCTTTGGAAAACACTCTAATAATTTCCTTGGGCTCTAGAGAACTCTATAAAATTTAATAGTTATTTGGTAAACCAAGCTTTGATACCAAATGTAACACCCCCTCCCCATGTTATCCCCTATTAAGGTGGACCGAGAGAGAAAGAGCCATTACTCTAATACAAGATCAATGATTTAACAACTAACAAAAAATAATTAATAATTTTCACTAAATGGGTAACAGTTTGAATAATATAAAAGGTAGACTCTCCACTAAGGAGTTACATTGGAAAGGGAAAACTACTATTTGTAACTGAAAATAAAACTAACTAACTATATTGTCTAATATTACATTAAATCTTTTCTTTTGGTATCTTCTTCTTTGGAGTTCCATTTTTCAACAAACTTGTAGAATAATAGCAGATTATCCTAAAACATCATGAAACAAAAACATGGTAAGTATAACAAGTTATACTAGTATGTGGGGTAACACAATATTTGTACCTAAGTATAACATCATATGCACATCCATTATTATTATAAAAATAAAATTAACATTTTCAACATAAATTCTGAACCTGTTTTACTCAACTTCTAGGGTACCCTTTCTCAGGGTCTTGTCCCTGTAGTGGACGTAAGACCACTTTCTCAATTTGGATCTAGGTGACATATTGGTCCTCCCAATTTGGGGCCTGGCCTGATATGACCATTCCAATATAGGGCTTGGTTCTCATATGACCATCCTAATCTGGGGCCTGGCCCTAGTCATCACAATGACCTTCTCTCTCTCATTCATTTATGAAATTCTAAAGTTGGTATGAGGGGTTTGAACAAGTTATTCATATATCATGTGATATTCATAGGGGCTTTATAGATTTTTAGAAATTAAATAAACATCCAACTATTTTATTTGCAATCAATTTTACAAACGTCAAAAAACACCTACAAACTAATTTGATTAGTCATGGGCATAAGCACATACCTTTCTCAAAAGTAATTTCATGTCCAAACAAAAGGTAACAACAACAACCAATCAAGCAACTACCCAAAAATTAAAGCATAAGACTTACATGTTAATATTCTAAAACCTACCATTATAACTGACTTGCATCTCAAGTTAGGGTTTTGGGGTCAACTTAGAGTTTCATTATGGTTTTGGCTTCCCAAACTCTAATGATCACTTTTCATGTCCTTTTAGTTTGCAAACCCTAATTTTATCATCATACACACTTTTAATCCTAATTCATGAATTATTATACTCAATTTAGATCCAAGTCAGATTTTTATATAAAAAGGTCAACCTTTGAGTACCAAGATCAATTAAACATATTAAGATCATCAAAACCTAGAAATTACAATTTTTATGCACTAAAAAATTAAACAAAGAAACTTTAGGCACTTTCAGAACTAGAGACAGATCTAGGTCTTGATTATATTTTTATTTAATTCCTCGTATTTTTCTAATCATTTTTCATATAGTACATGTTATCATTAGAACATTATACAATTTACTATAATTTTTGCAATTTTAATTTATTTCAGCAAATCACAGACCACCACCTAGGCTGCGCACCACAGTCTTGGCCTTACCAGCAAGGATGGGCCAACCAATGGGCTTGCATCACTTAGGTTAGGTGAGCATGTGTGTCTCTTCTCTCTTATGTGTGAAAAAGGGAGAAATAACTAATATACCCTCACCGTTCTTAAGAGAAAATGGGGGTATTTCGATCTTTTCACCACTAGTCTTCTTCTTCTTCTACTCGATTCTTCCTTAGGATGTAGGTATTCAAGATGCGAGTTTACTTTGGGATTCTACCCTCTGAGTACTGGGTGAAGGTGAGATCATGTTCTCCATTCCATGACAAACCTATGGAACGCCTCAATTCATTTGGCGATGGCCTTAGTCAATGGGATGACAAAGAAGTTCTCCAACAAGTTAGAATGGAAAGGTGGAGATGGAAGAATGGGTTGGCGAAGAAATGGAGACATGGACATGTTCAGCGAGTTGAATGAAATTGTCGTGATTTCTTAGATCAGTTGTAGAGGGATCATGCCTCCTTTTGTAGACCTGGGTTGGGTGTCACCGACTCTATGAATTGGGTGAACCCTCAAAGTCCTCAACAATAGGCAAAACCTGCAATGGGGTAGGTTCATGTCAGCCTCATGAAGCCAAAGTCAAGATTTCCAAACTAGTTCATGCATTAAATTGTGAGGATATCGATTTGGAAATACATGTCCACCTGATCCTTCTTTCCCAATCTGTCAAGAACTAGGTGATGATTTGTTGATCATCGGATATCGATCCAAGGGTTAGGAATGTGTGCGAGAATTGAAAGGAGTCCGATATAGTTCGAGCGTGAATTGAATTTTGTGACATGTAATGCACATTTTCAATAATTCTCTAACTTTAAGGATTTTTGTAAAATCAATATCTCATATTCTATTAATCCTTTTAACCTCAAATTTTAAAGGAAGTCTTTAGTGACTTTATTGATGCATGGGTAATGTTTGAGGCCAAAACTCAAAAAGAAAATATTTTTTTCTTAATATATGTCTTCTCCTTATAAGGAACATTTTAGGCATTAAATCAAATCCTTTTCTCTTTGTTTATTTTCTATATTCTTTATATTGATGACTTTTCTTATTAGGATCATGTAAACATGAAGTTATGCCAATAGTGGACATCCATTCAACTTTCTAGAGAATAACACACAATTCTCAAAAGTACATTATTTATTACCCATTATTTTGCATTGTTCTTAATATTGAATTTATTTTCTTCTTTTTTCCTTATATCCATTATTAGACTAATAAAATAGTAATTACCACAAAATTCACAACAAAGGGAAATTAGCAAGGGAAAATCATACTTTCAAAACAAGGCACACCAAATTTCCAACTGTCCTTTTTATTAAAATATTTGCATTTTAACTAAGTAAAATACAAGGGACAACCAGGTTATAATAGAAGTCTAGTATAAAAACTACTCAAAGAAATGGGACAAAAATCTTTATGTACATACAAAGTGCTTACAATAAGTATAACATGAGCCATAAGAACACGGGATCAAGATTGTAGCACATAAGTATAAAGTTAGAAGTTGATCCACATGGAGAGGAGTAGGCACTTTATCTAGTTGAGTATATTTATAGTTATAGTGTAGAGAGTTAGGGATTCTAGGGTTTAATTGGGGTTTTGATTGTCTAACATTAAGAGGTGAACAATGTGAAAGACAAATTTAGAAAACCATATTAACACTATGAATTAGGTTTGATTAGATAACTAAGAGAACAATTAATTCTAAAGAAATAAAGTAAATTACTCAATTCTAAGCAATAAAAGATAATATACTATGCCAACAATGGCAACTCTAAGTAATCAACCAGACAAGAGAAATTAGCTAAACTAGGAAATTCTAAATGATGGAGCTAGAACTTACACCAAAAGATTACTCTTCCAATGGAAGTCCTAATATGCACCAAAAACCCAAGGGAGTTGATGTCCTCTCTAGGTTTACCTATAACTGGTGCTAGATAAATGCTCCAACCCTACAAGAGTGTGGAAGCCTTATCATAGTACAGATTTAGGATCGAACCCAAAGGATGCGTGGTGGATACCGAAACGGAACGGAAAGTGTTCCTAGATACCGAAATGGATGCGCGGTGGATACACACACCAAAAGCCAATCACTAAATCGGTGTTTGAATCTCAAGAGTGGTCATAGACAAACCACAAAGAAAGACAATAGATGCATACAAGAATGTGGCCAACATTCAAGCATGTAAGAAACGATTTAGTATTGAATCAGAATGACAACATCTTTTTAGTACAAATTACAAAACATGGACAGAAGGGCTAGTCCTCACACCCCAGTGGATGAAACTACTCGCTCCTCATGTGAGAAATAAGTAGAATGAGAAAGAGGGAGAAATCTGTCATGGACTCGGTGCAGAAGGTAGTCACAACTTGGTGAAGATGAAGCAGTCTTCTACGTCGTGTCCGAGTAGATCTGGACACGGAACAAGAGATGCCAAGACAGTCTGGACAGTCTCTCTCGCTCAGTCTTCCTTCGCTTCTCAGTCTCCTTTATTACAATATGGGCAGTCAGTGGAATGAAACTAGCGTAGACGAGACTGGATTTGGATCAGAACTGTGTACTGGCAGCCTGTCAGCATCTCAGAACTGATGGCAAACTAGGGACCCTACTGGTCCTATTTATAGGCACAGGTCTGGTCCCAAATGATCTTGTGGCTTTTTTGCATCAAACGGTTTCACCAACCAGTCTTGAAATATCCCCTCGAAACGGTCTGGAGATCATTTTCTACCAAATGGTGTGGAGACCATTTGCTACCAAACAGTCTATAGACCGTTTGCTACCAAAAGATCTTGTGACCATGGTGCCAAACAATCTACGCTCTCTCTGTGATCTTGATTAAGTGACGTTCAAACGACCTCGAGCATCTAGCCTCCAAACGATCTGAGATCGTGAGCTCCTCCAAACGGTCTAGAACCGTGAGCTCCTCCAAACTGTCTGGGACCTTGCACTCTTCCAAGCAGTCTGGGGTCGTGAGGCGCTGCAGGTCGGCAAACCTCTTGGTGAGGAGGGCAACACCGGGGGCCGTGGAGCTTTGGAGCAGTAGGTTGAGAAGTTAGAAGCGTCGGGAGGTAGGGGACGACGTGCCACGACCGTGTTGAGGCACCACGGTCATGGTGATGCTGCTGTCCCACGGCCGTACTGCCTTGCACAGGCGTGGCGGGTGAGAACTTGGGCTCTGGTGACGTTGTGCCATGGCCGTACCGTGACACCACGGTCAAGGTGAGGCTACAGCCCCACGGCCGTGCTGCCTTGCACGGGCGTGGCGGGTGAGAACTTGGCACTGTGGGCGATGCGCCACAGTCGTGGCGTGACCAACATGGTCGTGGCAGATGGAGACTTGGCACTCTTGGCGATGCGCCACGGGCGTGGCGTGACCAGTACGGTCATGGAGGATGGAGACTTGGCACTTTTGGCGATGCGCCACGGCCGTGGCATGACCAGAACGGTCGTGGCGATTGTTCTGCTTCATGATCTTGATCATTTGTTGCACATGCTTGGGGCTTTGAGGACAGAACACACAGTTGTGAGTTGTTGATGTTTGATTGGATGATTGAGAGTGATCTGTAGAGGTAAAGGAGAGTGTGTAAGAGATAATAGCATCAAATAAACTAGTAATTAAAACTATTTAAGCATTATTTATGTGAGAATGAAGAAATACTCAGAGTAAAGCAAAGCAAGGGTAATTTAGTCATAATGAGGTATAAAAACACTAGAATTGGCGACTGTAATGATGAATCTGGAGGATTCATCACCAAACGGAACTTAAGCGTTGCTCGTCCCAAGGAACGGTAAACTTAAGACAGTCGACAAAAGGCTCGCTCGTCTTGTAATGTCCTCATCATTGTGTGCATGTTAGAATTTTCACAAAAAAGAGAAAGGAAAAATGAGGCGAAACAAAATTAGGGCAAAAACATCAGAAATCCTTTGAATTGGTGACTGAGGATGAGTCTGGAGGATTCATCACCACACCGAACTTAAGCATTGCTCATCCCGAGGAACAGAAAACTTAAAATAGTCGCCAATGAAATCATTCATGTCGTGATTGCCTCATCCTATTGTCATATCGTAATTTTGTTCATGGCTCAGATCGATACAGCATCAAAGCTTCCTTAGATCACATAATACATCTTATGATATCCTCATTTCTGAGTTCGCTTTACTGAAGTATTTCCTTCTCACTCTCTGTTGTATTGGTCATGTTAAAAAGTTTTATGAGACTTTGAATAGACCCATAGAATCAACAAAATGCATATGATCTGTCACTGGTAATAGAAAAGGAAAGAATGGGGGTATGTTCAAGAGATAAGAGTCTCTCTTGTAATTGACTCAAGACTCTTATTATTGGTTGATTCATCGAGATACTTTTAGTGTTTTGTGCACAACTCTGGTTGACTTAGCCTTACACCCAATTTTTTTCTAAAGATAACTTAGAAGTGTGTATAGGTTGGCTGTAAGGCTTTTGGCTATTTTACCTCTTCAAGAGGAGGTAGGGGGTCATTTTTGGATCCTTAGGATCTCACTACCGATCACGACACATCTGCCTTTGTGAGGGCAACTAATGTACCGGACGGGCGAGACCTTTATCAGTTATCCTTATTCAGGGCACAACTCTCATGTTTTTATTCACACTTTGGCTTTTATTCATTCTCACTTGGCTTGGGAGAAAGGGTATTTTTGGATTTTTATATATTTGGGCTGCCAAGCCTCTTTTTGGAATCGGGGTAGATTTTTCACCAACCTCGGTATGTGCACAATCATCATTGTATACTCTTGGAATCAAGAAGAGAAGGTGATATGCCCCTGTTATGTATTGAGGGGTATGGAAGAAGCAGTAATGAAAAAGGAGGTTTGGCGTACCACACCGGACTTAGAGTTCAACATAGGGATGGTTCACCACACCGAACTTAGAGTTCGACAAAATTCTAGTTTTCACTAGAAAGGAGTGTGGTGTGCCACACCGAACTTAATGCTTTGGCATGATTGATGAGAGGAAGGGTATGAAAATGAAGGAAGAAGTGTAGGAGAGAGTTCGGATCATAAAGCAGTCTTCTTAGTGATTCTATATGACGGGTTCTTTTTCTGCATCACACTCTGCTCTATAAGTGACAAGATATAACTTCAAATGAGAATTCCATACAACAGATCCATTATTCAGTTAGAGGTGCGATGCATTTGATCTATGTCAGACTTATTGAGGCTTATCATTCTTATGGAGAATATGACATTAGGGTTCATAGACTATACAAGATGAAACCATTTATCGGTTGGTTTTAAACGTTTGTTTCTCATGGATTTGCAACGAAAAGAGGTGATGACCATAGATTCGAAAAGAAAAATCCGGCTAGATAAAGGTTTTATTTTTAGAAGACTTATGACAATGTAGAAAAATTATGAAAAAAAGGAAACTAGAAAGGGAAACGAGAAAACATTAAGGATAGAGGGTGGAGTGAGAAACATACCACCCACCCTCCACCTCGAACTTATGAATTTTCTTGTTTCCGAGCAAACACTAAGGTCGAGATGGAGGGGAAGAGTTGCGTAGTGTTAACCAGGCGGTCCTCGTAACTGGAAGAAGTTCCCACGAAGATGTTTAATGAGGATCGGAACTGAGAGTGAGGAAGTGGCACAGACAACCTATGGCAACTCAAATGAGTATTATGGACAACTTGGATGCACATTTCTTTCACCTCTTTGTCCATCCAGAAGAATCTAGATACCTTCCCCCATCAACGGGGGGGGGGGTGGAATATATGCAGTCAAAATTGGGGGACTAGGTGAATAATTGAAGTCATGCCTATTTTCATCCTCCAGTTGTGGCACACCCTCGAGGTTCAAAGTAAAACTACTTTCTTCAAAGTCCAGAACAGTTGCTCTAAGTGGATGGGTTTGTGACTCGATGTCCTCCCTTGATTTTGTTTCATTAGTGAGAGTGATATGGTCCATTCCTGAATCAAGATCTTGATCAGTCCTATCCTCGAAGTCTGTTCCTAGATCAACCGAATGATTAGAAATTTCTTCATAGGGACAATTCAGGTCTTGTTCCAGAAATGGAGACATTTGATTCTCATGCATAAAAGACATATTTTTATCTAAATCGGTCATATATCCATCTGAGTCTGACTGTGAAGGAGTGTAGAGTCCTTGCGACATTAGCCCTTCTTTTATGGATTTTATTGATGAGACAGCTGAAGTTGAAAAGATTTTGTCATTGAGGGAATCGATTATTGCCAATTGCTCTTCAATGGTTGGATTTGAGTCTATGTAGTAAACCGTGGGTAAGTATTGAAGTTTATCCCCCATTGATCTCCTGACAGTAGGAAATTCTCATATTGGTTACTCAATCTTTCACCTAAGGGCATTGTGCAGGAATCACTTTCTGAGTCAGGTCTTAGCTCGAAGGATGATTCATTCTCTTGTAATGTTGTGAAGAGATCATCCTTAGGTTCAGTTATTAACTCTGAAGATGATTCCTCACCTTGTACTGATGCTTGAAGATCATTGGAAGCCATATCCCACATGATTTTATAATCATTATCATAATCGATTGCAACATGTGGACTAGGGGTGTGCTTAGTTGAAATAGGTGGTTGTTCTACATGTTGCTCAGGAGTGTTGACAAGTTGCATAAGTTGGTCTAGATCGGCTACCAACTTCTTGGTCGTGGCTGTCTGATCAGCTAGTTGTTGAGCCACTGATGTCTATAGAGCACGTAGTTCTTCCATCAATGTGCATTGATCTTCATGAAAAAGCTCTTCCCTATATCTATTTGATTGATGTTGATAATGGCTCCCCTCATCATAGTGTTGAATTGCATTATTTTCCTGGTTCCCTTCTACATTGTTGTCCACGCCTTGAAATCCACCATAGTTAGGTTTTTCGTAGTAGCCTCCAGGGTGATATGGGTTATAACTTGTGTTATATCCATAGTTGTATGAAGAGGCTACTTTGAGTTTCCCAACTATACGATTCACGATTACTTGACGCAGAGCCATCACGGTGAGAGGAGGGACATTGAAGCAGTAAATCGATGCGTGAGAATAGTCACCACATAGTTGACATCGAATGGTTGGTGGTGTCGACTGCTTCATTTTGAAAATAGTTGGTACCTAAAATCAAGGAGAGAGTTTATCAAGCTTGACCAACCACTTCAAATCCAAGAAGATATGCGAGATTAATCCCTTCACTTTTTAGGTTTTTGAAAAGAAAATGAAAAACCCTAGAGAAACCTAAATCGATACAGAATTCGAAAAAGACAATTCTTATATCGTTGTCCCCGACAATGGCGCCATTTTCTGATGGAGCTAGAACTTACACCAAAAGATTACTCTTCCAATGGAAGTCCTAATATGCACCAAAAACCCTAGGGAGTTGATGTCCTCTCTAGGTTTACCTATAAATGGTGCTAGATAAATGCTCCAACCCCGCAAGAGTGTGGAAGACTTATCATATTATATATTTAGGATCGAACCCAAAGGACAACGTTAAGAATCTGAATGTCTTTTTCTTGTTTCATACCAATCTAAGTCAATCATCTAAGACCATAAATTTGATTTGAGTTATTTGACCTAAAACATGCAAAAGTAAAGGTAGGAATAAAAAAAACTAATATGAGAGTTAAAATCTCAGATTTAGCAAATGATGATGGACCACTGGGGTGATGTAGGTATTCACCACCACTACACATGTATGGTACCTGTACCAAACATAGCAAGATTTGTAAGAAAAATACATGGATGTTATACAATACCGATGTCTTATAGGACAAGAGTAATGCACACATCCTTCATGGGTTGAGTAACCCTCATCCGGTACATATCTATGTGTCAATGAAGATATGTAGTCTCCGAAGAGAGAAACTTACTCAACCTCATAAAATGTGTATTGGAAAACTAACAAGCGAGCCATAATTACCAAATAGATTAGTATCCTTATAGACTATCCCTCTTTCGAGGATATAGCTATGAGAAATGTGGGAGCGTTGCAACGTCATCCATTCCTGAACAAATAGTCAAGTACTTTGCACCACTCTCTCCTTAGAGTGTGTTCCTCGACCTATCAAGGTTGCACTTTTGTACGTCAACTGATTCCATTTCATAGTACAAAAGCACAACGATGGAGGTGTGTTTACTCCACTCCTTAGAAAGCATTCCTAGATACTAAAAATGGATGCACGGTGGATACACACACCAGAAGCCAATCACTAAATCAGTATTCGAGTCTCAAGAGCTGTCATAGACAAACCACAACAAAAGACAATAGATGCATACAAGAACGCGGCCAACATTCAAGCATGTAAAAAATGATTTAGTATTGAATCAAAATGATAACATCTTTTTAGTACAGATTACAAAACATGGGCAGCGGGGCTAGTCCCCACACCCCAGTGGATGAAACTACTCGCTCCTCATGTGAGAAATAAGCAGAATGAGAAAGAGGGAGAAATCCACCATGGACTCGGTGTCGAAGGTAGTCGTATCTTGGTGAAGATGAAGCAGTCTTCTACGTCGTGTCAGAGCAGATCTGGACACGGAACGGTAGATGCCAAGACAGTCCAGACAGTTTCTATCGCTCCGTCTTCCTTCTCTTCTCAGTCTCCTTGATTGTAATATGGACAGTCGATGGAATGAAACTGGCGTAGAAAGGACTGGATTTGGATCGGAACTGTGTACTGGCAGCCTATCGGCATCTCAGAACCAATGCCAAACTGGGGACCCTGCTGGTCCTATTTATAGGCACAGGTCTGGTCCCAAACGATCTTGTGGCTTTTTTGCATCAAACAGTTTCACCAAACGATCTTGAAATATCCCCTCCAAACGGTCTGGAGATCGTTTTCTACCAAACGGTTTGGAGACCATTTGCTACCAAACGGTATGGAGACCGTTTGATACCAAACGATCTTGTGACCATGGTGCCAAACGATCTATGCTCTCTCTGTGATGTTGATTAAGCTACGTTCAAATGATCTCGAGCATCCAGCCTCGAAACGATCTGAGATCGTGAGCTCCTCCAAACGGTCTAGGACCGTGTGCTCCTTCAAATAGTCTGGGACCTTGCACTCTTCCAAGCAGTCTGGGGTCATGAGGCGCTGCATGTCAGCAATACTCTTGGTGATGATGGCAACGTCGGGTGCCATGGAGCTTTGGAGCAGTAGGTTGAGAAGTTAGTAGCGTCGAGAGGTAGGGGATGACGCACCACGACTGTGTTGAGGCACCACATTCGTGGTGATGCTGCTATCCCACGCCCGTGCTGCCTTGCACGGGCATGGCAGGTGAGAACTTGGGCTCTGGTGACGTTGTGCCACGGCCGTGGCGTGACACCACAGTCGTGGTGAGGCTACAGCCCCACGGCTGTGCCACCTTGTACGGGCATGGCATGTGAGAACTTGGCACTATGGGTGATGCACAACGGTCGTGGCAGATGGAGACTTGGCACTGTTGGTGATGCGCCATGGTCGTGGCGTGACCAACACAGTCATGGCGGATGGAGACTTGGCACTGTTGGCGATGCGCCACGACCGTGGCATGACCAGCACGGTTGTGGTGATTGTTCTTCTTCATGATCTTGATCATTTGTTGCACAAGCTTGGGGCTTTGAGGACAAAACGCACAGTTGTGAGTTGTTGATGTTTGATTGGATGATTGAGAGTGATCTGTAGAGGGAAAGGAGAGTGTGTAAGAGATAATAGCATCGAATAAACTAGTAATTAGAACCATTTAAGAATTATTTATGTGAGAATGAAGAAATACTCAGAGTAAAGCAAATCAAGGGTAATTTAGTCATAATGAAGTATAAAAACCCAAGAATTGGCGACTGTAATGATGAATCTGGAGGATTCATCACCACACCGAACTTAAGCGTTGCTCGTCCTGAGGAATGGTAAACTTAATACAATCAACAAAAGGCTTGCTCATCTCGTAATTTCCTCATCATTGTGTGAATGTCATAATTTTCACGAAAAAGAGAAAGGAAAAATGAGGTGAAACAAAATTAGGGCAAAAACATCAGAAATCCTTTGAATTGGTGACTGAGGATGAGTCTGGAGGATTCATCACCACACTAAACTTAAGCATTGCTCATCCTAAGGAACCGAAAACTTAAAACAGTCGCCAATGAAATCATTCATCTCGTGATTGTGTCATTCTATTGTCATATCGTAATTTTGTTCATGGTTCAGATCGATACAACATCAAAGCTTCCTTAGATCACGGAATACATCTTATGATATCCTCATTTATGAGTTCACTTTACTGAAGTATTTCCTTCACACTCTCTGTTGTATCGGTCATGTTAAAAAGTTTGATGAGACTTTGAATAGTCCCACATAATCAACAGAATGCATATGATCTGTCACTGGTAATAGAAAAGGAAAGAATGGGGGTATGATCAAGAGATAAGAGTCTCTCTTGTAATTGACTCAAGACTCTTATTATTGATTGATTCATCGAGATACTTTGAGTGTTTTGTGCACAACTCTAGTTGACATAGCCTTACACCCGATTGTTTTTCTCTAAAGGTAACTTAGAAGTGTGTATAGGTTGGCTGTAAGGCTTTTGGCTATTTTACCTCTTTGAGAGGAGGTAGGGGGTCATTTTTGGATCCTAAGGATCTCACTACCGGTCACAACACAGCTGCCTTTGTGAGGGCAGCTAATGTACTGGCCGGGAGAGACGTTTATCAGTTATCCTTATTCAGGGCACAACTCTCATGTTTTTATTCACACTCTGGCTTTTATTCATTCTCACCTGACTTGGGAGAAAGGGTATTTTTGGATTTTTGTATATTTGGGCTTCCAAGCCACTTTTGGGAATTGGGGTAGATTTTTCGCCAACCTCGGTATGTGCACAATCATCATTGTATACTCTTGGAATCAAGAAGAGAAGCTGATACGCCTATGTTATGTATTGAGGGGTATGGAAGAAGCGGTAATGAAAAAGGAGGTGTGGCGTACCACACCAGACTTAGAGTTCGACATAGGTTTGGTTCACCACACCGAACTTAGAGTTCAAAAAAATTCTAGTTTTCACTAGAAAGGAGTGTGGTGTGCCACACCAAACTTAAAGCTTTGGCATGATTGATGAGCGGAAGGGTATGAAAACGGAGGAAGATGTGATGCCCCAGCCTCCGTGCCATCTCTAATGACCCTGAAGACTGGGGAGTCACCCTCGGTAAACCACTCTTAACTTTTTCCTTTCTTGATCACTTATATTAACTTAAATGAAAACCATAAAACTTGAATAACATTGAATTAAAATAAAACTGTGGAAGCGACTTTCCATTAATCATACTAAGAAGAAAAACAAGTTTACATGACATATCACATTTCTCATGCATACTATAAAACACAATAGATAATTGAAAACTAACTACATATTTTACCACATTCTCTCTCTAACCCACGATATACCCAAGGACCGAGGGAAAGGACTAAGAGACCTCTAACTAACTACTAACTACCTTCTATGTACTTGAGTGATACGATCCTTCAGCCTCCTCGTGCTGACGTTGACCTGAAAAATATTTTAGTAGGTTGGTGAGCTACTGGCTCAGTGAATAGAATTTCACCAACCATCATAGATAACTCATTTATATTTATTATTTGGAATAATATGAAAGAAATAATACACTGAGCAGGTCTAAGAAGTTTAATTTAAACAACATAAGATGTTAGCATTTCATTATGATAACAATTGATGCAAAGCTATAGATACAATTATTTAACAGAAAATACTTAAAGAACTACTGTAGTGAAGCTAACTATAACTTTCTTAACTCTTTAACTTAATAAAACTCTGTGAACTTATATGAACATATTTTATCTTATTCCCTGATCAGTGTACTCTACATATGAAGACTCGTAGCGAACTACGATCCCACCACACAAGACTTAGCCGACACCCCGGGATAGCTAAGTGTGACTGTTTTCCTAGTCTGCTACAGGACTGAGACTCTCTAGCCTCGGCATCCTTTTGGTGCTGTAAACTGGACTCCTCCTCTAAGCTGAGTACACAGGTGGAGGGTCCCTAAGTCTCCGACCACCTGGGCGTATCCCAATGGCTGATCGGGATACTACCTCGAGTCTTCGACCACCTGGGCGTATCCCCAGGGTTGATCGAGACCATACCTCTCAGCCCTCGTGTCACCGAGACATTTGGTAAGTGTTGTACATGAGTCTCCGACCACATGGGTATATCCCCAGGGTTGATCGTTTCACCCCTAAGGTGCAGACCTCTCGAAGGGGTTCTACGATGTCAGGGCACCTAAGTTATCATTTTATTATTATAGAACACTTTAATCTAAAATACATAACTCATGTTCTTGTTTCGAACTCTGGTTTCTCTATGATACCACATCTACTGATTTCAGATCAAACCACAATACAATGTCTTTCTAGAACTGTCATAACAGTAACTCAAATTATGGTGATTACTGAGAAATTCTTATACCGAACATTCAGGCACATACATACTGAATTCATGCAATTGAATATCTGATTACACTGATAAGAGTAATTACTTCACATATGAGAATCATCTGTAACATTTATCAATTATCTAAAATTTCTCGTAGAACATGCACATTAACCCTAATCCTGGTTTGTGCATCACATAATTCAATTAAGAGTTACTTACGTATCATAACACAAATTAATAACAATATTTGAGAGTTTCTAGTAATATCTCAGAGAAATGTGCAATTCATGTAAATGTAAATTCACACACAGTAACATAACAGGAAGCATGCAACTAGGGTTTTATTGCATATTTTTATGTTATCGTACTTTCTTTTAAATCTTGCATCAAATAATTTATAAAATATGTATTGCCTGAGTTTATATCCAAACTATACCATTATCGATCATGTATTACTAATTTCAACATTCATACAATTTAGGTTTCGATGAACCATGTAAATTTTCTAGTCTAAACCACACTAATCAGATGCTAATCCAAAGAATATTAAAGCATAAAGAAACGATTTATGAAATAAAAAGTCGGGCGACGCCAAATACTGCCCAACGCCTGATATCAGCGAAAAACACGTAATTTACCAAAAATTTCTGATTTGCAGAGTTAAGTCTTAGATAGTGAGTGAAATCCTACTCACCGCAATTCAGAATATCTGAATTCGTCTGGAATTGCGTCCAGAGTCCCGGTTCTGATATTTGTTGGATTGTCTTCTATCTTTGGTTGTTCTGTTTATGAACCAACTGCAACAACAGTTGCACGCACGATGGAAATGGCTCCATTGATGGTCGAATCATGACTGGAAGCTGCAATACCTAGCTTGGACCTCTCATTCAGAGTCGAGAGCATAGCTTGGTGCTGCTGCTCGCACCCAAACGGCCTCTTGGCCATTACCGCTGCTCGAAACAGCAATTGTTGCTGCTGCTCTGGTTGGGGGCACTGTCCCTAGCTAGGTGATTGTCTTGCTTGTGGCTGCGGTTGCAAGCCTGGACCTCAAGGTCGGCCTCCAAGGCGGTGGATTGAGCTGTTGGCTATGCCCAAAAGGGCTCCTAGCCGGCGCTCTGCTGCAGCTGCAGCTACTGGCCGCCAATGCCCAAGCCACTAGGGTCGCAGGTGGCTGGGAGTGCCATAAGGGCTGGCAGGTTGCTGCTGCTGGCCGGCCTTCTCGGGCTGGTCGGGGCACTGTGTTTGGTGAGGTTGGAGGAAGAAGAAAAGGGAAAGGAGAAGGTGGATGAGGGTCGTGATGTTGAATTGGAACCAAGGAGCCAAGAATCACCCCTCGACTCTCCCTGATTGCTAGGATCGCCCCCCTACTGAGTGCCGCTTAGGTGGTGTCTAAATCGATCGTGAAGAAAGGATAAGGGATAAAAGCATTGAGGGTTTATTAAACCAAAAATTGTGAAAATTACATAATTCATCCAAGGAAATGGAAAATGGCATAATTATTGCCCCAGAGGTCCGATTCAGATGATTCTTCTTGCAATGTTTCACGTGCGAGGTCCTATACACCCTCAAAGTAAGAAATCATCCTAATTATCTTATCTCAGCTAATCAAAATAATAATCACATCTTAAGCACTTATCTCAGCTTAATTAACTTGATGATGTACTAATCACCACATGAGCACTTAACTTATCTCAATTAACTTAATTATGCACTAATCATGATACTTACTAGTTAATCATGGAGTGGGTCATAACAATATCCCTCCATTACAAGAATTTCGTCCCGAAATTGCTAAAAGAGAAAATGAAACTTGTTACACATCTCAGACTCAAGCTCCCACGTAGCTTCCCCTAGGTTATGGTTTCTCCATAGAACTTTCACTAAAGGTATCTCTTAATTATTGAGATTCTTGATCCTCTGATCGACTATTTGTACTGGTCCCTCAACATAGGACACATCTGATCTGAGCTGAGCAGGTTCTGGGTCCACTATGTTTTCTATACTAGGGTAACACTTCTTAAACATTGATACATGAAACACATCATGTAAATTAGCCAACTCAGATGGAAAATCCAACTTTAAGGCTATAGGTCCAATCCTCTCAATAACAGGATATGGCCCATAAACCTAGAAGTCAGTTTGCCTATTTTACCAAACCTCAACACTCCTTTTCATGGTGAAACTTCAGATATACTTCATCACCAACCTCAAACTCAAGAGGTCAACACTTCTTCTCAGTGTGACTCTTATACCTGTCATGTGCAACTTTTAATTGTTCTCTAATAACTGCAATCTTTTCGATAGTCAAATCCACTATCTCTGGTCCAAGAATCTGCTTTTCACCCACCTGAATCTCTATAAGGGTCAAGTGTTCTTCCCAACTTCCAGTGAAATGCAAGACACGTGCTCTCAACATGTCCTCAAGAGTTTGAATGGTCCTCTCTGTTTGACTATCCGTCTACGGGTGAAAAGTTGTATTGAATCATAACTTTGTGCCCAAAGCATGATGCAATTAATTCCAAAACCTAGATGTGAACTTAGGATCCTTATCTGATATAATTGAAATTGGGATACCATGTAACCTATCTATCTCATCCACGTATAACTTAGCCAACTATGGGACATCAAAGGTTGACTTAATAGGAAGAAAGTGAGCAGACTTGGTCAGTCTATCCATAATCACCCATATCGAGTCACAACCTCTAGGTGTCCTGGGCAACCCTATCACAAAATCCATTGTGATATGTTCCCATTTCCATTCTGATATAGGAAGAGATTGCAAGGTACTTGTAGGTTTCTGATGCTCAGCTTTGACCAGCTGCCACACACTACATCTAGCCACGTACTCGGCTACATCCTTTTTCATACCTGAACACCAGTACAACTTCTTGAGATTCATGTACATCTTAGTGTTACCTGGATGCATGACATACATCGATGCATATGCCTTCTCAAGAATTTGTTCTTTTAAATCACTATCTCTAGGTACACACAACATGTCACGTAGATACAACAAACCATCATCTGAAAACCTAAACTCTGGTCTTTTTTACCTTGTCATATCTTACATGATCTGTTGTAACTCATTATCACTCTATTGAAGTTCCTTGATCTGATCATAAAAAGTAAGCTTGACTTGCATCTATGCAATGAAACCACTCTGTTCTGTCACCCTAAGTCTAAGTTCAACTTTCACATTTCTACTAGAAGGTCTTTCTCTTGAAACATGCCATAGAGAATGCATCAGTTGTTGAACTTGAATTCCTGTTGAGGGCATCTGCTACCACATTTTCCTTACCAGGATGATAATCAATCGTCACATCATAATCTTTGATCAATTCTAACCATCTTCGCTATCTAACATTCAAATTTTTCTGGGTGAAGATATATTTCAAGCTCTTATGATCTGCAAACACCTAGCACGCCTCACCATAAAGATAGTAACACCATGTATTAAGAGCATGAACTACAACAGCTAACTCCAAGTCATGTGTCGGATAATACTCCTCATTCTATGCTACTTACTTCTTGTTACTATTATAAGAATTTATTTCATAACACACTTCACTTATATTATATTTCTCCTTTTGTTGAAAACACACTTGTTACACTTCAAATTTATATCTTACTCTTTTCTCCGAGTCATTTTCATATTGTTTATCTACCTTTTAGATTAACTACCTTTAAACCCTGGATTTCATTAGTGCTAGCTTACCTCTCATAGAATCTCATGATCTTATTTTTTAAAGATGCTAGTATTCATGGTCAAATCACTAGCGACATCCCTTGAACAACTTGAACTCTAAACATTCTAGGGTTTGGTCTTTATCAGAAACATGGCATTATTGTGATGTGACTTGCTCACTTAGTTTGAAAATCAAATTTTGGATCTCATAAGTTTTACTAAAGTCTTCCTTATCTTATCACTTAAAATTTCTTTCTCTTACTTGGACATTCAGATAAATTACATACTCAATTTACCTTGCTAGGGTTTCATCATCATATTGTGTGTCATTATTTCATTCACTTAGACATCTTTTCCATTGTAGTTATGCATCATATATGATTCACATTTTCTAAATTAAACATTTATTATTTATTTTAAGAACTAGTTTGTTAGTCTATAGAAACTTAGAATCCAAAGGTAGTATGTATGAATATATTAAACTTTATAATAAGGATATACATTCCATACTCTTAATTATGTCATGTAATCCTCATTCCTTAATCAAGGTCATCATTTCTAACATTTCTCTTGATTCAACTAAATTTCTTATCCTAGTTTTATGATTTACATGCGCATCTAGTTCTCTTCACTTCTATGTACTTATTGTATACTTAGCTCTTTTCTTCTATTTTTCCTTTGCTTTGAAGTATATAAAAGTATTTTACTTTATACATGATCCATTCCATGGTTGATTCTTACTATCTTAGCCCTTACATACTTTTCTCATATCTTTTCCATATTCTCATATTTAGAGTTCATATAATACTAATCATTAAATTTAATCTGAACCTTATAGCGTGTTCCTTTATTTCCAATTAAGGATTGCTCATATGAGGTTCCAACATTGAGCATCCGATATCAGTTCCAACTGATTCTTAGTTGTTCTAATCTTTCCCTTATATCTCAACATCCTACTATATACATTCTCACTATGATTCGGGTCTAAATTATCCAGAATATACTTTTATTATATTTTTAAAGGAGTCATTAGATCCCAGTAATGCATCCTGCCAGTCGGACCAGGACGAACCTGTAGTCCTGAAGCTAAGAGCTACTCAAGGTTAACCAATTCCTATTAATCTCAAACAGGTGAAAAGAATATCCACTTAGGGCAAACTCATTTTAACATAACTTCTGGTCTACTTAATACAAAGAATAAAAACAATAAATAAATCACTTCATGACACACAACCATATAAAAGAATCATATTTATTCTACAAATTGAAAAATTAATTCATACATATAAGGGCATTTCTACTGATTTCCAATCAAATAAGCAATATAAAGTAAGAGTTGTATCACATACTATGTTTAATCTCTTATTCCTACATTAATTTCCATTTCCTTAACCCTAAGATTTGTAGGGTTTCTCTCTAGCCCATCTTTCCTCTACATACCTAGCCAGGGCATCCAAAGAAGAATGGATAGAGTAGCTTGATACTGGTCAATCTAAGTACTCAGATACCTGGCCAGGGTATCTAAATACTCAGACCTTCCAGAGCTAAAGACACATCACTTCCTATCTACATCACTTATAACACTATATTTCAATCATAATAGTCCCTCACGACTCAGCCTCAACTCTCTACTTGGTTCTCGTCACCACGTCATCTTCCTACCATCTGCAATAGTATAACAGAACACTTCCTGTTAGAAAATTGCAGTTAGAAGGAAGAAACCTAAGTCCTAATCCTATTGGTCTCTTGTCATCCCCTGACCTTGACTTAGAGTAACCATGTACTCAACCTATGCTCCGATACCAAAATTGTTGTGACGCCTCGACCTCCGTGCCATCTCTAATGACCCTGAAGACTGGGGAGTCACCCTCGGTAAACCACTCGTAACTTTTTCCTTTCTTGATCACTTATATTAACTTAAATGAAAACCATAAAACTTGAATAACATCGAATTAAAATAAAATTGCAGAAATGACTTTCCATTAATCATACTAAAAAGAAAAACAAGTTTACATGACATATCACATTTCTCATGCAGACTATAAAACATAGCAGATAATTGAAAACTAACTACATATTTTACCACATTCTCTCTCTAACCCACCATATACCCAAGGACCGAGGGGAAAGGACTAAGAGACCTCTAACTAACTACTAACTAACTTCTATGTACTCGAGTGATACGATCCTTCAGCCTCCTCATGCTGACGTTGACCTGAAAAATATTTCAGTAGGTTGGTGAGCTACTGGCTCAGTGAATAGAATTTCACCAACCATCATAGATAACTCATTTATGTTTATTATTTGGAATAATATGTAAGAAATACTACATTGAGCAGGTCTAAACAATTTAATTTAAACAACATAAGATGTCAGCATTTCATTATGATAACAATTGATGCAAAGATGTAGATACAATTATTTAACAGAAAATACTTAAAGAACTACTGCTGTGAAGCTAATTCATAACTTTCTTAACTCTTTAACTTAATAAAACTCTATGAACTTATATGAACATATTTTTATCTTATGCCTTGATCATATGCAGTGTACTCTACATATGAAGACTCATAGCGAACAATGATCCCACCGTATAAGAATTAGCAGACACCCTGGGATAGCTAAGTCTGACTACTGTCCTGGTCTGCTACAGGACTCAGGTTCTTTGGCCTTGACATCCTTTTGGTGCCATAAACTGGACTCCTCCTCTAAGCTGAGTACATAGGCGGAGGGTCTCTAAGTCTTTGACCACCTGGGCGTATCCCTAGGGTTGATCGGGACGCATCTCTGACTACCTGGGCGTATCCCAAGGGTTGATCGGGACACTACCTCGAGTCTCCGACCACCTGGGTGCATCCCCAGGGTTGATTGGGACCCTACCTCTCAGCCGTCGTGTCTCCGAGACATTCAGTAAGTGTTGGACATGAGTCTCCGACCACCTGGCCGTATCCCTAGGGTTGCTCCTTTCACCCCTAAGGTGCAGACCTCTCGAAGGGGTTCTACGGTGTTAGGGTACCTAAGTCTATCATTTTATTATTATAGAACACTTTAATTTAAAATACATAACTCATGTTCTTGTTTCGAACTCTAGTTTATCTATGATACCATATCTTCTGATTTCAGATCAAACCACAATACATTGTCTTTCTAGAACTGTCATAACAGTAACTCAAATTATGGTGATTATTGAGAAATTCTTATACTGAACATTCAGGCACATACATACTGAATTCACGCAATTGAACATCTTATTGCACTGATAAGAGTAATTACTTCACATATGAGAAATCATCTGTAACATTTATTAATTATCTAAAATATCTCGTAGAACGTACACATCAACCTTGATCCTGGTTTGTGCATCACATAATTGAATTAAGAGTTACTTACGTATCATAACACGAATTAATAAAAATACTTGAGAGTTTCTAGTAATATCTCAGAGAAATGTGCAATTCATGAAAATGTAAATTCACACACAGTAACATAACATGAAGCATGCAACTGGGGTTTTATTGCATATTTTTATGTTATCATACTTTCTTTTAAATCTTGCATTTGATAATTTATAAAATATGTATTTCCTGAGTTTATACCCAAACCATACCATTATCGATCGTGTATTACTAATTTCAAAATTCATACGGAACAATTTAGATTCTGATGAACCATGTAAATTTACTGGTCCAAACCACACTGATCAGATACTAATCCAAATCATATTAAAGCATAAAGAAATGATTTCTGAAATAAAAAGTTGGGCGACGCCAAATACTGCCCAATGCCTGTTATCAGTGAAAAATGCGTAATTTATGAAAAATTTCCAATTTGCAGAGTTAAATCTTAGATAGTGAGTGAAATCCTACTCACCGCGATTCGGAATATCTGAATTCGTCTGTAATTGCGTCCAGAGTCCCGGTTCCGGTATTTGTCGGATTGTCTTCTATCTTTCGTTGTTCTGTTTACGAACCAACTGCAACAGTAGTTGCACGCACGGTGGAAATGGCTCCATTGATGGCCGAATCATGACTGGAAGCTCCAATACCTAGCTTGTACCTCTCATTCAGAGTCGAGAGCATAGCTTGGTGCTGCTGCTCGCACCCAAACGACCTCCTGGCCATTACCACTGCTCCAAACAACAGTTGTTGCTGCTGCTCTGGTTGGGGGCTGTGATGGAGTGGATTTTTGAAATCCATAAATCTCCAATAACATATTAGAATCCATATCTTGAGTTATAATGAGAGTTCCAAGTATTTTTAGTAAAGTTGGAATGTTGTTTGAGATTTATATAATGTTTAAGATCTCTCTCTTTAAATGCCTTTTTGAGGAATTTTTATTGAGTGGTCTAACATATGAATTTTGTCACCAAATTTGAATAGAAGGTAGCTCGAGAGGTGTGGGAGCTATGGTTAAAATTTTGTGGCATTTGGATGCCCCTAGAGGGAGCCTTTTAGGTTTGAAATGGTTTAAATATCGGATGCATTATAATGCTTTTGGATGAAAATATAAATTGTTTGCCTAAGTTTCTAATCAATGGATATGTCACGCTGCCCTTGACGATGTGTAAATGTTGGACAATCCTTTTTGATGCCATGGATCGGCCATGAGGATGTGAATCCTAGCCCTTGATGTGATTGGACGATCCTTTAACTCCTGTCAATGGAGATCGTGGAGAGGGAAGTCGTGTTCCTTTCTTTTTCGCCATGACGCGAACGTGGGGAGACAACCGACTCTTATGAGTAGTTGATCCCTGAGTACTAGCGTAGAGCAGTTCGAGCCAGACTTCCACTTCCTAGGATATCTTCCCCGTGTCTAACAAAGGACGAGTAAGAGTTCGAAGGAGGTTACAGTGCAGGTGAGAATAGTAATGGAGCTAGAAGAAGAGAGATCGATGGAAGAGATGGAGCAGGAAGAAGATTGCAGGCGCCTGAAGAAGTCTACGAGGAGGAGGCTTTGGCGGAGCATGCTTGCGGATGGATCTATGAGCCACAAGAAGGAGACTCGGGCGGCGATCCAGAGAGGCCGGAAGAGCAGAGGTGGCCTGACCGAAGTCCCTTGTGCATCCGCAGTTAGCAGACGGAGGAACCCCGACGGAGAGCTTGAGGGAGCAGGGGTCCATGTCGCCCTCCCTATGTGTGGAGACGCCCTGCAGGGAAAGAGCTAGGGAGCTGTGTTATCCGAGAAGGGTTGCATGAAGTGGAAGCTGAGGCAGAGCATGTTGCTCGCCGGAGGAGCACATCACAGCGGTGACTCCATTTCTATCTCACGCGAATAGATCGCATGGAATCATGAGGAGGAAGAGTTGTTACCCAGACCTACCACCACCTAAGGATCATTGCTCAGCGGATCTGGGCTTCGCGGCGGCGGCACTCGTTTTGGTGGGCGGTGTCGGGTGCAGGTGGAGACGGCGTGGATGAGTCACGAGGCGGCGACTGTTTTACGGAGGAACAGATCCTCTACGTGCGCCCAGGTCGAGATCGCGTGAGAGAATGAAATGGGGGGAAGAAGGAACCGGGTCCGATAGCAGTGATTTTCTCAATCCCAGACCAGACCGGCCAGAAATTGTTCGTGAGCCATGTTGAACCAGGAAGAACCGGCCGCCAGCATTGGGGAGCGCCCTACCACGTGGCAACACGTGATTGGCTCTAAAAGGTAAAAATCCCAGAATTTGCTTAGTTCTTCAATAAATCACAGTAATTAGAACACTTATCAGAAAAATACATATAATATACCATTTTTCTCATAAAAATGAGCAGAAAAACATGTAATGATAATATCAGGATTTTGATGCTTAAATCTCAGTGATATCTTGCAAAATGTATAATGGTCTTTTCATGTATAATAAATAATAAACGAAGACCTAAAATTATGACAAAATGTCAGTAAGTATATAATAATGTTTATAATACATATGAGGTCAGATATGGTCATGTTGATGCATGAAGTTATGTATTTTTCTTTATATGGCTATTTAGGGCTAATAACCCTAAAGAAAATGTAGAAAATACATTAATGATCAATAAATGATGAAATTTATAGAGTAGGTTTATATCAGTAATCTGAAGCTAATATGTAAATTGGATATCAGTTAGATATACATAATCCATGTTATATGATGAAGTTGCTCTTAATGTGATATAAACCCTAATATGATTAATACATGTAACATAGGGTTAACATGTGCACATAATCATATGTAATCAAGTAATCAGAATATGTATCCTAATCTGGAACATAACATCAGTAACATAAATCCCACATAAGGATGAAGATAATACAAGTAATCATGAGAATATCATAATGAGATAAGCAAACCCTAATATGAACACGATTAGGGTTAAGATGAGATATAATAGGATGAGAACCTGATGATAGTTTAAGGTCTTGTCTTGATCAGGTTTGACTAAGCTTATAGTTGACATTGGTGATGTGTGATTAGTATGATCTATCTCTTTGGAAGGTACGCCATTACCTCTTACTTGGCTTATTATACAATATGCTTGTGTTATATGGTAGTAAAGACTTGGCATATGGTATTCATTGAAATGATTGTTCTTATATGATATGTTGCATGATTTTCCATACTTATTGCTATGAACACATGAAACATAATATATTTGTTCCATTATATCTAAGCACTTCAACTCTTTGGTAGTAAAGTGCTCGAAATAAGTACTTCAACTCTTTGGTAATAAAGTACTTGGAAGTGATCCAAATCTTTGGCAGTAGATCACATTGTGAAATGATCCAACTCTTTGGTAGTAGATCATAAAGGCCTTAATGCATTCAACTCTCAGGTAGTAAATGCATCAATGATATAATGGAAAATGTGCTTAATTTATGTGTTCTCTTTTGATGATGAATATCTTTGTGCAAGTATATGCTTTCTTATATTCTTCTGTTACTGCCAAGTATATTAGTTTTATCTTATTGCCAAGATATGATGAGAGGTAAATAAAAGACACGTAGGCGTACTCAGTACAATATTCATGAAATATTATGCTGACATGTACTGCATGTAATCTTTTGTTTAGGTTGTGGTTATGCTCTTGAAGATCCAGGATAGTGAGAGTTGTGTGTCGAGCTGATGTACAGGTGGACCTGTTGTCTTAAGATCCTGTAGTTTAGTGGTAGTACATGTATATGTATAAGTTTGTTGTTCAATATGTAATACCAAATGTTGTAACAATTCATGTTGTAATTATATGTTGAATGGTGAACATGTGTGTATGGTTTTATTATTGTTCATGTACATGTGCTACTGATTGTTTCCTTCTGACTTCCTCTGATTTTCTCTTTCTTAGCCTAGTGTGTGGTGTTCAAATTGGGATTCTCATTGAGGTGAGGGTTTCAATTTGGACGTCACACATCAGATTAAGTTTTAGAAAATCCAGGGACATCACAGGTGGTATCAGAGCATGAACAATAGCGAAGCCTGACATTTGCTCATTATGCAACGTAAAACTAAAGAAGCTTGAACTTAATAATCTTTAGGGTTAGATTAGTCATCTTTTAGAGACTAGATCTGACCTAGCCTCTAGGTTAGCACCTAGATGTCTGAGAACTAGGTCTAGACTGGTGCTTGTTTAATAGCAAGTCCTTAGATGTCGTTCTTTGTTGTAGTGTAGCGGTATATATGGGACGTTGCACTATTTGGAAATGAGTTACATCATGGGAAGAGAAACCCTAAACATATTGCACACGTTGCCTAGAGTAGCTACACTAGTCTACACCATGTTATCACCCTTTTCACTAGTTTTCATTACACTATACTCTCTACGATGTGTGGGACACTCGTTTTCTGGATTTGGTTTTGGATTCCAACCGGATCGAACCTCGATAGTTTTCTCTGATGCTTATTTTATCAGAGAAAAACTATATAATATTTTATTATGTATATGTATTACAAAAATGTGTCCCCACACATGTACGAGTAGGCGGTGGTCATGCAACCTAAGTGAAAGTGAATGACATCAGTCTAGAAGAGAGAGAAGTTCTAGATTAGATGTCTAGAGACTTGTTGGAATATATGATAGATGGAATAGACAAAATAAGCTATGATGTAAGTCTTATATAGATGACATAAGATAATATAGGATGATCTATGTTGTCTTTGAGGATGTAAGTTCATTTTTGAGTTTTTGAGATAAGTTTTGATGATGTCAGTATGCATTCTTTTATGAGATAAGATACGTCTTAAGCTAAGACTAGGTTGTGGATCAGCATGAGCCTCAAGCTCTTTTACAAAGGAGGACCTCTAGTGTTAGGACCAGTTTCAGGGTTAACTCCAGTGAGAGTGAGACCCACAGGGAGAAGGTCAGAGAACCTAGACTCCAAGTTATGACATGATGAGAAATATGTGATATGATATGTCCTAAACATGAATACTCCTAAGTGAACAAGTTGAGTTGCTCTATGCGTGATTCCTATAGTCTTGTTGAACCCTAGATGTACTTGGGAGGACCAAACCCTAGAGATAGAGAGGGGCTCATTATATGTGTGCAAGTGAATATGAATATGAGATCCTACCATCTGGGGAGGGAGAGAGCCCAAGACCCTGGAGGAGGTATCTATGTTAGTTTCTACAAAGCCTCATGCTCGGGTTGGTGGTTTCCCACATAGGAATATAGTGGTGAATATAAGAGAGTTTTGGGTAAGCATGTTTCAGGGGTAGAAGACCTATGAAGAGTATGCCATATCATGTTTTTGTTTGTGCTT
The DNA here is from genome assembly GCA_963693085.1 of Alisma plantago-aquatica. Taxonomy (NCBI): domain Eukaryota; kingdom Viridiplantae; phylum Streptophyta; class Magnoliopsida; order Alismatales; family Alismataceae; genus Alisma; species Alisma plantago-aquatica. Next base: position 806,223,428 of record OY856410.1, on the reverse strand, counting down.
ATGTGGCTAGATCTTATGGAGTTGATCACTAATGCCAATGAGGAAATCCGAGAACCCTAGACTAAGAGAGGAAAGATAAAGTTTGTGCCTAGGATATACTCATAGAGTTGAGTTATCTCAAAGAGACTGAGCATGGCAGCACCCTCATGATATGGGTCAGGAGAACCTCGGTTGGACTAGATAAAGTTTTGATATATGTTTGACAGGCCACTCACATTAGTTTGTTTAGCACAACCATGATAGATTATATGTAAGGATGTGATCTAATATTGATATGTGATATAAGTAGACAAAATATGATGGAAACCTAGAGTTGGTTTAATAAATATCAATGCATGCATTGTTAAATATATACATGAATAATGATGATAATGTGATAGTACTGGTTAATCTTGTGAGAATTCATTAATAAATGCTGCAATTTATTACGAGCAATGAAATAAGATCATGTGAATGAAGCATGTTACATGATGTGTTAATCTTAGTGCATAATAAAGATGAAAAATATAATTTGACAATTAGCACAACATAATGATTATGACACCTTGATATGATCTAGATGGATAAAGTGAGTTACTGATAATTAACTCCCTCCTAAAAGGAATATGTTAATGATGAACATGTTCTAACAATGAGCTAAATAAAATGTCGATGAAACCTTGATATAATGAGTTAATCTTAGTTAACTCCTTTAGAACATGGTAATACGATGTGGGAACCCTAATGCGTGGCTAAATATAAGGAAGAAAATCTAACATATGAGATATGTAATGACATAACCTAAGCTTCTAAACCCTTGTTTGAGCCTTTTATGGAGTGAGGTTTCACCCTTGATGCTTTTGAAACCCCCTAATAAGTGCTTTGGATACATGGTAGTTTTCCTTGGAGTACGAGTATGGTTAACTTTTGAGGACAAAAGTTCTTTTAAGATGTATATGATGTGACAAAGTGGGTTTTCTGGCTTACTTTCGGGGATGAAATATCTTTTAAGGCGTGTAGGATGTGATGGAGTGGATTTTTGAAATCCATAAATCTCCAATAACATATTAGAATCCATATCTTGAGTTATAATGAAAGTTCCAAGTATTTTTAGTAAAGTTGGAATGTTGTTTGAGATTTATATAATGTTTAAGATCTCTCTCTTTAAATGCCTTTTTGAGGAATTTTTATTGAGTGGTCTAACAGATGAGTTTTGTCACCAAATTTGAATAGAAGGTAGCTCGAGAGGTGTGGGAGCTATGGTTAAAATTTGGTGGCATTTGGATGCCCCTAGAGGGAGCCTTTTAGGTTTGAAATGTTTTAAATATCAGATGCATTATAATGCTTTTGGATGAAAATATAAGTTGTTTGCCTAAGTTTCTAATCAATGGATATGTCACGCTGCCCTTGACGATGTGTAAATGTTGGACAATCCTTTTTGATGCCATGGATCGGCCATGAGGATGTGAATCCTAGCCCTTGATGTGATTGGACGATCCTTTAACTCCTGTCAATGGAGATCGTGGAGAGGGAAGTCGTGTTCCTTTCTTTTTTGCCATGACGCGAATGTGGGGAGACAACCGGCTCTTATGAGTAGTTGATCCCTGAGTACTAGCGCAGAGCAGTTCAAGCCAGACTTCCACTTCCTAGGATATCTTCCCCGCGTCTCATAGAGGATGAGTAAGAGTTCAAAGGATGTTACAATGCAGGTGAGAATAGTAATGGAGCTATAAGAAGAGAGACTGATGGAAGAGATGGAGCAGGAAGAAGATTGTAGGCTCCTGAAGAAGTCTGCGAGGAGGAGGCTTTGGCGGAGCATGCTTGCAGCTGGATCTCTGAGCCACAAGCAGGAGACTCGAGCGGCGATCCAGAGAGGCCAAAAGAGCAGAGGTGGCATGACCGAAGTCCCTTGCGCATCCGCAGTTAGCAGACGGAGGACCCTCGACGGAGAGCTTGAGGGAGCAGGGGTCCATGTCGCCCTCCCTATGTGCGGCGGCGCCCTACAGGGAAAGAGCTAGGGAGCTGTGTTAACCGAGAAGGGTTGCGTGAAGTGGAAGCTGAGGCAGAGCGTGTTGCTCACCGGAGGAGCACATCACAGTGGTGACTCCATTTCTATCTCACGCGAATAGATCGCATGGAATCATGAGGAGGAAGAGTTGTTACCCAGACCTAGCACCACCTAAGGATCATTACTCAGCAGATTTGGGCTTCGCGGCGGCGGCGCTCGTTTTGGTGGGCGGCATCAGGTGTAGGTGGAGACGGTGTGGAGGAGTCACGAGGCGGTGGCTGTTTTACGGAGGAACAGATCCTCCGCTTGCGCCCAGGTCGAGATCGCGTGAGAGAACAAAATGGGGGGAAGAAGGAACTGGGTCCGATAGCAGTGATTTGCTCAATCCCAGACCAGACCGGCCAAAAATTGTTCGTGAACCATGTTGAACCAGGAAGAACCGGCCGCCAGCAAAGGGGAGCGCCCTGCCACGTGGCAACACGTGATGGCCCTAAAAGGTAAAAATCCCAGAATTTGCTTAGTTCTTCAATAAATCACAGTAATTAGCACACTTATCCAAAAAATACATATAATATACCGTTTTTCTTAGAAAAATGAGCAGAACAACATGGAATGATAATATCAGGATTTTGATGCTGAAATCTCAGTGATATCTTACAAGATGTATAATGGTGTTTTCATGTATAATAAATAATAAACTAAGACCTAAAATTATGAAAAAATGTCAGTAAGTATATAATAATGTTTATAATACATATGAGGTCAGATATGGTCATGTTGATGCACGAAGTTATGTATTTTGCTTTATATGGCTATTTAGGGCAAATAACCCTAAAGAAAATGTAGAAAATACATTAATGATCAATAAATGATGAAATTTACAGAGTAGGTTTATATCAGTAATCTGAAGCTAATATGTAAATCAGATATCAGTTAGATATACATAATCCATGTTATATGATGATGTTGCTCTTAATGTGATATAAACCCTAATATGATTAATACATGTAACATAGGGTTAACATGTGCACATAATCATATGTAATCAAGTAATCAGATTATGTATCCTAATCTGGAACATAACATCAGTAACATAAATCCCACATAAGGATGAAGATAATACAAGTAATCATGAGAATATCATAATGAGATAAGCAAACCCTAATATGAACACGATTAGGGTTAAGATGAGATATAATAGGATGAGAACCTGATGATAGTTTATGGTCTTGTCTTGATCATGTTTGACTAAGCTTATAGTTGACATCAGTGATGTGTGATTAGTATGATCTATCTCTTTGGAAGGTATGCCATTACCTCTTACTTGGCTTGTTATACAATATGCTTGTGTTATATGGTAGTAAAGACTTGGCATATGGTATTCATTGAAATGATTGTTCTTGTATGATATGTTGCATGATTTTCCATACTTATTGCTATGAACTGAAACATAATATATATGTTCCATTATATCTAAGCACTTCAACTCTTTGGTAGTAAAGTGCTCGAAATAAGTACTTCAACTCTTTGGTAGTAAAGTACTTGGAAGTGATCCAACTCTTTGGCTGTAGATCACATTGTGAAATGATCCAACTCTTTGGTAGTAGATCATAAAGGCCTTAATGCATTCAACTCTCAGGTAGTAAATGCATCAATGATATAATGGAAAATGTGCTTAAAATATGTGTTCTCTTTTGATGATGAATATCTTTGTGCAAGTATATGCTTTCTTATATTCTTCTGTTACTGCCAAGTATATTAGTTTTATCTTATTGCCAAGATATGATGAGAGGTAAATAAAAGACACGTAGGCGTACTTAGTACAATATTCATGAAATATTGTGCTGATGTGTACCACATGTAATCTTTTGTTTAGGTTGTGGTTATGCTCTTGAAGATCCAGGATAGTGATAGTTGTGTGGCGAGCTGATGTACAGGTGGACCTGTTGTCTTAAGATCTTGTAGTTTAGTGGTAGTACATGTATATGTATAAGTTTTCTGTTCAATATGTAATACCAAATGTTGTAACAATTCATGTTGTAATTATATGTTGAATGGTGAACATGTGTGTATGGTTTTATTATTGTTCATGTACATGTGCTACTGATTGTTTCCTTCTGACTTCCTCTGATTTTCTCTTTCTTAGCCTAGTGTGTGGTGTTCAAATTGGGATTCTCGCTGAGGTGAGGGTTTGAATTTGGACGTCACACATCAGATTAAGTTTTAGAAAATCTGGGGATGTCACAGGGGCGCTGCCCCTAGCTAGGTGATTGTCTTGCTCGTGGTTGTGGTTGCAAGCCTGGACCTCAAGGTCGGCCTCCAAGGCAGTGGATTGAGCTGTTGGCTGCGCCTAGAAGGGCTCCTAGCCGGTGCTCTTCTGCAGCTGCAACTACTGGCCGCCAACGCCCAAGCCGCTAGGGCCGTAGGTGGCTGGGAGCACTACAAGGGCTGGCAGGTTGCTGTTGTTGGTCGGCCTTCTCTGGCTGGTTGGGGCACTGTGTTTGGTGAGGTTGGAGGAAGAAGAAAAGGGAAAGGAGAAGGTGGATGAGGGTCGTGATGTTGAATTGGAACCAAGGAGCTAAGAATCGCCCCTCGACTCTCCCTCTCTGTTGGGATCGCGCCCCTACTGAGCGCCTCTTAGGTGGTGTCTAAATCGATTGCGAAGAAAGGATAAGGGATAAAAGGATTGAGGGGTTATTTAACCAAAAATTGGAAAAATTACAGAATTCATCCAAGGAAATGGAAAATGGCAATTATTGCCTCGGGGGTCCAATTTGGACGATTCTTCTTGCAACGGTTCACATGCGAGGTCCTCTACACCCTCAAAGCAAGAAATCATCCTAATTAGCTTATCTCAGCTAATAAAAATACTAATCACACCTTAAGCATTTAGGTCAACTTAATTAACGTGATGGTACACTAACCACCACATGAGCACTTAACTTATCTCAATTAACTTAATTATGCACTAATCATGATACTTACTAGTTAATCATGGAGTGGGTCATAACAGAAGAAGTGTAAGAGAGAGTTCGGTGTTGGTATGTATGCCCTGAGAGCCAATCATGGGATGATTGGTGGGATACATTAAGATTGATTTGATAAACATCAAAGGAAAGCTTCCAATTCTTTTTGGTTCATTCATATGAGATAGTGATAGAACAAATTGAATGTCTAGAGAATGATAGTACTCAATGTCAGTACTCACAGTGATGGTGGTGAGTGTGATTCTTTGACCTGAAATCACTACACTCAACACATGTCGTTGGGCACACTTTGGCATCATCAAACGCAGTCCTGAAACATGGGTTGTTATAAAGGTGATGATTGGGTGGATTTGACACATGGGGCTTTTGAGGGGTGAGTGATAGATATGGGATTTGTCCCTCCTGAGGGAGTTTGATATCCAAGGCCACTTGATGAGTAGGATTGTAATAGGCATGTGCACGCATGTGTGAATCAGTATGTGATATTGATGTCATACATATCTCTTCCAATCTACTCTGAGATCAAGAAAGTGAATGAACGTTGACAGGATGACTGTTCCATGCCTCGAGTTCGTTCGAGATATCAGTGACAAAGGAATTATACATTCATTGTAACACCATTCATGGATTGTAGGATTGAAAGTTGTTCTCCAACTTTCTACTTTCACTTGGGTAGCACTGATGTGCGACTAGGCACCGCTCTTTGCTTGTGAAGTCATAAGTGTTATGGACTTTCACTACCAATGTGAAATGGACCTACAAGGTCACACACATAGGATTTAACCTGGAAGAGGAGTTTTGTCCATAAACAATGTTTAGATTCATTGCTAAAGGAGTTTAGTAGTTCAATTAAACACTCAATCAATTAATATCTCAATATCATAATGTTCAAGGTGTTGGACTGATTGATTAGAGTATCAAATTGACTGAAACCGCAATTGACTGATTTTGCACAATCTACACTCCCAACCGATCGGCTCAGCTAGGTGAACTGTTTGGCTCAGATGGTGAGTCGATCGGCTCATGATCAGGGTGAAACGATTGCTTCAAGTGTTGAAATGATCGATTCAACTGGTGCAACTGAGCAACTTGGGAAAGTAAGATTGGTGAGAATTTTCCTTGAGTTTCACTAGCCCAATTTGATTGGAACAAGGATTGGTATTTGATACCAATTAGAAACAAAAGAAGGAAAGTCAATCGGGAACTGATCAGGACCATGAACCGACCAGTTCAGAAGTGAACCGATCGGCTCATGGGTCCCAACCGATCGGTTGAGGTGTCAACTGACTGGCTCAGGTCCCCAACCGATCGTTTCAGTTGTGAAACGATCAATTAAGGTTGTGAATTGGTTGTTTTGTGGAAAATCTCAAACCCTTCTACTCCTGATTTTAGTCCCGCATTGCCCGGGATGGAGAACCCTGTCCCATGACCCTACTATCTATATAGGGGTATTGGGGGCTTCTCAAAGAACAACCCAGTGCAACCATTTGCTCTGTGAAGTTGCCGTTCTCTCTGGTTTTGGTAACCGAGAGAGATCCCAAGAAAGTGCTACCCGATAAGGGAGGCACAACAAGGGAAAGACAACTGTAGTTGCGACTGGTGGCAGGAGAGTGTGTCGGTGATTAGTTCGCTGACAGGAGGGTGTGACTCTTTCCAATTCCTTGTGGGACAAGGAGATTGGAGTTCCAGGTGGTCCATGTGGACTACTTCAGAGGCGGGAGGTTTCTACCGCTAGGAGGACAACCTTCAATCCCGTCAGTCCCAGTGCGACCAGGAGCTGCACAGACATCGTCCACGATAGGAGGTGAAGACTGCACATGGTGTGAGGTATTTTCACTGAGCAAGCCTCGAGACAAGGTATGATTCCACAAACCATCTTTTCGTATTGTATAGACATTGATGCCTTTCCTTGTTCTAGGTTTGGGGGAGAAAATTTTTGTTTCCGCTGCCTTCTATGCCTCCCCTAAAACCCAACAGTGGTATCAGAGCAACGTCAACTGCTCTATACTTTAGGGATTATTGATATGACCAATTTTGGTTTGTCGCCTTTATTTATTGCATACAATGCAAATAAAATTGGCTTTATGCATCTTTAATCCTAAATCCACAAATCCCAATTTACATATATGATATGTATTATGAATGCACTCGATACGGGTCGCCCTTAAACGAGTTTTGTGGTGGATGTATAGCGTGGTTATGGCCAATAAACCCTATCAGTGTATGGTTGTATGTGGTTGCTTGCATCTCGGTCTGCACACCGATCTTCCTTCTCCTATTCCTGATGTAACTCGAAATAATTCAAGATTCCTTTCCTAGCTTTGCTCCCCTCGAATGTAACTCGAGGTTTCTCTTTTTACAATGTAAAATAGGATAGAATTTTATTTCATGTTATGTCAAAGAACGGAGGACATCTGACGATAACTGAGACGATTGGTTCAAGGCGTGAACCGATCGGTTGACATTCCAGACGATCGGTTCAAGGAGTGAGCCGATCAGTTGATGACCGGTTCGAGGAGCGAGATGAGTGGGTGGCGGCCATCAAGAGATGCCCGACGACTAGGCGAACCGATCGGTTGGAGGAGCCAACCGATCGGCTGGTGGCACCCAGCCGACCAGTCTGATGGTGAGACGATCATTCATGTGATGAGTTGAACAAACCCAGAAAGGCAAAGCACAAAGTTCATCTTGTATAGGTTGCATTTGATGTAGACCTAGATGATCGTGATTCCTCTTGGCTCGAGGAATCACATTAGGATGGCCATAATCATCGCTTTTATCATTTCACATGTTTTCTGTGGGATATAGCATGTATATGATATGTACTATATATTGTGGTGATTGGATATGTATATGTATATAAAAACCAAATCCCTCATTAAATATTAAGTTTTAGATGCCTTCCAAATGCGACACATGTGAAAATCTTGATCGACCAAGTGTGGGCATGCCCAAGCATGGTGCACCGTCTATCTTGTGGAAGCGTGAAGGATGGATATGTGGGTCTGCCCAAGCAGGGTGCATATTCATCGTGTTTGCTTTGGGTCGGATATAACAAGGTGACCTAGATAGGATCTAGCACCTTGAGGCCTAGAGATGATCATGGCAAGGAGTTGCATATGACATATTATCAAGAGTTGCATATGATGCAATTGGCAAGAGTTGCCTACCTGAGAGATCTAAGTTGTGGGTGACAGCCCAAGCTGGTCCATGACTTAGAGGATTTCAGGATCTTGCCCACTAGACAGTTGTACGCTGCAATCTTCCAAATTGGTGGTGAGGGCTATCAATTTGAAGTAAAATAGTGGGAGTGATAATTAATTAAAGGCCTAATTATATCATCAAATTTTCAAATCAATCATATAAGTCAAAAATGAGTTTTTGGACTAAAATTGCATATTTTCCTTTTGTAATACAAATGACAACAAACAACAATCACTTTTCTTTACGATCCATTCTGGAAAAAGGACAAGTTATATGGGAATAATTTCCACGATTGGTTAGGACGTTGAGAAGCGTTCTCAATCAATGAGCGAAAGCTCTAAGTCCTAGTTATACTAGAACCTGATGAACTTGATCCCACCACATCAATGGCTGAAAGTATGTTTATGGAAGCATACCAAGGATGACATTGATGAGGAGTGCTTGACGTTGTGTTCTCTGAACTATGAGTTGCAGAGACAGCATGAGACATATGATGTCTCCAAGACACTGTCCTAGTATGTCATGACAGAAGGAGATCCAGTAAGGTATTCACACACTCAATATGATTGGGTATGTGGAAAACCTGACTAAGAAGGATTCCCTCTGAGCCAAGAGTTGGCTATTGGTATGATACTACAAATGTTGCGAGAATCATACAATTCATGATAAGCTACAACATGAACAACTTTGACAAGCGTTGATAGAGTTGTTGGACATGTTGAGGATAGTAGAGGCAAAGATGAAGAAAGAAAAACCATAATCTTTGATGTGATCAAAGAAAAGGTAATTCTTAAGGGAAAGGATAAGGGCAAAGAAAAGAAGTGTTCTGATGCTATCCAGCAATCCAAGTCGTCTTCAACCTCAAGGCACATGGGGAAAGGGTGTATGATGGAATTTCCCTCTATATCTGGAAGAACAAAAAAAGATGAAGGAGGGGATGGAGATATCCGCCTAACGTATCATGAAATGAACCACTTCGTTATCTGAGGTATATGATACCAAGATATGGATATGTCATATATGATATGCAATATCCAGAAAGAAGTGATGGCCTTTGTAAAAGGACCAAGAAAGGAGTGTCCATCATTGGAGCAAGTGTTGCTACCATAGACAGGAGTACCTTTTAGTTTATTTCAACCTAAAGGGCACGAAATAGAGTTGAGAACTACTATTTCATATTTGCCAATAGATAGAAACACTTTATTTTTGCATATTGTATGACAATGATGGCAATCAATAAAGAGATGTTTCAATTTCTAAAGATATGATCTTTGTGGAAATGCCTTGTTTATCTTGTGGTATTTGATATGCATAAGATAAAATGATACCTAAAAGTTATAGATAACTCAAACAATCAAATTAGCATCAATCATGAGAAATTCATTTCTAGTTTCCATGTGATGGATAAATCTAGACTCTTTTGGTTAGAGAACCAGTAAGAGACATGAATATCTTGGACATGATTAATCAATCGTCACTAATGGTAGTGGGAGAATGATTATCCTATTAGGTATAATATATGTGATGTATTTACGTACCTATTGGAACAAATGCTAATACTTCAAATGGTGTTTAGAGAAATACCAATATGAATATCTTGAAGTGTTCAAGATTATTATAGATGAAGTGAAAATTTGGTAAAGTGTAAATTCTTGATGATATCAATGAATGAAATACTTGGACCAAATGTCTGAGATCCTTTTGAGTGATTATGATAGTGTATCATAGTGAACTCATGATTAAGGCATGGTGATGTCTAAATCAAGAAGGAATCATACTATAAGGAGTTAGAGAATGATTATCAAATAACTGAATTCTTCTTAATAAAAGAATACCCCACACTAATAAAAGAAATTAAGAATCACAAGGGTTGTGAGTTCTTATATTCTTGACAGATACGCCTCAATTATCTATGTGATGAGTTGTTCATGTGATGAGTCAACTATCTAGATGAATATGAGGAACCGAATTTTGAGTTATGGTATATGACCATTACATCCTAAATGACATCCATGTGAACCATAAGGTATGACCTTGATGGTAGCACCCATTGGATGAAATCCATAAGTGCAAATGAGTCTTAAGTGTTAAGACACATGGATAACATTTTGAAAAGGATGATGCTTGTTGATTGCAACTTAATGACTAAGACATTTGGCATATGGATACTAAAACTACATTCCTATGAGGAATAAAACAAGGATGTGTACGTGACACAACCTATAAGGTTTATGAATCCACTAATGCAAATGAAGTCTATAAGTTTTTTTTGGTCGGTCGAAAATGTGTGTTGCTAGTATTACCAAAAACTTTGGGCACTAGGTACCCCATTACATCAGACAAAACTGAACAAGAAAGTCTAAGGATCATTACCCCATGCAGGGGGATAGAGATCACTAGATAGAGAAAAGACACTAAGAAAGACGATCAAGCTAATCGGCTAGACCTAACCACTCCTGCCAGAGGAAGACTATAACAAGCCATGATTACATACATTCAGCATACCCACAAACAACCACAACTCAACATAGTCCAAAACTAGCCACCCTGCTTGGATCTAGCCTTAGCGCATCCAACTTTCTTAGCTAGTAAAAACAAGGATCCAAAAGGAGCAAAAGCCCAATTGGAACCTCCAAAACTGATCATGAAATACCAACTAACTGTGTGACAAGCAAGAACACTGCATATTAAAAACTGGGTGTAGTAAGAGAGAAGCTCACAGACCTTCTAGCTTAGCACAATACCAACTGCCAATCATCGTACCCACAAAATGTGGTATAGCACTAAGATTCAGGAATTCCATGTCATTACTAACTCAACAAATAGCCCTGTTAGCCCTGCATCTGTTCTAACTTGCTCAAAACAGTTCTTGTATCAGATGTCCAGGCAAGAGCTTGGACCATACTGATAGAATTCCTCAAACACCTTACCGGTGTTCCTGCACGCATCAGCAGATGGGACCAAAGAGGATGGGAAGATACACTCAGCCTTCCCTTAAGCCCACACCCACAAAGTCGCGAGCACCTAGAGGGCGTTGGGGACCCGTGAGTCAAAGCAACCTCCCCGTGGAGTGAAACAGAGTCACTGAAGTAGGGGGGAGCCGCCTGCAGGGCAGGAAGGGTGCAAACCCAGGCCACCCTGTGAAGGACTTGACCACCGTCAGACACCAAGCAAACCACCCAAAGTCGGAGACGAAACCCTGATGAAGGTAGTTGGGATGGATGACACCCGTCAGACGAAGAGGATGCAAGCCCACACTGCCCACCTAGGAAACCATCTGTCACCTAGATCGTCGGGAAGATCCATCTGCATCAGGGGGCACCAACTCCCTGGGTAACTAGGATGTATCCCAGAGAAGAGAGGGCGGATTCAAAGGAGGACGGGCAAGGAGCCTGAGCTCCGTCGGCCTCCATGGAGCGACTTCGTACGTGGGATAGGTATGTAGGTGCGAATCTCTCCAACCATCACGCTTGAAAGGAAAGGAGTCGAAGCTGAGTCGATTAACCAGCACCCAAACCCACCTTGACCCGCACGAAGCATCTCCTCCTCGTCATTCCTGGATACCGAGGTGGAGGGCCCCTGGCGGAGACAGCGGAGATCTGCTCGCTGTGTGGACCCTTTCACCGGAGATCGCAACCATCAGTCAGGGAAGATCACATCAACGTCGTTGAGGGCCAGGGGGAGGAAAGCACCTAGGAGGTGCTCCCTCCCCCCAGCGGAAGCCGCCGTGAAAGCCTAGAGAGTGGCGAGAGAGAAAACCTCTTCTCCTTTTTGGAGACGACTGATAATTATAAGTTTTTTATGAAGTCTATACGTTACAATGGACTAATCAATGTGATTGATTGAGTACAAGCAAATCGAAATTGGATCTTTACTTTGATGATATAGTCAAAGGGTTTGGCTGATATGTCAAAGATAAAGAAGGGATCTATGATTTAGTGGGAGCGTATTCACATTCCACATGTTGATGTGAAATGGCAAAGTTCTAGAATGGAAATCCAAAAGTGGAAATTATCTTTAAGGAAGATAGAGATGTTTCCTATGTGATAGGAATAGAGATCTATAGAGATAGTTCTCGAAAACCTCTTGACCTAAAAAGAGAAAGCATACATTGGTAATTTGTACTGAAGGGTTCAGTATGCACATATTCAGTGGGAGAAAACTTGTCCATGTTAAATGGAGTTAGTATCCCAAGGCCAAGTGTCCAATTATTATGAAGAATGGGTACACTAAGAATAGATATGGATCTATCATATATGTAATCATCCCATTATCTTGCATGTATCAACATGGCAAGAACAAAATGCATTCATCATCTTGTATGTAGGACATGACAATATGATGTGCTCATCCTGATAACTCGTATGTGGGACATGATGAGTGGATGTCTGTCTACTTCCAGTAAGGGTTACTGGAAACCATAAGAACTTGATAAGTACTTGAGAAGTACTAGTTCTATGGAGATAAGGAAGAGTTCGATGTAAAGAGTTACATTGATGCAGACTTCCGAAAGGAAAGAAAAATAATCGCAAAATATATATAGGATATATAAAAGTGAAAGTTTGTTGATAATTGGAAGTGTTCCAATAAAATCATTTAAAAGGAAATGCTGAGTATCTATGTGTTAGAGAACAACAGTGGATACTATATGGATCTGGAAGTTCATGAGATGAACTTATAGATATTCCGCACATTGATGACAAGTATGGAATCCTTGATCATGCAATGTGGATAAAGGTTAGCAAAGGAATAGTAGATCGCATATTACAACAACTCCATCTCATACGCATGATGTACAATGAAGAGATGAGAGACATGCAATTAATATTGACTTTGGCAAGGTGTTGCCATAACTCACTCTGTTGGCACAAGAGCACAGTAACATGTGGGACATGTTTGAAAATCACTATGAATATGATTCAAGGGTGATTGGCTCGCAGTGCAAGTGGGATTTTGTTGGTATGTATGCCCTGAGAGACAATCATGGGATGATTGGTGGGATACATTAAGATTGATTTGATAAACATCAAAGGCAAGCTTCCAATTCTTTCTGGTTCAGTCATATGAGATAGTGATAGAACATATTGAATGTCTAGAGAATGATAATACTCAATGACGTATGCTTTTAGGTTAAGGACATGAACGATGAGATCATACAGATGCTAAGAGTTTGTACATTCTTGTTATGTCCCTAGTCTGATGTCATTGTGGAAGGTAGATAGATAGCAATGACACATAAGACTAGATTGTGGTGTTGGTTGATGAAATAATCTCATTAGTCATGATATAGAGATATCAAACCAAACACATAGGTACTTGTTAGAGAACAAGTGTTCCAGACAGACCCACCGTGAGTTTGACACATGTCGTTGGGCACACTTTGACATCATCAAATGCAGTCCTGAAATCACTACATTCAACACATGTCGTTGGGCACACTTTGACATCATCAAATGCAGTCCTGAAACATGGGTTGTTATAAAGGTGATGATTGGGTGGCTTTGATACATGGGGCTTTTGAGGGGTGAGTGATAGATATGGGATTTATCCCTCTTGAGGGAGTTTGATATCTAAGGCCACTTGATGAGTAGGATTGAAACAGGCGTGCACACGCATGTGTGAATCAATATGTGATATTGATGTCATACATATCTCTTCCAATCTACTTTGAGATCAAGAAAGTGAATGAACATTGACAGGATGACTGTTCCATGCCTCGAGTTCATTCGGGATATCAGTGACAAGGAATTATACATTCGCTGTAACACCATTCACAGATTGTAGGATTGAAAGTTGTTCTCCAACTTTCTACTTTCACTTGGGTAGCACTGATGTGTGACTAGGCACCGCTCTTTGCTTGTGAAGTCATAAGTGTTATGGACTTTCACTGCCAATGTGAAATGGACATGCAGGGTCACACACATAGGATTTAACCTGGAAGAGGAGTTTTGTCCACAAACAATGTTTTGATTGATTGCTAAAGGAGTTTAGTAGTTCAATTAAACACTCAATCAATTGATAGCTCAATATCATAATGTTCAAGGTGTTGGACTGATTGATTAGAGTATCAGATTGATTGAAACCACAATTGACTGATTTTGCACAATCTGCACTCCCAACCGATTGGCTCATGAGATGAATCGATCGGATCAGCTTGGTGAACCAGTCGGCTCAGATGGTGAGTCGATCGGCTCATCATCAGGGTGAAACGATTTCTTGAAGTGTTGAAATGATCGATTCAACTGGCCAAGCAACTTGGGAAAGTAAGATTGGTGAGAATTTTCCTTGCGTTTCACTTGCCCAATTTGATTGGAACAAGGATTGGTATTTGATACCAATTAGAAATAAAAGAAGGAAAGTCAATCAGGAACTGATCAGGACCATGAACCGACCGGTTTAGAAGTGAACCGATCGACTCATGGGTCCCAACCGATCGATTGAGGTGTCAACCGACCGGCTCAGGTCCCCAACCGACCGTTTCAGTTGTGAAATGATCGGTTCAGGTTGCGAGTTGGTTGTTTTGTGAAAAATCTCGAACCCTTCTACTCCTGCTTTTAGTCCCGCATTGCCCGGGATGGAGAACCCTATCCCATGACCCTCCTATATATAGGGGTATTGGGGGCTTCTCAAAGAACAACCCAGTGCAACCAGTTGCTCTATGAAGTTGTCGTTCTCTCTAGTTTTGGTAACCGAGAGAGAGCCCGAGCAAGTGCTACCCGATAAGGGAGGCACTGTAAGGGAAAGACAACTGCAGTTGCGACTGGTGGCAGGAGAGTGTGTCGGCGACTAGTACGCTGACAGGAGGGTGCAACTCCTTCCAATTCCTTGTGGGACAAGGAGATTGGAGTTCCAGGTGGTCTGTGTGGACTACTTCAGAGGCGGGAGGTTTCTGTCGCTAGGGGGACAACCTTCAATCCCGTCAGTCCCGGTGCCACCAGGAGCTGCACAGACACCGTCCAAGACAGGAGGTGAAGACCACACAAGGCGCAAGGTATTGTCGCCGAGCAAGCCTCGGGATAAGGTATGATTCCACAAACCATCTTTTCCTATTGTATAGACGTTGACACGTTTCCTTGTTCTGGGTTTGGGGGAGAAATTTTTTGTTTCCGCTGCCTTCTCTACCTCCCCTAAAACCCAACATTCGGATCATAAAGCAGTTTGCTTAGTGATTCCATATGACAGGTTCTTTTTCTCCATCACACTCTGCTCGACAAGTGACAAGATATAACTTCAAATGAGAATTCCATACAATGGATCCATTATTCAGTTAGAGGCACGATGCATTTGATCTATCTCAGACTTATTGAGGCTTATCATTCTTATGGAGGATATGACATTAGGGTTCATAGACTATAAAAGATGAAACCATTTATCAGTTGGTTTTAAACGTTTGTTTCTCATGGATTTTCAATGAAAAGAGGTGATGATTGTAGATTCAAAAAATAAAAACCGACAAGATAAAGGCTTTATTTTTAGAAGACTTACGACAATGCAGAAAAATTATGAAAAAAAAGAAACTAGTATGGGAAACGAGAAAACACTAAGGATAGAGGGTGGAGTGAGAAACATACCACCCACCCTCCACCTCGAACTTATGAATTTGCTAATTTATAAGCAAACACTAAGGTCGAGATGGAGGGGAAGAGTTGTGCAGTGTTAACCAGGCAGTCCTCGTAACTGGAAGAAGTTCCCACGAAGATGTTTAATGAGGATCGGAACTGAGAGTTAGAAAGTGGCACAGAAAACCTGTGGAAACTCGAACAGGTTTTCTATACAGCTTGGATGCACATTTCTTTCACCTCTTTGTCCATCCAGAAGAATCCAGAGACCTTCCCCCATCAACGGGGGGTGTGGAATATATGAAGTCAAAATTGGGGGACTAGGTGAATAATTGAAGTCATGCCTATTTGCATCCTCCAGTTGTGGCGCACCCTCGAGGTTCAAAGTAAAACTACTTTCTTCAAAGTCCAGAACAGTTGATTGAGGGTCGGCCACTTGAACTTCCTCCTGTCCTGGATTAGGTGGCAGATCTGGTTCAGACTTCATTTCGTCACCTTGCTTTTCTTGTGTAGGATATGGTAGCCAGGGTGATGTTTCTTCATCAGAGGAGTTATTTTGAGAAGTATCATCATCTTGATCAATGTTGAAATTGATGAGAGCATCATTCTTATTTTCAAAATTTTGATCAGAATTTTCCTCGTAGAACATCCTTAATTCATCCAAGTAGCTAGAAGATGATTCGAATGGTGGGACGAACTCTTGCTCAATTGAGGAAATCATGGGATTCTGTGGTAGAGGTTCCATTGATGGTTCTTCATGGGAGGTATTAGTCCATGCAAAAATATTTTGAAGGCTAGAATCTCCCGATGAATTCATTTCTTCGATGTTGGGACTAAAGTACTCCATTTATGAGTCAGATTGTTGTTCAAGTACTTCTTCATAGTACTCCTCCAGTTCTATTGAGTGCTCGGGAGGAGTTGCTATGGGAAGATTGAAACCTAGATCAGGTAAAAGACATATCTCAATTTATTGAATGTTAGGAAGGTCTTCTTCATATTGGTGAATTTCTCTAAGTGGATGGGTTTGTGACTCGATGTCCTCCCTTGATTCTATTTCATTAGTGAGAGTAATATGGTCCATTCTTGAATCAAGATCTTGATCAGTCCTATCCTTGAAGTCTGTTCCTAGATTAGCCGAATGATCAGAAATGTCTTCATTGGGACAATTCAGGTCTTGTTCTAGAAATAGAGACATTTGATTCTCATGCATAAAAGACATATTTTTATCTGAATCAGTCATATATCCATCTGAGTCTGACTGCGAAGGAGTGTAGAGTCCTTGTGACATTAGCCCTTCTTTTATGGATTTTATTGATAAGACATCTGAAGTTGAAAAGATTTTGTCATTGAGGGAATCAATTATTGCCAATTGCTCTTCAATGGTTGGATTTGAGTCTATGAAGTCATAAGGTGGGTAAGTATTGAAGTTTATCCCCCATTGATCTCCTGACTATAGGAAATTCTCATATTGGTTACTCAATGTTTCACCTAAGGGCATAGTGCAGGAATCACTTTCTGAGTCAGCTCTTGGCTCGAAGGATGATTCTTTCTCTTGTAATGTTGTGAAGAGATCGTCCTTGGGTTCAGTTATTAACTCTAAAGATGATTCTTCACCTTGTAATGATGCTTGAAGATCATTGGAAGGCATCTCCCACATGATTTTATAATCATCATCGTAATCAATTGCAACATGTAGACTAGGGGTGTACTTAGTTGAAATAGGTGGTTGTTTTACATGTTGCTCAGGAGCGTTGACAAGTTGCATAAGTTGGTCTAGATCAGATACCAACTTCTTGGTCACGACTGTCTTGTACCTGTACCAAACATAGCAAGACTTGTAAGTAAAATACATGGATGTTATACAATACCGATGTCTTATAGGACAAGAGTAATGCACACATCCTTTACGGGTTGAGTAACCCTCATCCGGTACATATCTATGTGTCAATGAAGATATGCAGTCTCCGAAGAGAGAAACTTACTCAACCTCATGAAACGTGTATTGGAAAACTAACAAGCGAGTGATAATTACCAAATAGATTAGTATCCTTATAGACTATCCCTCTTTCGAGGATATAGCTATGAGAAATGTGAGAGTGTTGCAACGTCAGCCATTCCCGAATGAATGGTGAAGTACTTTGCACCACTCTCTCCTCAGAGTGTGTTCCTTGACCTGTCAAGGTTGCACTTTTATACGTCAACTGATTCCATTTCATAGTAAAAAAGCACAACGATGGAGGTGAGTTTACTCCACTCCTTAGAAAGCATTTCTAGATACTAAAATGGATGCGTGGTGGATACAAACACCAGAAGCCAATCACTAAATCGGTATTCGAGTGTCAAGAGTGATCATAGACAAACCACAACGAAAGACAATAGATGCATACAAGAACGCGGCCAACATTCAAGCATGTAAGAAACAATTTAGTATTGAATCGGAATGATAACATCTTTTTAGTACAAATTACAAAACATGGGCAGCGGGGCTAGTCCCCGCACCCCAGTGGATGAAACTACTCGCTCCTCATGCGAGAAACAAGGAGAATGAGAAAGAGGGAGAAATCCTCCATGGACTCGGTGAAGAAGGTAGTCACATCTTGGTGAAGATGAAGCGGTCTTCTACGTTGTGTCGGAGCAGATCTGGATATAGAATGAGAGATGCCAAGACAGTCCAGACAGTCTCTCTCGCTCTGTGTTCCTTCTCTTCTCAGTCTCCTTGATTGCAATACGGGAAGTTGGTGGAATGAAACTGGCATAGATGGGACTGGATTTGGATCAGAACTGTGTACTTGCAGCCTGTCGGCGTCCCGGAACCGATGTCAAACTGGGGACCCTACTGGTCCTATTTATAGGCACATGTCTGGTCGCAAACGATCTTGTGGCTTTTTTGCATCAAATGGTTTCACCAAACTGTCTTGAAATATCCCCTCCAAATGGTCTGGAGATCGTTTGCTACCAAACGGTCTTGAGATTGTTTTCTACCAAATGGTCTGGAGACCATTTGCTACCAAACGGTCTGGAGACTATTTGCTACCAAATGATCTTGTGACTGGTGCCAAATGATCTGCGCTCTCTCTATAATCTTGATTAAGCGACGTTCAAAAGACCTCAAGCATCCATCCTCCAAACGATCTGAGATCGTGAGTCCTCCAAACGGTCTAGGACTGTGAGCTCCTCCAAACCATCTGGGACCTTGCACTCTTCCAAGCAGTCTGGGGTCGTGAGGCGTTGTAGGTTGGCAATACTCTTAGTGAGGAGGGTGACACCAGGGTGCATGGAGCTTTGGAGAAGTAGGTTGAGAAGTTAGCATCGTCGGGAGGTAGGGAACGACGTGCCACAGCTGTGTTGAGGCACCACAGTCGTGGTGATGCTGTTGTCCCATGGCCGTGCTGCCTTGCACGGGCGTGGCGGGTGAGAACTTGGGATCTGGTGACGTTGTGCCATGGCTGTGGACTGACACCACAGTCGTGGTGAGGTTACATCCCCACGGCCATGCCGCCTTGCACGGGCGTGGCGGGTGAGAACTTGGCACTGTGGATGATGCACCACGGTCGTGGCAGATGGAGACTTGGCACTGTTGACGATGTGTCACAGTCGTGGCATGACTAGCACAATCATGGCGGATGGAGACTTGGCACTGTTGTTGATGTGCCATGGTCGTGGCACGACCAGCACGGTCGTGGCGATTGTTCTGCTTCATGATCTTGATCATTTGTTGCACATGCTTGGGGCTTTGAGGACAGAACGCACAGTTGTGAGTTGTTGATGTTTGATTGGATGATTGAGAGTGATCTGGAGAGGGAAAGGAGAGTGTGTAAGAGATAATATCATCGAATAAACTAGTAATTAGAACTATTTAAGCATTATTTATGTGAGAATGAAGAAATACTCAGAGTAAAGAAAAGCAAGGGTAATTTAGTCATAATGAGGTATAAAAACCCTAGAATTGGCGACTGTAATGATGAAATTGGAGGATTCATCACTACACTAACAAGGCAATCAACCAACTAAACCACTACAAACTAGGTTAAGTAATGTTAACTAGAACAATATATCGTTAACTAAGAAATTTTAAATATACAAGCAAGATAGAGATATAGTAAGCTACTTAGTACTTAAATAAATGGGGCTTTAGCAATCAATTAAGGTAGTAGGTTGTTTTCATGTATGTATCTATCAACCATGTGCATGATCGTATTCATAAATGAATCCTATAGTAATGCTACCAAACTAAATGAACATGCAAGGGTGAGGTTAGAAATATTAATCTAGTAGTTGGTCATGGGTGGTATAAAGGGTGTATTCAGGAGCTAGTCCCTGTCACACTCTATCCAACCTTATGAGGCTCAATTCTCTTGGGGCTAGCTAGTTCCTGGCCTAGACTAACCCTAATATAAGGTTCTAAGTGTGGTTCTTCTAATTAACTTGATGGCAAGGGTTGGTGTAAGGTGTAGGAAAATAGTTGTTCACCTTCTATCATCTCTTATCCAGCCTCTAGCATGCTCCTTGTCAAGTGTAAAAGTAGAGACACACTTAGTAACTTAGATTCCCCATTTTATACTAGTAGGATAATGGGCAAGAAGGGTAGTAAGTGCAACTAGACAGGGTTCTACAAATGGCCTTATGAGTTTATCCCTCCAGCCTCTTCTTTCCTCTTTCCCCTATATATTAGTTGGTTCCATAGCTCAAGCAACAAAAGCAAAAGAAACATAGAGATAACATGCATGTAAATGGGATTAGAAACTACATTAAATGTTTATACAAAATATTCCTTAACATTGTACCAAATACATTTTGTTCTCTAAACATCCCAACAAAGAGTATTAACTACACATGAAGTTCCCAAGTGGAAGAACAATAAGAGAGATAATCCATGAACCTAGATGAAAGAGCTTCTAAATTCAACTCTAGAGCATCAATGAGAAACTACTCCCTCCACTAAAGTGCATGGCTTGGAAAATGAGAAGGAATATAGACAAAACCATTAAAAGGTAGGTGGAGGTGATAGTAAGACTAAATGAGGTGATGAATGATATGTAGTGGCTAAGAGATTTAATCAATGTTAACCTCTGTCCCCTAGCCACGAGTAGTCCTTTTATAAGGGTATAGAGAGTTTAGAATGAATTTGGGGTAGAATGGTAAAAGTGGTATAAGGAAGCATTAGGGTTGGGCAAAAAATGGTTGTTCTTTCCCCACTATACCCATGGGGGGTAATGGATGGAACAAACATGGTAGATGAAATGGGTGTGGCGGTGGAATATGATAGATTAGGGTGGATTTTTGGATAGTTCCGTAGGGGAGTGACTTAATTCTATTGGTATTATGACCAATGTAGGTGATAGGTACATTCTTTTGAGAATGATCTTGGTTAAAATGGATAGGTTCACAAACTATTTATGTGTATTTTATGGGTTGTCCACTTTCATTCAAAGGGAAGAAAAGTTGTTGTGAAGACTGAGCCAAGAGATCTATCTATTGAGATCATCCATGGGAAAATCATCAGGTATTTAGATTGTTTTGTGAAATTTGAGGAAGTTGCTAAATGAAACACAACCATTCTACATGTAGACTAATCGTTTTGTCATCTGTGTTGTATCATTTAGACCTTAAACTAATCAACCACATATATTTTGAATCCCTACTGATCTTGTACATTTGAGGTATGTTGGGGTCAATCTTAGCATCACTTTGAGCTTCTTCAATCTTTGGGAAGCCCTAGGATCTTCTTCCTTCTCCCCCTTCAGTCAAGTATCATCCAAAGTGCCAATAAAACCATGAAATCAAATCAACAAGTGCATTTGACATAAAACATAGTTGTCAGGAAATAGCATACTTATGAACGTCTTGATGCAAAAAATGGGCAGTGAAATATAATATGGAGACATCACTAAGGGCTCCATCAAATGACTACACATTATTAAAAAAATGTGCAATGATAAGCAATCGCATGTCAAGAACTCCCATGATACCTATATTGAAAGTTATTTTATCCAATCATTAGGGTGCATTTCACCATTATTCACAAATCAAATTAGGTCAGTGTGATGAAATATTTACTCATTGTAATAGGAAAAATTCCTTTTCCCTCTTGCTAATTCATCAACAAAGGACCCTTGCAAAGAAAGTGGTATAGTTTGTTTTATCTCTCTTTGTCAAAAATTTTGAGAATGATCGAGAAGGATAATCCCATCCTTTTTCTAATAAAGGGATAAAACTTATTTTTGGACACTTCATTATTTGCCCCTTAACACAAAGGGGGAGAATTTTTTTGGTAACTCAAAGAGAGAATATATTCACCAGGTACTACCATTATAGGAAAATTGGAAGACCTTACTCTATTGTGGCTCAATCAATTTTCATCATCAACTAATTTGGACATGAACTCAAGACATAACTCCCACCTACGATAGTCACCTTCATAATTTAGTGCCCACATGGCAACTACATGAGCCACCTTATTACAAGTTCTTCTATTGAAGCTAAAGATACACGACGTAAACCCTATGATATTTCTTTCTATTAGTTTGCACCATGTTTTGTATTTAGCAAGTACAACATTCTTAATTGTAAGCATCTTAAATGCTTTCTCACTATATATTGAGGGTAGGACTCTTCTAAACCTTTCTTTGCACTCATGTATTTCAACTGAGATAGAACACAGTTCAACTAGTAGGATGTCTTGCACTTGCATTTTCTTAGATCCTCCCCATATCCAATGACCTTCATGGTTCCTTACTAAAAAACATGTAGTCATCATGTTTTGCTTTTTATTCATAGATGCATTATAGTCAATTTAACCCTATCAAGATTAGGCAGTTTCCACAGGCACTCTACAATGTTATACTTTTGGGTCTTCAGTCTATCTTGACAAAAGGAAGCAACCAACAAAGAACTTTTTTTTCTGATATCTTTGAACATACCTTCAGGGGGAAAATTGGTGTGTTGGAATACAAGTTAATATTGGAACAACATCAATTCCCATACTATAATTGCAAACCAATTTGGTTAGTCTGCTTATTGTCTCCTAATTTTGAATACTGACTAGTAAAGTTCTTGCATTCT
Organism: Alisma plantago-aquatica; assembly: GCA_963693085.1. Lineage (NCBI taxonomy): Eukaryota > Viridiplantae > Streptophyta > Magnoliopsida > Alismatales > Alismataceae > Alisma > Alisma plantago-aquatica. Next base: position 806,200,629 of record OY856410.1, on the reverse strand, counting down.
CTTGAAATAGTTCTTAGCCTTTTCATATGTCTTCACATTCCTCCATTACATTCGTCAGAGTTTCATGTTTACTACTACATCTCGGGCATTGATTGTTTCCCATGAACCCCCTTATTGCTCCATTGTTGTTTGTTATTAGACCTCCATGCATTGCTAGCTACAAGGTAGTTTTTCTCTCTAGGGAACCTCCAACTTCTAGATAGTACTCCAATGTCTCAGTGTTTTTATAGTGCCCTTCCTTTGGATTTTGTGGTAAATGTTTTTTGCTGAAAATATCCCTTTGGAGTTGTTAGAGCGGATGACTTTGTCAATACTTGCTTCTTTACTTAGAGGTGGCATGTTATTGTTGAGTTTGGTTTCCCCCTCCTCAAAGTATTCCTATATAAATTCCTTGTCCCATTTCCCCTTCATACCAACCATGGATTATACTTTGAGGTCATGCAAATCGATTGATATATCTTTGTGTGCCTTTCATTCGGGAGTTAAACTACCAAGTACCCACTTATATTTTCAAACATTGGTGACCCCTGATAAGATTTCTTTCTCCATGTCAAATAACAATTGATTTTGAGATCTAGACATGAACTTCCTTACTCATGTACCATTAGATACCCCATAGTTGATTCAGTGGGTGTACTTGCCATACATGATTTCCTTCTAGGTTTCCTACGAGTGAGAGACGAAGTCCTAGTCGACTTTATGTATTAGGGCCTCATTTTATATCCTTGACATCTTTATGTCAGGACCTTTTTTGTGGTTTTCATGGCTTTATCACTGGAAACTAGATTCATGCCTCATGTGCCATTAGTTCCTTCTAGACAAAGGTCCTTACTACCTGATTGATGTTGGACCAAATTAATTGGTAGATGCATAGTCTATATTGTGTAGATCAGGTTAGAGTTAAGAATAGACTTGATAAATATCACCCTTCCTTTAAAGGATAGAGATTTGTTGACCCATGAAGGTATCTTCACTTCAATCTTTTTGTTGGTGTCAAAGTACATCTCCCTCTCATGAGCTATTGGCACCCCAAGATCTTTTATCAATTTTTCTCTATCTTATATTCCATGATTCTCATCATCTCTCTTTTGGTTCTAATGCTTGTGTTTTTGAAGTAGAATATTGATGATTTTTCTTTTTACATAATACGTGCTAAAGACACTTCAATGACGATATACAATCTGATCGGCTAGTTTTTATTCTCTACACTAAAATGTTCGACATGAGTTTGAGGATGACCTTGTTAAGGGTAATGCGCTTGATATTATTGCAGGACTCCGATGTGGGTGTATTCTGAATCAACACAAGGATGACTTTTTCTAGTTATCTTTAATTAGATGACCTACAAAATAGTGAGCTAGCATTAGAAAAAAAGAGATCTTTAGCTGGGTCTAGTTTTTCTATATGAACCCAGTGCGTACTCCATGAAATCCAGGTGCCATAGTGGAATTCATCTTCATCAACGTAGTGTATGTTTCCTCTTTAGTTGGGAATCCTCCAATTCGCTCAGTATCATGCATTGATAAGCTAGGAAACTATTTGGTATATTCACCAGAATTTCCCATTATGGTACCTACATTTTCTTTAGTAAACAACTTCTGAAAGAACTCATTCACCATCTATTTGAGTTCAGACTTGTCTTCATTGCAGTCCCCATTCCCATTCTTCAGTATTGAGATAATTCTCTTTTTTCTTTTATACTTCACAATTCATTGGAAATATCAAGTGTTTACATCACATACAATCTCATCGAGCCCCTTACCTTCACTCCTAAGTTTCCTAGAATAAGATGTCATTATACCCTAGGCGCAGATTACATTTTCCTCCATCTCTGCAATGTAGTTATTCTCAATTGTTGATTTATTATAGTTAAGTTCTGAGAGAATATGATCCTTCCTTGACCTCTTTTGTACCTTTCCTCTCTATCCCAACGTGTGGTCTTCTCCACGAATCATGTCAGAGCTTGTTGAAAGTTCATGTCTATTATGACCGCATCTGAGCTTAATTAGTAAACTAGGGTTTACCTGGATGATTATATGCTTAATTGGATTGATCATTGCTTAAATATAATTAATGATGATAATTCAATTATGATGTTTTAAACCTAATAAGAATGTTAAGTGTTCTATTGTTTGAGAAATTAGGGTTTGAGAAATATAAACCCTAGTTGGCTGAAATTAGTGTTTTGATGGTACATGATTATGGAATTTGATAAGGATAGAAGAGTGGTAAATGATTTTTCATATTTTATAAGAATTTTGTATTTAATTTAATTTTGGATATGATATGTATAACTCAATCATTCATATTGGAGAAAAATTTCAGAATATTTGAGTGTTCTTTGAATGTGGTTCTCGGTCAAACTATTCTTCGACCAAAATGCTGACAAAGTGCTTTTTAGTAGTGTAGTGTTTTATTTTTATTTATTTATTGGTAAATTCAAATAATATTAAATTTTAAATGGAGATCTGAAAGTTAATCATAAGCAACATGTAAAATTTTCATAATTTTTGGATTCGATTAGACCTTATCAGTAGATGAATTATAGTAACTAACATTTCTGTAGAATTCTGGATAGTAGTGAACTATTCGATGTTTAATTATTTAATGGAAGCTTGGAATGATATCAAATTTTAACTAAAGCTTTGTAAATTAATCATACACAACATGATACATTTTCATAATTTTTGGAGAAGTTTTGATCTTTGAAATATACAAATTCACATAAACTTTTTTATGACAAAAAAATCTACTGAAATAAGAAAAAGTTTAGTGAGGGGTCAATGTGCAATTAACCCAAGTAGCTCAATTGCTCTATATGGTCAAACTAACACACAAGGATCTCTCAAAATTCGTGATTCAATCTAGAGAAATGAAATCCTAGAGAGAGAGTTAGGGATTGGGAGAAGAAATTGGAGATGTTGACCTAGGGTTTTGCAGTCTGAGGAATGATGAAATCATGTAAGTTTAGGTTCTTTGGATATAGTTTCATGGTGAATCTTCTCTCACATGTCAAAATTCTGTCCCTTCTCTGATTTGATCCAAAATGGTATCAAAACATCCCCTTTTCTCACTCTTTCTTCATAATCCCTTATTTTTAGGGTTTCCGAGTTGAAAGGAAGAAGAATGGGGTGAATTGCTAGGGATTTGATATGGATTCAAGATTTTCAGATATGGGATACCTTTTTAAGGTGTTTTCACAACTTAGGGTGAGTGGGAACTTCTTTTAAATAGTATATTGCACGAAACTTGGTTAAATCAACCATAATCTTTAATTGCTTAGTATGCGACTAAAAATCTTGAATTCTCTATTTGTTCTGAGTTGTTGCAAAATGATATGAAATGGATTCTTCCTTTGTTTGAATGAATTTCAGATGATAAAATCATATTAGAAATGTATACAATGCATTATAATAAGAATTCCCTAAGTATTCGAAGAGGTTATAAGAGTAAACTGAAATTTATAGAATTTGTCTATGATTGAAATTTGTTGTATAAGTAAATAGAGAAAGTTTCTTATCCAGATCCCCTTGGTTTTGAATGATTGTTTATCTAAATTTATAGTACATATATGTCAGATACTATCTTGGATTTTGTATAAAGCGAGTAGTGTTTGTTTAGTATCTCATTGAAGAGGGTGAAACCCTAGATGCGAGGAAAGTTAGATATTTGCGAATAGATATCGTGAAATCCATTTGAAGGGATTTTCTTGACACGATAGACTTTATTTATTCAATGTTATTATTGATGCATGATATCCAAGTGAATGGCATGGAAACCCAAATTTAGCTCAGTTCTAAGGTTTCATACATATATGGATTTTATATGATTTGTTGTTAGTAGTCTTTATTCAGTGAATGTTTATGTCGCATGAAATCTTTATGGGAGCCATGGGAATAAGTTGTTGTCTAGTGAGAGGTGACAAGATGTGTGATGGCCTTGTGAGCCATGAGAATACTTGTACAACCAATGAAATGAATACCTTAGTCTAAGGACCTAGAGGTAATGGTTACCTGTTAAAGAGGTAATAATGCTATGTGATGATCTAAGGGTTTGAATACCCAGATCTAGTAATTATGATAATGATGTGAAGGGCTGAGAATTCCCAGTAATGGGATAAGGGATTGAGATAACATGTATCATGTGTTGTAAATATTTGAAAAGTACGTGATAGATGTATTACACCTTTCTTTATAGAATTTGTTGTGATTAAATGAAACCCTAAGGGTAGGGTGTTCAATGAATCAAGTGTTGTGATATCAATGTTCTAAGTTATTATTAATAATTCTTGTCATGATAATTAATTAACTCTTAATTGAGTTATGAGATGCACAACTCAAGATTTGGGTTGATATGCACGTTCTTTGAGAAATTATAGATAAGTTGTAGGTGATATTGATGATTACTCATATGTCAAGTAATTAACTCTTATCAGTGTAATAAGATGATAAATTGGACGATTCTAGTGTGTATGTGCCGATTGGACATGTAATTTATTTATTTAAGAATTTTAGTCTTCCTGCATGTATAGTATGTTGATTACTCAGTATATTATAGTGTTTGGAATATACTGCTCTGCCAAGTTTAAAATGATGTACATGGTGTATTATAACTTCAAATAAGTACACGTGACACCATAAAGATACCATAGTCAAGTATAAGTAAGAGAAGGGTACAATGTAGAAAAGATCTTTCTAGGAATAATAAAATAATAGACTTAGGAGCCCTGAACACCGTAGAACCCCTATGTGAGGTCTTTGCCTTAGGGGTGAAATGACCTAACCCTGGCAGCATCTAGTATACGGGGGTCAGAACGTGCTATCAGGTGGCACGAGGGACGAAGCCCTAGTGGAAGTCTCCTTAAATTATAGTTTGTAGTGTCCAACATCAACCAGAAGTCTTGATGGCACTAGAGTATAGAAAAGCCAAGAGGTGGGTTGACTCTCTGCCTGTGTGCTTAGGTTAGAGGAGGAGTCTAGTTTAAGCCAGAGAGGCATTTATGTGATGTTCCCAGATTTTCTAAAATTTAATCTGATGTGTGATGTCCAAATTGAAACCCTCACCTCAGCAAGAATCCCAATTTAAGCACCCCACACTAGGGTAAGAAAGAGAAAATTAGAGGAAGTCATAATGAAACAATCAATAGCACATGCAGATGAATAATAATAAAACCATACAACACATGTTCACCAATCAACATATAATTACAACTTGAATTGTTACAAAATTTGATATTACATATTGAACAACAAACTTATACATACACATGTACTACCACTAAACTACAAGATCTTAAGACAACATGTCCACCTGTACATTAGCTCGCCACACAACTCTCAACTATCATGGTCTTCAAGAGAATAAAGCTACTACCTAAACCAAGATTACATGTGGTACACGTAAGAAAAATATTCAAGAATATTGTATTGAGTATGCCTACATGTCTTTTATATACCTCTCATCATATCTTATCAATAAGATAAAACTAAACTTGGTAGTAACAGAAGAATATAACAAAAGCATACTTGAACAAGAATGTTTATTAACAAAAGAGAACACATATCTTTTAAGCATATTTTCCATTATATCATCCATGCATTACTACTAAGGAGTTGAATGCATTAAGGCCTTTATGATCACTACCAAAGAGTTGAATCATATGTACAATGTGACCACTACCAAAGAGTTGGGTCCAAGCACACTGCCAAAGAGTTGGTGCTTCCATATGTATAATGTGACCACTACCAAAGAGTTTGGTCATTTTCAAGCACACTACCAAAGAGTTGGTTCTTTCATGTAATGGAACAGAATACATTATGTTTGATGTGTTCATAACAACAAGTATGGAAAATCAAGCAACATATCATACAAGAACAATCATTTGAATCAATACCATATGCAAAGTCTTTACTATCATATAATACAAGCATATTGTGTAATAATCCAAGTAAGAGGTAATGGCATACCTTGATCAAGATATCCTAATCATCACATATTCTTGATGTCATCTATATCTTGGTCAACCCTAAATAAAACAAGATCATATACTATCATCAGATTCTTATCATCTTAACCCTAGTCGAGTTCATATTAGGGTTTTCTCATTGTTACTTGTATCCTTGTCTTGGGATTATTTTATAGATCTCATATTCCACATTATTGTTCAATAACTTATAGTCATATTTTCCATCATTAGGTGAACATATTAACATTATGTCACACATTAACCCTAGGTTACATTATTAACATAACTAGGATTTTAAACCATGTATTAAGGTTAACTTCATATAACATGGATTTCATGTATAAAACGGATCTCAGATTTACATATTAGCTTCTAGTTATAGATATAAGGGTGTTCCATGATTTTCATCACTTATTGAGCATGTATGCATTTATTGCATTATCTTTAGTGATATTAGCCCAAATTAGACATATTAATCAAATTATATGCTTTCCTACATCAACATGACCATATCTAACATCATATGCATTATAAACATGATTATAGATTTACTGACATTTTTCTATAATTTTATATCATCATTTGATATTTATTACTCATGAAACAAGAATAATACATATTACATGATATCACTAGTATTATAGCATCAAACGGTGGATATTATGCTTTCATTGTGTTCTACTCATTTTTCTAAAGATTTTGGTATTTTATTTGAAATTTTCAGATAAACGAGCTTATTATGGCGAATTATTGAAAATATGACTAATTTGTGAGATATTTACCTCCAGTGGCCAATCAGAAGTCGACACGCAGCAAAGTGGGGCAATGGTTCTTGTTTGCTTAGTTGCTCGGTCTAGATCCTACGCAGGATCTGCGGATCCCTTGATCCATATACCCGGGTCAGGTTCTTTCTCAGCTTCCCCGTGCTCGCGATTCCTCACTATCCCAGGATGTGCCCACGACTGTGGGCGTGCTTCTGCCCAACACCGTCATCGTGGAGCAGAACTCCTATGAGAGATAGGCTCCAGGCACTGTCGCACAGTTCCAATGGCATGCGACTCTTCCCTTAACATGTTGTCTGCTCGTGAGCACCGCCACTATCTCTAACCTCTAGCCATCACTCTGTTGCGATCTCCTCCTCCTGGACCTCCACAGCTTGTCTGCTCCACCATGAGTCCTCAAGCGCTATCCTGGCTCCACAAAGAGCAGTGGTGAACATTGGTGAGGGCTCGACAGAGTTCCTCTACATGTATCAGTCTCGCTGCCTGGACTCCGGCATGAGAACTACGTCCTCTGATAACACAACATCACCACCCTTGGCTCCCCTTCCGCAAGCAAGTGACAAAATGAGGATGCACCTTATCATCCCTTCAGAGTGCCACCGACTATGCATCAGACTTACAAACTGCCCCCTTTGACAGCTTGGAATGTCGATTGTGCCTCCTGGAAGCAGCCACTGATCTAGACCTCCGTTTGAGTGTCGCCGCCCTGAAGTCAGGTTCTAATGATGAACCGGAGGCTCAACAACACTCCTCGTTTTCTAACACTACCTCACTCCAGTCGTCGACACTATTGTTCAATGCTCCTCTCTCCTTCGCAATCTCAGATGATGCCTGCCAGTGATGATTTCACCATGGTGGTGGGGAAGAGGCATCCTTGCCTCGCCAGTCTCATCCTCCTACTATTGTGCTCATCTTCTCTCACGATTGTGATCTCCTTCTCCCTTATCTCTCTGTCATCTGTTGTGGTCTGTAGAGCAAGGATGCAGTCAAGGTGGGGAGGTAGATCTCCCTCATCTCTCAACTACAAAGATCAATTTAAGGTCTATGAACCTACCTCATCATGATGAGGCTAATAGCCAATTGGTTTCTCCTCTCGCCCCATGTAGGGTGATCATGGTTATGTGGGGCACTGCCTTGCAGTCACAGATAGCCCACATCTCTGTTTTAGTTAAGTGAGAGTAAAGATATTATCAGTGTCTTTAGGTCATGCAATCCTACGGTCCTAGTTCCTTCTCTGAAGACCTATCTAGGGATACTAGGACTCCTTGATTCCCCATTAGTGGAGTCTCCTTTCTCAAGGAAACTTCACAAATACATATCACAACTATTAGGTCAAAGATAATCTTGCCCCTTGGTCCAACTTATTTAATACATCAATTAATCGATTAATTCCTTGAAAAAGGTACATATATCTAGGAACATCAAATGTAATGTCACAATAACCATTTGGTCCTCTTAATATAACTCAAGCACACAGATTCATTTATGTTATTGGACATTAAAGACTTCAAAAGAGCACTCTATCACATCCTATACACCTTAAAAGAAATTTTGATCTCGAAATTAAGCCAGAAATCCAGTCTTTCACAATTTCCGTATTGTATACCAGGAGAGTAGTCAGACTTAGCATTTCCTGGGTGTGTCCACTATGTCTTGTACGGTGTGATTGTAGTGCACTACAAGTCTTCATATGTAGAGTACACTTGTAAAGAAGTGAAACCACTTCTCTACTAGAAAGAAAAGACTTCATCAACTTGAACCAAATACCACATAAATGTTTTTGTCAAAGGGATGGAGATCAATTCATTCAACATGTAAGTATCATTACATAATGAGTAGCAGTAGAAAGAAATATTATCTAACAATTTACAAAGCTTGATAACATGATATAACACTTCACCACATATAGGTATCTAAAAGGAAAACTAAACATAAAAGCCAAGGTCCAAGCCGTGGGTCATCGAACCACCTCTTCAAGCCTCCCAAGTTCAGCTACAAGGTTGATGTTGAAGTTCACTCTCCTTGATTTAACCTGGGGTTGGAAGCATACCCCACAAAAGAGAAGAGAAAAGAAATACATCGACAAAAACCTAGTATGTGTATGCTAAAAGAAACCTTGAGCAATTTAAGAAATAAGGACAACAAATGTAGAATGCTTCCCATACAAGAGATAAGAACTACCCACATGGGAATAAAAGAATAAGATCATAACAAAAGAGATAAAAGAGGATACTTGCCATAAACAAATAAAATGTGTGCAACAAAAGCACATAGATACGTAGTAGGGCACACACCCCATAACCAATCATCAACCTGCATGCATGTGAGATAAACATAGTCTAAGAAAAATATAAAATACAAAGGTGGCCAAGGCTTCACATCCTTGAAAACCTGATAGAAAATGACTCACCGTCAAACTCCCAATATATATAAAAGTTGAGCCAATGCTTCACATCCTTGAAACTCGGGTATGGGGCACCACCACCACCATTCCATAAACAAAAAGGGCACACACCCAATAACCAAAGTAATTTACATTATTCTAGTGCTAATGATTCACATTGCATGTAAATATAGAGGCAAATAAATAGTTTAGTCAGAAGATGATACAAAGGTTGCCATCACACAATGAACAACACCAACATATAACATCCACTTCAAAGTGGCACATAACAATAAAAGAGACCAATATGTATCACGACACAAGATATGATATCAAGAAATTATCCAAGTTCATAACAATCAAGATATTTCACACGAACCATGATATCAAGAGAATAGACATATGTGTAGGAAAAAGTCAAAAGAATGAAAATATAGGTGAATTGCTCAACATTGAGTAATAGGGTATACAACATACCTCAAAATCAAAATCCAACAGGTCCAAAGCACTTTGGGATCCAAAACTAGGTCACCAAAGAGCCTATTAAACACATATACAGATTGTATGTCAATTTCATACACATTAACCAAACCCTAAACACTACCTTTTTATATATGTGTGAATTAGGTTATGAAAACTATTCCATATTTTAGGTTATGTTATTACGAGTCAAAAACATATTTTATTATATTTTTATGACTTATATATAATTAGTTACGATTTATACAAGTTATTATCTTATTTAATTAGATCCATTAAATCACCCTTTTAAAACATCAGATTCAGGCAACAAAACCAATATCATAAGAAAGCTTGCATTTTTCTGAATCCAACGACTATTTTTACTTATTTTTCTGATCAATAAGTAATTAGTTATGAAATTTTAAAACTTCAGCCAATCAGATAATTAGTGAATGCCACCTAGGCGAGAAAACCCACAAAAGCAGCTCGGGCCCGCATTACTTGGCCCAATGAATGTCAGACAAGTCAGGGAGTCAATGGCTCATTTGACTCGATCCAAAGCAAGAGACCAGAATGCAAAAAGATGATATTACCCTTTGTCGTGAAAGAAAATAGAAGAGCCGAGATGCGCACAACGGAGAAAGCCTCACGAACATTGTTCCTTCCTCAAGTCTGCGCGACTACAGGCTTGCCAAAGAAGAACCAGGTGGAGCCAACGGCGATGAAAGCCACAAAACCCAAAACTAATGTCGAGGTTGGGACCCAGGCATGCTCCCGATCACAGCAAGCCCAAAATCGGGCTGAGCGGAGCACAAAAGCTCGAGAAGCATCGGACGACCAACCTATTGAGGACAAGAAACATAGAACGACGAAGGAAAGAAAATACCTAAAAAGAAACCATGGTGGGAGAACCAGTAAGCCTAGCCGAAGCCAACCGTGTGGAAAACAAGTGTCGAAGTGAAGAAAAACATTGAATTTGACTCAAAGGTCAGCAACCAAAGCAAAAGAGGGAAACGGAAACTCGACGTACCAGGTCAAAATCAAGGAGTCCAGAAGCACCACAAGACCTTCACGAGGGTGAAGAAGTGGTAGGAAGGGAGTTGGAAGGCCAAAAGCACATGGCCGAAGCCAGTGAGGTCACCGCAGGGAGCCACTATAGGTCAGGCAAGGTCTGGAGATACAGAGGGTTGAACGTGCTGTTAAGAGCACTGGTTAGGGTCCGAGGATGGTAGAGGGTAGCTTTATATAGGGAAAAGAGGGTTGCTGAGGCTGGGTTCCAACTTGGAATAGGAAAAAGGGGAAAAGGCGGAACTCCTGGCCAATCGGGAAACCAGAATAGAGAAACCCTAGAAAATATAGGATAGAAAGCAGCGAAAAGATGAGAGGATTGCGATGGCAAGGTTGGAAAAGGAAAATGGGATGTGGAGAGAAGGATCAGGGCGAGGGGAGTTCACGATTACTGTAGCTAAAAAAAAGAAATACAACTAGAGGTAGGGGATAACTCCTCCACTGCCAGATCCAAATTCAAGGACCCTAAAAGTCTCCGACTTCAAACAGCCGCGTGACAAACCAAGCAAAAAGGAAAATTAAATAAAGTGAATCCAAATAATTCATGGATTTTCTCTTTCCTCATTTAAGAATTCTAGGATTATCCAAATTAAACCAAAATTTGCACATAAGTTAAGTTTAGTGTGTAGATTCTGAATATACTCCTAGTTTTGCCTTTTGGAAACCTTTAATGGGTTAAATAATTAAAATGTCATTTTCTCTTTCCTCCTTCAAAAGAGGTGATTATATTCCTTAAAATTTGTGAAACTTCACCCTTAAGTCTTCTTAAGAGACTTGGATATGATTTTGAAACTAATTTCTCAAGTTGATATTATTTCTTTATTTATTTGATGAATTGGAAGATTCTACACATTTTCTCTCACCTAAACATACTCGTTAATCAAACATTATTCAAATTAGTTGCAGATTTGCCCAAAGACTTGTTTTTATGTTTAGATTACGAATTTGAAGTTATATTTCCAATTTGAGGGCACTAACTATTTTATTTCACTTTATTGGCCTAATTCCTATTTTCTTTTAATAAAGATTTTAATATATGCATTTATCTTCCAAATTAGATGATACTTGGCCCTTAAGTTACTTTTTGGTCAAGAAAACGAATTTGCATATCAAATTTTTTTTTTGTAACCGAGAGAACCCACCCCAGGCGAGCCCGACATGGTAAACTCTCGAGGCATGAGACGGTGTGGTCCAGTCACCCCCCTCCCGCGCCTAATCAGCATGGATTGCCATTCGCAAAGTGCCTTCGGTGAGGTTCGAACCTGGGTCCTTCATTGGGACTTACTGAGCTCTTACCACCTGGGCTACTATGGTCGGACTTTGCATATCAAATTATCTCATGGTTTCCTATTTGTGATTTTGGAACAATATATTCCACATTATCTCCAATTATCTCCTTTATCTATATTTCAAGATTTCCTTTCTTTTTCATATTCTAAAAAGCAACTAGAAAGTTCTAGGATGAAATATTTTATTGTTTTTATTACTTAGTGTACAATTTGCACTTCAAGCCCATTATTAAAAACCCAATTGAACTATTTGTGCATATAACCCTATATGGGAAATATTTATCCAATTAAGTTCTTTAATTTCTTATTATCATCCAAATGAGTCATAATTAAGTACAAAGTATTTTAGATTCTCTTAATTGCAGGTATTAGCTTATCCTTGTTTGGCTAAGTCAAAAGTGTAAAACTATTAGGGTAGGATTCTATTTTTGGTATGTTACGACACTGCATATAATCAAGGCATAATAAAATGAATGAGAGGTCAAACAAGTGTGTACATTTATTCAATTATTCTTTATATGTTTCTGAATTATTACTTCTCTTTATGATCAATCAAGCATTTCATATATTGATTCACTCTTATAGATATTTAGAATATCCTATCATATTTATGATTGTCAATTATTAAACACTTTAAAGGTTATTGTTGTTATAATTGATATCAATTGCTCAAAAGTATATCTGTAATTATATCAGTGCTTTAGGCTATTTCTTTGAAGTACTCATTCACTAAGTGAGTAGGCTCACCCCTCTACTTAAATTTTTAGGGAAATCACATGGACATGAAGAAGATATCATTGCATCAGAGTATATCTACCATAAGAGTTAAGTCTGAGTATAGTTAAGTTCAATCGGCCCTTGTCACTCTAGGTCCTTGTAAAGAAATAAGAGAGAGTTGTAAATGATGATGTATAACATTACTCCTCTTTTAGCAATATGTGCGAATCAGCAAGTCTTATGTGCTTAAAAGTATGAGGAACATAATGAATGTTTATACATGCATTTTTACTATTGAAATCATATTAGAGAAATCAATGTTTAGATTCCCTTGTAAAGTTGGTTTATGTGGTTCAATGCACGAAAACAAAGAATTTTGACAGTGAAGAAAAAGTTAAGGGTGATCTTTGTATTATGTTAAATCCTCAATTTATTCCCTAATCTCATGATTATTGGAAATTGTGAGATTGGGGTGTAACAACTTGGTATCAGAGCTTAGGCTGAGTTGTCAGGGACCATTAAGTTAGTAAGTTAGAGTCATAAGTGTGGCAAATAGGAGATGTTATTATGTTAGCTCTAGGGATTTGAGTATTTGGATATCCTAGCTCGGTATCTGAGTACTTGGATCAACCAGTATCAAGCTATTCTGTCTATTCTTTCATGTATACCCTGGCCAGGTATATAGTGGAAGGATGGGATGGATAGGAACCCTAGAAATATTAGGGTTAGAAACAAGATAAGTAACATGAATTAAGAGCATAAATATAAAATGAGATAGAACTTTCATTTCATATTGTTGTTTAATTGGAGATGAATAGAAATGCTCTTATATGTTTGAATTTTGATATTCAGTGCTTTGAAATATATAGGGGTCTTTAAGATTTTTTGTACCCTATGCAGTTGTAGCATTTATTGATTACATTCTTTGTATCAAGTAGACTAGAAATGATATTTGAATGAACTTTCCTAAGTGGATATTCTTTCCACATGTTTGAGATTAATAGGAGTTGGTTAATCTTAAGTAGCTCTTGGCTTTAGGAATGCAGGTTCAGCCTAGTTCGGCTGGCAGGATGCATTACTGGGATCTAATGACTCATATTAACAATATGATACGAGTAGACTCTAGATAAATTATACCCACATCACAGTGAGAATGTACATACACTGAAATGTTGAAACATATGGGAAAGATTAGAATAGCTAAGAATCAGTTGGAACTGATAACTAAGACCCAACTTTGGGGCCTCATATGAGAAATCCTTAATTGGGAATAAAGGAACACGATGTAAGGTTCAGATTAAGCTTAATGATTAATATTATATGAACTATAAATATGAAATATGGAAAGATATGAGAAAAGTATGTAAGGGCCAACGAAGTAAGAATCAATCATGAGGAATGGATTATATAACCGAGTATAATGTTTTTATGTACTCCAAAGAAAAAGAAAATTAGAAGAAAAGAGTTAAGTATACGATACGTAAATATAAGTGAAGAGTCTTCAGAAGAGTTAAAGTAAAGAGAATTATATAAATATGTAAATCATAAGACTAGGACAAGAAACTAAGTTAAAACAAAGATAAATGTTGGAAATGATGAGCTTGATTAAGGAATGAGGGTTATGATATAATTAAGAGTGTGGAATGTATACCGTTATTAATAAGTTTAATACATTCATCCTTACTACCTTTGGATTCCAAGTCTCTATAGAACAACAAACTAGTTTCTAAAAAAAAAAAGAACAAATGTGTAGCTTAAAAAAATGAATAAGTTATACAAAGGTAGACTATACTCAGGAAGGAAAAACTTAATATAAGAGAAACTATCTTTCACCCATGCATGAATTGTTTGATTTAAAATGAAGGATATGTAATGTATTAAACATGAGTTGAAACTAGTAGAGAGATTATTGATTTAAAATTTCAACTTCAAATTAGTAGAAGGATAAAACAAAATATATGCAACATGGTATACATTATCATACACATGAATAAGCAACATGATCATAAGAGAAAAGTAGAAGTAAAAGATAACAGGTGGAAGAGTAGTATATGGTAAGAGGATTAAGGAAAGTAAGGAAGGGTTTGAAACATGGTGGAGTAATATAGATTATAAAAGAAAGAGGTTAGGATATTCAATCAAGTGCTAGTTTGTCAAGTATCCTTTTTGATAACTAATAAAACCTACATATGATAAATGTATTAATGGGATGTTTGAAGATAAGAATTCTAAGTCTCAGAACCATCTTCTCTTCCATATATTACTTAATGAGAGAAATGTGGGAATGAAGTGGTAAGAAAATGTATCATATATGATGAATAACCACCATGGTAGAGGCTTCTAGTGAATGTAATAATGACACACAATATGATGATGAAACACTAGAAGGGTAGATTGAGAATGTAATCTATCTAAATGGCCAATTAAGATGAAGGAAATTCAATTGATAAGATAAGGAAGACTTTAGTAAAAACTTGTGAGATCCAAAGTTTGAATTTCAAATTAAGGGAGCAAAGTCACACCACAATAATTTCATGCTACTGATAAAGGACAAACCCTAGAATGTTTAGAGTTGTAGGAGTTCAAGGGTTGTAACTAGTGATTTGACCTTGAATACTAGCATCTCTATAAAACAAGATCATGAAATTTGCACTATGAGAAGTAAACTGTAACAACCCTGCCTCCCGGTAACCCCCAATTAAGGGAGACCCGAAGGTCAGAGCCATTATCTCAATTAACATGATCAAAGGTTCGACAAATAATCAGTAATAATTATAAAATTCTACCAACTATACTGAAAACTAGAATAAAATAAATTTTTGCATACCTTTTTTTTTAAACTCGGATATCTAACTTCTATCGACATCTGGACTCTATTCTAACTAATCCTCCTTTTTTACTTTAATTCTTATTTAATTCCACATATGCCACTTTACTGCTTGTCCTTTTCAATCTAGCACCTAAAACGCAGACAAAAAAAATGTCGGTCAGCATATCGAAATATGTCGATATGTGGGGACAATCAAAATTTAGCAGATATGGCTAACAATCTAATTATCACAATCAAAGTAATTAACAAGCCAATTTACGTTTTCAATGTGTCATTCTCCAACTCTTTTGCCCTAACCCTGGAATACCCCATCTAGGGTTTCTCTTTTGCCATTGACTTAAGGCCACCTTCTCAATCCCGAGCTTGGTGCATGGGGTCACCTCTCATGGTGACCATTAGTCATGAAACATAGACCACCTTCTCATTCACGAGCTTAGTGGCTGTGGTCACCTCTCATGGTGCCCATTGGTCTTCCCTTCTAGGCTTGACCTTTTTGCATCATCCATCAGGGTGGCATGTAGGTGTGAGAATACACACTTATTTTACAATTGTGATAATCATAGTGACTTTATAATTTGCAAGTATGAACATCCAAACTGATAGGTTGCATTCAATGTAATTAACCATCTGGAAACCATTGAGAAAACTAATGTGATTAACCATAATTAACCACATACCTATCAGGCTAATTTGAGACAGAATTAATCCAATCAATGCAAGAAATCCAATAGGCAAGCAAGCATACAAAGAGATCCTGAAATATGCATATAGTTTCCTATCATTGATCATGCCATAAAGATCTATTAAGCCTAGCTCGCTTCCTAGGGTTTCTAGTCCGCTTTTAGGGTTTCTATTGAAATTAGGGTTCATCTTCATTTTTATTATTTTAAACCCTAATTTTATAAAATTACTCATAAACCCTAATTATCTCATCTATTCTTCACAAAAGATATTAAGGTTACCTTTTAACAACATATTACCTTAATTTCGGATTAAGGGCACAATTAAATGTCCATTAAGTCTATTATGCCTCTTTTACATTAAAACTACCATTTTGTCCTTTTAGTTTATGAAAAGATTATTAGGCCTAATTATCATCTTTGGTTCCTTCCAGATTAACAACTCATAGTTCATCATGATCTTATTCACATATGAACTCTATTTATCATTAATTCCATCTTTATCCATTAGAAAAACCCCCAATTTCCATATGAAGGGTATTTATCCACAATTAGGAACTTTTATACTAAAAAAACCTTAGAACCATTATATCTCAACTTGATTCACGAATTTGAATAATTAAAGCCATTAAGAGTCACAAATACTAACTTTAGGGTTTCAAGGCCCATTAAAGCTCATTTATGTACATGAAACTCTAAATTAAACTAATTACATGTAAAGTTCATCCTTTTTTTTCTTAATGTACCTTTTTATAATTAACAGGTTAATATCAACTTTAATCATCCATAAAACCCTTCTAAATACATTAATCATCTCAAAATTGGGTTTCTTAAACATTAATACATTAAAGTTGATAACTTCCACTACTTTTCGTATTGCAAGAGGAATTAGTTTCTAAAAATATTTTTAATGGATTCCCCTAATTGTTCTGGCCAAATTTCATATTCTATATGCATTCATTCGAGCTACGAATAAAAATATACAATTTTTGCATTATATACTTACTTGGACCAATCATCGAGTGCTACATGTCCCTTTCTATGCATAACGTAGCCGCGGCCGAAAACATAACTAAATGAACCTTTTGCCCCCGCTTGATTTGTTGGTCCTTTAATACATGGAGGGATATAACCGTCCGACATGGTTTGGTTGTCTTCCACCTTGAGGAACCCTACTGTTGCAACCCCAATTTTTGGGCTCAATTGGTGAGAAATGCAATTTCTCATATTAAGGATATTTGAAAAAATAATGATATAATTTGTTTTGGATAAATGGATTTCGTTTACAATAGCCTTGATGGTTGTGTTGTGGGCTTTATTGTCTATTGGGCCCAAATATCAAGGAAATTCAATTAGTAAATTAATAATTGAATATTTGAGAAAAGAAAAGTGTGGAAACCTCTAGAATGCAAATCCAAAGAGGGATTTCGTGCCTCTTGGGTTCCAAGGAGTCCAAAGTTGTAAAAAGAAAGCAATAAGAAAATAAAAGATTAATTATGTATTTCTTCATTAAGAAAGAAAATGAAAACAATGTTAAAATGTGGAAAATGAATGGAAAGAGGTATAAATGAGATTCCTTAGTGAATTTTCATATCCATGAGGTTGATAATATTAAAAGGAGTGCCAATGAGGAAAATAAAAGAGAAATAAAGAGAAATCCTCAAAACGAGATATTTTAATGAGAAATAAACAAGATAATGTGAAATAATGCATAAAGATGCATCTAGAAGGATAATAAGTATCCAATAAAAAGAATTTCGAAATAATGGAATGTCTTGGGATCTAAGGAGTCCCAACAAAGAGGAAAGAAAGAGAAAATACCAAAATTGCAAAATAAAAGGATAATGTAATACATTATTAATGAATTTTGTGATTTTGATAGAAAGGAAGTATTTTCTATTAAAAGAGAATATAATTTCGTGCCAATAAATTAAAAGGCAAGTACAAAGAAGATAAAAGAAGTAATTTTTGAAATCTTAATGT
The DNA here is from genome assembly GCA_963693085.1 of Alisma plantago-aquatica. Classification (NCBI taxonomy): domain Eukaryota; kingdom Viridiplantae; phylum Streptophyta; class Magnoliopsida; order Alismatales; family Alismataceae; genus Alisma; species Alisma plantago-aquatica. The sequence goes on along the minus strand of OY856410.1, from coordinate 806,182,470 downwards.
TTAAAGAAAAAGGATTATCAAAAGAATTAGGAAAGAGAGAGGAACTTGTTTCTTATAGAAGGAATTGAATTCCTTTTGGAAGTGGGAGTGGTTTCTTCATAGGGCAAGCACCCCAGGGTGTTCCTACACTCCCCTACATAAGGGGAAAGACCCTGGACTAAGTCCAGAAGATCCCACACATCCTTTTTTTCTCTTCTTCCACGGTTCTATCCATAAACCCTAACCGTTGAGAATCACTCTACCTACAGAGCAGCGAGGGACCGAGATGAAGTTGAGATGAAGGTAGGTTCCCCATGGCACTGGGGAGAGGTTTTACCACCGTGGTCGTGCCCTGACCTAGGCACAGCAGCAGCCGCACGGCTGCAATGCTGGCCGTGAGTTGCAGGTTTGATCAGCCGTTTCCAGTCACCTCGACCACCCCTTAGGCCCCCCACGGGTGCGGCGGAGGGCGGCAGGGGCAGGGCTCTGGTCGTCCGTGCTCTTCGGACCATGGGAGAGGGAGGAGCAACCCCCACGAGTTGCTTAGGTCGACGGCAACAAGTCCTCGTGAGGTTGAAGACGACCACAAGGAAGCTGGACGGAAATGCCCTCCTGAATGTGAAGAAGCAATCCGCGGCTCGGGGGTATAGTTGACATTTCGTTATGTTTTTCAAGCAACTGAGTTTGTTGCACGGAAGGCCTACGTGGCGCAATCTGATTGGCCCAAAAGAAAGTATTTTTGCAAAATTCGTAACTAATGAACCGTAGCTCGTCTTAAAACAAACGCTATATGAAAAATGATCCTCAGAACGAGAGGAACACAAAGAAATTATGTTTGTGGTTACGCTTATGAATAATCGCTCTAGTTTCACGATGATTCCCAAAGTTTTAATCAGTTGCTTGAAAATAACTATTGGATGTCAATTTATTTCATGCAACTATAAAGTGACTATGATTATCACTATAAATGTGCATATATAACTAACTAGATCCGAGTCCACCTCTATTGCTTTGAAAAGGCTAAAACAAAGGGGTAATCCTAGAGCAAGGTCTAGGTTACCGAGGGTTAGAAACTGGGCTACCTACGTGTAGTGCCATGAGACTCATTAGCCTGCCATGAGTTAAGGAGTGGGCTACTTACGAGTAGTGCCATGTGACTCAACCCTAGAAATTGGTTCACTTATAGGTGGATCATGAGTGGTTTAATGGGGACAACATAGAGGATAGGGTACTCTTGGATCATGGAGTTATATTTAAAACATAATCTTGATTGTTAAATGATTAATTGAATGATTACAATGTTATCATAGTTGCACGTTTAGTGTTCCCCTACATACCAGCTTCGGCTGACCGACGTTTTGTTTGTCGGCGTTTTAGGTACAAGCCAAAAGGACAAACAGTAAATCGTCATATTGTGAAATACATGAAGTAAAATACAAGGAGGATTAGTTCAAGTAGAATCCTTAAGTGGATAGAAGTTGAGAGATCCAAGTTTTCAAAAAGGTATGCAAAATTTTATTTTCTTACAGCTTTTCAGTATAGTACGTTAAAATTTTGATAATTATTCTTGGTTAATTGTCGAATCTTTGATCTGGAAGTTATGGATGCGGCTTCGGCCTCTCAGTCTCCCTTAATTGGGGGTTATCGGGAGGTGGGGTCGTAACAGTTGGTATCAGAGCATAGGTTCCTCACTTAACCATTAATAATTATTAAATTTTACAAACTCCATAGAACCCAAGGGAGTTATTAGAGAATTATCTGAAAGACGGAGGTGTCTAGAAAAGGATCACGACTGGGGGCTGGCAATATTTTCCTCCGCACCGCTAGTCGGAATACGAGGACTCCCGGATCTGTGTGACTGCCTGGCTAAAGTCTTAGGGTATGAATCAAAATAAGACACCTTTAGGACTTTCTCATCTTATTCATCCCTTCTCATTACAAAATTCTGATAAGGACCTAAAGGATTAGGGTTTTCTTTCTTCTCCTCACCCTCTTGAGGTATGGGTAAGGTTAATAAGGTCTAAGGAATCCTCCATCAAATTAATTAAAAGCATGTAAATAAGATGTCATGGACATAAGCTTAATAGAGTAAGCATAAACTAAAGAATAGATACATGCTTAGGTCATATGACATAAGTTGCCATGCCCTCAGGAGAGACCTGAGGATGGACCTTCTTGTCAGGAGGATAAGGAAAGAAAGTTAGTCTTGGAGATAGAGATCTCCATTGCAAGTAGAGACATGGCACATCCTCTGAGGATGATGATAACCCTAACCCTAAGTGAAGGTTAGAGAGAGATGGCATGATGAGTTATACTAGGTGTTTGGATGGACATGCCTTAGATAATGTACGAGCCATCAGAGGTTGGATGACCTAGTACCTCTGGCGACCCAACCCTGGGAAGGGTCGTGCATGTTAGAGTAATGGATAGCTCCTTCGATGATGATGTTAGTGAAGGACCTCTATGGGCTTATGCGAGTAGGGCGTAGCATGCACCCAGAGTACGTTAGTAGTGTGAGCAATAGGTTGAAACCCTAACTAGGAGAGAGTGAAGGATGGCTTATGAAATAAGCTTAATGAACTATGGATAACCATGAGTGAACATAAGTTGAACTTAGGCTTCTTCCAGGTAGGGGCAGGCTTTCGAGGTTGATCCTTCATAAAGAGAGGACCGCTAATGGTGAGGTTGGTTGTAGGGTTAGCTCTAGAAAGAGAGAGTAGGAACCAAGCAAGAAGGTTAGAATCCTAGACTCCGGGATACAAGGAGAAGTCAGGAGTTGAGGATGATGTGACCTAAGTGGATGATAGTGGTCGCCACGAGCTTGATCCCTAGAGGTGGCTGATGTCTTGGTTGCCATGAGAGGAACCAAACCCTACAGAGGGGATGAGTCTGTTGGTACCTTTGTACCTATGGTATAGATGAGAAGAAGAGTTCCTTAGACCTGGAGAGGTATAGTAACAGGTTATGAGGCCTTGTACCTTGTTGGTTGTCCTTAAGGAGGACCCAACTCTAAGTGTTGCTCAAGTTGAAGGATGACAAGAAGTGCATGTCATGCCTTTTGCATGCTTGGTTCGTGGTTAAGAGATAGAGCATGTAGTTGGACACCTACAAGTGAACCTAGGGTTCCTAGGCCTAAGAGGGTAAGCGGTGTACCTAATGCTCATGATGAGAGTTGAGTTCCTATAGAAGTGAGCATGGTACTCCTCATGTATAGAGGAAAGGGGAAGCCCCTTAAGTTTAAGGTATGTTTGATGAACCCCTCACATCTAGGTTGATGATAAAGGAAGGTATGATCCTGATCCAACATCAAGGAAAGAGGACAAGTATGACCTAGCATGGTTCAGTAGGTGATCTGCATGTGCCTTAATAGCTTGCTAGGGTTAAGTAGGCTTATGTGGATGTAAAACCTAGACCTAAGAGCTTTTGTGACCTTATTGTCAAGAGATAGTTTTCCTCCCATCCTGGGAGAGGGACCCCTTTGGTAGGGTGTATATTAGTTTCATTGGTTTAGGGTAACCTAAAGAGGTCTCATAGGATCTTGAGAAGCTAAGTGAAAAGTACATGGTAGGAGGATGAACCTATAGACCCATAGATATCCATCTCTAATTGCATGTGGATCTGTTACCATGGAGGTAACCAGTAAGGGGCCTGACCAAGGTAGGTAGGACACCATGACCTCTATGAAAGGATGGATGTCAGCCCATGTATACAAAGAGAGATGATGAAGGCTTGGGCAAGGTTCTAAGTTGCACATGTACTATAAATGGAGAATCCTAAGTCTATCCTAGGGTCAAGTGAGGATAAGACCGATGGAAGTAGGAGTTGCCTAATTCCCTAAGTTGCACATGACCATAGGGTCGGGAGGTAACAACTATCATTGTCTGAGGGCCATGGGTTAGGAGATTGATCACCTTCATGAACTCATGGGACCCAAAGGGCAGATGAGTAGGGCACTCTCTGGATGCATGAGGGAAGAGGGATGACCCCAAAAGTACCGGCACCCTATAGACCTAGAGGAGATGACCAAGGAATGTGTATGGACCCAAGTAGGTTCAAGACCAATTTCCCATGGAAGGAACTTTGAAATCATGGTGTTTGTAATGAAGTGACATATGTGGCACATTTCAACTTAGATTTAAAGGTGTACTGGCAAGGTGGGATGCACAATCTCTACTCTTAGAACAGGAAGAACTCTGTATTTGGAATACAACCAAATGCTTATTTCCTCTTATTATGGGAGTGAGAGATAGGACAATTCACATGCCACACACCAAGGTTAAAAGATGATGTGAGTTGGAACGTTGCTACGAGGCATGAGGATAGAGAGGATAACATGCCCTGGTAAAGTGAATGATACATGGATGGGTTGCAAAAGTTAAAGAGAAATGAGGTAGTCACATTATGAGGATGTTTTTATCATGAAATTTGAGTCATACAAGGTTGAGTTGATCACCAAGAAGATGAGCTCAAAAGTGTTCTAAAAAAATAGACTTAGAGCTAAGATGATATGATTAATGAAGGACATGGAGGTGTATGTCATAAACATTACCTAATACCTAAGGATGTGAAGTGGTAATGGATGTTCTGGTTGAGATGTATTTGACTAGTTTGGCTAGGAGCTAGAAGAGGTTGTTAGGCTAACCCTACGTCTGGAAAGGAGATATGTTTGGCTAATACTCCAATGTAATAAGATATGTTGAGCAAGTTAATGGTTGTTTGGTTAGCCAGTCTAGTTCTTGATGCAATGAAAGGATGGTGGTAGAACCTCAGATGCACTTCTTTGGAAAAGAAGGTGATGAAACCCCAACTAGAGTGGTTTAGGGTTTCTGAGGTATCGATCTTGAGGAATAATGACATACAGGAGATTCTAATTTTAAGATCACCATACACCGTACTACGAAGATAATGAGTGACAATGGTACTTTAAATACCTAAGATAAAGTTGCATGTGGTATATGGCCATGCAAGCAGAGGATGATGGACGAATACCAGTAACCTAGTGCATTGATATAAAGGATCAAGAGTCCCCAAAAGAGAAAGGGAGTTCATCACTATGGATTTTGTAAGTCTTCCCTGGACCAAGGAAGGTCGAAATGCAATATGGGTTATGGTAGATCGCCTTACCTAGATGACATGAGAAAGAAAGAGTTCTGTCAAGAGACAGATCTGGTTGAACTACTCATGAGAGAGATGGTTCAACTACACCATGAATCGAGTTCAAAAGTTCTTGAGTTTGACCTAAAAGTTTCCTTCCAAAAGGTGGAAGTAGGTACATGAAGAACTCGATGTTAGTATAGTTGATCAACCCTAACTAATGGTTAGTATGATCCAGACTAAAGGGTCTGATGAGAGCATATGTGCTCATTCAAGGTGATAGCTGGAGATAGTTTTTGTCCTATGTAAGATGTGAAGATAACCACCATAGCCAGTATCGGGATTCAGGGAAGCTCTGTAAGAGAGGTTGTGTCGGTCACCACTTCAGTAAGGTAATGTTGGTGAAAGGACCACATGATGGTTAGAAAAGGACCATTGTGTGTGTAGAGGAAGACGCTTTGATCGTGCAATGGTAGAAAGGAGCCTAGAGACGAAAAGAGTCGTGAGTAGATGCAAAGTAGACTGACATGCAGTTCACTGTGGGAGAATATGTGACATGAAAATTCGACCCCTCTAAGTTATAGCTAAGAGAGCTGAGTCCCTGATGCATGGGTTCTTTTGACATGGTTTGGTGGAGAAGGTAAAGTTTGACCTTACCCCTCAGGATAAAGTAATGTGTGATGAGTTCCATGTGTCCAATTTAGAGCACTATGTGAGGTGCCCCGACCCGGTGATGAGCAATGAACCTAGTGAGCCCCAAGGGAGGCTGAAATGACTTGAGTCACCTGTGCAGTTTATAGATGCCAGGATGAAAGAACTTAGAGAAAAGAATATGTGATGATAAAGGTTTTTTGAAAGTGTCGTGGGTAAGGTAAAGCTACATAGGGGCCAATAGTGGACATGGAAAAGTCTTATTCAAAATTATTTGTTTGCTTGATAGAATTTTGAGGACAAAATTCCTATAAGAGGGGAAGGATGTTACAACCCCAATTTTTGGGCTCAATTGGTGAGAAATGCAATTTCTCATATTAAGGATATTTGAACAAATAATGATATAATTTGTTTTGAATAAATAGATTTCGTTTACAATAGCCTTGATGGTTCTGTTGTGGGCTTTATTGACTATTGGGCCCAAATAACAAGGAAATTCAATTAGTAAATGAATAATTGAATATTTGAGAAAAGAAAAGTGTGGAAACCTCTAGAAGGCAAATCCAAAGAGGGATTTCGTGCCTCTTGGGTTCCTTGGGTTCCAAGGAGTCCAAAGTTGTAAAAAGAAAGCAATAAGAAAAGAAAGGATTAATTATGTATTTCTTTATTTAGAAAGAAAATGAAAACAATGTTAAAATGTGAAAAATGAATGGAAAGAGGTATAAATGAGATTCCTTGGTGAGTTTTCATATCCATGAGGTTTCTAATATTAAAATGAGTGCCAATGAGGAAAATAAAAGAGAAATAAAGAGAAATCCTCAAAAAGAGATATTTTAATGAGAAATAATCAAGATAATGTGAAATAATGCATAAAGATGCATCTAGAAGGATAATAAGTATCCAATAAAAAGAATTTTGAAATAATGGAATGTCTTGGGATCCAAGGAGTCCCAATAAAGAGGAAAGAAAGCAAAAATACCAAAATTGCAAAATAAGAGGATAATGTAATACATTATTAATGAATTTTGTGATTTTGATAGAAAGGAAGTATTTTCAATTAAAAGAGAATATAATTTTGTGCCAATAAATTAAAAGGCAAGTACAAAGAAGGTAAAAGAAGTAATTTTCGAAATCTTAATGTTTAAAGAAAAAGGATTATCAAAAGAATTAGGAAAGAGAGAGGAACTTATTTCTTATAGAAGGAATTGAATTCCATTTGGAAGTGGGAGTGGTTGCTTCGTAGGGCAAGCACCCCAGGGTGTTCCTACACTCCCCTACATAAGGGGAAAGACCCTAGACTGAGTCCAGAAGATCCCACACATCATCTTTTTCTCTTCTTCCACAGTTCTATCCATAAACCCTAACCATTGTGAATCACTCTACCTACAGAGCAGCGAGGGACCGAGACGAAGTTGAGATGAAGGTAGGTTTCCCCACGGCACTAGGGAGAGGTTTTACGACTGTGGCCGTGCCCTGACCTAGGCGCAGCAGCAGCCACACGACTGCAATGCTGGTCGTGGGTTGTAGGTTTAGTCGGCCATTTCCCGTCACCTCGACCACCACTTAGGCCCCCCACGGGTGCGGCGGAGGGCAGAAGGGGCAGGGCTCTGGTCGGCCGTGCTCTTCGGACCATGGGAGAGGGAGGAGAAACCCCCACGAGCTGCTTAGGTCGACGACAACGAGTCCTCGCAAGGTTGAAGACGACCACAAGGAAGCTGGACAGAAATGCCCTCCTAAACGTGAAGAAGCAATCCGCGGCCCGGGGGTATACTTGACATTTCGTTATGTTTTTCAAGCAACTGAGTTCGTTGCATGGAAGGCCTACGTGGCACAATCTGATTGGCCCAAAAGTAAGTATTTTTGCAAAATTCGTAACTAATGAATCGTAGCTCGGATTAAAACAAGTCCTATATGAAAAATGATCCTCAGAACGAGAGGAACACAAAGAAATTATGTTTGAAGACTAATTTTGCATGCTATTGGAAAAGTATTGTAAATTATCATCTTTAATGAATTAAAGATTAAGAAACCCTATTTTGATATGATTAATGTGTTTAATAGGGTTTAATGGATCATTAGAGTTGATGTTAACCTATTAAATGTAAAAAGGTACATTATGTTCAAAATGGAAGAACTTTGCACATGATTAGTCAAATTTAGAGTTTATGTGCTTAAATATGCATGAAATTTAAGAAGGGCATAAAGTTATCTTCTGTAATGATTTTATTAAGGAAAAACCCTTACATTTGATGATAGATGGACTTAATGACGTTATTTGGATAGTTCAAGCTGATATTAACATGTTGTTAATAAAAGTGAAAATAGGATCTAAAAAGATGATCTTTTTAAATAATTAGCTTAATTTAGGGTTTCGTGCATGATTATGCATTAATGAGCTTGAAAACCCTTATTTAGGTGAATATGTATTTTAATTGGTTTAATTGTTCAAATCCATGAATAAATAGGGATGTGATGATCCTAAGTCAATTTGGGTATAAAAAACTATTAAAATGGATAGTTGAGCAATTAAGGTCTATATGAGTAGAAAAGAGTGTTTTAGGGTTTGTTGACCTAAAAGGGATAAAGTTTGAGGAATGGATCTAAGAAACCCTAATGAAGATTAATGAAAACTTAATGCGGATTAGAAACCCTAGAAAGATAATCCAAGTCAATGAAGTAGATTCTTGATAAAGTGTGTAATAAATAGAGTACATATTCTTTTCAGGAATTATGTGATGATTGAATTACTTGCTTGGATCTGTTAATTGGCTTGATTGTATATACATGAAGTACATGTTGAATAATATGCATGACTCAACAAATTAGGTATGTGGTTACACTTATGAATAATCTCTCTAGTTTCACGGCGATTCCCAAAGTTTTAATGGGTTGCTTGAAAATAACTGTTGGATGTCTATTTATTTCATGCAACTATAAAGTGACTATGATTATCACTATAAATGTGCGTATATAACTAACTAGATCCGGGTCCACCTCTATTGCTTTGAAAAGGCTAAAAAAAAGGGGTAATCCTAGAGCAAGGTCTAGATTACCGAGAGTTAGAAACTGGGCTACCTACGTGTAGTGCCATGAGACTCATTAGCCTGCCATGAGTTAAGGAGTGGGCTACTTACGAGTAGTGTCATGTGACTCAACCCTAGAAATTCGTTCACTTATAGGTGGATCATGAGGGGTTTAATGGGGACAACACAGAGGATAGGGTACTCTTGGATCGCAGAGTTATATTTAAAACGTAATCTTGATTGATAAATGATTAATTGAATGATTACAATGATATCATAGTTGCACGTTTATTGTTTCCCCCACATACTAGCTTCAGCTGACCGACGTTTTGTTTGTCGGCGTTTTAGGTACAAGCCAAAAGGACAAACAGTAAATTGTCATATTGTGAAATACATGAAGTAAAATACAAGGAGGATTAGTTAGAGTAGAATCCTTAAGTCGATAGAAGTTGAGAGATCCAAGTTTTCAAAAAGGTATGCAAAAATTTATTTTCTTATAGCTTTTCAGTATAGTATGTTAAAATTTGATAAATATGCTTGGTTAGTTGTCGAACCTTTGATCCGGAAGTTATGGGTGCAGCTTCGACCTCTCAGTCTCCCTTAATTGGGGGTTATCGGAAGGTGGGGTCGTAACACCTATGATGTCATTGCAGTAGTGATCGGGCGTGGCCCTACCGCCCTCTCCCGACCTCAACGGCCTCTAGGGGTGGTCCCCCTACCTCCACCGTGCCCCCTCGTACACGGAAAAGCCTACAACTCATGGCTATGGTGGCTGGGCTTCACGCTCGCAAGGCCTGCAACCATGAACAGCCAACGGCCACTCTGCTGGCATTGCGCAAGTGTTGATGGCGGTTCCGCCTCCCTCCGACATCGTGGGAGAATCCTACTTCCATCATCCCTCCTTCCACCGCCCCTCATCACTCTAGTGGACGCATTCCTCCCTTGGTTTGGGTTTGAATGGGTGCATGGTTGGAGAAGAGTGGGAGACAAGGAAAACTCGAGGCTATGGATCCATCCCTTATATAGGGATTGGTAGCAACGTCCTAGCATGCCTACCCACAAGGAGAACAAGTCCCTTTATCTATTGGAAACCTCCTTTCCTTATTTACAAAGTAATCCTATCTTTTAAATTATCTCCTTAATAATTCATATTCCATAGTCATTAGGAAAACCAAATTTTATCTCCTTTATCTTCTTTGAATTTGGTTTTTAATCCATTGGCCACGAAATTCTCCTTTCTTAAAGTAAATAATACCTCTATTTTGATAATACCACAAATTCACTAATAATGTATCACATTATCCTCTTATTTTTTATTATTTGTATTTTCTCTTTCTTTTTCTCCATTGGGGCTACATGGACCCCAAGAAACTCTAATATTTCGAAATTCCTTTTTAAGGATACTTACTATCCTTCTAGATGCATCTATATCCATTATTTCTTGTTATCTTACTTATTTCTTTATTAAAATATCTCTTTTTGAGAAATTATATATCTTTATCTCTTTTTTTTATTTTCCTTATTGGAATTCCTCCTAATATTAGGAACCTCATAGATGCAAAAATCCACCAAGGATAACTCAAGTATACTTCTTTCCACTTATTTCCCATATTTTATCCTTGTTTTCAATTTCTTTCTTAATAAAAAAATATTTAATCAATCTTTTCTTTTCTTGTTGCATTATCTTTGCAACTTTGGACTCCTTGGAACCCAAGGAAACAAAGAGGCTCGAAATCCAACTTTGGATAACATTCCTTTTCCTTCTAGAGGTTTCTACATCTTTCTTTTCTCCATTTTCTTATTTACTCATTAAATAATGGAGTCTCTTTTGTCTTTTCCTTGTTATTGGGCCCAATAGCCATAAAGCCCACAAAACAACCAACATGGATATTGTAAACGAAATCCTTTTACTCAAAACAAATTATACCATTATTTTTTCAAATATCTTTAATAGGAGAAATTACATTTCTCACCAAAAGAACAAAACAAATTGGGGTTTTAACATCATTCCCCTCTTATAGGAATTTTTCCCCCAAAATTCCACCAGGCACACAAACAAATAGGATAAGCCTTTCTTATGTCCATCATGTCTCCCATGTGGCCTCACCCTTTCCATGGTGCTTCCTAAGAACCTTCATCATCTCATATTCTTCCATCTGAGTTCTTTCTCACCCTCATAGGCGACTCAGGACATTTCAACCTCACATAAAGCTGAATAGGTTCATGGCAAAACACTGGATGTCAAAGACAAAAGAACTATATGATCATGGTAACACTGATCACAAGTTGTAGGTTGAAGTTGTTCTTCAACTTTCTAATTACCTATGTATGATGTGTTTCTAGATACTGCTCAATACTTTTGATGTCATAAATTAGTTATAGACATACATTGCCGACATAATTTTGTCCTATAGGGTCGCATGCACTTGATGCATCTGGAATAGGTGTTTATTCATTAATGATGCTTAAGTTGATGAATAAAGTATTTATATATTAAATAATTGTAGTTAAAAGTTGGCTGATTGGACTATGAACCAACCGGTTCAAGTGTTGAACCGATCGATTCAAGTGTCAGGTAAATTGGAAACAATATTCACTAGTACATAATTGATATATAATGTCACATTTGATGGCGTCATTTACACATCAAAAAGTGACACCATAAAACCAACAACATCGGTGAAATACTACAACCATCACCAATATGTGAAGTCCAGTCAATTTAGAAAAGATACAGGTACTACTGCTATTGTAACATCAGTTTGTTTGTCAAAAAACCAACATCTAAAATTACCCGTGAAATATAATTTTCCAAAGAAAAAATTTTTGCCTCCTAAATTTTCAATGATGTCGGTTTTACCAAAACCTACGAAAAAGGTTTTGCGCTATGGTCCTGTGAAAATTTTTATCCCTTATTAGTTGTCAGTTCTTCATCAGCAACTGACGACTAATCACCCTTCATGAAATAAAATTTATTCCCTTATTAGTCGTTGGTTTTTCTTAACGAACCGATGACTAGGTATTTTCACGTGTTGTCCCTAGGAAAATATTTCCCCCTCCAATATACTTCTTCGGCGTCAATTTTGGTTAGGCAACCGACAACTATGGTAATAAAAAAAATTGTGATTTGTCAATATATGTCGGTTGTGTACCTAGAAAATGACCGATTAAAACCCTAACCGGGTGCAATTTTTTTTTGTTTAAAATTGCACTTAGTTGTCTATTTTTTACATGTTACCGACATGTATTTGTATTAGGCATCAATTTTTACAAATAAATGACGACCAAAGTGAACTTAATACCACCCGTGTGAAACAAACTCTTCCTCTTTTCTATTTTATCGCGATTGGCAAGGTATGTCGAACGATTCCTCCGTCGGTGCTCTTCCTCTGTCGTTTCTTAGCTCCAGCCGACTGAGCATCGCGGCCGCCACTTCTCTTCCTCTATCCAGAGCCACCGTCGTTGATGTCTTCTCTATCGCCGCTGATTGAGCTTAGCTCCACCTAGTCCAGCTGCTCTGCCTTCTCTGCCGCCACCGATCCTCTTCTTCCATCCGTCGCTGCCGATCCTCTTCTTCCATCCGCCACTGCCAATCCTCTTCCTCCAACCTCCAACTGAGCCTCTTCCTCCAGCCACTATCCACCACCACTGTGAAGGACATCACAGCTATGAAGGTCAACTGAGGAGTTGTTGTACTGCTAGAGTTCGAGCCTGAGGTCGCCAAAGCCTCTGCTTCCCCTCTATATCCCCTACTTCTAGGTATGTTGCTATATTTGAGACCTAATCTTGTGATGATATATACTTGTATTAACTACATTGATCAAATCTTGTGATCAATCCATCTAAGATAATTAAAACCCTAATGTTAGATCTCTGATTAAGACTACAAGATGTTGCTATTGTAAATCAGCCTAGGATATGAATAATGAAACAAGTATCATTGGTATAGGAATGACAACACATGTATTTTGTTGGCCTAGAAACCCATCTGGATTTACTCATTAGGAGTAAATCTTGGATAGTCCCTGGTTTGGGGATAACACTTAATCTCACTTAGGATGTAAGTGTATAATGTATATTTGGTTGTCATGATGTTTTGTCAGCACTTCCCCATCTCTAAGTACATATGTTGGTGGGCATTTGCCCATGCACATCGGTGTACTTGGAGAACAATGGGGAAATGCTGACAAAATTTTCTTAAAAACCCAATACACATTATACATGTACTAGTGAGATTAGGTGTTCAAGAATGGGATAGGTGTTACACATTTGTTATTATTATTATTATTATTATATATATAAGACCCTGGAATCTAATCTTTTACACCTAAACCCTAATATTTTAACACTAAAACCTAATCTTTAAATATTTAGCCCTAAATCTAAAATAATTAAACCTTAATAATATTATATATGTAAATCCTTAACTTACTATGTAATCCCTAAACCCTAATATATACTTGTTTTCTCTTTGAACATAGAATGGATAGATCATGGATGCCCATTCCAAATCGTTTTACCCCAGAGTTTAGTGTTGGTCTTGATCAGTTTATTCGATTTGTAGAGGATCATTGGAAACAACCTGGAGATAGGTTCTTTTGTCCATGTAGGCATTGCGGTAGCAACTTGAAAGTCAACACTGGTGACGAAATCAAAAGTCATGAAATGTGCAACGAGATTGTACAAGGCAATACAAAATAGTACCGGTATATAAAGATTTCAAACCTAAAATTAGTAGACATCGATAGCAGTGCATGTATGGAAGAAGAAATTGCCTTTGATGACGTAGATGTGAATGAACCAATTCCAATAGACATCATTGATGAGATGCTCGATAGTTGTGGGGTAGAGCACACTGATCCACCTCCCATGTTTAGAAACATTGTGCACGAAGATGAGAGACCGTTATACACAAGTTGTATGAAGTTTATCAATCTTAGAGCTATGTTGAGATTGTATAAGATGAAATAACAATAGATGGAGCAACAGAAGCTTCACGCCATTGTTTCCTTTGTTGAAAGAAATTCTTCCTGAAGGAAACACGCTTACAATCTCAACATACGAGTTAAAGAAATTATTGTGCCCAATGGGAATGGAGGCTAAGAAGATACACACATGCCCGAATGATTGTGTATTATTTCCAAAGGACTATGTGGATTTGAAAGATTGTCCAAAATGTGGGGTGTTAAGGTATAAAATGATGACTTTAGGGAAGTCCAAAATTGGTTATCCTACCTAGGTGATGTGGTATCCACCTATAATACCGAAGTTCAAATTCTTGCTTGACAATCTGATAGATGCAAAGAATTTGAGGTGACATGTAGAGGTTAAGAAAAATAATGATGGGATCTGACAACATGCTTCTGATTCCCCACAATGGAAGAAGATTGATTAATTGTACCTTGAATTTGGTGAAGAAGTCAGGAATCTAAGACTTGGGCTTTGTACTGATGGGTTGAATACATACGGGACATTGAGCAGACAATATAGCACTTGGGATGTTATATGTTTTATATACAATCTTATGTTGGATGAAGGGCTCTAGAGGGGGGTGAATAGAGCTTCACAATTCTCACAAAAAGGATTAGACCACCAAATTATATTAAGTACATATACTTAAACGAGAAACAAATTTGATGTCTTAGCTAACAAGCACAACAAGGATGAGAGATAACGAAGAGAAAGCACTTGGACAAGTGGTTTAGAGTGGTTCCACGTCCTAACTAGGAGCAATGTCAGTCCACTACCTAGATGTAACATCCCTGACCTGGGTTATGCTTTAACCCTAGGTGTTTTGCTTAATAAATTTGATTAGATTCTTTCTCTTATCTCTTAAAAAGTAATTAAGGATTAAGAGGAACTTACATTTCAATTTTTGTCCTTTTTGAACAATGTTGAAAACAATGTTTTGATTTCTATGGACTAAAGTGCAATTTACCCAAGTTGAGGGGTTAATTTGCAAATGTTAAATGATAAGATGTTCCTCATGTGTTGAAGCATCATGAGAATGAAGATGATGTAGAGGTATGGCTTGGGAAAGCCTGAGTACCAAGAAAGAGCTAATAAAGCAATGTTTGTGCATTAAAACCCAGTTTTGGTGTAATGTGTAATTACTTAAATCCCAGGGTTCAATATGCAAATTAACACTTCAAATTAGTCCCTACTGTTTGTTGGCATCATTTAGAGAAAATTAAATGAGAGGGGCGTCTCATTTGTACCTCTTTGAAGGAGAGAGAATCTTGATAGTAAAATAATCAAGATTTAAGCATAATTGAAACCCTAATTCAATTTAATGCAAATTTAATTATATTAAATGGATTGCCCATCAACCAAAATTATATTGGTTGAAATCTATAAGTGTGGACGTCCTTGTTCCTTTCAAAGGCAAAGGAAATATCTACATGAGTGGAGAACCCACTCACATTAAGAAAAGAAAAAGAAATATCCACTAACTTTAGGATATTATTATTATAAGGGTTAAGGTGCTTAATTTTCTTTTCTTTAAATCATGGATAATTGAGAGGAATAAGAGGCAAAGATGATAGCCTCCTCACTAAGGAAGAGAAGGGGGCAAGTGGCAAGGAAGTTGAGGACATAATTCCTACTTTCTCTCTCTTAAATGAGTTTTCAATAAAATTCATATATATGCTCCTTTATCCATTAGGTGAAGGGGTAATTTCGAATCCACTTTCACTTCTTGCTTGAAAAAATGACCAAGGGAGCTAGGAGCAACAGGGGGACAACCCCCAACCTGTTGGTAAGCTTCTTGACCTTCTTTCTCCTTGAATTCATGGTGGAAATCACAAAACAATACATGATTTCTTCTCTATTTCACTCCATCTTCAATCGTAGCCAATCCTTTCACTCCAAAGCTTGAGGAAGAGCCTTGAGAGAGTTGAAAAAGCTTCTTCCACCATTGTTGATGTGAATCTACAAGATTTGAATCTCAATTGAAGGTGGGTTATATAACTTGAACCCTTATTCATTGTTATTGAATTCAATTTCTCAATTCAATATGTTCAATTGTTCTTCTTGCAATTCCTTTGATTAATTGATGAAACGACCATGCAAATGGAAGTAGAATTCGAGGAGTTGAAGGTTTATGATGATGACATCATCTTAAGAAACCATATTAATAATATCTAGTGGCAAACAGTTTCAACATTATGGTCCAATCGGTTTCACCAAACCGTTTGGTGACCAAACGATTTGCAAACTGTTTGGAGTTTTGAATCCCAAACCATTTGAAAGGGTTGACCATTTTGATGGGTTGACCATTTGAGGTCAGAAACATAGTATATGTTGGATGATGTTCCAATGGATCCAATTGAGTGGTTCCATGAATGGACATTCCACAATTACAAACCCAAAATCGATTTGTTGAAGAATACCTAAAGTGATCCATTCGATTTCAATGCAATTTGGACCAAATGGTCTTGAGACCTTTTGAGTCCAAATGGTCTTAAAAACATTTGGGATCAAACGGTCTCAATACCATTTGGAGGTCAAAGGATTGATCTTGATTGATGGATGAAGATCCAATGGTGTTAGATTGATGAACAGTCAATAGTTCAATTGATGACCGATTCAACAAAACAATCCCTAATTTGATTGGTTGATGGAAACTTTTAGGTAACCCTTTCGGTTTTGAGGCTGATTTGGACCAAATAGTCTTGAGACCGTTTGAGTCCAAATGGTCTTGAAACCGTTTGGGGTCAAACGGTCTCGGGACCATTTGGAATAAAACGGTTTCAAAACTGTTTGGAGTTGAAAGTCCAAAAACAATTTGAGGTCCAAAGTGGTCAAGATCGTTAGGATATTTTAAGTTATGATTGATCCATTGATCCAATGGTTTATAACAATGTTAATCAAATAAAGGTACAGTGGTAAAATCCCTAAAGTACCTAGATGATCAGTACCTTTAAAATGATTAACTTTAAAGGTTTATGAAAAGTAATAATTCAGTACACTATGTTAACCATAGTTGTACGTACTTGATGGAAATGTTAATGTAACCTAATCAAGTTGAGAGGATAAGAGAGAAGAGCTATTACATGAGTACTAATCATGTAGTATTTAGGGTATGATCCTTAGTAAAGAGATCATGAAACCCTAATCGAGTAGGTTAATGAATCCAATCCTAATTTTGGGCATTGGGATGAATAGTAAACCCTAATTGTGGGATATTGAATGTAAAACCCTAATCCAGGGTGATGCAATGAGAAACCCTGATGCATTAATGAGATGTGAAACTATAATTCAGGGTGATGTACGTAAGGCTATATGAAAACCCTAATCCTGGATCGAAGTGCATGAAATTCTAATCTTGGACAATATGGTGATAATTCATAACCCTAATTTTGGGTATTGGGATGAGTATTTCCAATTGATATGAAATGGGAGACCCTAACCCTGGTAAGGGAATAGTAGTGTTACCCTTGAGTAGCATGAAACTGAAATATGATTGACATATATGTTATCATGTGTGCTAATCATGCAAGTATCATGAGATGATGAACATAGCCAGGTATGAGCTATGATGTTTTATTTATTGAAATCATTTATTGGGCCTTGTATGCCATAATATGTCTTCTTGCTTAGTAAGAGGTAACAAGAGTGTTAATGAGCCTCAAGTGCCATAAGACATGCTTGTGTAACAAGTGTCGTGCTCACCTTGGTCAGATGACCTAAAGGTGATAGTTACCTAAAAAAGTGGTAACAGTGTTCAGTGATGAGCTAAGGGTTTGAATACACAAATCTTTATGATTGTGATAATGAGATTGTGGAGGAATGAGAATTTCCCAATATTGAAATGAAGGACTGAGATCCCTATACCTTATAAAGACTGAGGAGTAATTGATGAAAACAATACATGTATCTTTGTAGCATTTATCCTAATAAGTTATGTTTGAAAACTTGACTGATGCTAAAAGAATATGATAATGTACTTGATTAATCAAGTGAAATCTATTCATGTAGTGCTCTGACCATAGATCCATCATCGTCAGTAGTTGGTGATTGTGAAACAGGTTTTTTCTATGGAATCTCCTGGTGGGCATACTGTTGAGTATGTGGGGGTAATGGGCGATTATATCCTTACGTCCTAATGTGGGATTGATGGAAGGTAAACATTAAACCTCTCAATCCTTCATTATATGTTTCGGTATGGATGTATCACAAATCTCCCGATGATGTTAATGCCGGATTGATGGAGGTAAACATGAAATCTCTCGATTGCAAAGAGACTACAACCGCCACAATAACTCTATAGCGAAGTTGCCACTATACCCTAGCAAGCTATTATTAGTAGAGACACTAGATGTCCTGCAGTTGACCTCACACGGACTAGGGAGGATGAGGTCATGGAAATCTGGTTCTTCCATTGACCGATGTATGGTACCAATTGCGATTTTTACAAATGATCGGTTGGAGTATGAGCGGTATACCTCATCTCCTCAGAGCTTAAGTATGTTTGTAAAATGTAACCAGCCGTGTAGAGTATTTGCATAAGATTGAAATATGAGAACCGTTGGTTGATGTTATCTTTCTTAGCATGTCCTCGATACATAAATGTTACTTATGTTCTTTAATTCCATATTGAATAAGAGACATGCTGTGTTATCAAGTTATAAGCTGAAATACTTGAATAGGAATGTTGCTCTAATCTGCATAGATATTGATTTATTTGCTATTGAAATATATGATTCCATTGTTCAGTTTTATTCTATTAAACTGCAATAATAATGTTTTCGGCGGAGAGTTATATCTCTAGCTGGAGAAATTAACCAATTGTCTCACCCGTGTGGGATCCAACATTTTTAGGTAGAGGTCGCCAAAGAGGTAGGAACCCTACAGCTGAGGAAGAGAAGCAACAGAAAAAATGTGGACAATAGTAATCCTTCAGGTGGAAATATTGGTTGTCAAGATTTGTATATAAAGTCCTATGTGTCATCTATGTACTCTCAGGTCCTAGGATTTAGTAGTTAGTGTTTTTATAATCGATATGAGATTTTGGTTTGAATGCCGTGAGGATTTTGTTCCTTGTGCTTTTTAGCAGAGCAATGATGTATATATATTCCTCGAGAAGAGATGGTACATGGAATGTTCTTTATGAATCAATATGTAAATATAATATTGTGGTTCTTGTTTAAAGAGTTTTCTTGAGAATGGCTCTCTTTATAAATGGTTTTAATTTTTTTACTGATTTTCAGTAATCCACTGCTAACGATAGCTTCCTATTAGTTAAATATGTTTTATTTAAACGACACGTCACACTAGAGGTGGTTAATCTCTAGGATTTGAAATCTTGGTACTCTTATATTCCATCATAAGATTACAAGACACAACAACCACACATCCAAGGGCTTAGTACCTCAAGCAAAGATCTTCAACCTATAGAAGGTGCTTACCCACTTGAAACATGGAGTCTTTAGCCATCAACATGGACTTACCCACTCCTTCTTCACTTACGTCTTCAAGGGATTACCTATCTTTCTTGAGCACTTTCTTGGACTATCTCCTTCACTCAGAGATCTGGAACATGTTCCCTTCTTCAACCTTGAAGAACATCAACCTCTTCTCCCACACTCGGAGAAGATCTTCAACCTTTTCTTTGATAGGGAAGAGGGTAGGAAGATGGTGGAGGAGAGCTTTACATCAATACATGGAGCATCTCTATTAGAAAGGAACCTATCTCACTCATACTCAAGAATTTGACTTGAAGGTAGAGAGAGAAAGGGGCTCAAAGGGTTAGAACACTCTCAACTAAGCTAGGACCAAGCATGTAGTGAATGAGCAACCTTGGAATGAACTCCAAGAGGTCCTATTTATAGTTGGGGGTTCCCTTTTAAGTTGTGGGACACTTAGATATGAAAATAGCCATTTTTTGCTCAAACCAACGACTCTATTTTCATTCAAAACACACACCAACGGTCACAATCACTTTTTCTGCAAATTTTGTACAGTGCAATCGGTTGAGTTTCAATAAAGGTAACTCGACCAATAGAGTAAAAGACAAAGCCGATATTCAAATCATCAGTTGAGTTTGTCCTAGAAAAACATCACCGACCAATGAATATCGATTTGGTCAGGTACTCAATCGGTCAAGTTCTGTGAAACCACAAGTCGACCGATGCTATCTTCAGAAACATAATCCTGGAGGATCGGTTGAGTTTACAACTCGACCGATTGACTGCCTATGGTCAATTTTCTAAAGTGCATCTAAAGTGATTAAAAATTTGTGTTTAGTGTCCCAATCAATTTTCTCAACTAAGTTACAAGTCAATTCATCATTACAAGTGATTACAAAAATGTTCTAAGGTCGTTTACATAGATTTCCAAAATTGCATACTTGTAGCTCTTTTGACTTGAACTTGACCCAATCTAGGGCTTTGGATTTTTGATCCTTTTCTTGTACCTGACATTTGAAATCAATCTTTAATACACATATTAGATACATATGAATGAAATGATTAAGTCATTATCAAAATATGGACAATGTATAACCTCTAGGTCAACATTCTCCCCCGTTTTGACAATGACAAACCTTTCCTCAAACATATTGAAAAGGATATAGAAGTTATACCTTTGCCTTGTGAATTAAGGGGATTCAAGATGTGAACAATGTGAATTGCTCCCCCTCAATTTGTGCTTCCTCTAACCTACATGGTTAGTCTATCTACACATATTAATCATAACATATATACACTATGTGATCCTTTGCAAGTCACATGATAAAATAGTAAATGAACAAGAAAAGGATCTCATAAGCAAATAATCAATAGTATAACAGTGAATAACAATATGATTGAGTTTCAAACCATTGAAAAATATCTCTCCCCCTTTTGACATTTTTAAAAAGTAGGGTGGTAGAAGAGCAAAAAAATCTAGGTCTTCTCCAAAACACAAACAACCAGATATACATGCAGGCAATCATATGGCACATATAGATGAAAGCAATATACAATCTCAGTCATAATCAAAATATGGTATAAAATGGCACCAACACATAAGATATATCATAGTAAATAGCAAGAGTGCACATCACATGTATTATAACTTAGATGCATGTTCCCAAGAAAACAACTACAACCAAGAAGCGATGAAAATAGAGGATAAAATAGTACAACTCTAATAAATGTGCCTAGATGTTTCTTGTACAAAATAGCCCAGAAAGATGTATATGATCAGCATGCTAGCCTAAAAACTAAGAAACAAGCTAAACATATGAACTACCTATATCAACGACATCAACATCATCGTCTCCTGGCTCATAGTCCTTGTCTCCATTAGAGGGTGCAGTAGTAGTGCCTTCATCACCATCACCATCACCATCACCAGAAGCATCCTCTCCATCACCGTCATCATCATCATCAGCCTCATCATCGTCAACCTGGTCAGGCATCTCCTCATTAGCAGGAGGACCAAAAATGCGACCAGGCCAACGAGCATTCTGCTCAACCCAAGACATACCAAGAGCGTGAAGCTCATTGGCATGAGGAAAGGATAGAGCAAAGTTGCCAAGGCTGGCAAGCAAGGTGGCCAGGGGGCAATAGGCAATAGGAGGTAGGCAGGAGAAGAACTACCAATAGCAAAAGGTGGAGGTGGAGGAGCAGCAGCAGAAGGCTCGGGAGTAAGGTAGTAATGATTGTATCATATGAAGCATAATCACTACCTGTGTATGGTTGGTAGGTGGGGTAGGGTGAATCACATGATAGGTTCATGGTCGACATGATAGAACCAAAATCTTGATGCAAGTGGTCCTGAACCTATTGGTTGTATGCTTGTTGGTGCATCACGTAGCGCATAAGGGTTTCATTTGATACATGTAATGATGCATGGCTAGGTCTAGGAGGAGGCTGAGGAGGTGGAGCTTGGGATGAGGAGGTAGGGGTTGCAGAGGCTGAGGTAGAGGGAGAATTACTAGGGGTAGAGGAGGAAAACACATGCATAGACTTTTGAATTGTGGTCTCACTGATACAAACACCCTTTCTGGCTACTTTGTAATGAAAGTCAAAAAAGAGGGATTTCTCAGTGGTGAATTGGAATAAACCACAATTCAAAGCCAGGTAGGGAGGGTGGGTCCCTTTGGTGTTCTTACCAGTGTCAGAACAAGTCATATGGTGTAGAATGTATCTGGTCCACTTGACACTGATGTTCTCTAAAGGAAATACATAATGACGACAATGGTCTCTATAATATCCATTTGATTTCTATTCAGATGAATATTGTAGTTGATCACTAATGCCATAATGCGCTTCCCGAGGTTAGGAGTGGAGGAAGGAAGGGTGCTCTTCTTCTTGTATAGAACGTCAGGTTTCTTCAAGTAACGATGCATATCAGGGAGAGTCAATTTATTTTTCTTGTAGAAACCTTCCAGGTCAAAAAGGTCAAAATACTCACCATAATCCTTACGCAAGGTGTCGTTTTCCTCATCTTAGGAAAAGAAGACATTTAATATATCCTCGGAGATTTGGAAATTCTTTCCCACGATCATCGACGTGAGGGTTGCTTGAGTATTAGGCAGGGGAATGAGGGAGTCATCGATCCAACACAAATTAGCATAGAACTTGTGAACTGCTTTAGTGCTAGACATGGAATCATTAAAGCAATCATGTTCGATGGCCAAGGTGGAGAGGTGGTGAACAACAAGCAACCTAGCGACTTGATCTATAACTACTTGATGCCTAGGAGAAGGATCAATCATGGTGTGAAAAGGAAAAGGACTCATAGGAAGAAGTTCCTTGTACCGATTAACAACTTTAATCAAGATAAATGAGGTATTGTCAAAAGGATTCAAGCAATTAGAAGACGAAGACGAAGGTGCATTGCTTGGAGCAGGTTGTTTTCTCCTTTGGGATGCCATGGAGGTGAAAAAGAGGAAGAAAATGAGCAAACAAGAAAAACAAACCTCAAAAGTCATTCAAAAACCACCAGGGAGCCCCCAAGAAGGTCTAGGTCGAGCTATCTAGGACGAACTAGGGCTAGGAGAGGGAGGTTTAAGGCTTGGGGTGAGAGCTTAGGGCTAGAAGAAGAGGAATCAGTCGTCTATTCTCTAGTTGAGAGGGATAATAGTCGGCCAAACCTAACTTTTAAGTAACGTCAGCCCGCAGATCGGTTGAGTTCTGAGAGTCAAAAACTCGACCGATTGGTTCTCTGAAGAACATCTCTCGGCTGCTGATCGGTCGATTTTATCCTGGGGAAAGTCGACTGATGGTCAACCTGACCTAAAACCATCAATCTTAATCTCTATCCATATACATACTGATTAAATTCATTTTTCAAGTCTATTATGTACGTTGAACATACTTAGGCACATATCACTCATCATTGGGTACTATTTTGTGATAAAACCCAGAAATAGAGAAAAATCCCAAAACAAGTAAAAACTAAGCATGTCAACAAGCAAGTTAAGCACATTTCAAGCATATATAGGCAAGCCAGATGAGGAAAAACATGATCAAAACATATAGGATGGAAATGACTAGCTAGATCACATATCAATATCATCCAAAGCAACAATGAGCAGTTTAGATTGAATAAAGTTAAATTTCTCTCTAGCTAGAGATTTAGTGAAAATGTCTGCCAACTGATTTTCTATGTCCACATGCATGATATAAATATCCTTCTTGGAAATGTGATCATGAAGAAAGTGATGGTAAACCTCTATATGTTTAGCTCTATTATGCAATATAGGATTATAAGAGAGATTGATTGCACTAGTATTGTCACAATAGATAGGAGAAGCATCAAAATGTATGTTAAAGTCTTGGAGCATTTGCTTCATCTAAAGGACTTGGGAACAACAACTCCCAGCTGCAATGTATTCAACCTCGGTAGTTGATAATGCCACGGTGCTCTGTTTCTAGGAAAAGCAAGATACCAAGCATGGTCCTAGAAGGAAGAAAGTGTCACTTGTGCACTTTCTATCAACCAAACAACCCACGTAATCTGCATCACTATATGCCACAAGAGTAAAGTCCCTTGACTTAGAAAATCATAGTCTAAAATTTTGAGTTTTAGTTAAGTACCTCAAAATCCTCTTAATGGCAATAAAATGTGATTTCCTAGGTCTAGATTGAAAGCGAGCACACAAGCCAACACTAAAGATAATATCAGGTCTAGGGGTTGTTAAATAAAGTAAACTTTCAATCGTACCTCTATAGAGCTTCTCATCTAATTTCTCACCTTCTTCATCTCTATCAAGTTTGGCAGTATTGGACATGGGAGCATCCATCAACTTCATGTTCTCCATCCCAAAGCATTTGAGTAGTTCATGTGTGTACTTGCCTTGGTTTATGAAGTTTCCTTTTTTTTTTGCTTGATTTGGAAGCCAAGGAAGAAAGTCAACTCGCCCATCATGCTCATCTCGAACTCACTCTGTATAAGACAACTAAACTCCTTGCAAAGATCAAGATCAGTCCCGCCAAAAATGATATCATCAACATAAATTTGACTGATAAGAAAGTTTCTAGAAGTTTGTTTTAGAAATAAAGTAGAATTGACTTTGCCCATGACATAGCCATTGTCTAACAAAAAGTTCTTTAATTTCTCATACCATGCTCGAGGTGCTTTGTTGAGTCCATAGAGAGATTTTTGCAACAAATAAACATGATTAGGTAGCTTGTCATTTTCAAAGCCTAGAGGTTGAGCAACAAATACTTCCTCCTTGATTGTACCATTCAAAAATGCACTTTTGACATACATTTGATATAACAAGAAATTTTTTTAACTAGCAAAAGCAAGTAGCATTCTAATAGATTCTAATCTAGAAATAGGAGCATAAGTTTAATCAAAATCAATATCTTCCTATTGATTGTAAACTTGTTCTACCAACCTTTCCTTATTCCTTACCACTTTGCCTTACTCATCTATCTTGTGGCGGTAGACCCACTTGGTGCCGATGATTTTTCTATCACATGGTATTGGTGCTAGAGTCCACACGTGATTCTTCTCGAATTGCTCCAATTCCTCTTACATGGCTAGGATCCACTCATCATCACCAAGAGCTTCTTTGATGTTGTTTGGCTCCAGCTGTGAGATGAAGGTGCTTTCTACTTGTTCTTTCTTGTAGGCAGCTCGTGTCTTCACTCTCAAATGGGTTTCCAATGATTAGCTCTTTGGGATGATTCTTTGTAAAGTGAGGAGTGGGATCCTTCTTTTCTTCATCTTCAGCTTCTATCACCTTCTTACCTTTGTTGTCGATGTTGAGGTCTTTCAAGATAGGAATCAAGTCATATGCAATATCATTATCAACAACATGCTTGCCAACAACAAGGTTAGTTTCAATAAACTTAACATTAATAGATTCTTCAATTTTAGACAATTCAATTTTGAAGACTCTATAAGCCCTACTTGTAGTTCTATAGCCTAGGAAGAAAGCCTTATAAGATTTCAGATCAAACTTGTAAAGAGAATCCTTCGTGTTTAAAACATAACAAGGACATCTGAAAAAATGAAAGAAATCAATGGATAGCTTTCTACCACGCCATTGCTCGTAGGGGATTTTCTTCAAAGAAGGATGTGTGAAAACTTGGATATGCACAAAACATGCGGTACTAACGGCTTCAGCCCAAAACTTCTTAGGAATTTCATATTCAAGAAGCATTGTCCTCACCATCTCTTGAAGCAACCTATTCTTCCTCTCTACTACCCCATTTTTTTAGGCATACGAGGAGAAGAGAAATTGTGCGAGTGTCACGGAACCGGAATCCCAGTCCCATGAACCAAATGTATACCAAAGGCGAAATGCGGAAGCGTAAAGCTTAGCACACATGAACAAATAACAAGATACAAGCACCAACATAATCTCAACATTCAACAAGATATACTAAGGAACATCATTATATTACATGATTTGAATTACATATTCAAGAGTCACTTTGTACAAGTCTGCTCATGTATACTATATCTGGATCTTACAACAAGTACACCTAGCATAGCTCACCAATCCCATCAACCTTCTAGCCATCTCTGAACCTAAAAACAACATACGAGAAATGGGTCAACACACGAGGTGTTGAGTATGGGGCCGAAAGATACACATATATATAAACTTTGCATAATTTTGAAAAGATTTTAAGACTAAACAAACAAGAATAAACAAGTTAATTGTTTAACAAATGCGAAACCATATTTTATGTCATTTCACTCCATTATACCAACAATATCAATATCAAACATGTTTAAGGCCTTTGACCATCTTCCCGTCGGAAGGGTCCGTAAGGGTGCTCAAGCTTAGCTACCCTTTTATACGAGAGGGACCTCAAGGTCGTAACCAAGAGCCCTTTATCAACAATATTATAATGGAGTTCCATATATATATATGTGTTCAAGTTATAAAATAGACGAAGCAAACATCGAGTATGACATATCAATACTACATGGCAATATTTGAGAAAATAGACAAACAAGCATACAATATATGTCTTTTCAAGCAAGAAATCGATAGTCATATAACTAGATAAGGCCCATACCTGATTCAGAGATTTCACAACCTAACATATCCTTCACCATCTAGCCATATGCCAAACCTGATTAACAACAAGATTTCATATCTGCATTAGATTCTCATCATTAACCATAATTAGATGCATTTTAGGGTTTTGGCCAAGGTGGGTCCCAAGTTGCTTATTGGGTTATTATATGATATTATACTGATCTAGAGGTCATCATGATGGTGTGATTCAAGTTTCATATGCTTATGGCGTTCCATGCTCTTTCTACAATCATAACAAGGTTTAAGGCATTTACATGCATTCTAGGGTCAAACGACTCACAATGGAGTAATCAAGGTCAAAGATCATCAAGGTAGTAGGACCCATCATCAAACATGGTTTAGATCAGCAACATTAGGTCATAAGAAACATATTCTAAAATAGGTGTATGTCCATTAGAAGCAAGATTAGCAATCTAGGCAAAGTTCAACATTGTAGTCCCAAGTAGGTACATATGTACAATTGAGGTCATTTATGAGAAAGAAAGAGATAGAAGGACCTTCATTAGGGCTACAAAGAAAATAGTGTTACTGATTTGATGATTACAGATGGAAGAGCACATAAAATATTTCAACTTTATCATGGATGTGCATGTAACATGGTCAAAGAAGTCAAAGATCACATATATAGCATTATCAGAGGTTTAGAAGAAGATTCAAGGTCTGAAACCATTCTCATGTTGTAGATCTTTTCGAGTTGATCAATTTGATATATAATTTTGCTATGTTTGGCCTTAAGATGAGGGAGTTATCATTTTTCTAAGATTTGTATTCAAACTATATGGTTTGACATAGGGTGTTACCTTTGATTTATATCATGATCTGGTCCGTGGATCACAGATCCGGCGGTCCACATGGCAGCCAGTTGTTTGTCGATCTCCCTCATGGCGGGCCTCTGGCTCCCTTATGCATCCCAACGGATGTCGATCGGCCCACTTTGGGTCTTTTCCTCACCCGACCCCGTCGATGCGCAGCACCCCTATTTCCGCGGAGAAACAGAGCCGGTACAGGGGCTGTCGTCCGGCTCCCTCAGCCGTGCTTCCACCGGAGATCACCAAAAAAAAGTGGAAAGAAGAACAAAAGTGGTCGAGAAGGCCTCTATCCCAGCCGTAGCAGCAACCGTCTAACGGAAGAAGGTGCGAAGGAGGTTGGAGGGGTCTATTCCCAGTGCCGCCTGGTCTTGCTCCTTCGGCAGGGGAAGACACACGGCTGGAAGAGAAACTAGAAGAGAACGGGGCGGAGAAAAGAGAAGGGCGTGAGGGAAAAGGATGAGTTGCGGCCAGGAAGCAATAGGGAGGCTTAACAATGGCAAAGGGGCTAGGGTTTTGGGGCTCTCTTCAATCCAGTTGCCTGATCCGGCTTGAAATTGGAGATCTTCACCAGCCGCAGACTGGTTTCCTGAACGGAAAAGGGAAAGAGCGGACAAAGCAATTGGACCGTTAGATTAATAGACCATGATGGTCTTCTCAAGATCCAAGGGTGGTGAATATCCATGCCCATTTACCCCAGATAGGTTGGGCAGATGGGCCGTGAGCAAAAGGGACCAATAAGCTCAAATCCAAATAAAATTGATCAATACATGTGTAAATTGAGCTAATTTCAAATTATCATATCTTGGGCTAGGAACCTTCGATTGAGGTGATTTTTACACTGTTGGACTCATAATAGAAAGCTCTACATCATGATATATATTAGGAAGAAAGGCAATAACATGTAAGGGATTTCATTTTAGTTTACATGAGGGTGATTCTCGAAGTAAGAAACTTAGATCAATCGAGTTAATTAGTGTCACCTATTATGACATTAGTCATGAATGTGATTAAATTGGAGTCTCAAACTATGGAATTGACATTGAATTGAATAAGAGGACACTTGATGAGAGATAAAGGATACAATATAGGAGAGATAAAAAATCTGGGCTGTCACATCCTTCCCTCCATAAAAGAAATTTCGTCCTCGAAATTGTCCAAGATCATAAACAAGAGTCAAAGTCAAAATTCATCGAGTCTAGGTATCCAACCATGGTTGTCAACTCATTCTCCATAATGGGATGCACACTAAGTTGTCTTCATCAAGGGTGTACTCGTCCCACTTACTGTTCCTTTATAATGTGGCATCATCATGGCACTAGGGTTTTCCCATTTCTTAGTATCATTTCTCTAACGTATGTGTTCATTATCATGACTTACAATTGAGACCAACATTAAATGTATATGTTTCATCATTATACTAGGTTTCATGCATCCTTTAATTTTCCCCACTATGCTCGTCATTTCTGATTTTGGATTTCTGAAATTAAGCAATTTGTTCATCATGTTTATTCGAGTTATGACTCCAAGATCATTAGCATATGGAGTTAATCATTTTTTTAGGGTATGAGATTAGGCATGTTACCCCGACTATTCTAGCTAAGATCTCTAGGCATCATCGTACCGAGTTCATGATTTCGAAACTACATCTTCATGTATGGTTTGATTTCATACGAGGTCTAGCTTATGAGAGTGGCTTATTGTGCATATTCAAGTTTTTAAACCTAAGTGAGATATTTCATGTACAAGCATCATTCTAAGAACACCATTATCATCAATGTCACAATTTTCAAATTCTCTCACTTATATCTAGAAAGAGCTCCACAAGTTCATGCCACTCAAGCTAAGATATATGTGTCCAACAAGACATGTCAACCACAACCATCTACCCATAACAAAATTTCTACCCATCTTTCGAGAAACAAGGATAACCACTAGATTCCTTTATGTACAACTACTAACCCGAGTATGAGGCTCATCATGGATATCACACATCATATACATCATCTTAGGTCTTGGGACATCGCCCTCACCTATATATATCAAGCATCAAATCTTCAATTTCCTCTTTCTCTAGGGTTAGCTATTTTCATAGGAAATCTAGGGTTCAACATTTTCAAGGGAACCATACGTTAGGTCACTCAACTCATATACTTATAAGTATTCTAGATAGGGACTCATCATCAAGTATTTCATCATTCCTATTTTTCAATATTTCAAATATCTTGGAGTTTAGGTACTCTAACCTTCTCCCGATACAGATCAAATCATATCAATAGGTCACTCTATTCATATGTCCCATGCTAGATGTCCTCCTTTGTAAAGAGATTGAGGCCCGTGTTGGTCTCGAACTATTTGTCACATGTCATATCTCAGCATGTACAAAACTAGGTACAAGCAAGCATGTCCACCCTCTAGCTATGTTTAGCACATCAACCAAGTGGTATGTATCTTACAAGGTGCTAGGTTTAGCTAGGGTTGCACGGTCAAACTCATCTCATATCGTCAAACATACTTAACCCTCCTCAAACATCTTGGGTCCTATAAAACATCAACATCATCATCAATATCATAATCATCATCTTAGGTTTATAGGTTTTTCACTTGTCTAACCTATATCATGGCTCTAGACAACTCTAGAGATTATCACTATCATCTAAACTCTCTTATCTAGACTTGATGTTACATCTCTTTCTCCTAGGTTGCATGGAAACTCACTGCCTTTCTGTGTGTGGTAACATTTTTTTATATGTACATATAATAATAATTGAAATATGTTTTCTCCAACGTTTAAACAGGCGATGAAAACCACCATACTCCATTTGAATAAAACTAAAACCAAAACGAGTTACCACACTCATTAGGCAGTCTAGTATCATGACACCTTGAGAACTAACAAGAACATGGTGCACACTTGTGTAGACATCCTAAGCACATGTCGCGAGTCATGTCTAGGGAGGTAACTTACACAAGTCTACACCTAGTTCTAGAACATCTAGGTTCTAACCTAGAGGCTAAGTCAACCTAATCCACAAGGATATTTCATTAAGTTTCTAGGGTTGAGATGTAAAGTGAGTTTAGTTTGTGTTTCATGTGAGCAATGTTTGGTGTAGTTATTGTTCATGCTCTGATACCATCTGTCACGGAACCGGAATCCCAGTCCCATGAACCAAACGTATACCAAAGGCGAAATGCAGAAGCATAAAGCTTAGCACACATGAACAAATAACAAGATACAAGCACCAACATAATCTCAACATTCAACAAGATATACTAAGGAACATCATTATATTACATGATTTGAATTACATATTCAAGAGTCACTTTGTACAAGTCTGCTCATGTATACTATATCTGGATCTTACAACAAGTACACCTAGCATAGCTCACCAATCCCATCAACCTTCTAGCCATCTCTGAACCTAAAAACAACATACGAGAAATGGGTCAACACACGAGGTGTTGAGTATGGGGCCGAAAGATACACATATATATAAACTTTGCATAATTTTGAAAAGATTTTAAGACTAAACAAACAAGAATAAACAAGTTAATTGTTTAACAAATGCGAAACCATATTTTATGTCATTTCACTCCATTATACCAACAATATCAATATCAAACATGTTTAAGGCCTTTGACCATCTTCCCGTCGGAAGGGTCCGTAAGGGTGCTCAAGCTTAGCTACCCTTTTATACGAGAGGGACCTCAAGGTCGTAACCAAGAGCCCTTTATCAACAATATTATAATGGAGTTCCATATATATATATGTGTGTGTTCAAGTTATAAAATAGACGAAGCAAACATCGAGTATGACATGTCAATACTACATGGCAATATTTGAGAAAATAGACAAACAAGCATACAATATATGTCTTTTCAAGCAAGAAATCGATAGTCATATAACTAGATAAGGCCCATACCTGATTCAGAGATTTCACAACCTAACATATCCTTCACCATCTAGCCATATGCCAAACCTGATTAACAACAAGATTTCATATCTGCATTAGATTCTCATCATTAACCATAATTAGATGCATTTTAGGGTTTTGGCCAAGGTGGGTCCCAAGTTGCTTATTGGGTTATTATATGATATTATACTGATCTAGAGGTCATCATGATGGTGTGATTCAAGTTTCATATGCTTATGGCGTTCCATGCTCTTTCTACAATCATAACAAGGTTTAAGGCATTTACATGCATTCTAGGGTCAAACGACTCACAATGGAGTAATCAAGGTCAAAGATCATCAAGGTAGTAGGACCCATCATCAAACATGGTTTAGATCAGCAACATTAGGTCATAAGAAACATATTCTAAAATAGGTGTATGTCCATTAGAAGCAAGATTAGCAATCTAGGCAAAGTTCAACATTGTAGTCCCAAGTAGGTACATATGTACAATTGAGGTCATTTATGAGAAAGAAAGAGATAGAAGGACCTTCATTAGGGCTACAAAGAAAATAGTGTTACTGATTTGATGATTACAGATGGAAGAGCACATAAAATATTTCAACTTTATCATGGATGTGCATGTAACATGGTCAAAGAAGTCAAAGATCACATATATAGCATTATCAGAGGTTTAGAAGAAGATTCAAGGTCTGAAACCATTCTCATGTTGTAGATCTTTTCGATTTGATCAATTTGATATATAATTTTGCTATGTTTGGCCTTAAGATGAGGGAGTTATCATTTTTCTAAGATTTGTATTCAAACTATATGGTTTGACATAGGGTGTTACCTTTGATTTATATCATGATCTGGTCCGTGGATCACAGATCCGGCGGTCCACATGGCAGCCAGTTGTTTGTCGATCTCCCTCATGGCGGGCCTCTGGCTCCCTTATGTAGCCCAACGGATGTCGATCGGCCCACTTTGGGTGTTTTCCTCACCCGACCCCGTCGATGCGCAGCACCCCTGTTTCCGCGGAGAAACAGAGCCGGTACAGGGGCTGTCGTCCGGCTCCCTCAGCCGTGCTTCCACCGGAGATCACCAAAAAAAAGTGGAAAGAAGAACAAAAGTGGTCGAGAAGGCCTCTATCCCAGCCGTAGCAGCAACCGTCTAACGGAAGAAGGTGCGAAGGAGGTTGGAGGGGTCTATTCCCAGTGCCGCCTGGTCTTGCTCCTTCGGCAGGGGAAGACACACGGCTGGAAGAGAAACTAGAAGAGAACGGGGTGGAGAAAGGAGAAGGGCGTGAGGGAAAAGGATGAGTTGCAGCCAGGAAGCAATAGGGAGGCTTAAAAATGGCAAAGGGGCTAGGGTTTTGGGGCTCTCTTCAATCCAGTTGCCTGATCCGGCTTGAAATTGGAGATCTTCACTAGCCGCAGACTGGTTTCCTGAACGGAAAAGGGAAAGAGCGGACAAAGCAATTGGACCGTTAGATTAATAGACCATGATGGTCTTCTCAAGATCCAAGGGTGGTGAATATCCATGCCCATTTACCCCAGATAGGTTGGGCAGATGGGCCGTGAGCAAAAGGGACCAATAAGCTCAAATCCAAATAAAATTGATCAATACATGTGTAAATTGAGCTAATTTCAAATTATCATATCTTGGGCTAGGAACCTTCGATTGAGGTGATTTTTACACTGTTGGACTCATAATAGAAAGCTCTACATCATGATATATATTAGGAAGAAAGGCAATAACATGTAAGGGATTTCATTTTAGTTTACATGAGGGTGATTCTCGAAGTAAGAAACTTAGATCAATCGAGTTAATTAGTGTCACCTATTATGACATTAGTCATGAATGTGATTAAATTGGAGTCTCAAACTATGGAATTGACATTGAATTGAATAAGAGGACACTTGATGAGAGATAAAGGATACAATATAGGAGAGATAAAAAATCTGGGCTGTCACAGCGAGTAACTGATTTTTCACAAAAACTTTCAAAATGATCATTTTCAAATTCTCCCCCATGGTCACTACAGATAGAAACAATCTGGCAAGAAGCTTCATTTTCAACCCATTTGCAAAAGCTCGAGAAAACATCAAGAGTTTCACTTTTCAAGACAAGGATGAAGGTCCAAGTATATTGAGAGAAATCATCAACAATAATAAGACAATACTTGGAACCATGAAGCGTTTGCTTCTCATTGGTCCGAATTGGTCAATATGAAGAAGATCAAGAGCTCTTTTGGTAGTCATGAATCCTTTGGATTTGAAGGAGGATTTGGTTTGTTTGCCTTGTGTACAAGGTTTGCATTCCTCATCCTTTTCAAAATCCAATTTGGGAAGTCCTCAAACCAATCCTTTTTGCTCAACTTCTTCATTTGATGCATATTCACATGACCCAAATGATGATGCCAAAGTGAAATTTCATTTTTATCCACTACCAAGCATCTATCAAGTACGGGCTTAAGAGCATCAAGAACAATAACATAAGATTAACATTTCTAGTTCCCTTATATATGACATTGTAAGTGAGGGAATCTAGAAGAAAACATGCTAAAGATGTAAACAACACAAGATATCCATAATCACATAGTTGACTTACACTAATCAAGTTGTGATGCAGGCCATCAACAAGCAAAACATTCTTGATACATAGATGATTGCCTTAATCACCCTCACCTATGACCTTACCCTTTTTGTTGTCCCTGAAGGTCACCGATCCTCCTTTCTTCTTCCTCAATTTGTTGAAAGGGTGGAATTCACCTTTTATATGTTTTGAGCAGCCACTATAAACAATTCATCTCTTTTCAACCTACAAGAAAGAAGGATGTCGATACCCAACTCAAACTTCTAGATCTGGGGTTAGCTTGGGGACCCATTTCATCTTTGGGTTGGTCCCCTTGGGATTGTAAGGACAATACATAGAGTAATGATCATCACATTTACAATGAACACATACCATATGGTTCTTAGATTTGGAAGTCTCTCCATGGAAGATAGGAGGTTCCACACTCTTCTTCTTATCTTCGATCTTGCTCTTGCTCTTACCTTTACGAGCAGTCCCATCATATCCCAAACCACTAGTACCAATTTATTTGGTAGAGTGTTCTTCAAGATCTGCAATAGTCTTAAGATAGACCCCATTCTCAACCTCAAATCCATTATGTTGAAGCTCAAGGTCAAGAAATTGCCCTTGCAAAGAATCTATGCTATCAAGGAGCAGTTTTTCATTTTTATCAAGAATCTCAGTTTTAGCATAAAGATCATCTACTATCTTGCCTAATCTTTTCCTTTTAGATTTGCATTTAGTAAAAGATGACAAGCAATCATTAAACATATCAATAAGAGTTTCCTTAGATAACTCATGCAAATTGACTTCACTTACCTCACTTACCTCACCTACATCTTCACTTATAGAGGTTGTGAGAGCAAGGTGGCATTCTCCATCTTCAGAGCTTGAAGAGCTTGAGGTGGACTTCTCCCAAGATGCATGAGATGCATCTTTGGATCTTCTTTCTTTCTTTTCTTTCCTCTTGTACTTGCCTTCTCTCTTGTACTCCTTGTCTTTCATGTGACTGCTCTTGTGATGGCTCTTCTTAGCCTTTGTGCAGTCACTCTTGAAATGGCCTTTTTGGCCACACTCATAGCATCTCAGAGTTGATGAAGAAGGCTTCCCCTTGAAGTTCTTGCCCTTGGAGTAGTTTGCTTCATGCTCAGTTGGGCCTTCATCTTCACTTGAGGAAGGAGTAGGGGACTTTAGAGAAAGTTGTTGCTGCCAAACCGTCTCTTCAATTTGAGATTTTAAGGATGTGTCCTTGATCTTATTGGACTCCTTCTCTTCTCTATTTTCTTCTTCTTCTTTCTTATCAAGCCTAGGTTCATGCGCTTGAAGGTTACCAACCAGCTCCTTGGTTGACAACTCACTTAGCTTGTACACCTCTTTAATGGATGTAACCTTGGGCTCCCATCTCTTAGGAAGAGATCTCAAGATCTTGGAGTTGATAGTGCCTTTGTCCATCACACTCCCAAGGGCTTCCAATCCATTGATGATCACATTGAGCCTAGTGTACATATCAACCACTCTCTCATTCTTACCCATCTTGAAGTTCTCAAGTAGCCCACCAAGCATGTAGATCTTGGCTTCCTTTATTTGCTCCATACCTTCATAGGTCACACATAGCTTGTTCCAAATCTCATGTGTGGTGTCCCAAGAAGATATCTAATTGAACTCAGATGGAGTGAGGGTTGCGTAGATGATGTTCACTACTTTTGCATTGAGTTGAGATTGATTCATTTGTGCTTCAGTCGAAGTGGAGATTTCCCCCTTTGGGTCTTCATACTTGAGGTGCACCACCTTTCACATCTCATAGCTCACACCTTGAAGGTAGAACTACATTCTTCTCTATAGGAAGTTGGTGTCGTCAAAGACCGGAGGTCTCATGGAGAAGCTCCCTTCTAGGTTGAGGGATCCAAGAGAAAAATCACCCATCTTCTCCTACTTGTTGAAGTAGCTTGGAGAAGACCTGCTCTGATACCACTTGTTGGATCAAGGGCTCTAGAGGGGAGGTTAATAGAGCTTCACAATTCTCACAAAAAGGATTACACCACCAAATTATATTAAGTACTAAAACTTAAACGAACAACAAATTTGATGTCTTAGTTAACAAGCACAGCAAGGATGAGAGACAAGGAAGAGCAAGCACTTAGACAAGTGGTTTATAGTGGTTCCACATCCTAACTAGGAGCAATGTCAGTCTACTACCTAGAGGTTGTTAATCTCTAGGATTTGCAATTTTGGTACTCTTATATTCCATCATAAGATCACAGGATACAACAACCACACATCCAAGGGCTTAGTACCTCAAGCAAAGATCTTCAACCTATAGAAGGTGCTTACCCACTTGAACCATGGATTATTCATCCATCAACATGGACTTACCCACTCCTTCTTCAAGTCTTCAGCCTTCAAGGGATTACCTATCTTTCTTGAGCACTTGCCTTGACTATCTCCTTCACTCAGAGATCTGGAACACCTTTCCTTCTTCAAACTTGAAGAACAACAACCTCTTCTCCTTCACTCAAAGAAGATATTCAACCTTTTTTTGATAGGAAAGAGGGTAGGAAGATGGTGGAGGAGAGCTTTACATCAATACATGGAGTAACTCTCTTACAAAGGAACCTATCTCACACTCACGAATTTGACTTGAAGGTAGAGAGAGAAAGGGGCTCAAAGGGTTAGAATACTCTCAACTAATCTAGGACCAAGCATGTAGTGAACGAGCAACCCTAGAATGAACTCTAAGAGGTCCTATTTATAGTTGAGGGTGTCCCTTTAAGTTTTGGGACACTTAGAGATGATAATAGCCATTTTTCGCTCCTCTATTTTTTCTCAAAACACACACCAACGGTCACAATCACTTTTTATATAAATTTCGTACAGTGCAATCGGTCGAGTTTCAATAAAGGTAACTCGATCGATAGAGTAAAATACAAAGCCGATATTCAAATCATAAGTTGAGTTTGTCCTGGAAAAAACTCGACTGACCAATGAAGATCTATTTGGTTAGGTACTCGATCGGTCGAGTTCTGTGAAACCAGAACTCAACCGATGCTATCTTTAGAAACATGATCTAGAAGGATCGGTCAAGTTTGTAACTCGACCGATTGACTGCCTCTGGTCAATTTTCTAAAGTGCATCTAAAGTGATTAAAACTTGGTGTTTAGTGTCCCAATCAATTTTCTCAACTAAGTTACAAGTCAATTCATCATTACAAGTGATTACAAAAATGTTCTAAGGTCATTTACATAGATCTCCAAAATTGCACACTTGTATCTCTTTTGACTTGAACTTTACCCAATCTAGGGATTTGGATTTTTGATCCTATTCTTGTACCTAACATATGAAATCAATCTTTAATATGCATATTAGATACATATGAATGGAATGGTTAACTCATTATCAAAATTTGGACAATGTATAACCTCTAGGTCAACATCTTCTTCCTTGGTTGTGTATGAAAAATAAGTACATTATGTTTTCATTGTTGATTTCGGGCCCTAAACAACACTGAAATGATATCGACGTTTATCTTGAGCCACTGATTGATGACTTAAATAAACTCTGGGGTGAAGGTGTGATGACCTATGATGCTTCACATAGAGAGAGATTTCATTCGCATGCTATGTTGTTTTGCACTATTAATGACTTTACAACATATGGAAATTTATCTAGATACAGTGTAAAAGGATCTAAAGTGTTTCCTATATGTGAAGAGAACACTGAATCAATATGACTAAAATATGGCAAAAAGAATTTATATCTTGGTCATCAAAGATTTTGTCAAAAATTCCATCTATATTGACGGTTGTGCAAAGCGTTCAATGGATGGAATGAGCATTGGAGTATGTCTAAACCTACACCAGGGTAGGTTGTTTATGATAGAGTAAAAGACATTGTCAATGAATTTGGTAAGAGATCACAATGTACCATGCCCACACAAAGTGACAAATCTTTATTCAAGAAGAAGTCAATATTTTGGGATCTTCCTTATTGGAGTTCTTTGGCAGTTAGGCATTGTATCAATGTCATGCATGTTGAGAAAAATGTTTGTGATAGCATCATTGGTACTCTGTTGAATATACCAGGTAAGACTAAAGATGAGATCAAATCCAGAATGAACCCCTATGAAATAGGAATAAGGACAAAACTAACAAAAGTAGTTAGTACTAATCGGAGAACATATTTACCTCTTGCTTGTTATGCATTGTCTAGAAAGGAGAAGAAAGATTTTTGCGAGTGCTTGGTTAATGTTAAGGTACCATATGGTTACTCTTCCAACATTCATAGATTGGTATCATTGAAAGATTTGAAGCTGATAGGTCTTAAATCTCATGATTCTCACACTCTAATGTAACAAATATTGTCCATGGCCACTCGATCTATATTGTCGAAGCAAGTAAGGTTTGCAATCACCATACTTTGTTTCTTCTTCAACACTCAATGCAACAAAGTTATTGATCCTGAGAATCTCGATAAGTTGCAAAGAGAAGTGGTTGTTACCCTATGTCAGCTTGAGATGTATTTTCCTTCTTCATTCTTTGATATCATGGTACATCTTGTTGTCCACTTGACTAGGGAAGTAAAAATGTTGGGACCAATTTTCTTACATTAGATGTATCCTTTTGAACGATACATGAGCATTTTTAAAGGTTATGTTTGAAACTATTATCGGACTAAAGGGAGTATTTTTGAGGGTTATGTGGTGAGAGAGGGTATGGATTTTTACAATGACTTTCTGAGTGGTAAGGACAATCTTGTAAATGACAAAAATATTGAGGAGTATTCTATCAAAGGGATTTTAGGATCACAAATAAAAGTAATCAGCCGTGAGCTGTTGGAACAAGATCACTTGTATATTTTACACAACATCAACGAAGTGATTGTTTATATCATGGAACATACCAATTTCATCAAGAAATAATATCCTCGAGCCAATTCAATGTGGCTTGCTAGAGAGCATAACAAGACATTTATTGAGTGGTTTGAAGATAAGTCTTACATCAACTATCTCAAACATTAAATAATATTATTGAGAATATCAAATGCTTTGCCTTTAAACCAAAAATAAATGTTATGTCTTATGAAGGGTTTGACATAAATGGGTTCTCATATTACACAAAGTGTCGAGATGATAAGAGAGACATCCAAAATAGTGGGGTCACCCATCAATCGTCTTCATTGTTTTTTCTATTGCAAAAGATAAGAGCCCACGTGAAGCTAAAATGTCATATTACGGTGTCATTGAAGACATATGGGAGTTTGACTATGTAGATTTCAAAATTCCTCTCTTTATGTGTAATTGGGTTGATAACACCAAAGGAGTTGTAGTGGATGAATTGGGTTTCACATTATTGAATTTTGAAAATATTGGTGAGAAGGGTGAACCATTCATACTGGCATCATAGGCAAAACAAGTATTTTTTATCAATGATCCTGCAAATGAAATATGGTCGGTTGTTCTTCATGGTAAAAGACAATTCATTGAAAATCCTATAGATGAAGAAGACTACTATGATAAGTATGATGACTCAAGTCCATTCATAGTTGGGTTTCCAACACCAAATATTGAAGCTAACGATGACTTATATGTGCATGGAGATCACACCGAAGAAATGTTAATTAATAAAATATCTCAAAATTAGAGGCATGTAATTATTTTTTAAATGTTAAATGTTAAATGCTTTTGTATATTAAATGTCAAACGTTAAATGTTTGATTGTTTTTTTATGACACTTTCAGATGGATGGCCATGAGTATGATGATCATGATGATGATTACCATGAGTGTGAGGCGCCACCTCACAATGTAAGTTTTACAATATATCCTGTATCTAGTTATATATATTTCCATTTATAAGTTATATCCTATATGTGTTTTTTGTCAATTTTTAGGTTGATGAAATACCTCCTAAAAAACTTGTTACACTTGATGAGCAGTAAAAAAAATTGGAAAAATCAGGGGCATCACTATGATGAACAAGTTACTACAACAAAGGGGAAATGAACCAAAATTGGTTGTGGATATTGATCATGCAAGAATTCCAATTGGGGTCAACTGCAACTTGTTTGTTTCATATCTTGGGGTTCTTACTCATAGTCATTGTAGTGTAAATGTAGAATCTTGGCATATAATTTCTAAAGCAAAGACAAACTTAGTATGGAAAGAACTATGTGTGAAATATTATCATTTGCAATTCTTATTTTAAAGTTATTTACAATTCTAGTTTTTAGAATACTCTATTAAATATATAAAAATTTGTAGAGTATATTTGAATTGGATGAAAGCCTACATCGTAAAAGAGTGATGCAATGTTTTGGGAGGTCCTAAGGAACTATAGGACAACTCTCAACTCGCAATACATACCAGATGTTGATAAGAGGAATAAGTCAACCCTTGAGCAATGGAACTACCTAGACCTGACTGAGTTGAATACTTTTGTTTCCACGAGAAATATTAATGAATTCAAGGTATTAAGCATCACTCCCAATTTCATTAATATACATTCATATGAATTCACATATTCAAAATTGTCCTTGATTGTTACTAACCAATTCAATGTGATTACTAACAAGGCTATGAGCGATGCTCAAAGTGCAAGGTACACATTGAATGTGCATGACCACATGATGGGTCCAGGTGGCTATGTAACTATTCACCAAAAAGTACAGGTGTCTTTCATTCAGCAACCTACTGCTCCTAATATTGAGACTGGTGATTCCTCTACTGTTACTCCCGCACCTTTGCATCACCATGATATGTGGATAGTTGGGAGGAAAAACAAAAAAGAAGATATAACCAACCCCGCAACTGCTGAGGTGGCTAAAAAAATGGTAAAATTCAACTCTCAAAGCAATTAGTATTGATGATTGTTATGTTGACTTTCCAATTTCTATTGATTATGGTTAGTGTGTATGTTGACTTACCAATTTCTATTGATGATGATTAGCGGGATCTTCATGAGTAGAGGAAGAAAGGCTCATTCATCCTTGAGGGAACAAGGGATGAATTGATAGTTCCTCTTAGTAACCTAGAGCATCCTGGACGTGTTAGGGCTGCAGGGGCTGGAGTGGGCCTAAGAGCATTCTTTGGGCATCATAGCACAAACATGTCCAAAAAGGGGAAATTTCAAAAGCTGAGGCAACCTATTATTTTTTTAGAATTTTATTAGAAAGGGAATTCATGAATCAAAAAGTGTTTCTTTTGGCCATGTATAGGTAGATGAGATAGTTCATAAGAGAGTCCACGAAGCATTGAACAAGTGGCAGGCATCTCAGTATGCCACTCCAACACTACTTGTGGCGTGTCGCTCTTCCCCTATGATATAGGTGGTTGGGAGTGATCTTATAGATGTGGTTGGGAGTAATCCAATAGAACCACCACCTAGCACGTCCGCTGTAAGTATTTTTGTGACATAGTAGCTAGTCTTTTCAAGATGATATGTTTATTTATGTATATAACATACTCTTTGTAAATTTGTAGGGGTTGAAGCCATACCTTATAAAAATTGAAAGAATTTAACATTGCAGAGGGTGAGGCTTACCCACACTTTCCAGCAAACATGATTCATGTCACTCCAGTACCCGATGGTGTGGTTCGTGTGAGCCTAAGGCTTGTTGTAAGGCCCCTAAACATGCTTAATGAGTTGAATACGCTTAATTATCATAATTGAATTCTTATAACCCTAATATAACCTTTTGATATGCTTTAAAATCATAATACATGCTTAAGTTTCAAATTTGGTCCAATTTGGGTACTAGTTGAGCAAGTTATGCAATATTATGCACATTTTGGACTTTTCTACAATTTACCCAATTGAGAGGTTTTCTTTGCAATTTATCACTTGGATTATGTTCCTTGGATATTCTATCATCATCCTTGTGCTTTTTGAGCCACGAGACCCCTATTTAAACCTTGGTTTGAAGGTGTTTTCCTCAAGGGTATTTTAGGGTTTACCCCTTCATGGATGAGCTACCTTTAGTAGCTATCAACTAATGAATGATTTGTTTTGCTTGTAAATTCAAGAAACGAGGGATAGGAATGTATCTATATATGGTGGGGGAGATTCTTGTGTGTGTTCTTGTATATTCTTAATAATTTA
Source organism: Alisma plantago-aquatica (assembly GCA_963693085.1). NCBI lineage: Eukaryota > Viridiplantae > Streptophyta > Magnoliopsida > Alismatales > Alismataceae > Alisma > Alisma plantago-aquatica. Next base: position 806,140,858 of record OY856410.1, on the reverse strand, counting down.
AGGCCATGGACACTTGGAAAGATACTAGAACTTCAACTTTTTCTTTTTCTTTATCTTAAAGTTGCATATACTTATCCCTAAGCACCAAAACGAGACATTTTATCTCCACCACTTCCCTCCTTCTACAAACCTCGTACTCCCTCTATGATTATGTGAATTTCCTATCCAAGGAAGAAGAAAGAGAGGACCTTCTTGGAAAAAGAATCCAGGGTTGCAATTGACTTCCCTTTAGGGTTTAAAAAGCTTCCTTCTAGTGATCTTGACCTAAAAGAGTAAGAATCCCCTTCTTTCCTCTATTTATTTATTTTTTATCCTTCCTACTACCTTTCTCCAGGTTGTAACCTTCCTGTTCCATGGTAGAAATTTCTCTAAAGCTCTAAAACCCTACCTTTCTTGCTCCTTATGCTTAGGGTTTTCTCATTTGATGATGAAAGGTGCTGGATGGATGAGTTCACAGCTTATGATTGGATTTTCTACCCCACCTACTCGTATTTTCATATGTGTTGGAGTTAATTCTCATTATAGGAAAGTTTTATAACTTTATCCACGTTTATTGCTTACCATAAGCTTGCTAGCTCATGTTCTTACTTGAAAATGATGATGCATGCGCTAAAAAACTATGCTTCACTTGGATTTCAATTTTTATAATGTTCCCTATTCTGATTTCAGTTCTAGATGAACCTTTTATCATGTTTACATTATTCCTAAGGTATAATATGACTTGGATTAGGTTGGTTTGACAACCTATGGTGCTAAGAACCTATCAACCAATGGTCAATTTTAGGGTTTAAAGTTGATTTCTTCAATAAACCCATGACCCAATGATGGTGCCGTTGCAACAACCCTATGGTGTTGTCTTTATGACAACTGATGGTAAAGATCAAAGGTTTTAGATGATGGTGACAACCTATGGTCACCTCCTTATGTCAGGTTTTGGATCAATTAGATGTTTAATGATCAACCATTAAGTGTTGATCTAACAACCTATGGTGATTTAATGTTCATTAATGATGGTGTATCAGGTCTCTACAACCTATGTGGAGTTAATAATTGTATTTGTAGCATCAATTTAGCCTTAGATCAATGGTTTCTTGGGTCACTAGATGCAATGGTCAGACCTATACTGCAATTGATGGTTTTAACATATGAACTTGACCCAATGGTCATGATCTATTGTTTATTCCTCCAATAAAGTGGAATGATGGCTAATGTAATATGTTGGTCCTAATAATGTGATTTAGATGGTTTCCTTTATATGATCAATTTAAGGAGCTTACTTGTTGACAATTGATGGCTTGTTTCAAATGAACAATCGATTGTGGGTTTTACCCTACTCTCAATGAAACTTTTTGTGTTGTTAATCAAGAGATGTCTAGGGTTAAATGGTGACTGTTTCTAGAGAAAAAATCAATGACTTCATAGGTGGCTTATCCAAGGTGTTTACTTATGTAAACAACCAATGGTCTTACCTTTTAAACATCCAATGGTTCTGGGTGACATTGTGGTATGGTGATATGGGTTGAATGATGATGGAACAAATGGAGGGTTACCCTTAACAAGGTAGTCTTACCTATTCACTCATATGAATAGACATGATGTTAACCATATTGTGTGGATATGTAACCCTAATGAGGTATATCATGTTATACCTAGCTTTAATATAACGAAATGATGGTAATTGGGTATGAATAGTCCTTGAATGACTAATGCAATCATGGGGTACTCTCTTATTATTGTTGAAACCCTAGTATGCTATAACCCTATGGTTACATCTTGATTCATGTGTGGGTTCATACTTGAGAATAGTATGGAATGTGATGGTGATTCTTCACCTTATGCATCCATGATCCAACGGGGATGTCGTGAGTTAGGGTTTGGGTATAAGTGTTGATTAGTAACATTGATATAATTTATCATGTTGTACCTAACTCTAATGCAAATAGATAAAGATGAGTATTCATGTTTAACATTCTTATATGATTGAATGATGGTGGAATAACCTCATTAATATGATCATAACCTTAATATGTTAATTGGTGGTTATCATAGCTGCATGGTTGATACTTTCTTATGCTAAACATGTGCATTATTAATATGATGAGGGTTAATCATATCTAGATTCCTTGCATGTTGATGTAATAAAGGAAGTTCTTAATGTTAATATAACCCTGTTGTGATTGTTTATGATTTTCTCCTAGCTCATTAATGCAATATTGTGTTTATCCAGTGTATTACATGTAAGTGATGTTGTTGAGCCTTGTTATAAGGCATGCAAAGATAATGATGATCTTGTAGAAAATAGTATAATGGTCTTAATGACCTTTGGCCATGGTTGAACCTTGAATGAGGTTTAATCCTCTTGTGTTTATAAGGGTTGATACCCTATGATATTGTGAAAAAGATTTATATCCTGTGATAGTATGATGGTCTTAATGACCTTTGGGCATGGTTGATCCCTGAATTAGGTGTAATCCTCTTATGTTGATAAGGGCTGATACCTTGTGATATTGTGAAAAGGGTTTATATCCTGTGATAGTATGGCGGTCTTTATGACCTTTGGGCATGGTTGAGCCCTGAATGAGGTGTAATCCTCTTATGTTGATAAGGGCTGATACCCTATGATATTGTGAAAAAGATTTATATCTTGTGATAATATGATGACTAGTGTGGTCTCATGAATGGCAAGTGAATAGTACCATGTGATGATGAGATGAGAAATTATGTTTCACACATTTTATATCTTTTTAGAGTTTTGATATTTATATGGTTCCTAGAAGTGAATTAGGGTATGTATGTCCACTTGTTTGATGCAGCCTTAATTCACCCAATTGGCATAATTAATCAAGTACAACTCTAATAATATAGTGCCACGTGCCGTAGAGCCATCTTCATTGTTAGAACATGATGTATGGTGAAATCAGTATTCCTAAGGGAAACTCGAAGTGCATATTGTTGAGTATGTGGGGGTGGCTAGTTTAGGATATATCATTGTCATCCACAATGAAGATTGTGGATGATTGCTATGGTCATGCCTCATACATCTGATATGATTGAGAACGGTTTTGGTCGTGTCTCAATGATTATAACATGATGTGATTAGAGGACAACTATGGTTGTACCTCAGTGATTGGGTTTGAATACCCTAGATGCTAGCGTCGTGACCTATACCAAGGTGGGCTAGTTACATGACTATATATCACTATTGTGGCAGCTTTGATGGATATGTCACTGCCTTTTTACTTGTATTAACTAAGGGGAAGAGATCTTAGGATACTGGCACTCCTAGATCTTGTACATAACCTGATAGCCCTTCATAGGGGTCAGTTGGACTTTGAATGGTACAATTCGAATTCCCTAGGGTGTAATAAAAGATGTAATACATCTGTGTAGCATATTTGTTTAAGGATATACACAACATTTCACATTGGATGATAACCCTTGTTTGTTATCTTTACATAAAGATGATGCTTAGTGCAATTAAGAGATAGTAGATACCCTTAGGTTGTGGATATGCTTAATATTGTAGATGCGTACATATAGTATCTATGCTTGTGTTGATAACTATACTGCTACTATTGATTATAATCATGTTGCTAGCTATCTCATCTTGTTAGTCATGTTTAGAACACTAGCCATGCCTTTGTAACTAGAGATTCATATACTGCTAATCATGCTTATCCAGATAGTTGTGCTTATGTTGTATATCTTCTTAAGATATTGATATGTTCAACCTATTACACATATTGATATTGTTAGCTATGCATATGATACTAGATTTATTCATGATGTTAGAGATGCTCATGCTGCTAGACTCCTTATATTGTTAATAGGTATATGAGAATAGTCTGGCTAATGAAGATAGTTATTATATGCTCCTTTATGTATTTTGTTAATCATCAGTGCTGTTGAGCTTATTTGTTATATCTAATTAATATGCTTAACTGTTTCATTACTTAAAAATGTTGTAAATAATAAATATTGTTGGATGTTATATCTCTTGCTAAGTCATGGGTCTCACCCTTGTGGTTCGCCACATTTTTTTAGGTAATAAGAAGTGACGAAAAAAAATATTTGGCAACAAAGAGGAGCTATAGTAACAAATCCTCAAGAAAGTTGATTAGATGTCAAGTGTGTCCTAGAGTCATTCGTGTACTCTTAGGTTCGGGCAAGAGAAATTTGTATATGGTGTTTCAAACGAATCGAACTTTTGTTAGCATATTAATGCTTGTTTTTGTGGCATATACAAATATTGTTCTCCTTTGTAAATATGTTGTGGCTGAGATGATAGAACAATTTGTAACAAATTCTTGTCATAGTATGGATATAGCAAAGATGTTGGACTCTTATGTAAATGTTTCTAAGTAGGTGTTGACGTTGAAATTGGTTTTAATTTACCCATATTTTTGGGTATGTGATTAATTAATGATTGATTGTGTTTTATGTTTTGGGTAATCTCATTTAGTGTAACGGGTTCTCACACTTCTGTTTGCTACTTGGAGGCAGCATCCATTACCATATGTCCACCCAAATGCTGACACACTTGGTGAAGCAGAAGGCAGAGTGATCTTGTGGCTCGAAACAGATGTCATCTATACTGTTCATGTATGACAAATTTACATTAAGTTAAGAAAGTATATATGTATATACATAACAATTGATATGAAATTATATATATATAGGACAAAGGGAAGAAACCCACTACAACTCGTCCTCCTCCACATCCACCTCTTCTTGAAGTACCTGGTTGGCTTGCAAAGGACCTATACATCTCATTAGGTCCTCAATGCAGGGGTATGGTACTATAGATAGGTGAGGATCCCAAAAATTGTCCTATGATTATTTCTATTAAGAAGGAGGGTGCAGGACAAGCATAAGATAATAATATATTTATACAAGATATTTTGGATTGTTTACTTATGCTTGGCTGAATACATCTATGGTAGAACTATGGATATGGTGAGATCTTGTTTATATATCTATATACCTTGTTTTATATATGGTGATCTATTTACTTATATATTGATTCATACGTAATTTATGTTTGGCAGCCACTTACATAGGGTTTGTACAAAATTCTCATTTACCCATGTGGGATTTCTAATTCCATCCTTGATCAGTCTTGTACATAAAGACCCTTCATCAGTTACCTTATATTTCTCTATCACTTTTAAATATTTTGGTAAAGCAAAGAAGAGCATGATAATATCTCTATTCAATTTTGAGTAAGTTTAATTTTCTTATTTAGACTTAAGAAAATTACATTTTATTGTGGATTTTGAGTTATATATTTTTAACTTTCTTATCTCTAGTGGTAAGCATTTGGAGTTATTGGTTGTTGTCCCCAAGACATTGAGTGTTTATTATCTAGACCCTGAGGGGAAGGAATTACATAGTTCAGGACACACAATGAAAAGGCCATTGTTCACGTGATAAATTTTTATATTTATATCCATTAACTTATATTGTAACATTAGTATTTAGTAATATAATTTAATGTGTTAAATTAATGTATTGGGATTTAAAGGATGTAAAAAAAGTTGTTGGAGACATGGGCAAGAAAAAGAAATCGTTAGTCTGGGAGAATGTGAAAGTAGTTTCCTGACTCCAATGTATATATTATTTATGCGAACTATGCTTATTTTTATTTATTAACATTTCGTATGATGAAATTTATAGTGTGATGTACAAGACAATGGCTGAGCATGTGCAAACTATGTGATGTGGTATATGGACCTAATTGTCAGATATGGTGCCAAAAAATTGAAAACATACAACATGTATATATATATTCTTGATCATCATATATAGTATAGTCTCATTAGATAATATGAAAATATCAAACTTATTAATTATATATATACATCATTGTCTTTGCAGGTGTTTAAAACTAGTGACTTCACTACAGGGGAAAAGTTATTAGATGTACGTGATCCCTGTACGATTGAACAATTAGATGACATAAGAGAATAATGGACAAAAGCCTTTGAAAGGGAGTCATTTTTTTATTATAATTGGGGTAGTGATGATCATAAAGAATGACATTTCTAAACTTAATTTGATGTCATAATTGTTTAAGTATTTGATGACATTGCTAAACTTTGAAAGACAAGCTTATATGTACATGTGTGAATGACTTTTTTTTAATTGTCTTATTGAAATTTGATCTATATACATGTGTGTGAATGTGAAGATGAATGAATGAATGTGCTTCTACATGTGTGTGAATGTGAAAATGGTTGAGTGAATGGAACTCCAGCTTTGTACATGTGTGTGAATGTGAAAATGGTTGAATGAATGGAATTGTAGGTTTCTACATGTGCGTGAATTATGTGAATGATTTAATTTTGTTTGTACATGTGTGTGAATCACATGATGTATATAATCTTGATCATATTGTATTATTGCAATTTTGTGACATGTTGTTTGGCTGAAATTAGAGGATGTTGTAACCTAATGTTTAGAATTGAACTGTAGGTTCTGCATGCTACTAACTAGCTGGACAGTAGGCTTGCAACCTGATAACAAAAAAAAAGTACATAGTCGTTGGTTATTTAAAAAAACTATTACCCAATGTCAACGACGTCGGTTAAGTATAGGAATCTGACATGTATGCTCTAATCTGGGCCAATTTTTTTTTCAAACATGGAGATAAGTGTCAGTTACATAATACAAAACTGACGACTATATTAGATTTTTTTCGTGATATCGTGAAAGGCGTCGGCTTTCTAAGACATAACCCACACATATGGTCCTAATGGTAATGTCAATGACATCCGTTAAGTATAGGAAACTAACAAGTATGGTCTAACCTGGGCCAATGTCTTTTGTTCGAACATGGAGATAAGCGTCAGTTACATAATACAAAACTGACGACTATACTAGATTTTTTTTCACGATATGGTGACAGGAATTGTCTTTGTAAGACATAACCAAGCCTATGGTCCTAACGGTGTCATTTCGTTTATTGGTTGCAATCGGGGATGGATCTATGTCATCAATTCTAGAACCGACAATGTATGATTCTACCTTTAGTGACACCTACTTGGGTGTTGCTTGAAAACTAACATTAAAAGCCCATTTTAACCGACGTCAAAAGTGGTATATGTACTAGTGATTGCCTTAACAATACTTGAACCAAGGCATGAACTGATCGGTTCACTAAGTGAACTGATCGACTCAAGGTATGGAACTACTAGGTCAAGTGTTGAATCACCCACTTCAATGATAAATACAATTGGATCAACTATTGATGCTGACATCAAGTTGTGCATTAATAGTATATTGAATGCCAATGTAATTAAAAATAGGAAAGCTAGTGAACAGACTGGTTGAAGGGTTGAACTGATCGGTTCATCTACGAATCAACTAGTTCACGTTCGTGGCTTCTAAACAAATTATGAAAGTATCTTTGACTACCAGATAAACTGGAAACCCTGACCCTGGCCATCATATATAAAGGGGGACATTCTAGGCTTTTGAAGACACAACAACAAGCTCTGACAATTGTTGTCCTCTCTTGTTGTGGTAACCAAAGTGTCCGATCAAGTCTTACCCATAAAAGGGAGGGATAGCTAGGGAGAGACAATACATGGGATTGAATCAACCCTAGAAGGTTGACGTTCAAAGGGACAACTCCTTGCCATTGCTTCTACTAGTGCAACATGGAGTTCTTGGTGGTCTGTTTGGACTACGTAGAGGTGTGGAGGTTGTTGCCACCCGTTAGGAGGACGTCGTCAACAACCACTTGTGGTGTTGCACCGGGAGGTTGTTGTTGATTACTCCTCAAGTGTTGCTTGAAGATGAAGCATGCTTATGTAAGAATTGTCACTAGACTTGCTCCAAGACTAGGTACATCTCTTGCATACCTTCTTTCCTAGATACATTTTTGTTGACGCGATCTACTATTTTGGAAATCGGGCATAAATGTTTTTATTTCTGCTGCCTTATCTATTGTTTATATTACCAAAAAAAACACAACTGTAAGAGGACAAAAATTGTTAGAGCTTATTGTCATGTCTTCTAAAAATCTAGACTGTCATATCTTTATATAGGATATATAGGGTTAGGGTTTCCATATCGTATGGCAGTCAAAGAGATGGATTTCATGAATTTTTTTCAATCGCAAATGATGAAATGGTCAATCCATCACTGAACCAATCAGTTCATGCATGAAATGGTCTGTTCAACACTTGAACTGGTCAGTTCACTATGTTTCTTACTAGCAAATAAATTGGCTTTTAATATTGGATTAATGCACATGATGACGTCAACATTATTCCTTAATCCAATTGTGTTGATCATCCAAATGGTCAGTTCACATCATTTCAATAGATCGCTTCACTTATTGATACCTGTCATTTTAGATTCTAGTTAGCCAATTGTTGTTTAAGTTGATTACCTAAAAACTTTAGTAATCAAGTTAAATCTTATTCATGAGTAAACTCTTATAGGTCCCAAATTATGATGGCGGTAAATGTCCATAATGAATTTATGACATCACAAGAAATGAGTGGTATCTAGAACACATCATTTCTACCTAGTAATTGGAATGTTGGAGAAAAACTTCAACTGATAATATGTGATTAGTGTTATAGTCATTGTATAGTTCCTTTATCTCTAATATTCATATTGAACCCGAGGCATGGACTCCTCCCAACATTCAGTCCATGTTCCTAGAACTAGATCAGACTATCTGAGATGTATGTGAGCTCACATATCATATATTGATTCACATGAGTATGGTCATACATTTCTTAGACTTGCTTGTCAAGTGGTCTGGATATCAACTCTAGTAGGAGGGACAAATCCAATTTACATCACTCATAGTCAATCCTTCCATGTCACAACGTATCCAAGCATCACCTATATTGTAACCCTTATTCAAGATCACAATAGATGATGTCTAAGGACATCAAAAAACATGTGATGAGTGTAGTGATTTCAAGTCTAAGAACCACAATAACCATTATCACTACGAGAGATGATTTTGACTACAATTCATTTCTTGGTATCACTCTCAAGGTGGGTTTGTCTGGTAAATTTTTCTATAACAATTACCTATGTGGTTGGTTTTATATCACATATCATGCCTAATAAGATTATGTCATCAACCAACACACACTCTAGATCTATGTGTTATTGTTTCAATTAGCTTCCATAATAACATCCAACTTGAGACATAACAAGAATGCAAGTACTCTTATCACACAGATTACCTCATTGTTTAGGTCCTCAATATGAGGACATGTGTTGTCTAGTAACATCATTCTTTAGACATCTACCATGTTATACCAGTATCTCATAATTGAAAAAACCTATTGATGAAGATTGCCTTTTTTATTAATCAAATCCTTTAGAAGACATGCCATTACAATCACATGATTGGCCCTCTGGACGTACAAACCAACACCATGACCACCACTGACATTGTATTTACATAATTTCTATATCACTCGCATGAAAGTTGATATTGTTGATGGTGGGTTGTGCTTCTTAATATATATGATTATGCGTATGTGGCACATATCAGTATCTTGATTTATGGCATGTGCATCTTTTATCTGCCTTTTATTATTTCCTTTTGATATCCATTTGTATGTTCACTTTCCCTCCTTGAATGGAAGCCAAGGTATATATATTGTTGTTGTTGTTCTTACTCCATAAAGTTACTCAATCCCTATTTATATGGTCATACTGATATTTTTGTGCTGATAACCTACATTTTGTCTTGTTTTGTGGGGTATGCTTCCAACCCTTTAGGTGAATGACATGATGAACTTGACATGGTGACATGAAACTGAATTAGTGGAGTTGACTCTTGGGACGTAGACTTGAGATAGCTTAAATATCCCTCTTCCTAGATCATAAATTTTTTGTCTTCATGTAAGCCCCTAGTGGTTATCTAATTTCTTTAAATTGAATATAGTAAACCACTATAATACACTAGTTATGTACACCATTTATTTAGGATAAAAAATACAACTATTCCAACACACTTGTTAACGTGTCTGATTTAGATGGGTTTAATCCTCAAATATAGAGTGGAGTGGATTCTGTCCTGTATCACACTCCTTACCAGAGTGTAACTATATAGCCTCTCATTAATATAATACCAAAGACCAATACATTTTCTATATTAATCACATTAATTATTTATATTACTTTTCAATTCTTCTAGTGGTATAAAATTAAAGGCTATTATTCCAAATATTTATATAGAAATATTAAATTACTTGAAACTAAATTTTATATAGTTTGACTGCATTAAGACCTTATCCATCAACTCATAAAATTGTTTCTTCAACTACTTCATCTCTATTGGTTCAATCATATAAGGTTCTTGTGCTAGGGTTTGAGAACCAACAATAGAGTCATTTTAAAATAAATCTCTCTTGGGGGGGGTGGAACACCTCTAAACTCTTTAGGAAACACATCTAAAACATTTATACAACCATAACATCATCTATCCTTAGACTCCTTGCTTTGGGTGCCAATAAAGTTTCAAAAACATGTCTCATCAACGTCTCTACTATACTTGGAGACACCATACAAATTAGAAGGATTTTCCTATATTCTTAGAAATTCTAAGTGATACTACTATCCTTAAACTCCACAATATTAGATCCCTAGTCTAAAACAACCTTATAACTCACCAAAATTCCCTTACTTAGGAACAAATTAAATTTGTGCATGTTAAGTGGCATGTGGTCCATTCTAATGTCATGTCCTTAGAAACCAAGAGAATAGGATGGAAAAACCTCCCGTAAAATGGAAGACTCTTCCAAGGGATCTCCATCAACAAATCCTCACATCGAAAACTAACAACAAAGTCACCATGGTTTATTGACTTTCTGGTGATAAATGAGTGTGTCATAACTGGGTCAACTAAGACATATACATACGAAGAAGCATTTTTTATTAGAATGAAAATGATCCAACTGACTTGACACAACCCATAGATTGATGAGTTCTTCTAAGTGATTCATAACAAAGCCTTTTTGTCTCATACAGTCATCTACAACCTTGTCCTCTACCAAATGGTCATGATGGCTCTAATTCTAAGGCCTGGCCTCATCATCTTTCCTACAAACTTTACTTCTTGAGTTTTTCTATCCGTACCTCTATTGTTGTTTTGAAACTTGTTCATACAACTACGAATAGTAGGTCTCCGCATGTTGTGTTTTCCCATACAAGAAAGAACACCTTCATATCAAAAATATAAATAATCCAAATGGCGATTGTTACTTGCGAGGTATGGACTTTCATATTGTGGCCTAGGAGGCCCTATCATTGACATCAATACTGACTTATTTTACCTATAATGAAGAAAACCATGGCATCTCTTGTGGACAGGAGACCACTATGACTCACTGACACAACCAACCTTAATTGTGTTTTTTGTTATTGTTGTTTTTGATATGGTGCCAAAAACCTCTACTTCTAGTACCCCCAAAACTTATATGCCTAAGTATGGTTGACCATTTCTTGGAAACAACATTAGAATAGTTCTTCATTGTCTTATCTATTTTCCTCACATATTCTATAAAGGTATAAAATTTTACAAATAACATCAGTATGTACGTCAATTGTGCCAATTCCATTTTCAAGCCTTTATCAACGCTATAGATCCTCTCCTTCTCTTTAGAATCTAGATGAGGACTGACACTCAATGACTCCATAAATTGCATCTCATATTCATATACAATTTTTACAGAAATAGTCTAATGACACAACTACTCAAAAAGAGACTATTTTATTCTCTAGATTGTACTAAGGAAAGTATTAACTATGTAAATCTTTCAAAACTCTAGTAACATGATCACCTCACCACACCTCACCTCCTTTTCTATTACCCACCAACAGACAATACTATCCTTCTGTAGTAGAAAAATGATTAAATTCGGCATATTTCACTCATTAAAGAAATGTTTTCTATCATCTTCCTACTTTCTTTTTGCAATTATTCTCAAATTATTAAAACAATAAATATATGCATATTTCTAACCATGTACACAACGCCTTGTGTGTCGATTCTCTATTTCATTTATGTTTTAGGTTTCACATCTAGCACAAGATAAAAAGACATAAAGTGAGCAATGTCCAGGTTGTACCTATTATCTAGGATCCTTGTTAGTATACATGTTCACACTTGTAAAATTCTCTATACAATGTATCAATGTAAGTTGTAATGAATTATTTTGTAACATACATGTTGAAGTTGAGATTGTTTATGGAGTATGCATTATAGTTGAATGTTCATGTATGCACATATTGCTTCGGCACTAATTTCTAATAAGATTGATTAACATTTTTAGAGTTTTTCTTCTCATCTCCACATGGTTGGGGAAGGCAGAATCCAGGGATGTTATAGTTGGTATCAGAGCATGAACATAGCTACACCTGACAATTTCTCACCTTGAGATATAAAACTAAATTTCACCTTTCACCAAAAACCCTAGAAACATAGTAAGTTGTTGAATAAGGACTAGGTTTGAGTTAGCATCTAGGTTAGAACCTAGATGTTCGAGAACTGGGCTAAACAAATCTATGAAACCTTTCTATATAGAGTTCATATGTATTGAGTAGCTGCATTAGTATACACATTGTTCTCATCATTTCACTAGGTGACATGACACTAGACTATCTAATGTGTGTGGGACACTCGGTTTTGTTGATTCGGTCTTGTTTCCATTTGGCTTGAGCCTCGAGTTTCCTCTGACGTCTTCTTTCTCAGAGAAAACTATATGATATTTTATTATTTATATATAAAAACAAAAATGTCTCCCTCACATAGGACAATAGGAGGTGTTCATGCAACCTAAGTGAAGGGAGTGACATCAGTCTAGAAGAGAGAGTATCTAGATTAGATGTCTAGAGGCTTACGATAATATGTGATACATAGAGTAGATGATAGAATGATAGTTGATGCAAGCGTGGATTATCGAAGTTCAATCTATGACGATATAAGTTTTCTTATAAATATTTAAGTTGTATATGATTTGAATCCAATTTTGAAGTATCTAAGCTAAGTCTTGATGATGAAATTGCATTCCCTTTTCTTACTTAAGATGAGATAAGTTAAGACAAGGTTGAATATGCATTAGCCTCAAGCTCTTTTACAAGGAGGACCTCCAGTGTTAGGACAAGATACATGGTGAATTCCAGAGAGAGTGAGACCCATAGGGAGAGGGTCATAGGACCTACCCTACACTATATGAAAAATATGAGATATATGTGAAATGATGTGTCCTAAGTAGGATTACTCCTAAGTAAATGAGCTTGGTCCTTTTGCATGAACACACTGATATGTGAGACTTTGGTAAAAAATGATGAGTAGGCAAATCATAATGAGAAAGTCAATCATTTTGATTGAGTTAGCTCCTATCTTGAGTGATGTATGTTTGAGAATCTCGTCATTATCTATAAGTGAGGTGATATATGAATTCTAGTACTGAGATTTAAATGCCTTGTGCATAAGATGCTCAGTAATTATGTTCCTTCCTTCTCCTATTCTTGATATATGATGCAAGAAACCTTACTTGAACTATATTGATGATTATGTATGAAGAGTCACTCAGATAAGCTTGACCTAGTATGTTATCCTTCCTTATACAACATATGTTGTATGTATAAGTTTGAAACCATGATCTTAACTTAGTATATTCTCTTTCCCTTCTTATCATACATAAAAGATATAAGTTTGAAATCAAATCTTGAAATAAAGATATCTTTGGATCATTGATTACATGGTCATAAAATATACTTCTTAATCTCAATTTTTCTGCATCTAAGCTTCTATTTTGATGACAATTCAGACAACAGGATGAAACACTAACATTTAAGTATGAATACGAACCCCCTCTGTAATAATGAATTCCTAGTATGATGTTGATAATGGATCACAAAAATGATGTTAAGTGTGACAATTTTGTAAACAAATGATGTGAAATCTTGGTAGCACCTTACATGGGTGAGTTGGATGGAAGATGAAACCTTGAATAATATCTACTCAACTTCATACATATGAGTCAAACCATATTTCTTAGAGAGATATGGAATGTAAATCTTAACTTAAAAGAATGGCATGCTATGACTAAGTTACTTAATGATGTTTCCACCTATTAAAGAGGAGTGGGTACACCCTACATGCTCTGAATCCTAAGATGAAAACTTAGGGTGCATAGATATGATTGCCTTGACACCTAGAAGGGGTGGCCTAATTGAAGTTGGAATCCTTGATATCACCTTGAGTATGGGAGTAGTCAAATTTTGAGGATGCAATTCCTTATAAGGTTGGGTGAATGTGATGAACATAAATTTTGGATTTTCACATCCAATATAGTATTTGAAGACACACGTGGAGTATTTATATGGACCTTAATATGTGATGTCATCAAATGATAGGTATTGAGTTTGTTTGATTAAAAGTTGATGATTAATTAATTTATATTCAAGGTTTACATACTTATTTGTGATGATAAATTGAGTAACTAAGTTTAGTGAACAAGTGTTGGACCTTTGGTGTCAAACTAGAATGAATGCTAGACTACACGCTAAGGAACTAATATTGAAAAGTTCATGACACTCAAATGAACCATTTGAAAGATATTGAAGCTTGAATATTTATCCAATTATTAACACATATTTATGATGTGGATTTTTGGAATATGGTTATACATAGGTTTCAGTTCCCAAGAAACTGTCACACATGCGTAACCATGCTCTTGGTGGAAAATACACATGTAGCCACGGATCCTCTTAAGAGTTATCTAATTATGGCCCTAGCAACTAATATGCTAGTGTTTACACTGTCTTCAACCTCTGACTTTTCAGGAGGAGGAGTCATCCGTCAACCTTGACTTAGCCCAATGATGTTCACGAAAACATCGTACCTAGGCACATAACTAGGAGTTAGTTGCCCATACTTTTATAATCGACCCCAGAGACCCACTGCCTCCTCATGATATTCAGAGAGAGTGGGGTCTTTCCCCTATTCCCGTCAATCCATTACTCTCCTTTGTCATTCACAATAGCATTTCAGATCTGTGGAGGGATGCTCCTTGAACCCAACCTACTTTAGAAGGCCGATGAAGCTTGGTGGAAGCTTTTTGCACATACCCACCACCTACTAAACGTCTCCCAAGTTCAGAAAGAGGTTGCAGATCTCTTTTTGTCTTTGGAGATCAAGTTAGTTGTTGAGGAAGAAACCTCCCTTCCAGAAAGACCATCCTCTACCATGAGTCCAAGCATGCGTGGACTTAGTTTCTGACTATGGGGCTCTAGTTCTTCTCGACTGTGAGTGCAAGCCCAAGTGGATTTGTACAAGATTAATGTTGTGTAGGAAGACATTGTTTCTCACCGAATCTAGGCTTAGCAACGGTGCTAAAACCCAAGGATGGAGGCCCCACGAAGTCAGAGGGAGGCATAAGGGCTAATGCAAACCTTTTTCCCATCTTGTCGATGCCTTCCAACCTAGACAAGAAGAGTAGAGATTGGGAGGTAGCACATGCCATCTTCATCGTGATGTAATTGTGGATTTGATCTAGAGAGATCACAGTGGAACCTCTTCAAACACCTTGAAGAAAGGATGTAATAGCTCCCAATGTCCAATAAATACCCCAAATATACTTGTAGATTCAGAAACATGTTCTCTTTATTGTAATATCAATGGATGAGGCTTTGAAGAACATTAATGACTATTTCTAATATATATGATAATGCTTCTTTTTAAGGTTTGTTTAATAAAATATTTAGTAAATAATGGAGATAAAATCTGAGAAAAATACTACTGAACCCTATAATCATGTGGATACTAAATATGAACTCTGATATGAGTATAATGCCAAAATATTAGGTCCTTATTCATTAATGAAAAATGAGATGGCTTAATCCTCATTCTAATTCTATAAAATAGTGCAAGCATTAGAAATTATGAAAATCAAACCAGGCCAGATTGTGACATATATGACAATAGAAAAATACCAGACACCAACTTAAATGAAATTTAACCTAGATTTGGCCTAAACCATAAATTTTATCATTAATAATGGTTTAACTTTCTTTTGATGATGATTAATTGTTATTAATCAGGTGGTGACCAGAGAGCTAGATGGTCCAAAATATAAATAGGAATATCTAAACTCATGTATGTGGGTTTGTTTAATTATATAGACTATGGTTTTCTTGGTTGAATCATGATATCTATGTATGCTCTTTTATTTGTAAATATTGGACGTAGTAAAACTACTAGTACTCAGTAATTTATCACTTGCAACATAAACTATGAGTAGATGTTTTGTTGTTATTTAAGGTATTCATTATCCCCTTATGAGGAAACAAATTAATGTTGACTAGTATACCTCCCTAGAGTAAATAGTGTACGAGGAGTTTCCCAGAGTACTTGGTACATAGGATAGGGACCAACAAATAAGTTTGGTACTAGTCCACCTAGATAATGCAACTCTTCTAGAAAAATGACTAAAATTGGTGTATTTCTCTCATAACAGAAATGTTTTCTAAGATCTTCCTTCTTTCTTTTTGCAAATCTTTTCTAATTATGAAAACCAAAATTATATATATCTTTCTACCGATGTACACGACACCTTGTGTGTTAATGTTTTGGTTTTTCAGGTATGTTTTAGGTTTAGAGAAATAGCATGGGAGAAAAAGACATGAAGTGAGAAATGTCCAGGTTGTACCTATTGTCCAGGATCACCGTTAGCATACATGTTCAAACTTGTAATATTCTCTATTCAATGTGCAAATGTAAGTTGTAATGATTTATTTGGTAATATAAATGTTGAATGTTGAGATTGTTTATGGCGTATGCATTATAGTTCAATTGTCGTGCATGTACATATTTCTTACGCAATGCTTTCTAATAAGATTGGTTAACATTTTCAGAGTTTATCTTCTCGTCCTCACAGTGTTGAGGAAGGAAGAATTGTGGGACGTTACACGCCCTATCTTCTCTTTCACTTTTATGGTGTTGTTGAAATATCCAATAACTAAATGTGGAAGTTCATGTCGAGTAGTAGCCACCAACATCCCCGATAGCCTTATTCTATCCCTCTCCAAATTTGATCCATGAACTACGGAAATGACACAATGGAACCCCCCTAGTTGATACAACTCAATGACATCAGTTGATCAAAAGTGTGAATCAACTGAACATCCCAACGACCTGGTTTCTAATGAACTACAGTCTTCCCTCCTTCAACCAGATCGAGATTTGATAAACAATCGAGTTGTTTGTGTACAAACCCTTAACTATGTCTTGAGTCTCCCTTCTAATGTGTGTGTCCACACATATCTCTATCTCAACACCATTCTCTCCTAGGATATGTCCAAGGATCCTCTATTTCCCAGACAGAGAAGAACCTCTGACATTCCATGCGAGAATTTTCATTTAAACACTTTGTGATGCCCCCCTCTACCTGAGGTGGCACTACCTCTTCCTCTGCCTTCCCCATGAGCACCTATTTAAACACTGGAGAAGTTTTTGATTGAACACCTAGATCTTCTAGGAGCACTGATGTCAACCTCTTCTGTGTCTTCAAGGCCTGGAATGGATTGGCCAATTCTTTCCCTCATGGTTCTAACTCCTTTCCTTTCTCAACCTCCCTAACACCGCTACCCTAGTTTCCAACCTTCTCCTTAGCAAATGGATTGAGTGAAACCATATTCACCTGTTCAACATTTGTAGATGCCTCAGCAACCACAATACCCAATTCCTAGCTGACATTATTGTCATCCACCTGCACTGATTCTTCAGCATGAGCCATGATGACCATGTCAACATTGTCTTCACATTTCTATTGGTTCAGTCTTGAAGCTCCCAATTTGCTAGCATGCTACCTTTTCCTTATTGTATGGGGTCAAATGCTCCTCAACTCCGTCTCTTCTCAACCGTCAATTGGGTGGCATTTGGGTCATCGGGCAGCACTCAGGCATATGCTTGAACACCTTGCAGGTGTGGCAGTTATGTTGTAATGCATCATATATCACTTTGATTTGGAGCTTCTTCCCATCTAGTAGTTTGATCATCACAACTGGGGGTGGATCTTTATCTGTTGTGATCTCAATGCACATATGGGGTGCTCCTGTGTTCTTCCTTCCTCCAAAAAATCCACAACTTTAGGACTACCAATGGAATACCATATAATAATCAATGCCCTCCTGGTCTAGTTCCTTCCCAATTCCAAGAGGGTGACCTAAATTGGATACGTAGAGAGAGTTACACAACAAAAATCTGAATCAAATATCCATTTTGATGTTAGAACTAACTTATTATCAAAGAACCAAGGTCCCCATTCAAGCACCATGTTCATATCATCCACCGTAGTGAACCTTGACAAGAACAAACCATCCTTCAACAGAGATAGTTGAAGCTCCTCCTTCATTTTCCAGATGTAGAGCGTCCACCCATAGAGCTGCTGAAGAATGTCTTTCCCGCCCAATATCTGACTGACAATCAAACTTTTATGAAAGTCATCCATAGCTTCCATGACAGGGGTGAAGAACTTCATCCATGGGTGTTCGTGTTTTGCTTTGAAGAAAGACGTCTTCCAGTTTTCAGGTGGGATAATTGGTCAGCATGACCTCTGGACTGAGAAAGGCTTTGTCAGGTTTTCTACCCAAGTTTGTCCAATGTTGCCCTTCACAACACCTTTCTAGCTAGAATGATTTCTCTCACTACTACGAACCTTGTTAGAAACACGCAGACCAGAAGAGACATAAGGAAGAAGTACAGAGTTTGGAGGATCTCTGTCAGTCGCGCTGGTGCCCACCATGGGAGAACCTCCTCTAGATGAGATGGAATAGATCTTATCTCTCTAGCTCTGAAGTTACTTTCCAATTATAACCAACATAATCAAACTTATTCCTTTTCAATATTACTTAAATCAATGTCATTATGTCATGAAATATCCTTGTCTCCAAATTCTAGAATTCTCTTTCTTTTCATTAATATTCTCAAGTATAACGTTTAGGGAATTATCCAACTATGACATGATAATGGCCTAGTCATTAACCTTCATAATTGCCTCCTTATTCTAAAACCAACTGAACAAGAATCAAAGCCAACAATGGCCTAAGGAGGGAGAATGAGGATTCACCAAATGAGGCCAGTGAACCACTAGATTTAGTCACTGGATGTAAGATGGATGATGATCAATGAGCCCTTTGACATGTAATAAATGAATAGGACATATAGTCACATCTAATGTCACACCCTAAAAGTTCCCAATTTTTTAGACTTTGTTGTGATATTTATCAACAATTCATATTAACCTCCACACTTCCAAAAGTTCCTATAGGTCGCTAGGATTATCTGGTTGACAATAAACTTTAGGATTATCTCCCTAATAGGATTATCTCATATTTGAACGAGTTTGGGATCACAATACCAAAGATAAATATTATTTTATTGTCATTTGTCATTCATGTATTTTCTTAATTTAGTCTCCCAAGTTGTGAATAACCACATAATTATCTCAAAACATGGAGTTATCTTCAAATAATTACTATCTCTTGTGGTGTGAAGTATTAGGTAAAAATATGAATATTTGAATATGAATACTTGGAGTCTAGGTAAAGACTAGATAATTACCCATTTAATTATCTAGGTCATTTATCCTCTTAGAATATTTTAGAATCTTGCCAATTTTCGGAAAATGGGATTATTAATTATTCCTCAAGATTAATTACATCATATTATACACAAAATTCAATTCTCTTTATCCTATCTTCCAATGGAGCTATTTTCTATTGAAATATCTTATTTTGGCTTCAATTGGATTCCAAGGCTTGTGACTCAAACCATAGACTTTCATTGATCAAGCCATTCTATTAGTTATGAAATTAAGGCTTTGAATATCATAATATTTCAATGCAACATCATATTAACACATACGCTCAACAAATACATTAATTACTTAATGTGACCACTCAGTATAAGTCTTAGATTGATCATCCAATGTCACAGTTTGATCTCATTATTCTTTTACTGACTTGATGTAAAATTGAATATGATGTTCTTGATGAAAATTTCAAAATTTTAGAATCTTACATCCACTTTCCATAACATCCTTTACTTCCTTCATATTTTTATGTTGTGAGGGAATTTTGTACATGATGATATCATACAAAAACCTTGGCTATTCCAAGTTTGAAGATTCCCAAATCAAATTTCAAAACATACTTATGAGTGATATAAAATTGAATCGTATATATAAACACACTTATGTGCGCATCTAAATAAGACCCTCACATTTTCATTAAGATGTGAGGGGCTCCATAATATCATGGTTGATTAACTTTTACTATAAGAATTGAGTACTTCCATTTCTTGGTATTCTTCATCGGTTTAATTAGGTATAAGCCATTTTACTAATTTTACCATCAAATATCAATGGATAATTGTATGTGTGAAGATTTAGAGAGTTAGGAGGTGGAAAAGTCACATGGTGTCCATAACAAGTCTATATGAACCTTCAAGATTCTCCACTCAACTTACAAACATGAAACCTACAAATTTTGATTTTCTACCATCCCTCACCTCGTGCGCATAAAATTTATTTGATATCATCTTGTATTCCACATAAATCTTGTTATGGTGGGGCTCATATTGATGCTAGGATGACATCAACTTTGTTTTGTAGTTTTGGTTGTATGTAGATTATTATTTTGGTTGCTTGGTCTACCTCTTATCTTGATGATCCTAGTTATCTATACTCTATATTCTATAGGAGATTGACCCCACTTTGACTTTGAAGTGATGTGCATAAGACAATGTAGAAGTTGGTTTTGTAGTTAAACCTCTACCTGATTTATAGTTTTTCAAAGTGCATTCTAAGTATCATAGTCTCTTTAAATTTTGTTTGTACAAGAGGTTTCACATTCATTCAAGTAATATGGTGTAGGGGAATATTGATCTTGTTGACAATCATGTCATTGTCTTTTTATTTGTTATTAATTATCATTTAGGATTGTAGGTAATAAGGTGAGGAGTTTTCATCCATAAATTACAATAGGATTGTATGAATTCAAATAGAGAAAATTCTTGATTTCCTAAGTAGACCTTTGAACAAATAAAATTTATTGAGAAATTATTTAATGTATAGAAATTTAAAATATGAAATTCTTATTTTTATTCTAAATAATAGATGATTGTTTGGGCAAAGTTTTTATACGAATTATTGGGAAAAAGCATTAGTATTAGAGTTACATTGGGTAAGACTTGGGTATGTTATTCCCTTTACTACAATTGTTTGTGCATATTTCATGACTATTTTTGTTGTTTTGAATACTAAAAAAATAATATTTAATTTGAAATAATCCACTTTTCCCTAAAATCTTTTACATACACTATAACTTATTCATATGATGATTCACATTCATCCAAACCCATACCTATTTGATATGGTTTTTTATTTCTATCTATTCAAACCATATTCTATTTTTTATATTTTCCCTTATTAACACATAAACCTTTACTTTAGTATCTTACTCTTTAATGACTATATAACGATTTGGTGATTCCTTCATTACTTGTTCTTGGTTTTTACCATTTTAGTGGTACTTTGTGCGATGTTCCCCTTCTTGGTGCATTATTTTATCCCTTTTTTGTGGATTATGGTGTACATGAGTTAGTTACAATTTGTATTCACATATTATGTTATATAAATTTCATTATTCTTATACAGTGTTTTCCCCTCCCATGCCCTCTTTAAAAGAAATTTGTTATGAACAAATTCTAGATTACTTAGAAAAAGGACCCGTTCTTACTAAAATTCTCATTTCATTCTATCGTATAGAAGAAAAAGTTGTGATGCAACTAGTTGCATAATAATCAATAAGTAGTGTTGTTCTCACATCACTTGCATTATTTGTTGTTTGAATGAATCATATTGTGTTGGTTAGTAATCAATGTTTTCATTGTTTCCATTCTTTTATTTTTTCTAGTATATGTGAACACTTCTTTTTCTTGGGAATCAACATTTTTATTGCGTATGTTTTGAAATGAGGAATGGGAGGAAGGCTTTGTGTTTACCTTGTTGTGATTAACAACTTCTAGTAGAATATTGGGAGTGTAAAAAAGGGGTAAAGGACAGAAGAGAGTAAGAAATAACATGTGCAAGTGCACAATGTGAAATATGCAGAATTATAAAGGGAAGTGATGTCAACATGAATGTGTGTGTGAGAGCAAGGAAAATATGTGGATGTAGTAAAAGTGAAAAAGGTTCATGAAAAATCTATGTGGAAACTATTTGGTGTACATGACTAGTGGAAACAAAAATGCATGGGTTACAAAAATATAGGGTATGAGTGAAACCTTGTGTGGTAACTTAGATTTTCTCTCTCATGGAATCAATGTAAATTATGACTCAATAAATGCTCTATTGTACTTCCCCTCACCCCTAGTTGGATGACATTAAATCACATTAATCCCAATTGGTGCTTCAGATTTGATCAAATGTAGCATTTTACTTAATTGACTGGATTTGAGCTCATTATCAGACTTTTAAATAAATTTCCACAATATAATGCCCTCAACATTATAATCATGGACCTAAACTTTTAGTATAGGAGTTATGATAAAAATTTGAACCATTAATGAAAATTTCATGCTATCAGAGCTATAGTTTAAGAGATATGATATCTACAAGATTGTCTAAGATATATGATTTGAAAAAAAAAATTTGACACTTAAATGTGTCACGTCATCCATCCCACCCAGTTTCTCTCACCCAATCAAAATCATCCCTTGTATGGCCACATATTTTCCATTTTAGCGATCCATTTGTTTCTCCTCAGTCAACCATAATGCTTAGATCTCATGTGAATGGATTCTTCTAAGATCCAATGTCCATGAGGCCATCTTCCCGACATTCTTCCATGGATGATGGTAGGTGGTTGCAGAAAAAGCTCCAACATATTCAGACCACTTTTTACACCTATATAATTCTCCCATTCACCTAGTTCTTCCTCTTTATTCTTCCCCTTTCTTTTGCACCCTTGATTGTGAATTTTTTTTTCATTATGACTCCTTCCCCAACTTCATCTTCTTTCTAAAACCCTAAAAATCAATGGCACAACTACCATAACCCCCACTTGGGGGCTTCCATGTCGGTCTACCTTGGTTCCAACCACCACTACAATCACATTCCTAGTATCCAACCGAGAGGGAGTGACACATTTTTGGGGGCCACCAAGTTGAACTAACACCTTGGTGTCCTGCGTGCAACCACAATGACACACTTTACTCCAGCCAGCTCACGTATCGGAACACTCATGAGGTAGGGAACTAGGCAGGTTCTAGATGGCTAGTCCAAGCTTGAGGTGCCTCTCTAGGGCCACATTTGTTAGATTGTGACCCTTATAGGTCACTGTGTTGATCTCAAGTAGGATGAAAAGCATGTCTGCAATAGACCATCTCCCAAGAGTGTGGCCCATTCCCAACCTTCCAATGCCAATCGAACAACCTAGATTAGCAGTTTCAAGTTAAAATCTTGTAAATTTATATAAATGCTACAAATACCCAAATAAGTCGAGAAAATATGCTATTTTATCTATAAAAATATAAATGAACCATTAAAAATGGTTACAAGTCATGACTTTACATTGGTTTCTATGATTTTTCCTAACATGCCTTATTTTTGCTCATTTATAATGTAGTTCATGCCACATCATGTAAAAATAATATACAATAATAAGTCCAATTGTTTATATTATTTTGATCAATAACCTCTTCATAAATAATGATCTAATTTTGGACCCTGGTCTATGTTTTATATTGTAATATGTCCTTGACTCTAAACGATGCTTAACATGGACTTTACTATAAGATAGTGAACATAATGCCAAAAAATGTTCAAAGGTGCTTCAAATCTTCATGGTTGATCAAAATTAGTAACATGTGTTATATTTTGAAAAATGAAATCATACATGATCGTAGTATTCTCTATTAATGACTTCATGAAGTAAAAAGTATCTTTATGTGTACTATTAAGCATAGGCCTAAACCCTATACTGATATTCATATAGTGGTACTCAAAATGTTTATGGTGACTTCAAATAAGTAGAGTTAGTTCCATGTGACCCTATAATTATAAGTGTATCACTTTTGTACACTATATCTTTTTCAACCAAACTTGACTTCAAATATGACATGTGCATTTTGTTAATTTGGAGATATAATCTTCTCCAATCTTATAATGATGATCATGCCACAATATGACTTCCAATAAGTGGATTGACGGTTATATAACACCCAATCTAATTTACCTCTTTTATGCTCTGATGACTACCATCTTCCAAGAATATGACTTAAAGAACAGTGTTGATACTTATGTTTCTTAATCTTGCCCAAACCTCATGTGTTCTCTAATAAGATCATAAAAATCTAATCATATTACCCTTAATCTTAGTTTTTTTGTGTTACCCTAGGTTCTAGATAACCTATGATGTACTATATAGCTAGATAATCTGATTGCATGACATAGTTGAGATATTGAAATAAATAGTAAATGTTTTGATACCTCTATCTAGGAGACACATACAACCACCACGATAATAATTAAAGAGACCAAAGCTTCTTGATGGTAATACACTTACACTTATTTTTAATCTCATGATCGATTGGTTGGCTCAATTTCCAAGATCTAAACAAGCTTTCTATATATGGTATGATATATGAAGTTTTTAATCTGGGTCCTCCAATCAAGGTATGCTTCTATCCTCCTATTGACCAGACTAGTGGTATTGACTCATGATTATATTTATGTAATCTAAAATTATGGATATATTATACTTGATTGATCTACATGTTCTCGATGATCACTATTTTTTATATGGACTAAACTGTGTTACTGAACATTATCTAGAAATTCATATATACCATTGTGTAGTTGCCTGAATTCTAGTGGTAAGGGCACAAGACATGTGAACTAGGGTTAGGATTTTGACTTTGGACTTGAGGTCCCTCACATAGGAATAGGGTGACATTTAGTATTTGAGCCTCTAATGCTCCTCATGGACCCTTCCTTTGGAAAGTTGGTCCATGGCCATATAAAGTTGTTAGTGTAATGTAAATGCATCTAAAATACTCTTTAATGTTAATAAGAACATATATAATGTGTTTCTTTTTTTCTTGTTATTATATTATATTTTATCATGGATATAATCTCTCTTATACTTATAAGTTTATGTCTTTTATAGTGTATTCATCACAATTGTGTTGATGTGTGATAACACCCAAATTTAGGCATATATGCTAAGCATTTTTTATGGTTTTGTTTCAACATAGCATTATTATACCCAAAATAACTCTACAATATTATCTTTTAGTACTTTATTTCATTTTTAAAGATAGAGTTGCTAAACTAGCCAATTTTGGGACTTATAGGCCCCAAACTCAAGAAGACATCAATTCTCTAGATTTTGCCGCACAAGCATCGCATTATCTGCCCCACAAGCATCTTGTTATATGCACCATCTTAGGTGGGCTCAAGAAACTTTCATTATCTAGGACTCTATTTTTGATGGACATTCCTTTATCAAAAAACATCCTCATCAATCATAAGCTTTACCAACATGGGCCCATTGACCACAAGTAATAGCCCCTCTTGGGAGTGGGTTGGTCCCTAAAGAGAGAGGGTCATGACCGCTACACCGTCTCGATCCTAACACTCAGCACGGCCAGGCCCACCCTATCATTGTCGGGCCGAGGGGAAGGTGTAGCTATGCTACACTTGTTGCGACTGCTACAACCACAACCGTAGAAAGACTGTCGCAACTGTTCCACTCATTTCGATCATAACACGGAGCAACCGCTACCGAATCCCCTACACCATGATCGATATGCCTAGAATGGTCAGGCCAAGGATAATGAATAGAAACTGTCTGGACTGAGACATACATCCTGACTACAACATCTCTCTCGACTGGTACAAATTCTACATCTGCTACACCCATTTTTTCGACGTCATCTATCTCTACTGCTACACCCAACACAACCATGGTGAGCCCAACATGGTCAGGTTGAGACTAGGGTTGCGACTAACACAGGTGCCGTGACCACTTATTACAGACACTTTGCCTTCACCTATAAATACCCACCCCTCGCTACCTGGAGAGGGGTTTTGAGAATTTTCTGATTCCACATTTTGATTTTGCATCTTTTTGGTTCCCAGAGCCCCTTGGAAGAGTTCGAAGGACTAAAAGGGCTGAAGTGCTCATCCTGTGCCTGTCTCTTCAGTTTGCTTCCATCCATCATCATTTCCCACCATCATTCACCCAGTTCCCAACCATCTTCCATTTCCATACACTTGCTAAGCTATTGTTTGGGGTGGAATCCAAGAGAAAGGAGGCCAAGGAGTTTAGAAGACCAAGGAGGATGACCCAAAGATGAGATCTGGCCCATACGAAGGCTAAGTATCGAGGGCCACCTATCTTCTACGGGATAAATCTATTCTTCTACTACTTTCTTCTACTGTTTTCTTTATTTTCTGTACAAATGATATTTTTCAATTTTTGTTTGGTGCCAACTATGCTTGTCCATGATTAGTTGAGCTCCTTATAGGCTATGTAGCCCGTTTTGGGCATGTTTATGTACTTTTACCTTAAGCTAGTAGTTTTATTCTAGATCTAGTATGTTTTCTATTCTATCTTATCTTTCTAGTTATGATTGCTAGTTTGGTTGTTCTCTTTCTTGCTTGAAGTTCTATTTCTACCTATATCATGAGATTCATTGTAGAAATAGATATGAGACGGTAGTTTGGATCAGAATCTGAAAAGAGGATGGTTTAAGGTAATCTGTATAGAAACATAGACTTGGGCACGACCAGGCTCAACCTGACACAATTGGGCCCACTACTAGGTTCTTCCCAGATCACATATGTTCCTAGCATCTCAGAATATTCTAGACCTGATAGGGTATCTAGAATATTCTAAGGTGTTGATTTGTCATCCTTGAGAGAGGTTTCATATCATTGATGAGTTTTAGTCACATTGCGCGAAAACAAGTGGGATGACCCGCCGCAGGAATAGATATCACAATATGTACTGAGTTTGGATGTAGGTTGTTGTATGAGGTGTTTGAAGGTTGTCTATGCCCAAGAATAGGTACATAGACTTCCCAACTTGTGGTTACATAGAAAGGAACTCCTTCCCTTTAACCTGTAGAATCTGACAGGCTCTGTTTTGTTTTCTTTACTTTGTTTTGTTTTATTTCGTGACATCTTGGTAGACTAGTTCCAGTTCCATACTTTTATCAAACTATATGATTGTCTTAACTGACTTAAGAGTGAGATCTTAAGCATCCTAAATGTACCCACATTCCTATGTTCAGCAATGTATATTGACTTCAACCCTGTAATAATGTTATGGGGCTCCTCGAATGTTTCTTGTTATAAATTTAAAAGTCCTATCTTTCTGAATCTTCCTCCTTTCAGACGCACAATTTAAGCCTATCAATGTGTACCCATTTTATGATTTTATGTAACATATACACTCTAACTCTTGCTCCGATCATTGCTTTCTCTCAATTATAATACTCTAATACTCTGACTCTATTGGGATCCTATATTGAGACACAATTGAAACATACACATGGTTTAATAATGATAACAATCTTGATGTCATGTACTAGATTAGATTCTTTCGATTTCACATGTTGTGTCATACCTTAGTTCTTTGTTGTTGTTGTTTGTAGTTTTACTCAGGGACAAACACCCATTCCTTCTCTCCTATTTCTGCATAGTCATTAGGTGTTTGGATTTGGATAATAAATGGTTCTATGATATATGGTATCAGAGTGATCACATATTCTATAGGCATGATTAATAATACAATTTCACTTATCCTAGAGAGTATTTTGGAATATCATCTCTTCTTTAAGGAATAACCTTAGCCACCCATTATATTTAAGATTATATAGTTTCTTTGCTCCTTACATGATCTCTCTCAAGACAATTAATCATATGAGAACTTGATTAGGGGTAACTTATGTATGTAGAACACTTAAATTTGAATGAATTGGTTAGATTTGAGTAAAATAATGATTATGTCATAGTTTGACCTTAATTTAAAAGTTAATAATGATTAATGACTAATAGTTTGACCTTAATAGATCAACAAGGAAGAGCGATGCTAGGGTTCACCGCTCGTGGAGGTGGCCATGGAGGCTGCGGCCCCGGACACAGCGTACCACAATCGAACTCACCCTCCAGTATCGTCGCATCGATCAACACCTCTGTGCCAGCCTCCGATGGCACCGATTCCACCCCAGAAGATATGGATACTATTCATCCTAAACCTCCCATGCAGCAGCACAACCCTAAGTCCTACAAGGATGTTATGACAGGGCGGCTGACCTGGGTGCCTGCCGCTCTCTTGAAAATATCCCCTGATCTGATAACATCGGCTGACATTTATGTGGTTAATGGTGGAGATATTCCATCCATCTCCATAAACCTGACCATCCTGCCACTACTGCTTGAACTGTGGAAATTCACAGTAGTCATCAAAGTAATCGGAACCATTGTGAACTTCGATGCTCTTATGAATAGGATCCCAATTCTATGGAAGCTATCTGATGAATTTCGGGCGATCGATCTGGATAAAGGCTACTACATTATTCAACTATCAAACAATGAGGAATTTGTGCGTCCCATGACCGGAGGACCATGGATGATCTTCGACCATTATATCTCAGTTCAATTGTGGTCATAAGACTTCCGTTCGTCCGATCCCATACCTCACAGAGTAGTGATCTGGGAAAGAATACCCGACCTGCCAATCTTCCTTTTCCCGAATCTGCTCCTCTCAAACATTGGAAATCTGATTGGGAGAACTATTAAAATAGATTCTGCAACCCAATCCCGACACAGGGGCAAGTTTTCCCGAATCGCAGTAGAAGTTGACACTACTAAACCATTGCTACCGACCATCCTTCTGAATGGTGAAAAGTACAAATTAGAATATGAGAACCTCCCAACCTTCTGTTTGGAATGTGGCAGGTTGGGTCACAATGACAGAGACTATAGATTTATTCCTAATTTCCCCAATGTCGATCCCTCCTCATCTACCGACCCTTCCATGACAACCTCAACACAATATACGTAGGAGATTCACACGAAGATGTCTGAGAGACGTTCCACTGTGGGGAAGAAACCACCGCCCCAGACGAAAGAGATAAGGAAGGACCCTGCTGTTACATCTCAAGCCACAATCCCACAGGCCAGTGCTGAGGTACCTTCCGCTGTCCAGGAAAATGAGGAAAAGGAGGCTGATTGGACAATAGTTACCTCTCAGAAACAGAAGAAGAAGTCTGGTAAATAGTATACTAGAGAAGAGGCCAGCAGCAATGGCAAGCCATTGTCTGGGCCAAATCCAGTAGCATCCGCGTCACAAATGTGCGGAGACAACACAGTTATTACCCAATTTGATGATGAGATCAACGAATGGAGAAGCAGAACCACACTCACTGAGACCTTCTGCTTCCAAGCGCCGAACCCCGATACCCACTTAGCCGCTCTTCCCACTTTCTCTTTGGGGGTAGCTGGGGCAGGTAGCGGCGTATCTCTCTGCAACAGAAGAGTCGTATACCAAACTGTAAGCCCAGGCTGCGAGCGCAAAAAAGGCAACATTGCTCAACTTGTAGGTAGTGTCGACTTCAATGCTAACTCCAAGAAGACACTGAATTTTGACGTCGAGGACCCGGGTCCAGACGAAGCCATGGAGGTGGCAACCACACCTACAGGGCTCCTCACTGCCATCAAATGAGTTTTTGTTCACTTCTCCTACCTTGAGTTATCTTAATGACCAACATCATTTGCTGGAATATCCAGGGTGTTGGATCAAAAGATAAAATCTCCTTACTCAAGGAATATAAGAGGAGATACAATCTCCATCTTCTAGTTATTCTTGAACCACATTGAAGTGGATGTAAAGCTGACAACATCATTAAAAGACTTAACTACACCTCCTCTCACAGAGTGGAAGCATTCAACTTTTCGGGTGGTATCTGGATTCTTTGGGACAATCATAGATGTACTATTGATGTGCTACAGAGCCATCGTCAATATGTACACTATCGTATTAACAATAGTTGGCTACTCATGTTTGTTTATGGCAGTCCCAACCCTCAAAAGCAGGACCTACTGTGGCACAAACTAAGGAGCCTCTCCTCTCATATCCATGAAGCCTAGGCACTTGTTGGTGATTTCAATACAATGTTAGATTTCTCCGAGAAGTGCGGAGGCCATGGTTTTGATAGATGCTCAAGCCTTAAATTCAACTCCTTATTCTATGCTGGCCTCCAGGACATGGCATCCTCAGGTCAATTCTTCACCTTCAAAAAAGGTCATCTTCTTGAGAGACTAGACAGAACAATAGCCAATGAAGTGTGGCTATCCATCGAAGGGGGCATGCAAATCAATGTTCTTCCCCGTATCCACAGCGACTAAAATCCCATCCTTATCGAAGGACAACGTCATCCAATGACAGGACATTTCTTTAAAACCAAAATGAGTTGGGACTATTCCTGAGTTCAAAGCTGAACTCCTCCCTGTGTGGGATGGATCAAGACCACTGTTAGATGTGTTGCCCTCCTTCAATAAAGTTGTGATTGAGTGGGATGTGAAACATTTGAAGAACCACCACAAGCACAAGAACGTCCTCCTACGCCAGATAGACAAATGTCAGGTACAATAACAAACTGCCAATTCTGTATCTACCCAACTGCAATGTGTCTTGCTTCGGGAACAATTGAGTACCATCCTCCTATGCGAGGAAGCGAATTGGAAAAAACACTCTAATATAAACTGGCTAAAATATGGAGATGATAACAATAAATTCTTCCATGCCTTTGTTAAGGCACGTAGACATCATAACAAAATATCTAGGCTTTGTGATGATAATGGGGTTTGGATCACCGTGCCATCACAACTCAAGAATTATGTGCACAATTTCTTCAACAACTTGCTTTGCTCGCCTAGCAACAATCTGCTGGATGCTACTTCCATCCCAAGATATATTGGCCGGTTCTAGAGCCACCTGAACACACAACTTCTCGGTAAAACTCCTGATGCGGAAGAGATATGTCGGGTTCTCTTCCTCATGGCCCCGACCAAGGCTACAGGTCTAGATGGCATACACAACTGCTTTGTTCAACGTCATTGGTCTCATGTGGGAGGTTCCTTCGTCTCTACAGTCCAAGAAGCCTTCATCACCAGCAGAATCGATCCATGTATGGCTGACTCACTTCTTGTGCTTATTCCCAAAATCACAAATACTCAGAGATGCAATGAACTACGCCCTATCTCGCTCAACAACTACTGCTTAAAGCTCATTTATGAGGTTATTGTGGAATGCTTAAAACCATTTCTCAGTGAATGGGTATCCCTCCACCAATCCAGCTTCATCCCGGGCCGACACATAAGTGATAACATTCTCCTTGTTCAAGAAGTGATACATTCCATGAAACTCATGCGAGGAAAAAAGAAATGGGTCACTATTAAACTAGACTTATCCAAGGCTTTCGACTAGATGAGTTGGCCCTTTATTCTTGACACTTTGAAGAAAATGGGGATCCCGGACAACCTTTCCAACCTGATCATGCAAATTATTTCCACTGGTTATACTTCTATTCTTTGGGATGGTGCACCTATGGACCCCATCAAAACCACACGGGGTGTCCGACAAGGAGACCCAATCAGCCCGCACCTATTCATGCTTTGCATGGAACGACTCTGTCAGGCCATCTCGGAAGAGGTGGCAAACAGTACGTGGAAACCAATCAAGATTACCAGATCAGGTCCGTCTCTTTCACATGTGATGTTCGCCGATGATCTCCTCCTTATGGCCGAGGTGTCTACTGCCCAAGCATCTACTATCACCAAAACTCTAGAAGAATTCTCCTTGGTTTTGGGCCAAATTGTCTCCAAGGAGAAATCATGCTGCTTCTTCTCTCCTAACACGCCAAGAACCGAGCAACGTGCTTTCTACCGCCGGATGGGTATCTCTAGTACTAATGGCCTTGACCGTTACCTCGGAGTACCGGTGTTACATCACAGAGTGAATAAACAGACACACTCATATATCATGCATAGAATCAAGAACCACATGGACAGTTGGTCTGCCCGACACTTATCTCTCAAGGGTCGTATCACCCTCGCCAAGAGTGCACTTCAAACGATCCCTGCTTATACAATGCAGACGGTGAAACTTTCTCCTATGCTCTGTGACGACATTGATAGACACATCTGTGATTTTATTTGGTGAGGTGGACGCGAAAAGAAAAAAATATCACTAATATCATGGGAGAAGCTGACTCAAAGTAAAGCGCTGGGTGGCCTTGGGATTAAGTCAGCCAGAGATCAAAATATAGCGCTGATGTTGAAAAATGCCTGGCAATTCCTAAACAACTCCCCAGCCCAGTGTGTAGAGGTTATGTGCCACTAGTATATGAATCAAGGAACAATGTTGAAGATCCCTGGCTCCTCAGCATGGTCCTTCATTAAAGGCAACCTGCCTAGACTACAAAGCTTCTACCACAAGATGGTGAATTCGGGCTCCAGTACCAATGTCTGGTTTGACAAGTGGTTAATGGGTAAGTCTGTTGTAGACATGGCCCCTAATATTACGACCCCAGATGAACTTAAGGACCTCATGGTACAGAGCATGGCCCTCCCTGCTGGAGTGTGGGATTGGGAGTTCGTCCATGCCTTCCTCCTAACCAACACATGGTCTCTGATCAGTAATACCAATGTTCCTGAGGACAACGCGAGTCCTGATTCGTGGTCCTGGCCACTCTCACCTTCATGCGAGAACTTGGCCAAGTCTGTGTACGCATGGATTAAAACACATGATACCTCTAATCTCTCTACGAAGTGGTCTGAAGTTTGGTCGCTCCCGATACCACTGAAATACTACACCTTCTTCTGGCTTCTGAAACACCGTGCTCTGCTCACACAGGTAGAATTGGTACGGTGCCACATTGCCGTCAGCGACATCTGCCCAGTCTGCAGGAAGGATCAAGACACCTTAACCCACTGTCTTTGTGACTACCCTTCGAGCAAGGTAGTCTGCACTACTACAAAAAATGCTTTTTACAACGGGAGATAGACAACAGTTCTGATGATTGTGTTGTAGTTAGCATACTTATCACAATAAGCCCATTTTTCTGTTGTATATTGTATATTTTATACAACACAAGTCATTTACAACATGCCAAACCTGTTGTAGTATAGGAGGATACTACAACAACTGCTAAAGTGTTGTAATAGGTTGTAGTATCACAAAATATTCAAAACCGTTGTAAAAGATGTTATTTACACAACATATTTTGACCCGTTGTAATAGTCACATGTTTTAATAGACCATCATTACACAACGCACACCCACTCATTGTAGTATGTATTAATTATACAATAGGCCTTTACATGTTGTATTTGGTACATGTTTTAATAGACCACCATAATACAACATATTAAAACTCGTTGTTATATCCCAACATGAGACAATTGACTCCAACCTGTTGTTATATATTATAATTACACAACATGTTGTAACCTGTTGTAATATCCACATATAAAACATCATTTTAATAGACCTCCATTACACAACGTAAACTAAACCATTGTAATATAATATAATTACACAACATGATATCACCTGTTGTAATAGCTACATATTGTAAAAGACCATAGTTAAACAACACATCATATTCACATAATTCTCTGAATTTTTCATATGTTCGCGTATAATATGCAATTTTTTTATTAGATGTATGGTACACCTGAATTTCATATTAAACACATATTTTCCCCAAATTTTACGAATTATTCATGTTTTATTTGTCATTTATGCATTTTCACATATTATCCCAAACAAAACAATTTATTTCTGATTTGTTTAAAAAATACTCACTTAGCATTGTTTCATGTTTTAATATTTTCTAAAGACTATTTCCCCTCAATCACTACTACAAAACTCAACAAGGCCGAAGGATTTTTCCTCAAGGACATAATCCATGACAAGTGTGTTAATTTTTCCAAAGGCTTATCCCTAACCCTTGTGATGCTGTCCTTGATGAGTATATTAAATTTTCCCAAAGCATTATCCCTGACCTTATGGAAATGTATCCCAGACTATTATTTAATTTACCCAGGGATTGCTCCTGACCCTCATTAACTTTTTTCCTAACCAATATTAACCATATTAAACCAACCATTCTCTCTTTTACTTCCATGAAGAGGATCCATTTGATTGTGGACATTTATCCTTTTATTTTTAGATAATCATAATTGTTTAAATGGATCATCCGTTGATTTTAAACAACAATTGAAGTTTCCTTTTATGTAACTTGTTGAATCCTAATTTATTTAGACGGTGAATTACTTTCCAATACATGCCTCCCTTCCGTTCTATATCTACCGCTCCGAAAACAAAACAACAGTGCCTAACCCTCGCTCTAGCTCTCGCTCCCGCTCCGGAAATAGAACGACGCCAAAGTCCCGCCTCCAAAACCAGAACAAGCACTCCCTCTCCTTGTGCCACTGCAAGTCTTCTTTTTTCTGGTCTCCCGTTGTAATAGCTACATGTTGTAATAGACCATAGTCACACAATACGCTATAATTAATCTATTCTTATATGCCAAGATTATACAATAGACTCTGACTTATTTTATATACCCAGAACCGAGCTAAACCCAATTTTTCTATTAGAGAATTTTATCATGAACATGTAATCAAATAATTAATTATTTTTTCATATAAAATTATTGTCAAGTATGGGTCCGAGTTCTTTTTGGGCTTTAATTTTTTTAATATGGGTTGGTTTCAGTTTGAGAGGTCGATTGAACAAAATTTAATTTTGTGTGGTCATGTGGGAATGACAATTTTTTCACTCTGGGTAGATGTTTTGACCCAGAATCGACCACCCAATATTTTATCACACGAAATATAATCATGAACATCTAATCAGAGATTTGTTTTATATTCATTGTCAAATTTGGCTCAGAGTTTTCTTTCGAATCTAATGTTTTCAATCTGGGTCGTTCTCAATTGAGACACCATTCGAACAATTAAAATCTAGTTTTGTATTTGGGTCCGACACTGACAATTGAACTCTCTAACTGGGCCAGGTTTTGTCCTAAAATTGACTGACTCAAAACCACTTTTTGACAACCTGTGTGATATTATAACAGAGTAACTAATCAACCTCTATATTTACATGTTATACATATGTGTCTACTATTTTACATACAAAATAGCCTTTGAAATATTTTGCTAAAAAAATTCAATTTTAGATTGGGTTCGAGATTGACTGGGCAGGTTCATTTTTTTACCCATAACTAACAATTATTTAACACCCTTATGTGATATTATTGCAGAATAATTATTAACCTACATGAATCATATACATTGCATATATATATATATTTATATATGCAATGTATATGATTCATGTAGGTTAATAATTATTCTGCAATATATATGATACACATGTATAGATGAGAGGTTAATAATTATGCATTGATCCGTAGTTTCAGGGGAAAAAAATTTCCCTGCACTTCCTCTTTTCCTCCGCGCGCCTGGTTTCCCCCAAAAGATCAGCAATTTCACCGCCACACAAACTGCCCCCCCGGTCTCACAGCGCCGCAGCTGACTACGGACGTACGACGACTGTCCCAGAGCACCACAGCTAACGACGGACGGACGACGACCCCACGGAAAGCGTCGCTGCCCTATGCTCTTCAACAGATGGACGACGACCCCCCCACTTCTCCGAAAAGCACCGCTGCCCCGTTGCTTTGAGCTCCCTTCAATCCAAGGTAACCTCTGTACGGAAAGGACTCATAGCTCTGACCAAAATCGCCAATCTCTTCATCTTTCCATTCACTACCTCCTTGGAATAACCTTTGGATGTGTCTACGTGGTCAGGTGTTGTTACTACGCAAGTAGTAATGGTGTCTCTGGCCTGTTGAATCTCCTTCTCGGGTCCCTATGATGGCGACCTGATGGATATGAGATGAGATCAGTAATGGAGATGGGAAGATCCTTAAGGAGGAAGAAGAAGAAATTGCGGAGAGGGAAGGGGGAGAGAGAGAGAGAAGGTACAGGGAAAAGTCACAACGAGAAGGATATTATTAGACTGAGGTCAGAGTACAAGATATCCTCTCAGTGGATGGCTCGCGGTTATTTATCAACCTTGTTCCACTTATAGCCACGAAGGCTTATTACAGAGCAACAACTCGACTCAAAGCACAACTCGACCTCTACTTTCTAACAACCTTTATTGTTTTGCCTAACATCCATCTAGCTGTCATCTAACTCACTCCTAACAACTCTAACCGATCAGCTACAAATCTGTAGCTAACAACTCCTGGCGAGGTCCTACCCTGCTGCTCATTTTGCAACTAGGCTCTACCGTGGTAGCTCCAGCTCATCAGTCCGGAATCAGCTGTAACAAATACCTCCTCCATCAAACAGACCTTGTCCTCAAGGTCTGAGATAACTCATGTTTGTAACCAAAATGCCTCCTCCTCCGAGCACCTTGTCCTCAAGGTGTGACTGAACACAGTTCATTCCAAACCAAAATCTTCAAATAGACATGGCACCGTTGTAACCAAAATGCCTCCTCATCCAAGCACATTGTCCTCAAGGTGTGACTGATCACGATTCATTTCAATCAAAATCAGATCTTCAATATGCAATTGTCTGACTTCATCCAAGCATCCAGGAATTGGGAGGCAGATGTTGTAAAGCTCAGATTCTGCATTCGTGTTCTCTGTTGTCCATCCTTCTCTTCTAGATAAAGCATCAGCTACCCGATTTGATGTACCATGTTTATATTCAATCACATAGTCATACCCTAGTAATTTAGACAACCATATTTTTTGAGTCGGTGTATGTATGTCCTGGTCCATCATGTGTTTAATACCCTTCTGAGCAGTTCATCATGTATGTCCGATGTATGTATGTATGTCTCTGATTTTTCATTTTCACTATTATGCATAAGATGAAATTTCCTTTGATTTGGATTAATTAGATTTCTAATGTATTAAATTTTACCTCTTAATGCTTAAGGTGTCTTAAATCTATTCAAGGTCTTTGGTGATTGATCTGATCTTAAATTCAATCCAGATAAGAGTGAGATTATTTTCAGTAGAGATGTTATAAGATGTGATGTTTTAATATCTTGAAATTTCCAAAATGTTTTTTTTCCTTCCAAGTACTTGGGGGTTGATAACATCAGTTTTTGTGATGTTTTTGCCCTTTATTTTGTTATCAAAACTGCCCTTTTTCTGCTATTTTCCTCTATTTTATTAGCATTTTCGCAATAATTGGCCAAGCAATGCTCTTACTCCGATTTTCCTATCTTTTACAGAATTTTCCTCGCTTTTGTGCAATAAGGCCGATTCCGGCCCATGAATAAGTCCAGACCCCTCCCGGCCTCCCTGACACCCGATACATCCTCTGCCCGACACGGGCTGGGAAACACAAAGATGCTCGACGAGGAGATGTCGCGCGACAGGAACGTGACGGCCGATTTACCTTCTACCTGACAGGGAGCCAAAGCCGCCTCGACGACCCAGCTCGTCAGGCGACACAACCACCCACCGGCAGGCGTGTCGCCCGCCACGTGACCAATAGCCAGCACCTTGCGCCGAGAAACGCTTGTATCGGCCGTTCGTCTCCATCGACCGGCGCACAAGGGAGCTACGTGGCACTTCGAGCACCATATCTTCTCCCCAGCCAACTGACTATAAATAGCAGCTACAGGGAGCCGAAAAGACAGTCGGACAATTTGACAGTTGGAGCCTTGAATCTAGACATTTGGGAGCTTGAGCGAGGAGATTGCGAGAGCACATGTATCGTGCCCCAGTGTTCATCTCGGGCGACACTAGGTGAGCTTCTCCTCATCCCGAGAGGGAGGGGACAGTTCACTTAGGACCGTCCCGGGTGACACTGCGGGCCGATATCGGCCGACATCACTGCCCGACACAAGTGACCGACATCAATAATGCTTAGCTCTTAGCCCGACACGATATCAACCTGATACGCTTAGTCTATCGAACGTGCCGCCCAAGAGGGTGTGTCGTCCGACATGAGCGTATCGTCCAGAGCCCTTGACTGATGCAGTCACCAGTCGGCGCGTGCCGCCCGAGAGGGTGTGTCGCCCGACACCTCTGTATCGGGCTAAGCCTCTGACCGATATCGGGCAGGAGAGCTACAGCACCCTGTCGCCGTTCTACATCAAGGAGACGACACCTATCTTTTAATTTTGTTATTTAATTCTTCGTTTATGCAATGTATTAAGACCTTTAAATGTTTATGGAAATGGAAAGATTCAATTACTTGTTGCTCTATGCTTGGTGTACAATGTTGGATGACTGCTCTGTTTAATATCTGAACCCTAGCTTGCATGATTTGGATCGCGTTTCAATTAGCTACCGAACCGTTTTCCCCTCGCAACAACTTTGAGAGTTATGTTGTGGCTCTAGCGTTTGGTCCGATTCTGGAGTACGAGAGTGCCTGGAACGTAGCTTTTTTCTGTAACATTCCACTCTAACTGAAGCCCAGCAACCTCGAGAGGGGTGTTGATGTAGAGGTTAGAGGTACCCGCTCTGAGAGGAGGGGTGCAGGGTGTTACCGCTACCACTTGTTTTACTACAGTCTTATCCTCCAAACCTTGCCTGAGCTCTAGTCTTTATCTTTCTGCTTCTGTTGCATGATAACCCCTAAAAATTACTAAATGATTAAAACCTTAAATCTCTCTTGTAGCTCCATTTGGAGATAGTTTTCTTGTTTATTGCGTGACATCTTACCGTTCCCTTTCGGGAATTTATATCTCTTTATACCCGCTGGAGTGTAGCGTGTCAATTCATGGTTCTCAACACTACCCCCTTGTCCCTGTGTTCGACCCCGTATGACTACTTTGACCCCGTAAACAAAGTTTCGGGGGCCTAGAAGGATTTGGGTTTATAAATGTGAAAGCTCGATTACCTCAAATCCGCCTCCACTTTTGGACGCGCGATTTAGGCCGGTCAACTTTCTGGCTCCGTTGCAGGGGACAAGGCAATAGCGGTACTGTAAGACGAACCTGAATCCACTAACTACACTCCTGTGCGTCAAGCTTAGAGATAAGCTTGACATAACTCTTTTTCCTTTTTCTTTTCGTAGCATTATACTTTGCTTTAAATAAAAATTTCAATTTTCTAAACTTGATTTTCCATGCCTTTTCAGAAACACTGAAGATCTGCGACTTGTTCCGCCAAGCTTTGAGACATGTCTCGCTGTGAGCAGTCCCTTTCTGTAGGTGAATGTCAGGGCAAGGGCAAGAGGTCAAGCCAGCCTAACTTGGTTGGCCAGCTTTCTGTCTATATAAAGAGACAGGATGCCATCATCAGCCGATTGGTGCAGAACACGCTCCCTAGCCCTGGGGTTCTGGATTCAATGCAGTGCCAGATGGCCAGCTTGCAGACGTGCCAGTGCGAGGTTGATCAGTGACTGACCAAGATGGCTTCTCTGATGAAGAATCCTACAATAAAAGCACTCCCACACCCTGAATCTGCCGTAATGGCAGTTCTGAGGTTTGGAAGGACGCTGGAGCGCCCTGATGAAGCCAGGCCCGAGCCTGAGCAAAGGCCTGAGGGTGCAGATCCAGCAGAAGGAGAAGAAAGACAGGAAGACGTTTGGGAGTCTGCGCAAGGTTCCCCTGAAGAGCTACCTGGTAGAAGGAATGCCTACGCTCCTAGGATCCTGTTCCCGTACAAACTAATAAAGGCAAATCTGAAGAAGTGTCACGAAAGGTTCATGGACTCGATCAGAAAACTATATCTTGAAGTCCCCTTCCTTGACGCTCTGGAGGAGATGCCTACGTACGCCAAGTTCCTCAAGGACCTTATCACAAAGAAGAGAAGGGGAGGAAGGATAGAGACAGTGCAGCTAGCCTCCGTCTCCTCCGCCTTCCTCAAACCCGACTTACCAAATAAGAGAAGAGATCCTGGAGCTTTCACAATCCCTTTCGCCATCGGGGACAACGTCGAGCGCAAAGGTCTAGAGGACTTGGGGGCAAGCATTAGCCTCATGCCTCCAAGTTTCGCACGAAGGGTGGGCTTGATCGACATGGTTGGAACCAGCATGCAGATTCAACTGGCGGACCACACCTTTAAGAGACCCGTTGGCATTGTCGAAGATGTGCTGATAAGGGTTGGCAATTTCTTCATCCCTTACGATATAGTAGTCATGGATACAGCTGAAGACCCCCGGTGCCCCGATCATCTTTGGGCGCCCCTTCTTGGCAATAGGAAGAGCGCTAATTGATATTTCCGAGGGGATGATCACCTTAAGGGTCGGAAATGACCATATGGACTTCAAGCTGAAAGAAATAATGAGGGGCCCATCCATCTCTGAATTAGCACATTTCGCAGATAGTTACAATAAGTTCTGCGAGGAGATAGAGGAGGACTTCCGGATAGTAGACCCCATCATGAGGGCTATAAACTGTAAAGATCCTGACCTTGAAGATCCTGAGGTCGCAAAGCATCTCGACCTTCTCAGCCTTTCTGAGGAAGGTTTGTCAGAGGAAGATGTGGTGGTAGAGTCTGCGATGTATGTCTCTCTTGAAGGAGAACCTCAGAAGAAGACACCCGGACCAAAACCAGAGTTAAAAGCGTTACCCGAGGGCCTGAAGTACGAATTCTTAGATGAAGAGCACATAAACCCCGTCATCGTGAACGTCGATCTTTCGAGCAGCCAGCTAGACCGACTCCTTGAAGAGCTAAGACTCCATAGGGGGGCTATAGGATACTCAGTGGATGATATCAGAGGCCTTAGCCCCGCCTTGTGCATGCATCGCATCAACCTGGAGGAATCTTCCAAGCCCCTGGCCCAACCCCAGAGGAAGCTGAACCAGATGCTCAAGGAGGTCGTCAAGAAAGAGGTAATAAACCTTAGGGATGCGGGGATCATTTACCCAATCAACGACAGCAATTGGGTAAGTCTGATCCACGTAGTACCCAAAAAGGGCGGGATGACGGTGGTCAGGGGTGAGAAGGGCGACGAGGTGGCGGTAAGGACCGTCACCGGCTGGCGGATGTGCATTGATTACTGAAAGCTTAATCAGGCTACAAAGAAGGATCATTTTCCGCTACCTTTTATTGACCAAGTTCTTGAAAGGTTAGTGCATCACGATTTCTTTTGTTTTCTTGATGGCTTTTCAGGTTTTTACCAGGTACCCATCTTACCCGACGATCAAGAGAAAACAACGTTCACCTGCCTTTACGGAACTTATGCCTTCCGAAGGATGCCCTTCAGACTCTGCAACGCCCCCGCCACCTTTCAACGATGCATGATATCAATGTTCTCAGATTTTCTGGAAGACATCGTAGAAGGTTTCATGGATAATTTCTCTGTCTATGGAAAAGACTTCGATAGTTGCCTGAAGAATCTGTCATTGGTCCTTTAAAGGTACGAGGAGAAAAGCCTAGTTCTGAACTGGGAGAAGTGTCATTTCATGGTACGGGAGGGCATCGTCCTCGGGCATAAGATTTCGAAGTGTGGGATCGAGGTGGACGCAAGCAAGGTTGAAGCAATATCCAAGCTTCCTCCACCAAGATCCGTGACGGGGGTGCGAAGCTTCCTCGGACACGTGGGATATTACCGAAGATTCATAAAGGACTTCTCAAAGATCTCCAAACCACTATCCAATCTTCTGGTAAAAGATGCTGAATTTGTTTTCTCTAATGATTGTCTAAGTGCTTTTCAGGCCCTAAAAGACGCTTTAACCTCACCACCAATCCTTCTAGCACCTGAATGGGGTTTACCTTTCGAGCTAATGTGCGACGCTAGTGACTACGTGGTTGGGGCAGTCCTGGGGCAAAAGAAAGACAAGAAGCACCATGTGATCTGCTACGCGAGTCGCACGTTGGACGAAGCTCAGGTGAACTACACGACCACTAAGAAGGAGATGCTAGCGATCGTCTTCGCATTTGATAAATTTAGGTCGTATCTCGTTAGAGCCAAGGTCAAGGTATATACAGATCACGGGGTTATAAAATATTTGATGAAAAAGAAGGATGCGAAGCCCCGGCTGTTGAGATGGGCCTTGTTGCTACAGGAATTCGATCACAAAATTATTGACAAGAAGGGCGCAGAGAATGTGGTTGCAGACCACCTATCAAGGATCATGACTGAAAAAGAGAGAGGACCTCCCATCAACGACGAATACGCCGATGAAGCTCTTATGTTGGCCGAAGCCCAAGAAGAGAGCCTACCCTGGTTTGCAGACATCCGTAACTATCTTGCTTGCGGTGAGCTGCCTCCTGACATTACGTACAATCAGAAAAAGAAACTTCTGGCGGATGTTAAGAACTACTACTGGGATGATCCCCTCCTGTTCAAAAGATGCGCCGACAACTTATACAGAAGGTGCATCCCAGAATAAGAAACCGAAGACATCCTGAAGCAATGCCACACCTCTCCCTATGGTGGTCACCTAGGCAGCGAAAGAACGGCTGCAAAGGTGCTGCAGTCAGGTTTCTACTGGCCATCCCTGTTTAAGGACGCAACACAATTTGTGAAGGTTTGCAAAGAGTGCCAGTTCACGGGGAACATAGGAAAGAGGAACGAAATGCCTATGGCAAGCTGGATTGAAGTGGAGATATTTGACGTATGGGGGATCGATTACATGGGACCGTTTCCCCCATCCCAGGGGTATCAATACATTCTCGTGGCTGTAGATTATGTATTAAAGTGGGTGGAAGCGGTAGCCACCCAGACCTGCGATGCCAAGTCAGTTATCCAGCTCTTCGAGAATACCATCTTCCCTCGTTTCGGCATCCCACGAACAGTAATAAGCGACGGAGGGTCGCATTTCGGAGAAAGACAGTTTGAAGCACTTCTGCGCAAGTATGGAGTGAAGCACAAGATCGCTACACCCTACCATCCCCAGACATCAGGACAGGTAGAGGTTTCTAACAGACAAATCAAGCAGATCTTGGAGAAAACTGTCAGTCGAACAAGGAAAGATTGGTCCATGAAACTAGATGACGCACTATGGGCATACCGCACCGCTTACAAAACACCTATTGGAACCTCCCCCTACCGTCTGATCTACGGAAAATCCTGCCACTTGCCATTGGAATTGGAACATAAGGCCCTTTAGGCAATCAAGTTCCTAAATATGGACCTCGACAAAGCTGGAGAAAAGAGGTTTTTGCAGCTTCAAGAGCTCGAAGAGCTGAGAATGAACGCCTACAAAAATGCAAAAATCTACAAATAGAGGACCAAGTTGTGGCATGATGCCCATCTCAGGAGAAAAGATGTAAGCAAAGGAGATAAGGTCTTGTTATTCAAGTCCTCTATTCGTCTTTTCCCTGGGAAGTTGCAAACAAGGTGGTCGGGACTATTCACAGTGTCAAAGATATATCCATCAGGGATGATGGAGCTCTACGACAAAGACGATCCGAGTAAGGCCTTTAAGGTAAATGGGCACACGGTGAAAAGGTTCTACGAAGACGAAGCATTTGTCAAGAGGACAGAGACCAGTCTGCAAGATATGGGTACAATTAAGGGCTAAACATGATGATCCTACACCGGTCGAGCTGGCGACGCAAACCCCAGCGCTCCTTGGGAGGCAGCCTGAGTTCTTCTTTCTTTCTTTCTTAGAATAGGTTGCATTTTTCTTATAAACAGCAAAAACAAACTTTATGAATTGTAATAAGGCCCGAGTCAGAGCATGCGCCGAGCGTGCTGACTCTTCTATTTTATGGGTCATCGCTTAATTTTCCGAAGCTTTGACGAGCATTTCTGTCTGAGGGTGATGGGTTCTGCCCTGACCTATGATGTTTTGCCCGTCAAATGCTTTTTCCCGCTTTGCTTTAAGTTTTAGGCCGTGTCGGGCAGCCGCTCAGCTGGCGCATAGACTCGCTCGTATCGGCCAGAGTTTCTTGGGCACCGCAAGCGCCGCGACGGTTAGCATCCCCGAGCAACATCCGTTTCGTGCGAGGAGTAAATGCCCTTCACTTTGGCCGATGGGACCGTCGTCTCGGGGACGATATGTTTTAAACCGGTCGA
The DNA here is from genome assembly GCA_963693085.1 of Alisma plantago-aquatica. NCBI lineage: Eukaryota > Viridiplantae > Streptophyta > Magnoliopsida > Alismatales > Alismataceae > Alisma > Alisma plantago-aquatica. The sequence continues at coordinate 806,096,774 of OY856410.1, read as the reverse complement.
CGCGTGCGCCCTGATCTGACCGATTTGCCCCCAGCTGAACTCGGTATAAATACGAAGGGGGGGACCATCGTGTCGGGGTACCTCACTTGTTCACTTTTCAGCCACCTGGAACGCATGCAGTGACCCGTCTTTTGCTCGTGTGTCGGCCATCTCGCCTTCACTCTAGTATCGGGCGATGTCTCCTATGAGCAAGGGTATAGCCCGACACACCTCTTACCCGACACATTTTCTTTTACCCGACACGAGTCTTGTATCGTGCGCTTGGTATCGGTCGACTTGTTATTTTCTTATCGCCCGACATAGATATCGACCGACACGTCTATCGACTGATAACCTTATCGCCCGACACAGGTTTCTTTAGCGCACGCTGCAGATCGGGTTTATGTGCCTTACAGGATTGTATCGCGCGAAGCAGTAAAGCGCTACATATGACCTTGTCGCCCGATACACCAGTGTCGGGCGGCGAGTCGTATCGTGCGACATTCCTCGTATCACCCAATTTTGCATCGACTTGAGTTTCTTTTAGTGGACGATACCCGGATTTCTGAAATAAGTCTTGTTTTTCTTTTATCGAGCGACACGTTCTCTTTCAAGGCATCCTGTCGGGCAGTTGCCCTGTGCGACATTATCGCCCGATACACCTATATCGGGAAGGATATTGTACTACGCGACAGACATATCGCCCGATCCCGTCTCGCCCAAGCTTTAATAAAGTTTTTCCTTTTTATCTTTATCTGCCTAATGTATAAATACATTTTGATTTTAAATAACAAGTATGGCTCATACGGAGCAAACCACCAGCCGCCCCAACAACGGCGCAGAGATCAGCAACGACTGTTGGGCAGAAATGACAACAACAATGAAAGGGGAGATTTTTCTTGATTTGGTAGCTCCAATAGAGAGTCACCTAGTTATCAACCTATCCCTGTGGTGGTTTATGACCATCTCCAGGGGAAGCAAGAGTGCGGCAACCAAGGCCTCCGAACAAGTTCGAGGCACCCCGGTTCCGTCCTCATAAGGGAGAGGGGCCACCCTAACTACACACTCCAGGGAACTGAACAAGGGACTGATGATCAGTCCTTTTTTGCATGTTCACAACGGAGATGTGGAGAAAGAGTGGGCCAGAAGTGAATTTTGAGGGCTACGCTCCCATGCAACCGCTACATCGCCGAGCGAACCCGCTAGACAACCTCCCAATGGCATGCTGCAACTTTCTTGGAGCATATGGCAGTACATCAACGAGCTAACCCTCACTGGCTAAACTTTACCTTACCTTTGCTTTCTTCTCTACTCTGGGACAGAGTATGGAGAAAGTTTGGGGGGTACCCATATGCCAGTGAGGGAGGTATAAATTTTTCTTTAACTCTTCAAGCTTTCTACGGTGATGTGCTCTTATAGCTTCATGTATATTTGATCTACGCATGTATGCCATATATACAAATTTTAATTTTCAAAAATTTGCCCTTTACAAATTTCTGTCCCTATGTATATGTACAAAGTTGCTGTTATAATAATAAAGATATGTTGTTACTTTTTGCAAAGTTTAGTTTCTTTGTGCTAAATGTGAAGCAAGTCCTGTTATATCTTTTTGATAATGCTGCCCCAAACAAACCAAAGATTATGTCTTGACTTGCCAAAAATTTAAAAATAATAAAATTTTCTCGCAAACAGCTAAGAGACGAGTATGGAGAATGAAAAAGCTGCCCAAATAGTAAGAAATCTCTTTGCCTTCCCTTACCCAACAAAAATCCCAAAAAGAGAAAGAAGCTTTATGAGCGAGAATAAAAACATGAGAGTTGTGCCTTATAAAAAAAAATTATATATACACACTCATTTTTCCAACTTTTACTCGTCTTTAGACATGGTAGATCCGGGGTAGTGGTACGTAGGATGTGAAATCACTGCTCTAAAGCCAACTGGTTTGGACTGCAGGGACTACTTGCCCGCTAACGGACCCTTACCTGGATGGACTGATGGAAAACGAGAGAAAACCCAAAAAGCCTTAGCCTACCCCTACACAACTTTCTGCCCCGAAAATAAAGCTGTTTGGTGTGTAAGCTAACTTCAGAATCATGCAACAAAGTCTCAGCGAAGATGTAGAGAAAAACCCCACTTAAGTAAATAAGGAAAGGAACGCGAGATCTTTTGTTTGTTATGAGCCAACATTATCATTAAGGCATTACGATTCTTGTTTCTCCTTACGTTCACAAAATTGCGCCAAGCAAGAAGAAGCAGCACACAAAAAAAAATTATTATTAAATTAATAGTCTAAATATTGATTGAGGACAATCAAAATGCTAAGTTTGGGGGAGTTGATAACATCAGTTTTTGTGACGTTTTTGCCCTTTATTTTGTTATCAAAACTGCCCTTTTTCTGCTATTTTCCTCTATTTTATTAGCATTTTCACAATAATTGGCCAAGCAATGCTCTTACTCCGATTTTCCTATCTTTTACAAAATTTTCCTCGCTTTTGTGCAATAAGGCCGATTCCGGCCCATGAATAAGTCCAGACCCGTCCCGGCCTCCCTGACGCCCGATACAGCCTCTGCCCGACACGAGCTGGGCAACACAAAGATGCTCGACGAGGAGATGTCGCACGACAGGAACGTGCCGGCCGACAGACCTTCTACCCGTCAGGGAGCCAAAGCCGCCTCGATGACCCAGCTCGTCGGGCGACACAACCACCCACCGATAGGCGTGCTGCCCGCCACGTGACCAATAGCCAGCACCTTGCGCCGAGAAACGCTTGTATCAGCCGTCCATCTCCATCGATCGGCGTACAAGGGAGCTACATGGCGCTTCGAGCACCATATCTTCTCCCCAGCCAGCTGACTATAAATAGCAGCTACAGGGAGCCGAAAAGACAGTCGGACAGTTAGACAGTTGGATCCTTGAATCCAGACAGTTGGGAGCTTGAGCGAGGAGATTGCGAGAGCACACATATCGTGTCCCAGTGTTCATCTCGGGCGACACTAGGTGAGCTTCTCCTCATCCTGAGAGGGAGGGGACAGTTCACTTAGGACCGTCCCGGGCGACACTGCGGGCCGATATCGGCCGACATCACTGCCCGACACAAGTGACCGACATCAATAATGCTTAGCTCTTAGCCCGACACGATATCAACCTGATACGCGTAGTCTATCGAACGTGCCGCCCGAGAGGGTGTGTCGTCCAACATGAGTGTATTGACCAGAGCCCTTGACCGATGCAGTCGCCAGTCGGCGCGTGCCGCCCGAGAGGGTGTGTCGCCCGACACCTCTATATCGGGCTAGGCCTCTGACCGATATCGGGCAGGAGAGCTACAGCACCCTGTCGCCATTCTACATCAAGGAGACGACACCTATCTTTTAATTCTGTTATTTAATTCTTCGTTTATGCAATGTATTAAGACCTTTAAATGTTTATGGAAATGGAAAGATTCAATTACTTGTTGCTCTATGCTTGGTGTACAATGTTGGATGACTGCTCTGTTTAATATCCTAACCCTAGCTTGCATGATTTGGATCGCGTTTCAATTAGCTACCGAACCGTTTTCCCGTCGCAACAACTTCGAGAGTTGTGTTGCGGCTCTAGCGTTTGGTCCGATTCTGGAGTACGAGAGTGCCTGGAACGGAGCTGTTTTCTGTAACATTCCACTCTAACTGAAGCCCAGCAACCTCGAGAGGGGTGTTGATGTAGAGGTTAGAGGTACCCGCTCTGAGAGGAGGGGTGCAGGGTGTTACCGCTACCGCTTGTTTTACTACAGTCTTATCCTCCGAACCTTGCCTGAGCTCTAGTCTTTATCTTTCTGCTTCTGTTGCATGATAACCCCTAAAAATTGCTAAATGATTAAAACCTTAAATCTCTCTTGTAGCTCCATTTGGAGATAGTTTTCTTGTTTATTTCGTGACATCTTACCGTTCCCTTTCGGGAATTTATATCTCTTTATACCCGCCGGAGTGTAGCGTGTCGATTCATGGTTCTCAACACTGCCCCCTTGTCCCTGTGTTCGACCTCGTATGACTACTTCGACCCCGTAAACAAAGTTGCGGGGGCCTAGAAGGATTCAGGTTTATAAATGTGAAAGCTCGATTACCTCAAATCCGCCTCCACTTTTGGACGCACGATTTAGGCAGGTCAGGGGTTCCTCTTTTCATTGGTAAATTGAGTAAGGGAGTTTGTTCTTGGATTATTGATTTCATGAAGAATAGAATGGAGGGTTGGAAGGCTAGAACTCTATCAAATGCGAGTAGAATGGAGCTGATCTCTTCTACTCTATCTACACTACATTTGCATTGGACCTTCTCTTTCCCTTTACCTACATCTATCATTGACATTATTGAAACAATATGTAGAGACCTCTTGTGGGAAAAAAACTGATAATAAATCTAACTTGCACCTGGTCAAATGGGATCATGTCACTCATCCCAAGAATGAAGGTGGTCTAGGTTTTAAAAAGTTTAGGGATGTTTTGTATGGATGTCTTATCCTGGTGCTTGGAATGTAGAAAGCAAGGAGGATTCTCTATGGGCCAAATGGGTGAGTGAAAAATACCTGAAAAAAAGAGACCTACTTGTCTGTTAGTATTTCTTCTAATATGTCTTGGCCTTTTTTTAAAATTATTAAACAAAGAATGATTCTATTGAAGTTCACTGAATTTCATATTGGTAATGGAGAGTGATTAAATTTTGGCATGATCCCTGGGTTAATAACAATACCTTTGTGAGTGACATTATTGTAAAGAGGTTATTCTTAAATTTGGGAGTCATGTTGATTGTTTAGCAAACTTTTTCATTTTTGATGGTCGATGGAGTTGTTCTTTAAATAGATATAATTGAGACTTTGTGATTTTTTGTCTTCTATACCTCAACAATTTGGTGGCAATGACTAGCTTAGATTCAAGCAATTACAAAATCCTATCTTCAAAGTTTCTTGGAATGTTATTAGATCCAAAGATCAAATCAACAACGTATCTAAATGAATCTGGAAAGGCAATATTCCAAAGAGATGTTGTTTACATATGTGGAAAACTTTTCTCAATAAATATCCCACAAGTGATTATGCCATCAGAAGAGGCATCCAAACTGCTTCAATGTGTTTCCTATGCAGAAGGGCATACAAAGATATTGATCATATCATGTTCTATTGTGAGTATGTTAAGAATATCTTTGATATTGATAATGAAAATCTTGGACTTAATGTTTCCCCTATAAGTTGGAATGAAATTATTAATCTTAAATCTCATGATGATAGGCTTCTTTGTGTTCTTATTCTACATATTGCTTAGATTGGAAGGAACAACAATGTTCATGGAAGTAGAAGAAAATCAGCTATGGAATTCTTCTAAGTATATTTTATATGGGTTAAGATAAATCTTTGTGATATGAGATTTTCTAATTCGAAGATTTTATGATTCTTCCTTGATGTTTTCCTTGGAGATGATCATATGATCAGTTTGAAGACTCATTATGTTATGAAGTTTTCCTCTTGAAATTTTGGTCTTTCTTCATCTCTCATTCTTTGGGACCTATCTATGAGCCCAACTTCTATACCATTCTTTATGTTAGTTTTTATTTTCCCCTTACACTTAGCTCTTGATGTAACAAAGCTTTAAAAAAAACAAAAGGAATTTTTCGGACAAAAAAATGCATCATTCATTACTAGCAATATGCAAATTTCAAGACTTTTCCTCACTATTTTATTTCCAGTCTTTTCACTAATTGTGACTCTACTACTGAACTAAGTATTGCACTAACTAGTTGAACTTAACTGAATGATTCTACAAGGTGACTGTAAGTAGGAGTATGGTAGTAGCGATATACTCCAATTGTAAATATGTTTGTGCCATTTCAATTTAACAGATCACTCTATTTTCCAGTTAAGATACCCTTGGCTTGCATCACTGACTATAGTTTGTTAATTTAGTTGTTTATTTGATATCTAATTCTTGTGACTGGGATTATGATGTGGTTATTGGATGCAAAAAGGAACCAAGTAGACAAAGACGTTTCATGGATATATCTCTATATGTCCGCGGGGAATCTGGGAGTCCATAGTTTATGTTTTTGGGTCACCATGAGGATTCAGGTTCATCTGGGATCAATACTAACATAAGTGATTGTTTCCCTCCTTGCTAATTATAGCAGGAAATATCTACTTCAAGCTTGGAGTTTTGGGAATAACACAAGTTGGACTTTAATGCCAAAAGTGGAGGAAAGTTGTGAGTTTGGGTCTTGTGTGGAAGAACCTTTGGATGTGTCTAGGTGGTCAGGTGTGTAGAAACACATTAGCACTACTATCCCATTGTGATAGGGCTCTGAGCTCATCGCTAACTACTACTGGAAGCTTTTGCTACTGCATGTTGATTACATGAAGTTTCTAATCTCTGATGTTTAGTAGATTTGGGCTCTGTTCTCATCTAGGATTTGCAAATTATTTTTCTTGTGGGGTAGTCTATACCCTGTTGTTAACTTGTTTCTATTTTTTTGGATAATGTTGGCAGCTACTGCATATTGTTGTCATTGACTTGTTTAGTACAAAATAGTTTTGGTATACATGTTAATCTTTACTAGATTGTATTAAAGTGATTCTATATAGACACATTGCACTTCTCTCATCCTTAGGGGGAGATACAATTCTTATATATATCGTATGAAAATTAAATGGCATCAACAAAGCAACTACTAAACGGAATACACATGCACATACAAAGTGATGTCTAGACTTGGTTTGGTGTGTCCTGAACATGAAGGCTTGACAGGTTGTACTTTTTGCATGTTGATTTCCCCTTCACTGGTAGTCTATTGTGTCAAACAACTCTGGTATATACTGTCACAAAGAAACATTCAAGTCGAGTCAGGTGTCTAGGATTCTATAGGTAGTCTAGCTGGGTTCTAAATAGTTCATTTCATTGGTTCTTTTTCTTTCTCTGCTTTTACTTGTATGCATAATACAGAGAAAGGTAAAATAGATTAATATTATAAAATCAAACTTTCTATGCATGTTCATATGAGTAACTTATATATCAACACCAACATAGGTCATCCTATATCTGCAACATAATGGTTGACCTCTCTTTACTCATCTTGTTCAAGAGGTTGTGATTTGAGGCATGCATATACTAATGTTGTGTAGAGTGTCCTGCATTTTAGAATATAAAACATCCTTGTCAAGTTGATTTCCACCTTTGAAAATGATGTATAATTTCCCTTTTATCAAAGCATCTAAAATAGAATGCCCATGCCTCTTTCTAGACACGCATGTCCTCACTGAATGGGTAAGCAACTTGTTGAATAGTGGCTACTAGAATTCTGTGATTGAATGCCCAGTTATAATCTATTGAGTTTATGACCTACATTAATGGCCATTGTATATCATCTGAATAAGGTACCTAGAAATATGCAATACCTACAACATCTACATAGATAGGAGTCACTACCATCAATATAACAAAGTGTTAATCAACCATCCATCACAAAAGAGACCATAAAGTTTCAGTTGGACAATGGACGTGGGGGTATAGATGTCAATTTTGTTTTGATATTGTGCTAGAGATTGATTTCCAACATGAACGACTTCTAAAATCTTCCCCCTCGAATGGCATGACCTTTCATCCCACTAGATAGTTTTACCATTTCATTCATTTTGGATACTTTCACACCAATAAAGAACAAGCTTTAGAAGATATTAGGTTGTAACAGTATGTATCGTTCTATCAGGTATGCACATCTGTGTAATTAAATATATTTATTTTGTGTCTATCACTTCATATATATTTATGGATGAATCACTGAATGATCAATATATGCCTATTCTATATATTTCATATATAGTTTCATGGTCACTGATTAGTTTGCTAAATGGAGTTGATTAGGGCATCCTGCAGCAAGGTGCTAGAAAATGTTGGTTATTTAGGTGTGCTTTCCCATAAAATTATAGCTTTCCCCTGGGCATGATGTCAAATATTTCAAAGATTAGCTTCTGTAACAAAGGCTAATTCAAGTGGTTTAGAATTGTAGTTTGAAGGGTCACATTGGTCAAATTTAGCTTGGGATTCTATGGAATAAGCTTTAGTTTGTTTGGAAGCTAGATTTTGTTGCCTAAGTATCCCAACACATCACCCTAAATATTCTCAGTCGTTCAGGTTTTTTCACTAGAATCATAACTTGTGATTCTTATGGTAACTTTTATAGAATATTATTTCAATTTCATATCTATCTTGTATAGAATATAACTTCAATGTATTTGTGCATGTTTGATACTACAACTATGTGTCAGCAAGGCTATGCATTTTGTTGGATTGTTGCCTTTATTTGATCATCCTAGGCATGACAATGCAAGCTATTTGTAGGTCTTATAGAAATTATTGTATGTGTGTGATTCTAAGTTGTAAACTTAATTTAGTTCATGCTATGGGGTTTAATGTTTGGAATTTTTCGAGATCCTATCAGTGCTTAGTCATGCTCTGACATGGAGGAGAGCCTTGCTTCTTTCTTGTTTCCAGTTTTCTTACAATCTTTTTAGAGTGTTGAGAAAATAAAGAGATTTACTAGGCTCATGTCAATTTGAAAATTATAGCATTTGAGATGCATGAAGAATAGATATGGACTTAATGAATTGATGTTATATTGAATGCATTAAAGTGGAATAGTTTTATTTTCTTACTATTTTACAGAATATGAAAGTATATGGGTTTTCTATTGATTTAGTTATGGAAACCTCTTGATGATTAGTTTGTTTGTTGTTGATTTAAGTGCAAAGATTTATTTAAGCTAGTGTTGATACAGTTAGATGGCAACTGTATTGTGGGTTATACAGTTTGTTTATCTTAAATTTTACTAGGACCATGACCATCTAGTGGCCTCCTATCCTATGTATGGTCTATGATTCTTATCTGGTTTTACCTAAGTATGGTGTAGGGCTCCCTTTATTGGAGGGTTGTTAGCAACTATGCCTTGTTTGCAACTATGCCTTCCCTACAAGAACTATCCACATATTTGTACTCACCCCTTTTATCGTTGTGCAACAATGGATCGAAAGTGGATGTCTTCAAATCGCTTATCTGAAGAGTATGAAAAAGGAGTGGATGAATTTGTAAGGTGTGCAATTGAACATGCAGGAAATGATAATAGACTTCTTTGTCGTTGCACAAAGTGTGATTTTGGTAAGCGGATTAACAAAGACGCATTGTGTCATCACTTATTTCGAGACGACATTGATACGACTTACACAAAATGGATACATCATGGCGAGAGGGAAGATTTTCATATTGTAGATCAGAGTGAACAATTTGAGGGAGGCGAAGGAGACACATTGCAGGACATGGCTTACAATGTAGAAGAAAAGATACGAGACTGTCCTAAAATGTTTGAAAGGTTAATGACTGACTCTGAAACACCATTATACAATGGTTGTGTCAAGTTCACCAAATTATCTGTTGTTTTAAAGTTATATCACCTGAAGCTGAGCAATGGTTGGTCTGATAAAAGTTTTACGACCTTGCTAAATCTCTTGAAAGATATGCTTCTTGAGGATAATGTGCTTCCTCATCACACTTACGAGGGAAATAAAGTGCTTTCATCCATGGGCCTTGATTATGAAAAGATACATGCATGCTCCAATGATTGCATTTTGTATCGAAATGATCATGCTTTGAAGGACAGTTGTCCAGTCTGTGGAGAACCACAATACAAGAAGGATGGAAGCCCTAGTAAGGTGTTGTGGTATTTACCAATAATACCGAGATTTAGGCGCTTGGTCAATAATGTTGATGATGCGAAGAAGTTGGTTTGGCATGCTGAGGATAGAAAAAGAGATGGTTTTCTTAGACACCCTGTAGATTCTCCGCAATGGATGACAATCAATAATATATTTCCAGAATTTGGTGGTAATCCTAGAAACTTAAGACTGGCACTTTCTGCATATGGAATGAATCCCCATAATTCCAGAATTCATAGTACATGGCCTGTAATTTTGGTTATATATAATCTTGATCCAGATGTATGCATGAAATGCAAGTATATACTTTTGACTTTGTTGATTTCAGGACCAAAGCAGCCTGGAAACAATATTGACGTTTACTTGGCTCCACTTATTGAAGATTTAAAGATTCTGTGGGACAAGGGTGTTGAGTTGTATGATGCATACCGCAAAGAGAATTTTAATATGACGGTGATTCTATTTTGTATGATTAATGATTACCCAACATATGGAAATCTATCTGGGTACAATATCAAAGGACATCTTGGTTGCCATATCTATGAAGACGAGACCTCTTTCTGCCAACTGAAACATGGCAAGAAAACTGTTTATCTCGGCCATTGCAGGTTCTTCCCTAAGGATCATCATTATCGTAGAGTGAAGAAAGCTTTTAACAGAAAAGTAGAACTATGAAGATCTCCACGACCATTAACTGGACAAGAAATCTTCACTAAGGTGAAACAGTTGAAAGTAAAATTTGGAAAAAAGAATAAATCTCCAATTCTCAAAGGTCTCTACAAGAAGAGGCCTATATTCTTTGATCTTCCTTATTGTAAGTCTTTATATGTGAGGCATTGTTTTGATGTGATGCACAAATACACGAACTGTTACAACCCCAATTTTGGGTTCTTTTGCTGAGAAATATAATTTCTCATATTAAAGATTTTTGAACGAATAAATGATATAATCTATTTTGAATAAATGGATTTCATTTACAATAGCCTTGTTGTTTGATTTGAGGGCTTTATTGGCTATTGGGACCAATAACAAGGATATTCAATTAATTAATGAATAACTGAGAATTTGAGATAAGAAAGGTGTGGAAACCTCTGGAAGGCAAATCCAAAAAGGATTTCGTGCCTCTTAGATTCCTTGGGTTCCAAGGAGTCCAAAGTTGCACAGAAAAGGCAGTAAGAAAAGAAAATATCAATTAAGTATTTCCTTGTTAATAAAGAAATTGAAAACATTGATGAAATATGGAAAACATGTGAAAAGAGGTATAATTGGGTAATCCTTGGTGGGATTTCGTATCCCAAGGATTCCTGATGATAAAAGGAATACTAATGAGGAAAATAAAAGAGAAATAAGAGAGAGATCTTCAAAAAGGAATTATTTTAAAAAGAAATAAGCAAAATAATGAGAATAATGCATATGGATGCATTTAAGGATAATGAGTATTCCTTTAAAAGGAATTTCGAATTCTTAAGGTTTCTTGGGTGCCAAGGATCCCCAATAAGGGAGAAGAAAGAGAAAGTACGTAATTACAAAATAAAGAAATAATGGGAATACACGATCCATCAATTACATAATTTTGATAAAAGGGAGTATTTTCCTAAAGGAGATATACATATATATTTGTGGCCAATAGTTTAAAAGGCAAGTTTAAATAGAATTAGAAAATGGATTTTCGTATTTCTAATATCCATATAATTGAGGATATCCAAAGAGAGAGAGAGAGAGAAAGAGAGAGAGAGAGGGCTACTTCTTAATGAAGGTTTTGGTTTCCTAATAAGAAAGGGACTTGTTCCCTCTTTGATGGGTCTCTTAGGGTGAGATATTCCCCCCTATAAAAGGGGTAGACCCCCTGGTCGAGTTCAAAGCAGGAAAACCCACATCTTCCTCTCGCTTCCCTATCTTCTTCTTCTCTTTCCGTTCTAACCCTAACCAAGAAAACATAAGGCTGTTTTGGGGGCACTGGGCGGCTAGGATGGATCGTGTTGAAGGCACGATGCGACTCCAGAAGTCTCGGATAGCCATCTACTTCCCCCTTGCTTCCATCTTTGTACAAGACGGCCAAAGGACCTGCAGGTGTTGCTGCAGTCGGCGCATCTTCCAGACCTAACTCCGGCCACCTTGGCCATGGTATGAGGGTGGCCTGTGTACGTATGAGAAGGGCGGATCTAGGGAAGCAAATCCCGGTGAGGTTCGTGGCCCTAGGAGAGGGTGAGAGCCAGCGTTGGGTTGAAGATCGGCGCCTAGGGCGGCCGCGTCGCACTCCCTGAAGGTGGAAGACGACCAGGGTCATCTTGGATGGATATACCCTTCCGCGGGATAAAGGATCACTGACTTATGTAGGGGCAGTTCAGTAATTTGATTATGTTTCCCAAAACAACAATCAACGTTGCATGGAAAGGACTGTGTGGCAGCCTCTCATTGGTCGGGGTAGTAGATTTTGTAAAATTCATAGCTAATTAACCGTAGCTCGGATAGACACACATTATACATGAAACTTGCTCATAAAATCGAGAGGAATCTAAATAAAACATAATTGGAGCCTGATTGCTTATGAAATTCGAAAAGTATATAGAGGTACTATCTTTAATAGTTTAATCAATGAAAAACCCTAACCTTTGATGATTAATGAGTTAGAAAAGGTTAAATGAGTATAATAAGTTGATATTAGCCTGTTAATGATAAAAAGGATCATTAAGCTGGGAAAAGGATGAATTTGCATGTAATTAGTCTAATTTTGAGTCTAATGTGCATGAAAAATACATTAATGAGCCATGAAACCCTAATGTTGGTAAATTCGACTCTTAATGGCTTTAATTGACTAATTTCATGATTAAGGTTGGAATATGCTATTTTGAGCATTAAAGTCACTAATTTGTGGAAAGATAACCTTAATATAGAAATTAGGGTTTTCGATTGAATCAAGGTAGAGTTAATACTAAATAGAGTTCATATGGGATTTAGACCATCATGAATTATGGGTTGATAATCCGAAAGAAACTAAAGGTGATAATTGAGTCTAATAACCTTGAAATAGATTAAAAGGATAAAGAAGGTAGTTTTGGTATAAAAGAGAAATAATCAACTTTAATTGGGCTTATGGTGTTGAAATTAGGGTTTATGAACTAAGAGAGCATTTAATATGATAAAAGCGTTATGGAGGCAAAAACCCTAATAAAACCGTAATGCGGTTTAGAAAACCTAAGATGGAATCCAAGTCTAGCTTTAGAATGTTCTGGATAAATTATAACACTTGGATGTCATGCATTAATTTTAGGATACTTGTTGATTGCTTGTTGCTTGTTCTTTATCATTATTGCTTGGACAGCAAGTTGCTCTGGATCAGGTATGTGGTTACGCTTATGAATAACCGCATTAGTTTCCCGTGTGGTTGCCGGATGATTGATCGCATTGACTGCAAATTATCAGTTTGGATGTTCATATTTGCAAATTATAAAGTCACTGTGATTATCACATTAATAATAGAAGTATGGATTCTCGCACCTACATGCCACCCTGATGGATGATGCCAAAGGTCAGGCCCGGATGGGTAGACCAATGGACACCTTGAGTGGTGACCCCAGGCACCAAGAAGGTGGCCTATGATATTGCATGACTAGTGGGCACCATGAGTGGTGACCCCCAGGCACCAAGCTCGGGATTGAGAAGGTGGCCTTAAGTCATTGGCAAAGGGCACCCTAAGGTGGGTATGCCAGGGTTAGGGCAAAAGCGGTGGAGAATGTCATACGGAAAAGTGTAAATTGGCTTGTTAAATAATTTGATTGTGATAGTTAAATTGTTATCCATATGTGCAAACTTTTGGTTGTCCCCACATACCAGTATATTTCGATATACTGACCGACGTTTTGTTTGTCGGTGTTTTAGGTACAAATGAAAAGAACAAATAGTAAAGTGGCATATGTGGAATTAAATGAGAACTAAAGTGCAGAGGAGGATTAGTTAGAGTAGCATTTTCATGGATAGAAGTTTAGAAATCCCATCTTTTAAAAAGGTAAACAAAGTTTTATTTTAGACCAGTTTTTAGTTTAGTTGGTAAAGTTTCTTAATTGTTATTGATTATTTGTTGAACCTTTGATCCTGTTTATTAAATAACGGCTCTGACCTTCGGGTCTCCCTTAATTGGGGGTTACCGGGAGGCAGGGTCGTTACAATTGGTATCAGATCATAGGTTCCTCATCTAATCTTTAATAATTATTAAATTTTACAAATTCTGTAGAACCCAAGGGAGTTATTAGAAGATTATCCGAAAGACAGAGGTGTCTAGAAAAGGATCACGACTGGGGGCTGGCAATATTTTCCTCCGCACCGCTAGTCAGAATACGAGGACTCCCGGATCCGTGTGACTGCTGACCGGCCTAATTCGCGCGTCCTAAAATTGGAGGCATATTGAGGTAGTCGAGCCTTCGCATTTATAACCCGAATCCTTCTAGGCCCCCGCAACTTTGTTTACGGGGTCAAAGTAGTCATACGAGGTCGAACACAGGGACAAGGTGGGTTGTGTTGACGACTCTGAATCGACACTCTACACTCCGGTGGATATAAAGAGATATTGAAGTTCCCCGAAGGGAACAACCAGATGTCACGATTAAATCAAAGAAAACTATCTCCAACTGGAGTTACAAGAAAGATTAAGATTTTGTCATTGAGTAGTTTTTAGGAATTTTCATGCAACAGAAAATAGAAAGGTAAACTGCAGTTTGAGGCGTAATGCAAGGGATAAGACTTTTAGAAAGACAAGCGGTAGCAGTAACACCCTGCACCCCTCCTCTCAGAGCGGGTGCCTCTAACCAAGCTTCAACACCCCTCTCGAGGTTGCTGGACTCAAGTTAGAGTGGAATGATACTAAAACAACTCCGTTCCGGGCACTCTCGTACTCCAGAATCGGACCGAACACTAGAGCCACAACCCAACTCTCGAAGTAGTTGCGACGGGAAAGACGATTCGGTAGCTAAGCGAAACGCGATCCAAAACATGCAAGCTAGAGTTCAGATATCCAACACAGTAGTTACCCAATCATAAGGCACTAAGCATTAAACAAATATCAATTTAGCATTTCTATTTCCATCAGCAATAAGGGTCTAAATACAATGCATAAGCTAAGAATTTAAATAACAGAATTAAAGATAGATGTCGCCTTCTTGATGTAGAAGGGCGACATACTACTACTACTCCCATCCCGATACCGTCCAGGGACCTATCCTGGTACAGCCGTGTCGGGCGGCACGAACTCTCGGACGGCACGCCTGACGGACGACTATATCGTTCGAAGACCCTGGCCGATACGCTCATGTCGGGCGGCACACCCTCTCGAGCGGCACGACTGACGGGGAGAGCGTATCGGTTTCGGTATCGTGTCGGCCAAGGATTCATATATACTACTTTTGGGCATTGTTGTCAGGCACTCGCGTCGCATATCTACGTCAGCCGATATCGGCCCTCAGTGTCATCCGGTACAGTCCTAGGTGAACCGATCCCCTCCCTCTCGGGATGAGGAAGAGCTCACCTAGTGTCGCCCGGTACGAGCACTGGGGCATGATACGGTTGCTCTCGCACTTCTCTCGCAGATCGCTCAAGTCCCCAACTGTCCGAACGGTGAACTGGCCAGCTGTCCCGACCTATCCAACCTCCGACGTCTCCGACCTGTCTTTTCGGCTTCATGTAGCTGCTATTTATACCGGCGGTTGAAGGAGTTATGGCGCTGGAAACGCCACGTAGCCCCCTTATACGCCGGTCGATGGATGTGGATGGCCGATACAGGTATGTCTTCGGCGCGAGGCGCTGGCTATCGATCACGTGGCTGGCGGCACGCCTGCCGGTGGGTGGTCGTGTCGCTCGACGATTTGGGTAGTCGAGCGGCTTTGGCTCCCTGTCGGGTAGAAGGTGTGTCGGCCGGTACGTCCCTTTCGCAAGGCGCCCTTTTCCGCCGATCATTCTTGTGTCGCCCAACCCCTGTTGGGCTGGGTTGTATCGGGCGTCAGGAAGGTCGAGACGGGTTTAGACTTATTGTGGGCCGGAATCGGCCTTATTGCACAAAAACGAGGAAAACCCTGTAAAAGATAGGAAAAACTGGAATAAGAGCGTTGCTCGGCCAATTATTGCAAAAATGCTAATAAAATAGAGGAAAATAGCAGAAAAGGGGTAGTTTTGATAACAGAATAAAGGGCAAAAATGTCACAAAATTTGGTGTTATCAACTCCCCCAAACTTAGCTTTTTGATTGTCCTCAATCAATATTTAAACTATACTTTGTGTTGCTTCTTCTTGCACAGCAAAACTTTAAGGCTAAAGCGTAGCACAAGATTTGTGATGTCTTGGAGGTAATGTTGTCTTAAAGTGAGCAAAAGACCTTGCCCTACTTGCCTTATTATTTAAGTAAAATTTTTATTCTCCACAGCTTCAGCGAGACTTTGGTGTATGATTCCGAAGTTAGCTTCCACACCAAACAACTTTATTTAAAGGACAGAAAGTTGTGTATAGGGTAGGCTAAGGCTTTTTGGGTTTTTCTTCTTGTTTCCCATCAGTCCATCCAGGTAAGGGTCCGTTAACGGGCAAGTGGTCCCTGCAGTCCAAGCCAGTTGGCTTTAGAGCAGTGATTTCACATCCTACGTACCACTGCCCCGGATCTACCATGCCTAAAGATGGCTACTTTTGTAAAACAAGGGTGTATATATATTTATTTATTTATTTATTTTTATTGGGCACAACTCTCATACTTTTATTCACGCTCATAAGGCTTCTTCCTCTTTTTGGGGTTTTTGCTGGGTAAGGGAAAACAAACGAGATATCTGCTATTTGGGCAGCTTTTTCCTTCTCCATACTCGTCTCTTAGCTGTTTGCGAGATTATTATTTTTCGAAAATTTTTGGATGGAAAGGCACAATCTTTTGTTTGTTTGAGACAACATTATCAGAAAGATATGACAGAACTTGTAACTCGTTAAAATATACAGAAAGTAAACTTTGCAAGAAGTCACAACAGGTTTTTATTATTATTACAGCAACTTTGTACATATGCATAGGGGACAAAATAAGCAAAATTTTCAAAATTTTCAAAAATTTTGGTATAAACATATATATGTACACATGATATAGGAAAGAACAAAAGGATAAAGAACAAAAGAATAAGGAATTTAAGATAAAGAACAAAAGAATAAGGAATTTAAGTCAGAGAGATCAGAGGATTTTTGTACCTCCCTCACTGGTACATGGTACCCCCCCAAACTTACTCCACACTCTGTCCCAGAGTTGTGAAGTAGATGAGGTAAGGAAATGTTAATCAGTGAGGGTTAGATGATCAGCGCGCCTGGGCTAGCTAAGAGCTCCCACACATATTCTCCTCTTTTGTTGTGATAGTCGATGTGGAGGAGCTGATCAGGCGTTGCCTCGTTTGCCATCCATTCCAGGACGAAGATGCCGCAGTCGTTGGATAGTTGAATTTGCTGCGGGCTGCGGTGGCAGAACTGGAGTTCATGCCATCTTCTTGCTTGCATTCCTAGGAATGGTTGTATCAGCGCTGCTATATCGATATAGTACTTTCGTACTAATCGTTCGAGAGATGTCAGCGCTGTCGATGTACAAGGCACTGGATGGTCTTTATTGCTGTCCGAGCTGTTGTAGAAAATCCCTGCTCGTTGTTGGGTGTACACCGTTAAGAGCGTCTAGTGGTTGTTGTGCAGGATTGGAAGGAGAATGGTATCCGGGACTCTGCATTCCAATTCTGCTAGGAAGGCTTCCTTTGCCCCTTGTTCATCGGCTAAGCAAATGTCGTTGAACAACATTGGATCTGCTATGTATGCGTGTTCAGACTTGTTTCGTAGTATCTGGATGTAGGCGACTGCCACAGATAATGCCAGACACCCTCCCTCTTTTCGAAAGGTTGCGCGGGCCTGGCCAGGGTGTTTAGCTGATGCGAGTTCTCGGCCGCGTCTTTGTTGCCATAACTAAATCCAGGGTGGTCTGGTCTTTTGAAGCCCATGTAGGATACATTCTTGATCCTTTCTTCTTCCGAGTCAGAGTCACTGTCGGTGCCGGGTTTGGTGTAGACGCAGTTGTCTACCCCATGTCCTCCTTCACCGCAGGTAACACATTTCATGACTTTCTCAACTTGCTTCTTCCCTTTTCCGCCATGATCCTTCAGTTGTTTCACATCTGTTGCTATCCTTTGAATCTGAGAAGTTATGTTTTCCAGAGCCTTGGACTCAAGAGAGATTCCTTCCCCTGCCTTCTTTGCCTGTCCTCTATCGGATCTATCATAGTCAACATCGGCCTTCAACTCAGCCATGTTCCTAATGATCTTTTCGAACTTGCTTGGCTTCTTCCCTAAGAAATCACTTCATGCTGCCGCATTCAGCGATACCCTTTCATCGGGAGTTAGCCCATTGTAGAAGGTGGAGACCAGGAAACCCTTCTTGAAATTGTGGTGAGGGCAGTCCCTCTGATATTCCAGATATCGTTCCCAGGCGTCGTGGAGGTTTTCATTTGGCTTTTGCGTGAAAGACGTGATTTGTAACTTGTTTCTCATCGTCTTCTCCGTGGGGTAGAACTTGTTTACAAATGCGTCAGCCAGTTCTCCCCATCCATTCAGCGCTTGGTGGGGTAGCCCAAGGTACCATGATAGAGCCTTATCCTCCAAAGAGAAGATGAAACCCTTGCAGTAAATGATCTCTTGGGGAACCCCTCGCATCTTTATGGTGTCACAGATATTTTTGAAAGCATCAAGGTGATGGTAAGGGTTGTCGCTCTTAGAACTCCCCCTGAAGCTTTTATTTTGAATCATGGAGATCACAAATGGCTTGAGCTCAAAGTTTGTAGCATTGAACCTTGGGATGATAACGGGGCACCTCGATCTATTGGCCTTGGTAGAATCCAATTCTCTCAGAGTTTTCTCTTCTTCCTCCGAGTCGTCACTGTTGCTGGCGTCTCGGCGTAGCTCCCGGTTATCATGATTCCTCTTGTGTCTCCGATGACGTCTATGCTGATGATGCTCTTCCTCATGCCCTGGTGATTCTAGATCTTCTTGCCGCTCATGATCACTATACCAGTCGTTGTCTTCCGGTGGAGGCGAAGCTGGCCTCCCTCTTGGGCCTTTGTTTCCAAAAGATGGCTCTACGTGAGGAGGCATGGTTGACAGTCTCGGTGTTCAGTAGATCAGAGTACCTGAAATCCGCATAAAATTCATGTTTAGAAAATTATAATTGGGGTAAAGAATAATGCTTAAAGTAAAAGAAAAAGAAAAAGAAAAAGAAGTGATGTCAAGCCTATTTCTAAGCTTGAGGCACGGGAGTGTAGTTAGTGGATTCAGATTCGTCAACAGTGCCATTTGCCTTGTCCCCAGCAACGGCGCCAGAAAGTTGACCGGCCTAATTCGCGCGTCCTAAAATTGGAGGCGTGTTGAGGTAGTCGAGCCTTCGCATTTATAACCCGAATCCTTCTAGGCCCCCACAACTTTGTTTACGGGGTCGAAGTAGTCATATGGGGTCGAACACAGGGACAAGGTGGGTTGTGTTGACGACTCTGAATCGACACTCTACACTCCGGTGGATATAAAGAGATATTGAAGTTCCCCGAAGGGAACAACCAGATGTCACGATTAAATCAAAGAAAACTATCTCCAACTGGAGTTACAAGAAAGATTAAGATTTTGTCATTTAGCAGTGTTTAGGAATTTTCATGCAACAGAAAATAGAAAGGTAAACTGCAGTTTAAGGCGTAATGCAAGGGATAAGACTTTTAGAAAGACAATCGGTAGCAGTAACACCCTGCACCCCTCCTCTCAGAGCGGGTGCCTCTAACCAAGCTTCAACACCCCTCTCGAGGTTGCTGGACTCAAGTTAGAGTGGAATGATACTAAAACAACTCCGTTCCGGGCACTCTCGTACTCCAGAATTGGACCGAACACTAGAGCCACAACCCAACTCTCAAAGTAGTTGCGACGGGAAAGACGATTCGGTAGCTAAGTGAAACGCGATCCAAAACATGCAAGCTAGAGTTCAGATATCCAACACAGTAGTTACCCAATCATAAGGCACTAAGCATTAAACAAATAGCAATTTAGCATTTCTATTTCCATCAGCAATAAGGGTCTTAATACAATGCATAAGCTAAGAATTTAAATAACAGAATTAAAGATAGATGTCGCCTTCTTAATATAGAAGGGCGACAGACTACTACTACTCCCAGCCCGATACCGTCCAGGGACCTATCCCAGTACAGCCGTGTCGGGCGGCACGAACTCTCAGACGGCATGCCTGACAGACGACTATATCATTCAAAGACCCTGGCCGATACGCTCATGTCGGGCGGCACACCCTCTCGAGCGGCACGACTGACGGGGAGAGCGTATCGGTTTCAATATCGTGTCGGCCAAGGATTCATATATACTACTGTCGGGCATTGTTATCAGGCACTCGTGTCGCGTATCTACGTCGGCCGATATCGGCCCTCAGTGTCGTCCGGTACAGTCCTAGGTGAACCGATCCCCTCCCTCTCGGGATGAGGAAGAGCTCACCTAGTGTCGCCCGGTACGAGCACTGGGGCACGATACGGTTGCTCTCGCACTTCTCTCGCAGATCGCTCAAGTCCCCAACTGTCTGAACGGTGAACTGGCCAGCCGTCCTGACCTATCCAACCTCCGACGTCTCTGACCTGTCTTTTTGGCTTCCTGTAGCTGCTATTTATACCAGCGGTTGAAGGAGTTATGGTGATGGAAACGCCACGTAGCCCCCTTATACGCCGGTCGATGGATGTGGACGGCCGATACATGTATGTCTTCGGCGCGAGGCGCTGGCTATCGGTCATGTGGTTGGCGGCATGCCTGCCGGTGGGTGGTCGTGTCGCTCGATGAGTTGGGTAGTCGAGCGGCTTTGGCTCCCTGTCGGGTAGAAGGTGTGTCGGCCGGTACGTCCCTTTCGCAAGGTGCCCTTTTCCGCCGATCATTCTTGTGTCGCCCAGCCCCTGTTGGGCTGGGTTGTATCGGGCGTCAGGAAGGTCGAGATGGGTTTAGACTTATTGTGGGCCGGAATCGGCCTTATTGCACAAAAACGAGGAAAACGCTGTAAAAGATAGGAAAAACTGGAATAAGAGTGTTGCTCGGCCAATTATTGCGAAAATGCTAATAAAATAGAGGAAAATAGCAGAAAAGGGGTAGTTTTGATAACAGAATAAAGGGCAAAAATGTCACAAAATTTGGTGTTATCAACTGCCTGGCCAAAGTCTTAGGGTATGATTCGAAATAAGATACCTTTAGGACTCTCTCATCTTGATCATCCCTTCTCAACTCAAATTCTATTAAGGACCTTAAGGATTAGGGTTTTCTCTCTTTCCCTCACCCTCTTGAGGTATGGTTAAGGTTGATAAGGATTAAGGAATCCTCCAGCAAATTAATAAAAAGCATGTAAATAAGATGTCATGGACATAAGCTTAATAGAGTAAGCGTAAAGGAATAGATACATGCTTAGGTCGCATGACATGAGTTGTCATTGCCCTCAGGAGAGACCTGAGGATGGACCTCCTTGGTAGGAGGATGAGTAGAGAGAGTTAGTTGTGGAGGTAGAGACCTCCACTCAAGGTAGAAACCTAGAACATCCTTTGAGGATGATGGTAACCCTAACCCTAAGTATAGGTTAGAGAGAAAGATGACACGATGAGTTAGATATCATGGTTGGTCGAGTGTTGGTTGGACACGCCTTTGGGATGCCATAAGAGGCTGAATGATCAAGTACCTATGGCAACCCAACCCTGGAAAGGGTCATGCATGTTAGAGTGAAGGATAGCTCCTTCCTCGATGAGGTTAGAGGAGAACCTATAGTTACCCTATAGGCATAGGCAGGTAGGATATAGCTTGATGAAACCCTAGTCAGGGATCATGATGAGATAAGCATAAGGGGTTATGGATGACCTTGAATAAACATAAGTTCGAGTATAGGCTTCACTCAGGTAGGGGCATGCTTATGAGCTTGATCCTTCATAAAGACAGGACCTCTTATAGAGAGGTTGGTTGTAGGATTAGCTCTAGAAAGAGGGAGCATACCTCAACCAAGAAAGTTGGAAGTCTAAAACCCCGAAACTTGAGGAACAGTGGGGAGTCGAGAATGATGCGACCTAAGTGGATGATAATGGTTGCCTCGTGCATGACCCCTGGAGGTTGATGATGTCTTGGTTAAGCTTGAGAGTAACCAAACCCTAGAGGGAGGATGGTGCTTCTAGTACCTAAGGTATAAGTGATTACCTACTAGATGTGATAGAGAGTGCTTTAGACCCTGAGGAGGTTAAGGCACCAGTTGTGAGGCTTTATACCTAGTAGTGGTCCAGGAAGAGGAATCAACTCTGAAGTGTTGCTTGAGTAGAAAGATCATGGGAGTACATGACATATCTTGGACATGCTGGATTCCTAGTTAAGAGAATGAGCATGCAGTTGGACACCCGGAGGCAAACCTAGGGTTCCTAGGCCTAAGAGGGGAAGCAGTGTACCCAATGCTCATGTTGAGATTTGAGTCTCTATAGTATCGAGCATGGTACTCTTAATGTGTAGAGGTAAAGGAAAACCCCTTCAGGTAAGGGAATGTTTGATGAACCCCACACGAATAAGTTGATCTGATGATGAGGAAAGAGAACGAGTGTGACCTAGCATGGTTTTGTGGGTGCGCTTGTGCCTTAGTAGTTGTTGGTTTAAGCATGCTCATACGGATGTAAATCCTAAAGATGGTTGTGACCTTGCTGTCACGGGTTGTAGTTTCCTCCCATCCTGGGAGAGGACCCTTTGGTAGGGTGTGTACCAGTTCTGTCGGTTTTGAGGTGACCTAAAGAGGTCTCATAGGATCTTGAGAAGCTAAGTGAAGAGTACATGGTATGAAAATGAACCTATAGGCCCATAGATAACCATCTCTAAGTGCATGGACGTGTTACCATGGGAGTAACCGGTATGGGGCCTGACTAAGGTAGGCAGGTTTCCATGACCCCTGTAAAGGGATGAAAGTCAGTCATGAATGCAGGAAGAGATGATGAAGGCTTGGGTAAGGTTCTGAGTCAGACATTTACTATAAGAGAATCCCAAGTCTATCCTAGGGTCAGGTAGGGATAAGACCAATGAAAGACGGAGTTGCCTAATTCCCTAGTTGCACATGACCATAGGGTCGGGAGGTAACAGCTATCATTGTCCGAGGTCCATGGGTTAGGAGATTAATCACCTTCATGAGCTCATGGGACCCAAAGGGCAGATGAGTAGGGCACTCTCTGGATGCATAAAGGAAGAGGGATGACCCCAAAAGTGCCGGCACCCTATAGATCTAGAGGAGATGACTAAGGATTATGCTTGGACCAAGTAGGTTTTGGATCAGTTTTCCATGGATGTAATTCTGATATCAAGAGGATATGTGGCACGTTTCAACTTAGATTTGAAGGTGTACTGGAAAGGTGGGTTGTACCATCTCTACTCTTGGAACAGAAAGAACTATGTATTTGGACTGCAACCAAATGCTTATTTCCTCTTGTTATGGGAGTGAGAGATAGGACAGTACGCATGCCATACACCAAGGATAAAAGATGTTGCGAGTTGAAAACATTGCTACAAGGTATGAGGACAGAGATGATAACACACCCTTGTGAAGTTAATGGTACATGGATGGTTTACTAACACTAAGACTATAAGGAGATCATCTTGTAAGGATGTTTTATCATGAGCTATGTGGAAATTGCAAGTTATGCAAAGTTGAGTTGAATCACCATGAGGATGAGCTCAGAGTTTCTTGATGAAGACCAACTTAGAGTTTGATATGAGATGGAGGTGTATATAGTCACATTACCTGACACCTAAGGGGGAGAAGTGGTAATGAATACTCTGGCTGAAGTATAGCTGCCTAGTTTAGCGGGAAACTAGAAGAAGTGGAGGTTGTATGGCTAACCCTAAGTTTGGAAAGAAGATGTGTTTGGGCTAACACTCAGATGTAATGAGATAGGTTGAACAAGTTAATGATTGTTGGGTTAGCTGGTCTAGTCCTTGACGTAATGAAAGGATGGGTTAGAGCCTCAGATGCTCTTCCCTGGAAGAGAATGTAATGAAACCTTGATGAAAGTAGTTTGGGGTTTCTGAGGTATCGATCTCGAGGAATCATGACTTACAGAAGATCATGGTTTTAAGATCATGATACATCTTGATACTACAAAGATAATAAGTGATGGTAGTATTCTGGATGCTTAAAACAAAGTTGCATGTAGCATGTGGCCATGCAAGCCAGGAGGTGAAGGACGAACACCATTAACCCAGTGCATGGATGTAAAGTATAAAGAGTTTCCGAGAAGGAATGAGAGTTCATCATTATGGATGTTGTGAGTCTCTCCTAGACCAAGAAGGTCAAAATACAATATGGGTTTTGGTAGATCGCCTTACCTAGATGACATGAGAAAGGAAGAGTTCTGTCAAGGGATAGATCTGGTTGAACTACATATGAAAAGAAATGGTTCAACTACACCATGATGCGAATTCAAAAGTTTTAGATGTGACCCCAGAGTTCACTTCCATGAGGTGGAAGTAGATACATGAAGAGCTCAGTGTTTGTACAGTTTATCACCCCATACTAATGGACAGTATGATCTGGACTAGAGGGTCTGATGAGAGTGAGTGTGCTCATTTAGGGTGATACATAGAGACAGTTCTTAAGATGTAATATTAACCACCATAGCCTTTATCGGGATGCAAGAAGTTTTATAGGGAGGTTGTGTTGGTCACCACTTCATTATGATGATTGGTGAAGGAGGCCTCGCGAAGGTCAGAAAAGAACCCCAGGTGTGTGCAGATGAAGTCGCTTTGATCGTGCAATGGCTGAGAGAGAGCCCAGTGGTGACATGAGTCACGAGTTGATGCAAAGCATACTGACATGCAGTTTACTGTGGAGGAATATAATGTGAAAATCCGACCCCTCTAAGCTACAACTGAGAGAGCGGAATCCCCGATATATGGGTCCATTTGAGATGGATTGGTGGGTATGATTGTGTTTAGCCTTGCCCCACAGGATAACGTGATGTGTAATATGTTACATGAGTCCGATCTAGAAGCACTATGTGAGGTACCCAAGCCATGTGTTAAGCCCTGAACCTATTCAGCTTTTGATAGGCTGAAATGTCCTGAGTCACCTATGAGGGTACGATATACCAAGGTAAGAAAGAACTCAGATGGAAGAATATGAGATAATGAAGGTTCTTGGAAAGCACCATGGATAGGGTAAAGCCACATGGTATCCCTGATGGACATAAGAATGGATTATCCTGTTTGTTTGCTTGCTTGATGGAATTTTGAGGACAAAATTCTTATAAGAGGGGAAGGATGTTACAACCCCAATTTTGGGTTCTTTTGCTGAGAAATATAATTTCTCATATTATAGATTTTTGAACGAATAAATGATATAATGTATTTTGAATAAATGGATTTCATTTACAATAGCCTAGTTGTTTGATTTGAGGGCTTTATTGGCTATTGGGCCCAATAACAAGGATATTCAATTAATTAATGAATAACTGAGAATTTGAGATAAGAAAGGTGTGGAAACCTCTGGAAGGCAAATCCAAAAAGGATTTCGTGCCTCTTAGATTCCTTGGGTTCGAAGGAGTCCAAAGTTGCACAGAAAAGGCAGTAAGAAAAGAAAATATCAATTAAGTATTTCCTTGTTAATAAAGAAATTGAAAACATTGATGAAATATGGAAAACATGTGAAAAGAGGTTAATTGGGTAATCCTTGGTGGGATTTCGTATCCCAAGGATTCCTGATGATAAAAGGAATACTAATGAGGAAAATAAAAGAGAAATAAGAGAGTGATCTTCAAAAAGGAATTATTTTAAAAAGAAATAAGCAAAATAATGAGAATAATGCATATTGATGCATTTAAGGATAATGAGTATTCCTTTAAAAGGAATTTCGAATTCTTAAGGTTTCTTGGGTGCCAAGGATCCCCAATAAGGGAGAAGAAATAGAAAATACGTAATTACAAAATAAAGAAATAATGGGAATACACGATCCATCAATTACGTAATTTTGATAAAAGGGAGTATTTTCCTAAAGGAGATATACATATATATTTGTGGCCAATAGTTTAAAAGGCAAGTTTAAATAGAATTAGAAAATGGATTTTCATATTTCTAATATCCATATAATTGAGGATATCCAAAGAGAGAGAGAGAGAGAAAGAGAGAGAGAGAGAGGGATAATTCTTAATGAAGGTTTTGGTTTCCTAATAAGAAAGGGACTTGTTCCCTCTTTGATGGGTCTCTTAGGGTGAGATATTCCCCCCCTATAAAAGGGGTAGACCCCCTGGTCGAGTTCAAAGCAGGAAAGCCCACATCTTCCTCTCGCTTCCCTATCTTCTTCTTCTCTTTCCGTTCTAACCCTAACCAAGCAAACATAGGGCTGTTTTGGGGGCACTGGGCGGCTAGGATGGATCGTGTTGAAGGCACGATGCGACTCCAGAAGTCTCGGATAGCCATCTACCTCCCCCTTGCTTCCATCTTTGTACAAGACGGCCAACGGACCTACAGGTGTTGCTGCAGTCGGCGCATCTTTCAGACCTAACTCCGGCCACCTTGGCCATGGTATGAGGGTGGCCTGTGTACGTATGAGAAGGGCGGATCTAGGGAAGCAAATCCCGGTGAGGTTCGTGGCCCTAGGAAAGGGTGAGAGCCAGTGTTGGGTTGAAGATCGGCGCCTAGGGCGGCCGCGTCGCACTCCCTGAAGGTGGAAGACGACCAGGGTCAGCTTGGATGGATATACCCCTCCGCAGCATAAAGGATCGCTGACTTATGCAGGGGCAGTTTAGTAATTTGATTATGTTTCCCAAAACAACAATCAACGTTGCATGGAAAGGACTGCGTGGCAGCCTCTCATTGGTCGGGGTAAGTAGATTTTGTAAAATTCATAGCTAATTAACCGTAGCTCGGATAGACACGCATTATACATGAAACTTGCTCATAAAATCGAGAGAAATCTAAATAAAACATAATTGGAGCCTGATTCCTTATGCAATTCGAAAAGTGTATAGAGGTACTATCTTTAATAGTTTAATCAATGAAAAACCCTAACCTTTGATGATTAATGAGTTAGAAAAGGTTAAATGAGTATATTAAGTTGATATTAGCCTGTTAATGATAAAAAGGATCATTAAGATGGGAAAAGGATGAATTTGCATGTAATTAGTTTAATTTTGAGTCTAATGTGCATGAAAAATACATTAATGAGCCATGAAACCCTAATGTTGGTAAATTCGACTCTTAATGGCTTTAATTGACTAATTTCATGATTAAGGTTGGAATATGCTATTTTGAGAATTAAAGTCACTAATTTGTGGAAAGATAACCTTAATATAGAAATTAGGGTTTTCGATTGAATCAAGGTAGAGTTAATACTAAATAGAGTTCATATGGGATTTAGACCATCATGAATTATGGGTTGATAATTCGAAAGAAACTAAAGGTGATAATTGAGTCTAATAACCTTGAAATAGATTAAAAGGATAAAGAAGGTATTTTAGGTATAAAAGAGAAATAATCAACTTTAATAGGGCTTATGGTGTTGAAATTAGGGTTTATGAACTAAGAGAGCATTTAATATGATAAAAGCGTTATGGAGGCAAAAACCCTAATAAAACCGTAATGTGGTTTAGAAAACCTAAGATGGAATCCAAGTCTAGCTTTAGAATGTTCTGGATAAATTATAACACTTGGATGTCATGCATTAATTTCAGGATACTTGTTGATTGCTTGTTGCTTGTTTTTTATCATTATTGCTTGGACAGCAAGTTTCTCTGGATCAGGTATGTGGTTACGCTTATGAATAACCGCATTAGTTTCTTGCGTGGTTGCCGGATGATTGATCGCATGGACTGCAAATTATCAGTTTGGATGTTCATATTTGCAAATTATAAAGTCACTATGATTATCACATTAATAATAGAAGTATGGATTCTCGCACCTACATGCCACCCTGATGGATGATGCCAAAGGTCAGGCCCAGATGGGTAGACCAATGGACACCTTGAGTGGTGACCCCAGGCACCAAGAAGGTGGCCTATGATATTGCATGACTAGTGGGCACCATGAGTGGTGACCCCCAGGCACCAAGCTCGGGATTGAGAAGGTGGCCTTAAGTCATTGGCAAAGGGCACCCTAAGGTGGGTATGCCAGGGTTAGGGAAAAAGCGGTGGAGAATGTCATACTGAAAAGTGTAAATTGGCTTGTTAAATAATTTGATTGTGATATTTAAATTGTTATCCATATGTGCAAACTTTTGGTTGTCCCCGCATACCAGTATATTTCGATATACTGACTGACATTTTGTTTGTCGGTGTTTTAGGTACAAATGAAAAGAACAAACAGTAAAGTGGCATATGTGGAATTAAATGAGAACTAACGTGCACAGGAGGATTAGTTAGAGTAGCATTTTCATGGATAGAAGTTTTGAAATCCCATCTTTTAAAAAGGTAAACAAAGTTTTATTTTATACCAGTTTTTAGTTTTGTTGGTAAAGTTTCTTAATTGTTATTGATTATTTGTCGAACCTTTGATCCTGTTTATTGAATAACGGCTCTGACCTTCGGGTCTCCCTTAATTGGGGGTTACCGGGAGGCGGGGTCGTTACAATTGGTATCAGAGCATAGGTTCCTCATCTAATCTTTAATAATTATTAAATTTTACAAATTCTGTAGAACCCAAGGGAGTTATTAGAAGATTATCCGAAAGACAGAGGTGTCTAGAAAAGGATCACGACCGGGGGTTGGCAATATTTTCCTCCGCACCGCTAGTCGGAATATGAGGACTCCCGGATCTGTGTGACTGCCTGGCCAAAGTCTTAGGGTATGATTCGAAATAAGATACCTTTAGGACTCTCTCATCTTGATCATCCCTTCTCAACTCAAATTCTATTAAGGACCTTAAGGATTAGGGTTTTCTCTCTTTCCCTCACCCTCTTGAGGTATGGGTAAGGTTGATAAGGATTAAGGAATCCTCCAGCAAATTAATAAAAATCATGTAAATAAGATGTCATGGACATAAGCTTAATAGAGTAAGCGTAAAGGAATAGATACATGCTTAGGTCGCATGACATGAGTTGTCATTTCCCTCAGGAGAGACCTGAGGATGGACCTCCTTGGTAGGAGGATGAGTAGAGAGAGATAGTCGTGGAGGTAGAGACCTCCACTCAAGGTAGAAACCTAGAACATCCTTTGAGGATGATGGTAACCCTAACCCTAAGTATAGGTTAGAGAGAAAGATGACACGATGAGTTAGATATCATGGTTGGTCGAGTGTTGGTTGGACACGCCTTTGGGATGCCATAAGAGGCTGAATGATCAAGTACCTATGGCAACCCAACCCTGGAAAGGGTCATGCATGTTAGAGTGAAGGATAGCTCCTTCCTCGATGAGGTTAGAGGAGAACCTATAGTTACCCTATAGGCATAGGCAGGTAGGGTATAGCTTGATGAAACCCTAGTCAGGGATCATGATGAGATAAGCATAAGGGGTTATGGATGACCTTGAATAAACATAAGTTCGAGTATAGGCTTCACTCAGGTAGGGGCATGCTTATGAGCTTGATCCTTCATAAAGACAGGACCTCTTATAGAGAGGTTGGTTGTAGGATTAGCTCTAGAAAGAGGGAGCAGACCTCGACCAAGAAAGTTGGAAGTCTAAAACCCCGAAACTTGAGGAACAGTGGGGAGTCGAGAATGATGCGGCCTAAGTGGATGATAATGGTTGCCTCGTGCATGACCCCTGGATGTTGATGATGTCTTGGTTAAGCTTGAGAGTAACCAAACCCTAGAGGGAGGATGGTGCTTCTGGTACCTAAGGTATAAGTGATTACCTACTAGATGTGATAGAGAGTGATTTAGACCCTGAGGAGGTTAAGGCACCAGTTGTGAGGCATTATACCTAGTAGTGGTCCAGGAAGAGGAATCAACTCTGAAGTGTTGCTTGAGTAGAAAGATCATGGGAGTACATGACATATCTTGGACATGCTGGATTCCTGGTTAAGAGAATGAGCATGCAGTTGGACACCCGGAGGCGAACCTAGGGTTCCTAGGCCTAAGAGGGGAAGCGGTGTACCCAATTCTCATGTTGAGATTTGAGTCTCTATAGTTTCGAGCATGGTACTCTTAATGTGTAGAGGTAAAGGAAAACCCCTTCAGGTAAGGGTATGTTTGATGAACCCCACACAAATAAGTTGATCTGATGATGAGGAAAGAGAACGAGTGTGACCTAGCATGGTTTTGTGGGTGGGCTTGTGCCTTAGTAGTTTTTGGTTTAAGCATGCTCATACGGACGTAAATCCTAAGGATGGTTGTGACCTTGCTGTCACGGGTTGTAGTTTCCTCCCATCCTGGGAGAGGACCCTTTGGTAGGGTGTGTACCAGTTCTGTCGATTTTGAGGTGACCTAAAGAGGTCTCATAGGATCTTGAGAAGCTAAGTGAAGAGTACATGGTATGAAAATGAACCTATAGGCCCATAGATAACCATCTCTAAGTGCATGGACGTGTTACCATGGGAGTAACCGGTATGGGGCCTGACCAAGGTAGGCAAGTTGCCATGACCCCTGTAAAGGGATGAAAGTCAGTCATGAATGTAGGAAGAGATGATGAAGGCTTGGGTAAGGTTCTGAGTCAGACATGTACTATAAGAGAATCCCAAGTCTATCCTAGGGTCAGGTAGGGATAAGACCGATGAAAGACGGAGTTGCCTAATTCCCTAGTTGCACATGACCATAGGGTCGGGAGGTAACAGCTATCATTGTCCGAGGTCCATGGGTTAGGAGATTAATCACCTTCATGAGCTCATGGGACCCAAAGGGAAGATGAGTAGGGCACTCTCTGGATGCATAAAGGAAGAGGGATGACCCCAAAAGTGTCGGCACCCTATAGATCTAGAGGATATGACTAAGGATTATGCTTGGACCAAGTAGGTTTTGGATTAGTTTTCCATGGATGTAATTCTGATATCAAGAGGATATGTGGCACGTTTCAACTTAGATTTGAAGGTGTACTGGAAAGGTGGGTTGTACCATCTCTACTCTTGGAACATGAAGAACTCTGTATTTGGACTGCAGCCAAATGCTTATTTCCTCTTGTTATGGGAGTGAGAGATAGGACAGTACGCATGCCATACACCAAGGATAAAAGATGTTGCGAGTTGAAAACATTGCTACAAGGTATGAGGAAAGAGATGATAACATACCCTTGTGAAGTTAATGGTACATGGATGGTTTACTAACACTAAGAGTATAAGGAGATCATCTTGTAAGGATGTTTTATCATGAGCTATGTGGAAATTGCAAGTTATGCAAAGTTGAGTTGAATCACCATGAGGATGAGCTCAGAGTTTCTTGATGAAGACCAACTTAGAGTTTGATATGAGATGGAGGTGTATATAGTCACATTACCTGACACCTAAGGGGGAGAAGTGGTAATGAATACTCTGGTTGAAGTATAGCTGCCTAGTTTAGCGGGAAACTAGAAGAAGTGGAGGTTGTTTGGCTAACCCTAAGTTTGGAAAGAAGATGTGTTTTGGCTAACACTCAAATGTAATGAGATAGGTTGAACAAGTTAATGATTGTTGGGTTAGCTGGTCTAGTCCTTGACGTAATGAAAGGATGGGTTAGAGCCTCAGATGCTCTTCCCTGGAAGAGAATGTAATGAAACCCTGATGAAAGTAGTTTGGGGTTTTTGAGGTATCGATCTCGAGGAATCATGACTTACAGAAGATCATGGTTTTAAGATCATGATACATCTTTATACTACAAAGATAATAAGTGATGGTAGTATTCTGGATGCTTAAAACAAAGTTGCATGTAGCATGTGGCCATGCAAGCCAGGAGGTGAAGGATGAACACCATTAACCCAGTGCATGGATGTAAAGTATAAAGAGTTTCCGAGAAGGAATGAGAGTTCATCATTATGGATGTTGTGAGTCTCTCCTAGACCAAGAAGGTCAAAATAAAATATGGGTTATGGTAGATCGCCTTACCTAGATGACATGAGAAAGGAAGAGTTCTGTCAAGGGACAGATCTGGTTGAACTACATATGAAAAGAAATGGTTCAACTACACCATGATGCGAATTCAAAAGTTTTTGATGTGACCCCAGAGCTCACTTCCATGAGGTGGAAGTAGATACATGAAGAGCTCAGTGTTTGTACAGTTTATCACCCCATACTAATGGACAGTAAGATCCGGACTAGAGGGTCTGATGAGAGCGAGTGTGCTCATTTAGGGTGATACATAGAGACAGTTCTTAAGATGTAATGTTAACCACCATAGCCTTTATCGGGATGCAAGAAGTTTTATAGGGAGGTTGTGTCGGTCACCACTTCATTATGATGATTGGTGAAGGAGGCCTCGCGAAGGTCAGAAAAGAACCCCAGGTGTGTGCAGATGAAGTCGCTTTGATCATGCAATGGCTGAGAGAGAGCCCAGTGGTGACATGAGTCACGAGTTGATGCAAAGCAGACTGACATGCAGTTTACTGTGGAGGAATATAATGTGAAAATCCGACCCCTCTAAGCTACAGCTGAGAGAGCGGAATCCCCGATATATGGGTCCATTTGAGATGGATTGGTTGGTATGATTGTGTTTAGCCTTGCCCCACAGGATAACGTGATGTGTAATATGTTACATGAGTCCGATCTAGAAGCACTATGTGAGGTACCCAAGCCATGTGTTAAGCCCTGAACCTATTCAGCTTTTGAGAGGCTGAAATGTCCTGAGTCACCTATGAGGGTACGATATACCAAGGTAAGAAAGAACTCAGATGGAAGAATATGAGATAATGAAGGTTCTTGGAAAGCACCATGGATAGGGTAAAGCCACATGGTAGCCCTGATGGACATAAGAATGGATTATCCTGTTTGTTTGCTTGCTTGATGGAATTTTGAGGACAAAATTCTTATAAGAGGGGAAGGATGTTACAACCCCAATTTTGGGTTCTTTTGCTGAGAAATATAATTTATCATATTAAAGATTTTTGAACGAATAAATGATATAATCTATTTTGAATAAATGGATTTCATTTACAATAGCCTTGTTGTTTGATTTGAGGGCTTTATTGGCTATTAGGCCCAATAACAAGGATATTCAATTAATTAATGAATAACTGAGAATTTGAGATAAGAAAGGTGTGGAATCCTCTGGAAGGCAAATCCAAAAAGGATTTCGTGCCTCTTAGATTCCTTGGGTTCCAAGGAGTCCAAAGTTGCACAGAAAAGGCAGTAAGAAAAGAAAATATCAATTAAATATTTCCTTATTAATAAAGAAATTGAAAACATTGATGAAATATGGAAAACATGTGAAAAGAGGTATAATTGGGTAATCCTTGGTGGGATTTCGTATCCCAAGGATTCATGATGATAAAAGGAATACTAATGAGGAAAATAAAAGAGAAATAAGAGAGAGATCTTCAAAAAGGAATTATTTTAAAAAGAAATAAACAAAATAATGAGAATAATGGATATTGATGCATTAAAGGATAATGAGTATTCCTTTAAAAGGAATTTCGAATTCTTAAGGTTTCTTGGGTGCCAAGGATCCCCAATAAGGGAGAAGAAAGAGAAAATATGTAATTACAAAATAAAGAAATAATGGGAATACACGATCCATCAATTACGTAATTTTGATATAAGGGAGTATTTTCCTAAAGGAGATATACATATATATTTGTGGCCAATAGTTTAAAAGGCAAGTTTAAATAGAATTAGAAAATGGATTTTCGTATTTCTAATATCCATATAATTGAGGATATCCAAAGAGAGAGAGAGAGAGAGAGACAGGGCTACTTCTTAATGAAGGGTTTGGTTTCCTAATAAGAAAGGGACTTGTTCCCTCTTTGATGGGTCTCTTAGGGCGAGATATTCCCCCCCTATAAAAGGGGTAGACCCCCTGGTCGAGTTCAAAGCAGGAAAACCCACATCTTCCTCTCGCTTCCCTATCTTCTTCTTCTCTTTCTGTTCTAACCCTAACCAAGCAAACATAGGGCTGTTTTGGGGGCACTGGGCGGCTAGGATGGATCGTGTTGAAGGCACGATGTGACTCTAGAAGTCTCGGATAGCCATCTACCTCCCCCTTGCTTCCATCTTTGTACAAGACGGCCAACGGACCTGCAGGTGTTGCTGCAGTCGGCGCATCTTCCAAACCTAACTCCGGCCACCTTGGCCATGGTATGAGGGTGGCCTGTGTACGTATGAGAAGGGTGGATCTAGGGAAGCAAATCCCGGTGAGGTTCGTGGCCCTAGGAGAGGGTGAGAGCCAGCGTTGGGTTGAAGATCGGCGCCTAGGGCGGCCGCGTCGCACTCCCTGAAGGTGGAAGACGACCAGGGTCAGCTTGCCCGGATATACCCCTCCGCGGGATAAAGGATCGCTGACTTATGCAGGGGCAGTTCAGTAATTTGATTATGTTTCCCAAAACAACAATCAACGTTGCATGGAAAGGACTGCGTGGCAGCCTCTCATTGGTCGGGGTAAGTAGATTTTGTAAAATTCATAGCTAATTAACCGTAGCTCGGATAGACACGTATTATACATGAAACTTGCTCATAAAATCGAGAGGAATCTAAATAAAATATAATTGGAGCCTGATTCCTTATGCAATTCGAAAAGTATATAGAGGTACTATCTTTAATAGTTTAATCAATGAAAAACCCTAACCTTTGATGATTAATGAGTTAGAAAAGGTTAAATGAGTATATTAAGTTGATATTAGCATGTTAATGATAAAAAGGATCATTAAGATTGGAAAAGGATGAATTTGCATGTAATTAGTTTAATTTTGAGTCTAATGTGCATGAAAAATACATTAATGAGCCATGAAACCCTAATGTTGGTAAATTCGACTCTTAATGGCTTTAATTGACTAATTTCATGATTAAGGTTGGAATATGCTATTTTGAGCATTAAAGTCACTAATTTGTGGAAAGATAACCTTAATATAGAAATTAGGGTTTTCGATTGAATCAAGGTAGAGTTAATACTAAATAGAGTTCATATGGGATTTAGACCATCATGAATTATGGGTTGATAATCCGAAAGAAACTAAAGGTGATAATTGAGTCTAATAACCTTGAAATAGATTAAAAGGATAAAGAAGGTAGTTTTGGTATAAAAGAGAAATAATCAACTTTAATTGGGCTTATGGTGTTGAAATTAGGGTTTATGAACTAAGAGAGCATTTAATATGATAAAAGCGTTATGGAGGCAAAAACCCTAATAAAACCATAATGTGGTTTAGAAAACCTAAGATGGAATCCAAGTCTAGCTTTAGAATGTTCTAGATAAATTATAACACTTGGATGTCATGCATTAATTTCAGGATACTTGTTGATTGATTGTTGCTTGTTCTTTATCATTATTGCTTGGACAGCAAGTTGCTCTGGATCAGGTATGTGGTTACGCTTATGAATAACCGCATTAGTTTCCCGTGTGGTTGCCGGATGATTGATCGCATTGACTGCAAATTATCAGTTTGGATGTTCATATTTGCAAATTATAAAGTCACTATGATTATCACATTCATAATAGAAGTATGGATTCTCGCACCTACATGCCACCCTGATGGATGATGCCAAAGGTCAGGCCCGGATGGGTAGACCAATGGACACCTTGAGTGGTGACCCCAGGCACCAAGAAGGTGGCCTATGATATTGCATGACTAGTGGGCACCATGAGTGGTGACCCCCAGGCACCAAGCTCGGGATTGAGAAGGTGGCCTTAAGTCATTGGCAAAGGGCAGCCTAAGGTGGGTATGCCAGGGTTAGGGCAAAAGCGGTGGAGAATGTCATACTGAAAAGTGTAAATTGGCTTGTTAAATAATTTGATTGTGATATTTAAATTGTTATCCATATGTGCAAACTTTTGGTTGTCCCCACATACCAGTATATTTCGATATACTGACCGACGTTTTGTTTGTCGGTGTTTTAGGTACAAATGAAAAGAACAAACAGTAAAGTGGCATATGTGGAATTAAATGAGAACTAACGTGCACAGGAGGATTAGTTAGAGTAGCATTTTCATGGATAGAAGTTTAGAAATCCCATCTTTTAAAAAGGTAAACAAAGTTTTATTTTATACCAGTTTTTAGTTTAGTTGGTAAAGTTTCTTAATTGTTATTGATTATTTGTCGAACCTTTGATCCTGTTTATTGAATAACGGCTCTGACCTTCGGGTCTCCCTTAATTGGGGGTTACCGGGAGGCGGGGTCGTTACAAGAACATATGTGATAGTCTGATTGGAACATTACTTAATATCCCATGGAAGACAAAAGATGGCCTCAAGGCAAGATTGGACATGGTTGACATGGGTATTCGAGATAGATTGTCTCCACAAATGAGGGGAAGTCGGACCTACTTGCCCCCAACATGTTACACACAATCAAAGTCTGAGAAAGCTATATTTTGCGGGTTCCTAAAAGGAGTTAAGGTTCCAGAGGGATATTCTTCAAACATGAGTAGATTTGTGGATATGAAAGATTTGAAATTGTTGGGCTTGAAATCACATGATTGCCACATCTTAATGCAACCGTTTTTAACGTTGGATATCCGTTCCATTTTTCCTAACCGAGTTAGAAATGCAATCACTAAACTTTGTATGTTCTTCAATGCTTTATGCTCAAAAGTCATTGACCCTGAGACGTTGGACTCATTGCAAAATCATATCATCATCACTTTGTGTCATCTTGATATGTACTTCCCTCCTTCATTCTTTGATGTAATGGTTCATTTGACTGTGCACTTGGTTAGAGAGGTCAAACTATGTGGTCCGGTATTTTTACGTTGGATGTATCCGTTCGAGCGATATATGAAGCTATTAAAGGGGTATGTGAAGAATAGATATCGACCCGAGGGTTGTATGGTGGAAAGCTACATAGTAGAAGAGGCTATTGAATTTTGTGTCCAACATTTATCGAATGTTGAATCCATTGGTCTTCCTAAATCATGGCATGTCAGAAAAATTGATAGATAAGGAAATACATGATTCAAGATTGTACGACTTTCCACTGATGAATTACACATAATGCATGTGTATGTCCTTTGTAATACAACTGAGGTTGAACCATATGTTAAAGAATACATTGATTATTTACAAACTCGTTACCGATCTAAGAATGAGAAGGATATAATGAACTTACACATCCGTTGTTTCACCGAATGGTTAAAGAATCGTATTAGTGAACAGATTGAGCATTCACCAAATTCTATTTCAAAGACCTTGAAATGGTTATATGTGGGGCCTAAATCAACCATGTTGTCATTTGCTAGTTATTTTATAAATGGATACACTTTCTATACAAAATGTCAAGATGATAAAAGCACAATGCAAAACAGTGGGGTGTCTTTGGTATCTGAAGCTTTGCACATTGCTAGTGCTAAAGACAAAAATCTAGTCTGGTGTGACATGTCCTATTATGGTGTGATCCAAGATATATATGAGTTGGACTACAACACGTTTCAGATTCCTATTTTTCGTTGCAAGTGGGCTGAAAATGATATGGGTGTATGCACAGAAGATGGATTGATCTTAGTGAACCTAGATAGGGAGGGATGTAAACACGATCCATTTATAATGGCACTGCAGGCAAAACAAGTTTTCTATGTGATAGACACAACTAACAAGGGCTGGTTTGTAGTCTTATCTCACAGAAGAAGGCCCCATGAAGGAGATGATGATGACGATGATATCATTTTAGAAGAAGAAACTTCTTTGTCTTCAATCATTCCATCTATGTCTGTAAATGATGATCTTGTTGTTGAAGAAGAAGAGATATGTGCTCGAGAAGATCATAATGACGGGACATTTTTTGATGATGTCAGTGTGCATAAAAATAAAAAACAACGTACGCATAAGTGAGAGTAAGTATTAGCATTTTCTTGATGTGCACTAATATCTTTCTGTAATGAATGTAAATATGTCTTAAATTTTGTAAGATTTTATTATGTTGTTTTATATGCAGTTTGCTAATATTTTTTTGTACCAAATTTTGTTGTAGATGTCTTCCAATGAAGACGACTCAATGACCACAACGATTAGTAAGGGCCGTACCACAATGCCTAAAGTTTCGAGAAACAGATGTAAAAGACAAAAAAATCAAATGGAATGGAATTCAGAAGGACAACCAATTGGGAAAACCCGAAACATTTTCAACAACTATATTGGAGTTGCATCCCGAGAGCGAGTTCCAATCAACATCGATACTTGGAGTGATGAGGGAGAAGGTCTCAAGGACCTTATTTGGGAAGAGATTGAGGTGAGTATGTAGACTTTAATATTTTTTGTATGAAAATATTATATTATATTTTATGTGTATGTGATTTTGTTATTTGTTGGGTGTTTTTTCGATTGGATCTGTCAGAAAGTAGTGGGTATTACAAAGAGCCAATGATAGATGGAAGGAATTCAAATCTCGGTTATCAAGAAAATTCATGAGGGACGAAGATGGAAACATATGCAAACACCCACCCAAAGAATATGATTTTATATCTGCAGGTCAATGGGAGGATTTTGTCATGAGTCGATTGACCGAAGAATTTAAGGTGATAATATAAACTAGTGTACTTTTGTTGTTTTGCTTGTAAGACATTTAAATATATTTTCATATTTATTGTTCATAAAAATAACTAGAGAAGAAGTAAGGTTGGAAGAGAATTATCGTCAAAGAATGAGTATCAACCTAGAATTTCTCGTAAGGGATATGTTGGCCTAGAGCAAGAAATTGTAAGATTTGATTCATTTTAAAGTGATTTGTGAAATTTCATATAGAGGTATAATAGTATTTTGGTTTTATCATATTATAAACAGATCAGTGAGAATAGTTTAGATCCAATTATTTCAAATATTTCTAGAGCAGAATTATGGAAAAGAGCTAGAATGGACAAAACTGGTGTTGTCCCTAGTAACAAGGTCAAGGAAGTGGTGTACAAGATTGTAAGTTTAATTTTTTATCTCATTGATTTTTCATCACAATATATAGTTTTTATTATTTTTACATATGTATGTTTTATATTTTGCAAGGATGCTCTATCTCAGGAAGTTTCTGAGGGACTCATTATTGAGAAGGGATGTAATGATGTGCTAACAATGGCATTAGGAAAAAAAGATCACCCACAACATTCGAGAGCAACCGGACCAGGAATAACAATTACAAAATATTGTTAAAGTGTGGCTCGACCAGATGATCAACCATCCCATATGCTGTTACAAATGCAACAGATCATTAATGCTTTGGACATGAAGATCAAGTATCTTGAAGGGAAGAATATGGGCAAGGATCTCAAAAATGTTGGGGATACCGACCAATACCCTACTTCCAAATCTAATTGTCCACTTGCACAATTCTCACATCTACCTGAGGTAATCAACAAGTCTGTTATGTAGTAAATGTTAGAGATAGTCATTTCTCATGTTGGCAATATCTATATTTGATTTTTGTAGGGCTATCACAAGTGTATTTTGATGTTGGATAATCCATTACGTTCAGTAGCTGATGGAAGGGTGTATATATCTCATACAAATGAGCCAATTATCCTTCACAATGTGGCATTAGATCCAAAACACAAAAAAGTGATAATTGATACCCCGTTGATGCCTGAAGAAAGTGTGCCAATACCTTTAGATATGGTTGAAGTTTATCAAGTTTGTCAAGGCATAGGCACCTACCTTCCTTGGCCTCCAGAATTGATCAAAATAAATATGACGGTATATGCGATAACTTGACAGTGTTTTTATTAATTTATTGAAATGAATCATGTATATTAATAAACTATATTTTTTATTTTTATAATCATATGCAAGGAATCCCAAGACTCATTGTCTCAAAGAAAAGTGAGGGAATCAATAAGCACACAAATAGAAAATTTAAAAACTAGAAAAAATTGTGATGAAGTTTCAAGTCCCGTCAAGCCAACATGCAAAAAGCCTCCAACGAAAGTGAAACTGTGGATGGTGTATGTGGAAGATGATGAGAATCGTAACATCTCTCTTGAGATGTCTGAAGATGTAGTAGGTTACACACATGAGCTAATTATCACACTGGAATTGGTTAAAATATGCCATGATAAAGACCAACTAGAAGCCTCACACATATCAGTGTACATAAAGTAAGTTTCTATACGAGTAATATTTGTTTCTATACAAGTTTCTATACAAGTACAAAGACTAATTATGTGTTTCTATACAAGTACAAAGACTAATTATGTGTTTCTATACAAGTACAAAGACTAAATATGTATTTTTTTGTAGGCATTTGTTCAACAAAGTGACCTCGGGAAATATATTTAATATATTTGGATTTATATGTCCACATTTTATAGATCATCTATACAATGATAAAGTGGAGACTCGGGCGCAGTACATAGCAGATCAGTTCATTAGAGGGAAGAAACAAAGATTAGAATTGTTCTTTATACCTTATAATGTGGGCTAGGCATACATTTTGTCGATTGTCTGTTATTTGTTTACTTTAAATGTTGCTTAAAAATACATTAATCTTAAAATGTAATACTCATGTATGCATAGGGGACATTGGATACTTTGTGTCTTCGACCCTATGTGGGGTAAGTGCCACTATATTGATCCGTTATGAGGAAAATTATGTGGGAACGTGGAAAAACTCATGGAGTTGTAAGTACTTCATAAAACAATTTCAATTACATAATACATATATTGAAAGTTTCATATATAGTTACTAATGCATAAAATTCTTGATATG
Organism: Alisma plantago-aquatica; assembly: GCA_963693085.1. Taxonomy (NCBI): domain Eukaryota; kingdom Viridiplantae; phylum Streptophyta; class Magnoliopsida; order Alismatales; family Alismataceae; genus Alisma; species Alisma plantago-aquatica. The sequence continues at coordinate 806,056,345 of OY856410.1, read as the reverse complement.
AATTTGAATAGGACTCATAAAGTTTATCAAAAGAGAGATGTGCAATATAGGAAGAATTTGAAATGGGAAATTATCAAGGTAATTTACCATTGTGATCCAGAAAAATATTGCTTTCTGATTCACCAATAGAAGTGTTGTTCTAGTTTCTTTTGATTCTACTACTTGATTTGATATGGTGTTATTTTTACAAATGCTCTTATTTTTACATATATCGATTAGATCTTCTGCGGGTTAATATCATCAAGGGCATCCAAGGGCAATTGTTAATTGTTGTATGTGATATTCTTAGGTGTTTCTTCCTTCACTTCATAGGACGACCAGGAAATTATCAAGTGTCCTGTCACTTATTTATGTTTTTTTCTGGTATCACAATTGCATAAACAGATGCAATTACATAAACTCAGGTGCCCTCTTTCGTTCATGTTTGTTGGAAACAACTATTACATAAGGTGTTGCTTTTACATAAACTGTTGGAGCAACAAACATAAACTCACATATGTGCCACCTTTCGAAACAACTATTACATAAACTCATATGGGGGGGGATTCCACTTACTGGTGGTCGGACATACTTTCACACTGTGTTCTCCCAATAAGCCACTTCATGTCAAGGGCTTGCTCTGGAACCCTCCTAGTTTATGAAAGGATAGCACATAGACACAACTATGTCAATTCTGATTTGCTCGTTCTGTCCTAGTGTTTCTAAAACTATTAAACATGCCCTATTGGAATGCCAATGGGTTGTTACCTACTAGAAGGAGGTGGCAATGGGTGATCTTATTCCAAGGACAAACACATGTGAGTTTGTGTAATAGCTGTTTGGAAGTGGCCATGAGAATTAACGCTATACCCTTGGGCCAAGAAGATCAACAGTTGGAAAAGAGGCATATCCTGGGAGATTGCTATGCACTTGGTAAATGTAGATCAAGAAAACCTAGACCAGGAGATGCATTATCTTATATGATTCAAAACCCTGCAAAACATTCAGTGTGGAGGCCTAATAAAGCATGATATTATGATCATATTGTTTGCCAAAGACAACCAAAAAGAGACTTATTAAGGGGGCTCTGTGGAACATTGACAACTCTTTGTAGATAAAAAAGGGTCGTTAGCTTAGGATTTGGGGATCTAGTCCATGAAGAAGACTTTGGCACAACACTTTTTGTTGTAGGAAGTCATGGGTTCGAGTGTGGCTGGCTAGAGCGTTTCTCTCTTTTCACAAATTTTTTACAGGTTTTCTTCAATTTTCAAATGATAAAAATGGTTGCAACTATTTTTAAGAGTATACACACGCATTGTAGTTGTTGCAGATCATGGTCCGTTTTGCAATCGTGGTCAGTTTGGAAAACGAGGTCATGCCACTTCTACAGCTCCACATCTTCCACTCATCACAATCAACACCCCACATCCTTCACCCACATTCTCAATTTTATAACTACAGATGGAGTAACCTAACAACCCACTTGTGAATCATAGCTTGGCCTAAACTACACCTAACATTACCTAAATTAGACTCAACTGGACTAATTTGACCTGACTTGCTCTATGTTAGACCCGATTTGGCCTAAATATGAGCTCATTGTTGGCTTGGGTAATCCCAGGAACAAGTATCATGGCACCAGGCACAATGTCGGGTTCGAAATGGTCGACCACATTGCCACTGAGATGGGCGTTGCGTTGAATACCATCCAATCCAAGGCTCTGATTGGGATAGGTATTGGCATACTCTGTCAGGCAGGTTCGTCTTTGGCATTTCCTCACGGGGTTACCGTTTGACGTGTTGTTTCGCCAGGGTCCATTGAGGAGGTGCATATCTTGTTGGTGAAGCCCCAGGCGTACATGACTTACAGCAGAGAGTCGGTATTGTCTAAGTAGATTTTATTTTTCTTCTCTATATCATTGGCGTGCTTTGCCTTTCTAAACTATTGAAAATATGGTCTCATACCAAAATGAATAGAAACGTTCAGATATGACTAATTATGTACTTTTAGAAGAGGAACCACACTGAAAAATGATATGAACAAGTCAAAATTGCTCATTATAGGGATTAATAATATTCCAACATTCAAGATGGTTGACAATGGTTCGGTGTCCAGGCATGGATTCCACGTGCCAATTTGGATACTATTTCACTACTCACAGATATAGGATTTTCTGAAAATTCCCATGCAAAGATTGGAGAATTCTAGTATGCGCATGAAAAATTGACAACTTGATATAGTTTATGGATATATAGTCATGACAATTTAGACTATTTCTGAAACATAAAACACACATATTCAACCTTTTTTAATATTCATAGCATAATTGCTTAAAGTGGGATATGCAATAATTTAAACCGCTACCTGAAGTCTGAGTTAATCTATAACTTGCTGTTATGTCTGAACCGTTGAATATTATAAGATACATAGTAATTTGTCATTAGCTCCTAGCTCTTTGGTTTCAGTTTTTAGTTTTCACATCTCACATGATATTCCCATGAGAAGAGAATTCAAAGTGCTGGATCATTACTGGATGGTAGTTTAAGACAGTGTTTCATTATTGGCTTAGAGCACAGAGATGCTGATGTCATTTTCAATTGCTTGCGTTCTTATGCTGCCATTGATAACACTGCAACTGCTGAAGAAATTTTCCGCACCACAATTGTGTCTCTGCTGTTTGAAAAGATAATTCCTTATGGCCCATTAGTAGTTGCAAGCCCATATGATGAACTTGAGGGTGATTATAAGATGATAATTGAATGCATTGAAAGTGACTGTAGATTTTTGCTCGACATTTCCACCTCGGTTGCAATGTTATCAATGGCAGCATAAGCACACAAGCAATTGTAAATGACATCAGCATCTCTGTGCTCTAAGCCATCAATGAAACACTGTCTTAAACTACCAACCAGTAATGATCCAGCACTTTTAATTCTCTTCTCCATGTTCTCAATAAATGGCAGGTTCTGGACTGGCATTGTTGGAAATGATATTAAATAATGATAAGCATTGACATCTATGGATGCAGTGCAGTTAAATGAAAGCAGAGTATCAACAGTAGAATTAAAAATAAGACTTGGCTCCTTTACCTTAATTATTATGAAAATTTAAACTTAATAGCATTATGTGGTTTAGACGTCCTTTTCTGGTCTTTACTTATTTTGACATGATAAAAAGTGCAGGCAACACATGCAAATTATATATCTAAGATAACTATGCTCTGGACCTATGGCCTATTAGTGTTTGATATTTTTGCGGGTTTTTTACTGAAGTTTCTTTGACATGCCTTGTTCTGATGCCACACTACATGTGTTGTTAACAAATTTAGTGCTTTGAGTTATGGCTTGTTATGTCGTATGTAATCTATTTTTCCTCCTTACTTTTATCCTATATAACTTATCTCTGTAATTCATGTTTCTCTCTTATCCTATATAAAAGAGATGTCTTGTAATTGTTTTAACTCAATAATTTTCCACCACTCTACATGGTATTAGAGAATTTGGATCCCCCTTAACCCTATCGCCACCTCTCAACCATCCTAACCATGTCACTACCTCTCCACCTAACCCTAATGTTTCAAAAGATATTTATATAAGCTGAAAGTAACCCTAAATAATGAAAATATCTACTGAAACAAAATTATCTACTTCTACCTTAATCCCTCAATTCTAAAACTGATGTATAATAGATTACAAAATTTATATAAGAGTCATTTTTTTGTATAATTGGAAAATCAAATATCCCTATTACCACAATTACGTCTATGCATCCAAGTATAACTTTTAAAATTATGCATATATCTATGGATGAAACAATAAAATTGTATATATCCATATTTAGTTGTGTTTAATATGTACATATATACCTATGTATAAAACAATAAAATATGTTCTCTCCCCGTAAAACATGTATATCAGTCAGATCCACCATAACTTTATGGATTAACCTACAATTATATATCTGAAATATAACATATGTATGAAGGGGAATTGATATAAAGATCATAACATATATATAGATATAGGTAAGGATAACATATATGTGGAGGGGGATGTTATGAAAGTCATAACACATGTATACACAATAGTAAATTGTACAAAAACAATAATCTTTTTAAAGCCGCCTAAGCGCCTCCTAGTCGCGCCTTGGTGTAAGGCGTCCAGCCATGGTGCTGTGTCACCTTGCCGTATTAACAAGTATGGGTGACGGTGGATTATATTGGATTCTCACCCATAATGGCTCTCTGGGCCAACAGTTAAATTAACTGTTATCCAGATTGGGCATGACAATTGGCACTTTCCTAGCCATTAGTTTGCATTAACATTATTGTACATGGGCATACAAGCTACTATACGCATTTCCAGTGCAAGAGCACATGAAGGATATAGAAGTGGGAAGTGATGATGTTGGCATGGGCTTGAAAGCTTAGGGGCCTGTGATGGATCTGTCACCGACCCATGAAATTGGTGTCATCATTTCTAGAGACGGACCGGAAGATTAGGAAGCATCAGTTGCCAAGTGCAATGGTAGGGAACACATAAAACAAGAGTAAATCCCCCCCCCCTTTTCTTCCCATCTGTATCAAGTGTTTAAAAATAATCATACTACCAATAGAATTCCCTTAGTAGAGTAAGTGAAAAATTACTGATCAATAAATATATATATAATCACTTAATGTAGTTGGTGTTCTCTTACATTTGATGAATTAACTTCTGGCGTATAATCTTGAATTCATGTTTGTCAGTGAATAAAAAAGTGATTTGAGGCACTTAAGAGCCCAAGCACTCCCCTATTTTAATTTTAACTGAAGCGGGCTTTGAAGCATTTTTGGAGTTAAGCGGCGGCTTTTGTCTGCTATTTTCTACTTCTGGCTGCTTTTTGACCCTGCTTAAGTAGCCCCTTTAACTAGGTATTGCTGGACTGGACAAATCACCGACCACATATTTGAAAATATGGAAACACAGATTTTGGGAGACATGACACTCCAATTGATGTACTGTAATATGTTTGGTATTTAGTATTCGTCTTTTCTTACTGCTGTTTTTACACTCTATGCAGCTATATTAGAAGTATGTACCGTCATATCTAGAGTTCGTAACAGTATTACCAATTTACCAGGTTATGTTATTTTGTTGTTTATTGCCTGTTAAGTCTAATATTATATAGTTAAATCAAACTTTATACATCCATCTATAGATTTTAATTGAATAATGTTATATTAATGATTGTGTTGTCTGTTAAGTCTAGTAGTCTCTTTCTCTTTAGGATTCATTGAGTAATATCTGATTTTCTACTACTCTGTTATGTTGTCATGTATGGCTCTTTAATTTTACTATAAAATTGTTTACCTATTTATATTGCAAAGAGTTTCCTTATCATGTTAACATCATTTGTAGCAAGTACTAAGATTTATGTACTAGTATCTACTTCTGATGTGTATTTAGAATTTACCAAATGCTAATATATATATATATATATATATATATATATATCTAAGATCGGCTGCTGAGACGGTACAAACTACTAAGAACTAGTATCTATGCCTAACTATGTATCTGTGTAATCATTTATCTATGATTGGTCTAATAATATATACTAAGTAGAATGTGGCCGCTATGTAAGCTGCTTCATATAGCTTCTTTTATAAGCTCAACATCATATGATGCCGCTATGTAAGCTGCTTCATATATGTTAACCTATATATGTCTATATATCACACTACATAAAGCTTTTTTGATAAAGCGGTCACTATGTAAACTGCTTCACGCTTAAGCCCTCTGGTGAGATTGGTTGCTCGCTTCCTGCTTCCTACCTCCTGAATTTTGATGTTTGTATACAATTACTGACCTTTTCCATTTTATAGAATTTTGTAATTTGTTCACAAGAAGTAACTGATAAAACTGCACAATCATATGGAGTCATTTCAACAAATTAATGTTTACATTAAGTCAGTTTGGGAAAGATTCAAAGAGCATCTCATATGTAATCTGATTTGGATGTACATTCTTAAATTTAATGTGATAAAACCACTCAAAAGCAAAACTTCCTAGGTTTTTCACATCCACTGATGATAGCATTATAGGTGACAACCGTGGCTGCTAGCTACTGTCAGTATCTAAATTGTTGTTCACATATTTAGAAAACAAAACCAGTCTTTTAGTCATTATAGGTGACCAGAAATAAAATTTGGGGAGGGGGAGAAGGTGGGTCACATGTTCATCTGAAAAATGTAGAAAGGATTGAGTGGCCTGTTGACCGGTAGAGTAACAGACTTAACAATTTGGTAGAAATGAAAAATACAAGCTATGGATGACATGGCTATGTGGATGCTATGGCCAATCATATATTACATTTGATGGTGATTATGGGCAATGTCAAGGCATAATGTGATGTTGCATATGTAGGAATTATGTGATTGGGTCTAATGACCTGGTAGGTACTTTGTGCATGATTTGAGGTGATATCCTCTAGAGATGTGATTGAGGGATTGAGATCCCACTATGATGTGACATAGATGATAGCCTTGTATGATGGTGTGATATTGATGGTGTACTTGTAAATGACAATGCTACAGTGCTATGTGCTGATGTGACAAGTTCATACCTTACACATTTTATATCTTCTGAAGTTGTATTGTGCTCTTATTCTTGTAGAGTTTGTCTTGGCTTTATATGTTATAACTTGATAGATCCTAAAAGACATGTAATTGGCCTAACTACTCCAGTGTAACCTTAATCATGTAATTTCCTTTTGCCATAAATCCATTCTAATATTAGTCTTAGTATTGGATGGTGAAATGAGTTCTCCCGAGAGGAAGCTCGGAGTCATATACTATTGAGTATACACATTCACATGATTGGATGTGGACCATATCCTGGAAGGAGTGTGGAAACATGCCATATCTCAATGATGTGACTCATCATATACTTATGATACTTTCACTTGATTGGTTGCGGGCCATACCCTGAATCACAAGATTGACTGTGGACCATACCCTGACTGGAGTGCGACTATAGGTTGTAGCTCAAGTTCACTTGTGTTGTGCCTATACACCAAGGTAAGCTGGGTTGTTTTGCAGTTAGACTTGATATGTCACTAATAAGGTTGGATGTGCTGCTAGTCTTTTGGTGTTAGAGTCCTAGAGTCTTCCCTATAAACTCAGGTACTTGGAAGTGTTAACGATGTGTTTTGTAGAGATTCCACTGATATGAGGTTTTTGTCTTGTATGCCTTTTGTTGTATAGATGTGGCATGTGTACATGTATGTATATATGAAACATGTATCTCATGTGACAGGTTGATGATAAGAAGGTTGAAAACAATGATGTAAGCACCTTATGATATGTGTTATGTGATCTAGGTGTCATGTGGTGGACTTATATGTAAAAGTTTTCAGCCTATGGGACTTTTATGAAATTGGTTATAATTTCCTATGTTTCCTGGTAATCCACTTGCTTAGTGTTAATTCCACATTTAGTTTTGAGTAATCTAATTTGTGGCGCTTTGGGGCATCATAGACTCCTTAAATCTTCAATCATGATTATTAACCTTCATATCGATTTGACTGATATGATCACCTTATATGGATCTTGAGGTCACCCTCAATATATGATTGATGGTTTCATGTTGCCAAACCTTAAAAAGATGAAATAATGATAATTTTGATGCACTCAATTTATGAATTATGATTTAACTCTCATATTGACTAGTGTGGGACCTTCCATTAGTTTTGAGCATGAAACCACAATATTAGAATATGATGCTTGACTTGAATTGATGAAATATGAAACTTCAATGATAAAGATATAACCATACCTAGGCCAATGTAAAATCTAGAACCCTCATTATTGGGAATGAAATTTATTATTTAGTCTTGGTTCAAAGAGGTCTATTCTTCTGACCTAAAATGTGATCTATTTGAATTTATGATCCATAAGATTATCTATCCCAAACTTTAATATATGTGATCATCTTACAAATTTGATGATCTATGAGATTATGATGCTCGATTTCTCAATTTGAAATTGTGTTGATATTAAAGAAATACTAAGTTGATTTTAATATTAAATATGAGGTCCTAAACTAATATTAGAGGATTGTGTTGATTTTGGGGATAAAATTCATTTTAAGGTGTGGATAATGTGATACAATGGATTTTCTCTCTCATTAAATTAATGTGCATCTTGACTTCATACATTCTCTATTGTAATCAATAACCTCTCTCACCCTTAGTTGGACGAGTTTGGGTCATATTATGCTCAATTATTGCATTGGATTTTATTAAATGTCACATTGTACTTAATTGACTAAAATTGAGTACATAATTATACTTTGAAATGAATTTCCAAATTTCAAAGGTCATCAAAATAATCATCATAGATCCAAAACTTTAAATATAAGAATCATGTACTAAGTCATCCAATGACATGATGGACCTACCCCATAGGTAGCCATGTACAAGGTCAAACTATTAAGCCATAGAGGGGACTAGGATCTGAGCTAGTAGGCACATATCTTAAGTGATATGTATATCCACATTATAGTTTGCATGAATTAAATTCATCCAATAGTTTAATTTGAGCCACGAGGGAAACATCGATAAAATCCTCAGAAAACTAATTCGGAATAATCATAAGCATAACCACATACCTGTGCGGATGATTTGAGACAGAAGTAATCCATGCAAGTAAGAAATCCAAGCAAGCACATAAGATCCTAAAATAATAATACAATTTCCTTTTATTACTCATGTCATCAAGATTTATTAAACCTAGCTCGCTTACTGGGGTTTCTAGTTCACTTTTAGAGTTTCCATTGCAATTAGGGTTTACCTTCATCTTTTACCATTTTTAACCTTAATTTTATACCATTACTCATAAAACCTAATTATCTCATCTATTCTTCAACATTAAGGTTATCTTAACAACATATAACACTATTTTCAGATTAAATGCACCATTAACCATTAATTAAGTTCATTAAGCCTCTTTTACATTAAAGCTACTATTTTTATCCTTTTAATCTATGACAAAGTCATTATTCTCATCAATTCATAGTTCATTATGGTCTAAGTTGCTTATGAACTCTATTTGTCATTAATTTCACATTAATCCAATAGAAAACCCTAATTATCAAATTAAGGGTTTTCATCCATAGTTAGGAGCTTTTACACTTGAAAGAGCTTAGAACCATCATTTAACAACATATTTTCACATTATTCAAATTAAATATGTTATTCTCCTCTTTTACCCTAAGTTAGGGTTTCTAACTGCTTAATCATTCATAATTGGTGTAAAATCCTAAACCATGTGATAATTCATCTATATAAGGTTCAAGTTCATCATTAACATTTCAACAAGTTGATATTACTTAATTCAGTTGATTAAGTATCATGAATTTAACCATTAAATTCAATTAGGGTTCCTAACATGATTTCAAAGAACTTTCCACTAATTTGGCATACACTTGCAAATGGGAACAAAATTAGATTCTAAAATTATTTTTATTGAATTTTACGCATTCTCCTGATCAATTTTCATGTTTTGGATATTTCCAATGGAGCTATCAATCTTTAGTTATGATTTATGCAAGAAAATATATGTTTCGGCCAATCAGAGAGTGCCACATCGTCAATCCCATTCAACATTGCTAGGCTTTGGAAACATAACAGATTGTCCAATTTACCCTTGCATAAGTTACTGGTTTAGCAATGTCCGAAGGGGCAAAACCAACCAATTTTGCCCACGTTCCTTCTTCCTCGCGAGCAACCCTAGGTTGCCGCCTATAGCGGCTCGGGGGAGCTCTCCTCCTCCCTCCTTGGACACCAGGGCATCGTCGATGGCCCCAAAGCTTCTGCCTCCCTCCGTCGCATCTATAGAGGCTCATAGCCAGGGCTACCATGGCTGGGATTAGGCACGGTGACCTACAACTTCACGTCTATCCTAAGCAGTCGTGCCACAATAGCTGCACGCAGCTAGGAGGAGGGGGACGACCACCGAGCGTCTTCTTGATGTCAAGGGAGCAACACGTCCCTATTGTATCTCTCCCACGACCCCTCAGCTCCAGGGATAGGGTTATACCCTCATTGTTAGAGTTATTACGAAAAGAAGAAGGAGAAGGGGTTGTATTGTGTGTAATCTCTATGGATCTCGGCTAGGGCTTTACCCCTTTTTATAGGGTGAGTAACGAACTCCTAAAGTGTGCATCCATGAGGACTCAAGTCCTTTCCCAAAAAGGAAACTTATTTTCCTTAGATAAAAGCAACCTCCTCTCTCCTCATCATCTCTTTGATATTCCTTTTTCTTTAATTATTAGTATTTTGAAAATTACTTCCTTCATCTTCCATACTTGCCTTTTAAAGTATTGGCAAAAAATTAAGTTTTCCTTTTAATAGAAAATACTTCCTTTTTATCAATATCACAAAATCATTCATTATGGATCATATTATTCTTTTATTTTGCAATTTTGGTATTCTCTCTTTCTTTCCTCTTTATTGGGGCTCCTTGAACCCCAAGAAATCTCAAAGATTTCGAAATTCCTTTATAAGGATATTATTATCCTTTAGATGCAACTATATTCATTATTTCCCATTATCTTGTTTATTTCTTATTAAAATATCTCTTTTTGAGGATTTCTCTTTATATATCTTTTTATTTTCCTCATTAGCTTTCCATTTAACACTAGGAATCCTTTGGATACGAAAATCCATCAAGGATAGCTCAATTATACCTCTTTTCACTTATTTTCCACATTTTATCATTGTTTGCAATTTCTTTCTTAATAAAGAAATATTTAATTGATCTTATCTTTTCTTATTGCTTTCTTTTTGCAACTTTGGACTCCTTGGAACCCAAGGAACCCAAAAGGCACGAAATCCACCTTTGGATTATATATCGCTACCTTCTAGAGGTTTCTATATTTTTATTTTCTCCATTTCTTATTAATAACGGAGTTCCTTTTGTATTTTCCTTGTTATTGGGCCCAATAGTCAATAAAGCCCACAAAACAATCATCAAGGATATTGTAAACGAAATCCATTTATTCAAAACAAATTATATAATTATTTGTTCAAATATCCTTAATATGAGAAATTACATTTCTCACCAATTGAACCCAAAAATTGGGGTTGTATCATTAAGCAAGTAGTTTTATTCCATTTCTAGTATGTTTTCTCTTCTATCTTCTCTTTCTGGTTATGATTTCTAGTTTGGTTGATCTCTTTCTTGCTTGAATTTCTATTTCTTCCTATATTGAGAGATTCATTGTAGAAATAGACAAGAGTGGGTAGTTTGGATCGGAATCTGAAAGGAGGACGGTTCAAGATGATTTGTGTAGAATCGTAGACCTGGGCACGACCAGGCCCACCCCAGCACGATCAGGCCCACTACTTGGTTCTACGCCGATCACACCTATTCCTAGCATCTCAAAATATTCTAGACCTGAGAGGGTATCTAGAATATTCTAGGGTGTTGATTTGTCATCCTTGAGAGAGGTTTCATATTAATGATGGGTTTTAGTCATGTTGCACGAAAGTGAGTGGGATGACCCCACAGGAACAGATTCCATAGTATGTACTATGTTTGGATGTAGGTTACATGCTGAGGTGTTTGAGGATTGTCTACGCCCAAGAATGGGTGCATGGACTGCCCAACTTGTGGTTACGTAGACAAGAACTCCTTCTCTTTGATTAGTAGAATCCTACAGACTCTATTTAGTTTTCTATTCTTTGTTTTATTTTATTTCATGACAACCTGCTAGACTAGTTCTAGCTCCATACTTTTATCGACTATCGGATTGGCTTAACTGACTTAAGAGTGAGATCTTGAGTGTCCTAAACATCTCCACATCCCTGTGTTCAACCCCGTAATAAAGTTGTGGGGTCCTTCAAAGTTTTGGGTTATAAATTAAAAGTTTGACCGCCCTCTCGAGGCCGATCAATGACGTAGAGCTCAGGAAGGAGGAAAAGTAGGTTTGACATGGCCCATCACCCGTGTGAGTAGTGTTGGTATGTATGCTTAGAGAGCCAATCATATGATGAATGCAATGGGGCACTAGATACCTGATTTGATAATATGAATGCTAATTCCATCTATTATGTCTGTCTCTGTGTGAGATGATGACAAAAAGATATTAGATGTCCAAAGAAAGATGTTACTCGATGACATATGTCTTCGTGTTGAGGATCGGAATGATGAGATCATATGTATAATAAGAGTATGTACATTCTTGTTACGTCCCTTGTTGGATATTAATATGGAAGAAAAATAGAAAACAATAATACATAAGAATAAAGTGTGTGTTGACCGATGATAGAGTCTCATTAGTCAAAATATGTGATATCAAGTCAAGTACACATATACATGTTAGAGAATAAAGTATCAAGAAGACCCACTATGAGAGTGATACATGGAGACCATGGAATGGTTGTTAGAATCATCCTTTAGGGTGATAGTAGTGATTGTGGTTCTTAGACCTGAAGTCACTACATCCATCACATGTCATTCATGTACTTTGACATCATCCAACATGATCATGTATAAGGGTTTCCATAACAGTGCATCTTGGGTGCACTGTGACACATGGGGATTGAATGTGAGTGATGTAGATGGGATTTATCTCTCTTATAAGAAATTGAAATCCAAGGCCTCTTGATTAGTGAGACTAAGAAATCTATGTACATACTCATGTGATTCAATATGTGATATGCCAACTCACATGCATCTCAGATAGTCTATTGTAGTTCAAGGAACATGGATTGAACATTGAGAGGATGACAATTTCATGCCTCAAGTTCAATCCGTATATCAGAGATAAAGGAACCATATGATCATTATAACACTAGTCACACATTATAGGTTGAAGTTGGTCTCCAACTCTCCAAATTACTTGGGTAGAATTATGTGTTTCTAGACGACATTGTTTTCTTGTGATGTAATAAACTGTTATGGACATTCACTACCAATGTCGTCAGAAGATGATCTGCACTAGACAAACTGATAGGATCATGATACGAATCGAACAACTAGTGGATAGACAACTAGAGGATGAATCTATCGACTGGTGGCCCAACCGATCAACTGGAGGTGTCCATACGCCGCTTGGACCGGAGAACCAGACGATTGTTTTTGGAACCCAATTGAGTGAGCAAGAGGCAAGCCGACCAGTTCAAGAGTTGAACCGATCAACCCAGATTGTTTTGAATACATATCATCAACAACAGGTTGCATATGATGTGGATCCTAGGTGGTATTAACTTCTTGTGTCTCCAAGGAATTATAATAGAATGGTCATAACCATTGCTTGTGTGTTTTGTATTAGTTGTGATTATAGCATGCATATGATAGTACTATAAGTATGTGTTGATTGGATATGTACATGTATTTAAAAAATCCCTCAATGTAATATTAAGTCTTAGATGCTTTCAATAAGTGACACACACAAAAACTTGACCAACAAAGCATAGGTTATGCCGAAGTGTGGTGTGCCATCTATCTCATGGAAGACTGATGGTAGATATGTAGGTTCTACCAAAGAAGGGTGCATATTCTATAGTGTTGGCTTTTAGGTCAGACTAAACTAGGTGATCTTAATGGTATTAAGTACCTAGAGGCATGTAGATGGTCTATGGCAAGGAGTTCTACATACAATCTATCCAAGAATTGCATGAGATGCAATTGGAAAAAGTTTCCTACCTTAATAATTAGTTATAGACGTTGGCATTGGCCGAGCACTAATTCAATTGTTTTGGATCTTGGCTCAGTAGAAGATTATACACTAAAATGTTTCAAATTGATACATGAGGGTTATCAATTTGAACAAAATAGTGGGAGTGATAATTAATTAAAGGCGTAGTTGATATTGTTCACTTATCAAATCAAACAAATCAAAACGTTTTGAAAAAGTTGCAATATTTCTTTGTAGAATCAAATAACAAACACAATTGTAACCGATCCATGAGCAGGACAAATAGAATGAGATTTACTTCCACATATGGTTTAGGATTTTGAGAAGAATTCTTATAAATGGGTGAAAGCTCTGTGACCTTAAAAGACCAGAGCCAAAGGAGCCCACTCCTAATGTGCTTAAGGCTGAAATGGATGCTTACTTGAAGCATGCCAATGATGTCGTAGACACTAAATAACTTTTACTAAGCTGTATGAACTATGAGTTGCATGAACAACATGAAAACATGGACATTCTCAAGATGGTAACACATCTTAAGAGTCATGCAAATAAAGAAAGGTATAATGTCTTCAAAGTGTTGTTTGAGTGCAAATGAACAGAGAGAGATCCAGTAGAGCCCCATGTGCTCAATATGATCGGGCATGTGGAACATCTAAAGTTATTGGGATTTATTTTAGGTCAAGAGTTGACCATGGATATGATTTACAATCGTTGTCTGAATCATATATATCCATCTTATTGAGTGCTATCAATTGAGTAACATGGCTAAACCACTGTCTTAGTTGCTTGGCATGATAATTTATGCCAAAGAATGAATGAAAAAGGAAAAATTCATGACGGTGATCAATAAAAGTGAGTCCAAAGGCATAGGAAAGGCCAAGAAGGGTTTTGAGGCTAAGCTGAAGTCAAATTCTTTTGTACTCAAGATAAGGAGAAGGGTAAGTGCAAAGGGAATCTGTCTTTTTCACTCAAAGGAACAAAGGAGGAAGAAAGAGATAGAGATATCTACTTCAAGATCCAATAAGAAGTAAGATAGAACTATACAGAGTGAGACTTGTTTCCACTACAATTGGAATCTGTCATTCATGGGCATGTAATCGAATGAGTGAATGCTTTTATGTATTTGCCATCGATGAAAACGTCATGTATCTTGTTGATCAAGAATTGATGTTTCATTATAAAAGATGAGATCTTTTATGGAAATGACCCTAATGAGATCTATCTTGATAGATGTAGAGATAAATGTGTATGAGACATGTATTGAATGACTTAATGACTCAAACAAAGAATACGTATAACACTGTCCTCTAGATCATATAAATGACAAGTGCATTTCTATAATCCATATGATAGTTATCTAGACTCTTTTGGTATTAATCTATCATAAAAACTATAGAAGATCCAAAGTATTTTAGGGTACAACCAATAATAGGATATACTAGATAATTTAGCTATAATTATCCATATAAAGAACCATATCTTTAATTTAGGGCACATCAAGGCCCAAATCACCATTTACAGAGATATAAAGGGAAAATATTTATAGGGATTCAACATAAAGTTTCAAATACATATTTCTACTCTCATGAAACAAAAAAAATTGTGCATTTTCAAAACTAAACTCATAAGCAAATTAAAGTTGCATTAAGAAGACGATTTGGCTGAAAAGGCCATTTTTAGCACAAGTGAGATACTTTTAAGTATCAAGTCTAACTATAACAAAATTTTACACATAATAATACTTATAAAATCATAATAATTTCCTCTTCAAATCACAGTAAAATATTAGAGAGATTTGCATAATTATTTTTATACAAACATGGTATTAAAATACCCTAATAAAGGAATTGATATCGCATAAATATATCCATTTCAAAATTTCGGTCATGATTCAAATAAAGGTCATACTAATACCACCACAAAGCATGATTATAGAGTTCATTAAGGCATATAAACTTGTAAATATTCCATCTTATAGAAAGATAGTCTATAAATATCCCATTATTTTCATATAGAACAAATTTTGTGCAAGATTAAGGTATGCATATGAATTGTAAGCAAGATGTTATAGTATAACTTAAGTTACTCTCTTTATATGGTGGTAAAAATGTTCATAAACAAGATCTACTCAAGATATTCTCATATACACGTCCAAATTTCTCACTCAAGCTCCAACATCAGACAATCAATCTAGATCAATGAAAATTAGGACAAATGAGACAAAAAAGAGGGTGCATTACCTAGATTAAGCAAGTTTTGCTATGGATATTCATGGATCTTGCACAAGAGAGAAATAAGATAGTGAAAGAAAAAAAGGAAAGAACATATAAGGAAGTTCTTACATGGAAGGAATCTAGATAGAAAATTCATGGTCTTGAATCCACTAAGGAAGCATGAATTATAAACATGGTAGTGCATAAAAGCACCTTGTCAAAGAATGAATCATAAATGGTGTTAAAAAGTTAATGAATCATTCAATTAGGATAAACAAACATTATTATACACTAAGATAGGTTAGGGGCCTTACATGAGAAGAAGATTTGGGATCGTCTTTGGTGTGCAAGTCCTCTTCATCACTTGCAAAGTTATCTTAACTTGGGGAAGATTCTTGACCGTTGAAGGGAACATACCTTTTTTCCCTTTAGAACACTCCTTATCCACTTCATCTCTACCATTGAGTTCTACTTCCTAAGTATTGAGGCTACATGTGAGGGATTTTACTTGAGGTTTTGTGAGGTTTGATAACTCTACTATGACTTTCATCTTCTTTTTAGAGATGTAGGCGAGGGAGTAGTGGATTTTAGCACATTTCCCGTTGGACCCTACATCCTCTCTATGAGAACAAAGATCATTCTTAATAGATAAAACTATTGAGTACATCTTAGTGATAGATTCTAACCTAGTTATTTTGAAAAATTCAAGTTGGTGTTGAAGCATGTTAACTTTAGTACCCACCTTCTCCTGATCATAGGATTACTTATTCGAGAAGACCCTTCGAAGATATCACTTGTAGGGTCTATGGGAAATAGGGGGTAAATTGAGCTATTAAAGGTTGGAAAATAGATGTGATCTTCACAATATAAGAATTGGGACTATCCCTCTTAGAAGAATATTATTCTCTCAAAGTCGAATTAAGCTAGTGACAATGCTCAAGTGATTGATTAGGGTCTCTTTGAAGAAAAATATGGCAGGGGACACTAGGTATCCTTGATATTCTCCCAAGTCACTTATATTCGTAGTTGAGGGTGCCCAATACCTAATGGACTTGATCGGGATAAATCTCAACAATTTTTTGGGGGTTAAATAAAAATCCAATATATCTATTTCCACTTTGTATCCCCTCTAATGGAAAGTTTTGCACCCTCAAAAATCTATGGATATAGTATAATAAGTTATATTTTCCAAGATCATCCATGAAATACTCGGTGAATATCGTAGCGGGTTGTGGTTCCCCCTTTAAATCTTAGTTCTTGACATTGTTAGTAAGTTTGTGATTTTGAAAATCAGTTTAGTTTCCTCATAGAAAGGTCTACTGACACATGTATTTAAAAATGCCTTCACATTACTTTGGAGTTAGTTTCCTCACTGATTACTAATTCCATGACATGACAAGTTTGGGATATTTCAAAATATTACTAAGTAAATCAATTAATCACTTGTGTAAATGTATTATATGTTTATGATTAATTACTAAAAATAGATTCAATGAAAATGATTAGTACTAATAGGTATATCATATATGGGCTATTTTCATTTGGCTCATATAGAGTCTACTTAGGTCTGCAAGTCCCTAGGGTCATTTCCACATTCTCTATGTAAAGGAAAGGAGTATCTCTTGTATCTAACACATTATCAACACACAATCATTATTTCTACAATTTGCAACAAAGATCTGTAGAAAATTTGACTTTAGTTTTAGATTTTTGTGCATGACATGACTTGAATTCTCCATTTCTAGGGTTTGCAATTTGATTTTATTGAAGAGTATCACTTCATTATGAACAAATATTAGTAAATGCATTCTACACACATGAATGGAATAACTTAATTCATTATCAATATATGGGTAATGTGAACTATGAAGCCCACAATGTGGTTGTAGTACATGTCCTATAATGTTATATGAGTCACTAGTTAATTTATATAACTTTATTAGCTTAAGTATCAATATCCATATATTATACAACTCATATTATGTGAGTTAGGGTTAACTATTTTACAATAATTTCAGACCCAATCTGTAACATTAGGGATTAGAGTTTTAGGAATGATACATGGCCCTATAGACCACCACTAGCTTTAAGTGAGTGGTTTATCCTCACTGACATACAAGTTGTGATCAACTTCCCGACTGGTCGCCTATTCTATACTATTCCAAGATGAGAATGCTTAACAATGGAATTCTTAGTCATTGGCTTCCTGAAAAGGAGGTGTACCCTGGTGATACGGGTAGTGTAATGACTCATTTGAAGATCATTTTATCCAAGGCTTCAAATCCAGAGATGTTACAATCTCCCCCACTTTGACTCTTGACGTCTTCATCAGGGCTCAACTATATAGCCTCATAATATATCCCAATTTCAGTGCAGATATAAAATGGCCCATGGACACCCAACTCTCCATCACGACCACCAACACAAGGGTCAATACATCACCATGGACAGTCATTTCCAACACAACTACACCACACAGCTCAAGAGAGTCACTCCACATGTCCATGTGGGCCCCACCTAGTAGTGGGGCTATGGCTCTAATTCCATTTGTAATACTTGGGCCAACATCCCAAGGCTCTAGTAGAATTTTAAGAATAATGAATGACCCCACAAACCACCACTGATCTTAACTGCGTGCTTTGTCCTCACTCATACACAAGGCGTGATCAACTTCTCAACTGGTCACCCATCCTAGTACTAGTCTAAGTTATGCACGCTTAACTTTAGATTTCTTAGTGATGTACTCCCTGAAAAGGAGGTGCACCTTGGTAATATGGATAGTCCAATCATTCCTTTAACTATTGTACAACAGTTTTAGACTCAATCACTATAGGACTTAATCCTTATTACAATCCTATTAAAGTCAAGGGTGTGCAATCCTATTAAGTCTCTAACTTACAAGAGGATACTAGAGTCGTCAATGCATATGTTAAGGTATCACACAACCTACGTTCATCATATCTACATGTTAGGGTTAGGGTTCCAATATAAATTGGTCACCATAGGTTCATCAGGGTATAACTTACACCTTGTACAAGTATTTCCTAGTGATCTAATTGTATTGACATATAATTTATGAAGTTTAGACTTCTAGGATTACAATGGAAGGTTTTGGTATGTTATAGAAGGTGATGTTTATGTTAGTATGATTGGTTACCATGAGGGAGAAGTAGCAAAGGGGTCATAAAGAACATTAAGACTGCCTCACTTTTTATGTTGGTTATATAATATGCCTTCATATTTTGACGTTTACCATGAAACATTCATCCAAACGTCCCAATGCCATACTTTTAATATTTCCCACTAAACTTCCTCCATGTTTCCCTCGAATTATCTAAGTTTTCCTTCATATTTCCACATTTTCATGCTCATACTACGGATACAATCGTCGTTGTAGCAATGTCATGCTCATGGTGCTAGTTGTTCACTTAAGGAATTGTATATGCCTTGTGAATTTGTTTATTCTGAATATACACAATCTAAATCTCTTCGGTTGGCCTGATCTGGTCCAAATGAAGGAGATGAACTTCAAAGGGACAGTGCAGTCATAAAACGGTTCATAGTTATTGTTTTAAAAGGTTAGAACGGTTCATAGTTGCTTAATCTATATGTTGTAGTTTGCTAGTCGGTTGTAAAAAGGCAATGTACTCCAATCGTAGTAAATCAATATTACTCATGCTTTGATGAACGAGCTATAAACATAGACACACATGTCAAATCACTATGACAAAGTCATGGGAATCAGAGTAATATCAATGGGAAGAAACTAAACATAGATACACATGTCGTCACTATGACGAAGTCATGTGCCTTGCTCTAGTCCAGATGCGACGAGAAGATAAGCGAGAGGATTAGTGAAGTAGTTCGTCAGCAAAGAACAAATCAAGGACAACAGAAGACTTGATACGCCGTATAAGCCACCGTCAAAACTGGCTGTTGTCTTTTGACTTTTAGTGCAAAGAGAAACTAGCTATACGCTTCCCAGTACTTGACAAGGTACTTTTATTACCAAAAACAAAAATACTTCACATTTACGGGGATCGGGCTATAGTATTATTAACTAAACACGCAACCTTGCAGGGACCGAGCTATGGTAATTGACTTCGTCCGCATACAAGGAAGTACTGAGAAGTAGATATCCATGAAGTTGGCAAAAATTAACGGCATTCTTCAAGCTATAAATACTTAAGGTTGATACCATGTATTTCACCAAGATACAAAACTAGTTCTATTAGCTTGATATTCTCATTAGGTAAAGCCATGTCTACCAAACCACTTCTCGTCTTTGCAGCGCTCGCAATTGCTTTACTTCTTATGGCGTCCTCTGCTGTCATGGCAGCGCGTGAACTAGCTGAAGAATCTTCTGAAACCACCAGTATGTAATGTTTAATCTTTGCAGTTTCAAACATACAAGTTTGTTTGGGTTTATATGGTGCATGTGATGGACAATCTTATGATCTCCTCTGTCAACGCTGTACCCTTTTGCAGGTGATGTATATGCGAACCAGTGGGGAGGCGGTGGCTGGGGAGGTGGCAGACACCATGGAGGCAGGTGGGGCGGTGGTGGAAACCGCGGAGGGTGGGGTGGTGGTGGTCGCGGAGGATGGGGTGGTGGTGGTCACGGTGGCGGTGGATGGTAAAGTTGTATGTGATGATGAATATGCGTAGCTAATTGTACTTTATCTAATAAAAAAATAAGTTTGCACAACTTTTGCTTTTAGTTGTTTTTCAATGTCAAGGGACGCAACCTTCCTGTCTATGCAATCTCATGAGATTTGCCTAGACTGAAGTTATTGTAACTTTTCATTAATTAATATAATAAGATGGCCATACATATAGTACTTTTTTTATTTTACAATGTTTTCACATGGAATCGGTGAGTTATTAGAGCCGTTTCACTATGGATAACATTTTGAAGCATGCTTGTCTTCTAAGGTCTCTCTTTACTTCTTATTTTCCCCTCTCCTAGCTATACTTACTGTCTTTTTTTTTTAAGGGATTCTGTTAGGGTGGGATTGCTTGCTTTGGTGCATGTACTCACATCAGCTAGCAAACTTGTCAAGTGTCAAGTTTATCCCTCCTTCCCACTATGTCACTATGATGTGAGCTGTTGTTTGTAATCAATCTGACTATTATAAGATATCAACTCTTCAAATAGTCTGCTTCTCAATTGCTAAATAATTTTCTATGAGATCAAAGAAAATGGCTATAAGACCCCCACTATCACTGTAACCAAAAACATACTAGCACTAAGAAAATAGTGACATTTCTATTACACATAAGCAACACATATGCATCACATCAGTACATAGATGAGAGATGTTGTACTCATGAATCGTAGGAGAATAAGAAGGTGATTTCATAAGTGTAGAAAAAGATGACAGCAGAATTGTAAAACATTGTAGATACAAATACCCCATATATAACATCCTAAAAATGAAATGTTGACTAACTATGTTCTATTTATATGATTTATAAATATTTGAAGTAATTAAATGATAATGATGATAATTATTGATGATGATGATGATAATAATTACTAAAGATATATTTTTTCTAAACCTAATCCATGATAGAATAAGTCATTTATGTACATTGAATATGTCCCACAAGTCATATTACTTGTGTAAAACATATAGCTAACAAATGTTATGAATAAGTCAAGCCAAATCTATAAGCACCTCATCCAAGTTGGTTCCATGAGGTATAAATCCCTCAACTTTCCTATTCATAATCACCATGTATTTCAATAAATTACAAATATTATTAAGATAATCTTTAACATAAATATTTAAACTACATGGAAAAAGTAACTGATAGTTTTACAAAAATATAGACACCTTGTAGGAGCATTATCCAAATAGATCAACTAGAATTAGTTTGATATGTTAAAAAGATATACAAAAAAGGAAATAATGAAAATAAACTACAAAATTTGGATTAATATTGTTTTTGACCAATGTTTTTTCCGTACTCTTGTTTATAGGTATTTTAAAATCATTGCCGACATTTCATTATTATTGTTAGATCAATAGTCAATTGATCAGCAAATCAAATTTCTTTTAAGGGTAAATGTAATGTTAGAATGATGTTCACCTGATTTCTAGCGATTAAAAAAATATGATGACATTGTCTTCGTTCTTGACTATCACTTCCATTATGAGTAAATAGAAATCCAAACTTTCTTTGATCAAAATATCAATCCTCCTCTGTAACGACCCCCACTTTTGAGTGTCTCCCAATCAAGAGAGGACCTTAAAATCGAGGACCATTACTTTAAATTTTCAAGTATATTTTAACAAATAATAAATAGCAACAAATAATTTTTGTTTGCTTGAACATATAATGTTTACATGACTGTCTAATGAGCTCCTTTAAGGAGTTACATAGATATTTCAATATGAGGACTAACATATACAATGAGATGATATACTATCTAGACAAACCTTCTTGACTTATCGTTAATATCAATTTCTTGATTGTTCTTATCTTCCACTAATAGATGCAAGTTAACTTAATGTGCCAAAAAACAAAATGTGGATCAATATATTACTATATTGTGTATGTAAATGCATACAAAAGTGTGCATATAAGGTAACAACATATATTATCAACCATTAAATAGATACACATATAAACTTGTACTCATATTAAGATAATTTAACTGATGTTTTTCAAACCATCTTGGGTGTAGTCACCTTCTCTATCCATAATTGGGCATAGGTGAACTACCCCTTGGTAGGTCTAACCCTGGGTTCAAAATATCATTCTTTACATTATGTGATAGTCATATTGGCACAAATATTAAATAAACATCCAACAGTTATCATTCATGCAGTGTTTGAGAAACCTCAACAAACTTTTGGAATTCTATATTATGAGTATTAATAAAATGTAGCTATGTGTTATGTAGCACCATGCAGTATAGTCTTCAAAATGTTTATGTAATCCAATCACCAATTGTATTCAAATAATCAATCATTCAATCAACATTATCTTTAAATGCCAGGTCTGGGAGTAGGAAGGTACTCTCCATGACAACCCTTCTTCCTCGATGTGCTCTTGCACGCATGCCAGAGTGATCTACTACTAGGTTGATTTCAATAATTTGACTCTATTTTCATATTTTGGCACCACACAACCCTCTTTCTGACTCCATCAAACTCAACCAACCCTTTGAGGATGCCTAAAATGGTCAGATTCACCCTAGCCAACCAAAAGCATATGTTGGTTGTAGGGTTTTTTAATGATTATCTTTTGGAATTGGAGATCATTGTGATTTTCGAGGTCCACAATGGGACTTCCTGACCTATCTGATATAGGTAGACATCTTGGGAATTGATCAGAGCAATAAGCCCTACCCACTACAACCACCATACACTTAGGGAATTATCCAACCATGCCATGATAATGGCCAAGTCATGGATCTTCAGACTTCCCTCCTTCTCCCGAAACCAATTGAACAAGAATCAAGGCCAATAGTGGCCTATGGAGGGAGAATAAGGATTTACCAGATGAGGCCAGTGTACCACTAGAGTTAGTCATTAGGTGCAAGGTGGATGATGATCTATGAGCCCTTTGATCTGTAATAAATGACTAGGACATACAGTCACATCTAATGTCACACCATCAAAGTTCTAGATTATTCAGACTTTGTTGTGATGATAATGAACAATTCTTATCAACCTCCATACTTCCAAAAGTTCCTATAGGTTTCTAGGATTATTCAGTTGACACTAAACTTCAAGATTATCTCCCTAATAGGATTATTTCATATTAGACCCAGTTTGGGATCAAAATACCAAAGATAAATATTATTTTATTTTCATTCATGTATTTTCTTAGTTTAATCTCCTATGTTATAAATAACCACACAATTATCTCAAAACTTAATATTATCTTCAAATAAGTAGTATCCCATGTGGTGAAAGTATTAGGTCAAAATATGACTATTTGATATATGAATACTTGGAGTCTAGCTAAAGACTATACAGTCACCCATTTAATTATCTAGGTCATTTATCATCTTAGAATGATCTGGAATATTTCCAGTTATCTGAAAATGAGTTTATTAATCGTTTCTCAAGATGAATTACATCATATTATACATGAAATCCAATTATCCTTATCCTATCTTCCAATGGATGTATTTGCTATACAACTAACCCATTTCGGCTACAATTGGATTCTAAGTACCATGACTCAAACCTAGGCATTCCATTGATTGAACCACTCTATCATTGTATTAATTATGAAATTAAGGCTTTGAATGTCATAGTATCTGAATGAAGAGTCATATTAACACATACACTCAATATTACTTTAATTACTTAATTTGAACATCAATCTATGTCTAGGCCTTATATTGATCATCCAATGTCATAGTTTTATCTCATTATTCTTTTATGGACTTGATGTAAATTTGAGTACAATTTTCTTGATGAAATTTGCAAAATTTGACAATCTTATATCCTCTTTCAATAACATCCTTTACTTCCTTCATATTTTTATGTTGTGAGGGAGTTGTGTACCTGATGATATCATACACAAACCTTAGCTTTTCCAAGTTTGGAGATCCGTGAATCAAATTTCAAAAGATACTTATGTATGATGTTAAAACTATATCCTATATATAAACAAACGGATGTGTGTATCTAAATGTTCCCCTTATGTTTTCATTAAGATGTGAGGGGCTCTTTAAAAGCATGGTCCATAAACTTTGACTATGAGAATTGGGTACTTCCATTTCTTGGTCTTCTTCATCTATTTAATTGGGTATAGCCCATTTTCCTTACTTTACCATAAAATCTCATTGGATAATTGTATGGGAGAAGTTTTAGAGAGTTAGGAGGCTGAGAAGTCACATGGTGTCCATAACAAGTCTACATGAACCTTCAAGACTCTCCATTCAACTTACAAAAATGTAACTTACAAATTTTGAATTTCTACCATTCGTCACCTCATGTGCATAAAACATATTTGATATCATGTTGTATGTCACATAAATGTTGTTATGGTGGGCTTCATATTGATGCTAGGACAACAACTACTTGGTTTTGTAGTTCTATTTGTATGTAGGTTATTATGTTGGTTGCTTGGTCTCCCTCTTATCTTGAAGATACTAGTTTTCTATACTCTAGCCTCTATATAGGAGCTTGACATCCCCACTTTGACTTTGAAGTGATATGCAGAAGCCAATGTAGAAGTTAGTTTTGTAGTTAAAGCTCTTCCTAATTTATAATTCTTCAAGGTACATTTTAAGTATAAGAATCTCTTTAAATTGTGTTTGTATAGGAGGTTTCACGTTCATTTAAGTAATATGGTGTAGGGGAACATTGATATTGTTGACAACCATGTGGTTGTCTTTTTATTTGTTATTATTTATCATTTTGGATTGTAGGTAATAAGGTTACGAGTTTTCATCCATAAATTACAATAGTATTGCTAGAATTCAAACAGAGAAAATTCTTGATTTCACGAATAGACCTTTGAACAAATAAAATTTATTGAGAAATTATTTAATAAATGCAAATTTCAAATATGAAACTCTTATTTTTATTCTAAATAATAGATGAATTTTTGGGAAAAGTTAATATATGAATTATTGGGAAAAATCTTTAGTATTAGAGTTACACTAGTTAGGACTTGGGTATGTTATTCCCTTTACAAAAATTGTTTGGGAACACTTCATGTCTATTTTTGTTGTTTCAAATACTCAAAAAAATATTATTAATTTGGAATACTCTTCTTTTTCCTGAAATCTTTTCATGCACTATAACATATTCATATGATGATTCACATTCATCCAAAGCCATACCTATTTGATATAGTTTTTTAGTTATTTCTATCCATATACTTTTTTTGTTTGCCCTTATTGACACATAAAACTTTACTTGACTATCTTACTTTTTAATGACTATATAATGTTTTGTTGATTCCTTCATTACTTGTTCTTGGTTTTTACCACTTCACTAGTACTTTGGATGATGTTTCCCTTCTTGGTGCATTATTTTATCCCTCTATTTTAGATGATGGTGTACATGAGTTATTTATAGTTTGCCTTCACATATTATGTTATATAAATTGCATTATTCTTAGACAATGTTTTCCCCTTCCCATGCTTTCTTTACAAGAAATATGGTATGAAGAAATTCTAGATTAGTTACAAAAAGGAATCATAGTTACTAAAATGCTCTTTTCATTCTGACATATACAATAATAAGTTGTGATGCAACTAGTTGCATCATAACAAATAAGTAGTGTTGTTTTCACATAAGTTGGCTTATTTGTTGTTTGATTGAATCATATCGCATTGGTTAGTCATCAATGTTTTCATTGTTCCCATTCTTTTATTTTATTTTAGTTGACATGAACAATTTTTTTACTTGGGCATCAACATTTTTTGTGTATGTTTTGAAATGAGGCATGGGAGGAAGGCTTTATGTAACATCCCTAGATTTTTCCGTCTTGAGACTTGCAAGGCCCGAGAGGACAAATATGAAAATGTTAGGCAATTGTATCAAAGTACGTTGTGGAAGCAATATTCACATACATCAACAAACAACTATAATGCATACACCATACATTCTCAACATTCAACATGCATATAATTACAACAGGAGTTATTACAACATTAATTACAATTACATATTGAAAGAGAATTTTACATGCAATCTGGACATGTATGCTAGGATCTTAACAGAATAGGTACAACTTGAACATTGCGCACTTCCTGTCTTTTCTCCCATGCTAGCTCTAAACCTAGAAAATACGTGAAACAACAAATCAAAACAATGTGTTGTGTACATGGGTAGAAAGATACATATATTTATAGCTTTCATAATTTGAATAGATTTGTAGAAAGAATGAAGAAAAATCATAGAAAATAGTTCTTTAATAAGAGAAATACGCCAATTTTATTTATTTATCTAGATGAGTTGCATCACTAAGGTGGACTAGTATCAAACATATATGTTGGGCCCATCCCCATGTATCAAGTACTCTAGGGAACTCCCCGTACACCTTGTTCTCTAGGGAGGTGTACTATCCAACACCTATCCTTCCATCATAAGGGGGATAATGAACACCTTAAGAACTACAAAACATCTACTCATCATTTATGTTTTCAAGTGACAAAACACTGAGTACTTACAGTAATACTTCATCAAATATTTGTTAATAAAAGATCATACATAAGTATCATGATTCAACCAAGAAAACCATAGACATATACTTTAATAAAACCCATGTACCTAAGTTTAGAGGTTCCTAATATGTCCATCATCATGTACTATTTTGGTCACCACCTGATTAATATCAATTAATCATCATTAATACAATATTCACTATAATTAATGGTATTTAGGTCCATATTAGGGTTTATCCAAACCTATGTCCAATTGATGTAAATTAAATGTCTGATATTTTTTACTAATCAGGAGATCATAACTAGGGTTTGGTCTGGTTTTCATATTTTTCTTAAGATTGGTCTATTTTTTGGAAATTAAGATGAGTTTTAAATCATCTAATTAGTCATTAATGAGGAAAGACCTAACATTTTTGCATAATAATTATATTGGAGTCCATATTTTAGTTCCAATTGATATCAATATTCATGATTATTTTTCTCAAATATAATATCCATTATGTGCTGATTGTACAAATTAAATGAACACTAAAAAAAGAATTTTCATCTATGCTTTAAATAGACATCTAATATTCTACAAAATCCTAATCTAGGTGTCCAAAAATAAAGATGATGTGTATTTGAGTTTGTGCATATTTTTAGGGCATTTTTAGTACAAGGGGTCTATTTATAGCATATTTTCTATGAAAAGGTTATTTTCTAGAAACATTAGAAGTAGGTTACCTTATGCAGGGGGTCCGACTGCCTGAGGTGGTGGTGTTGGATCAGACCAGATTGGTTAGCCTACCTCTATTGATTATATCCTTAGTTAGTCTGATCATGGTCAAGTCAGCTGGTTCAGATTGGGTCTGACCCAAGCTGCCCCCTTCGAGTGACCTATCATCACAACACGAGGACCTCCATCCCCATTTTACTGAGCATCGCAGTCGTCAAGCACTCTGACAAGTCACTGACTTTGAGGGAGTTGTCCTTGTGGTGTTATAATGGTAGATATCATCTTGTTCTACCCCTCTTCTATCTGACGGGTTAAGGGAGCCCTAGGTTGGGGTGTCTACCTTTTGATCTCACATTCCCAAGGGTCGCACTTGCTGCCATCCTAAGCGTAGGCCGATTGTGACACTGTGAGTCTAGACTCTGATGGGCTTTATCATCTGCATTCATGAATTCCAGTGAGATACACCACATGCCTCATCTTGTTGGAGGTCGTCATCTGTGATACATGTCTCATCAACGCTCCTCAAGATCATGGTGTAGTAGCATACACCACTGTGTGAATCCAAGATCTGGTGGCCCATGACCTCCCTTCTTGGTTGTAGGTTGGAGATCAATGGAAAGTTCCTACTCCAAGATGATCGTCCAATCTACAAAACCAGGGGTGTCGCCGCAAAATAGAACTCTAGCAGGGAAAGAAAGAGCCACTGCATCTATTTTGGCCCAAAAGAGGCACCTCTTAGACTTGTAGCTCATCTAGGATATGCAGCAACAACCATCTTTGATGATTTCGATCACCACAGGTCCAGTCACTAGGGGTGGCAAAGAGAAGGAGAGGCAGGATTGGGGTTTTATGGCAAGAAGGAGCATCGACAGAACCTCCTACAACCTTTCACTTCATGGAGTCACGATCCTACCAGCAAGGTGTCGTCGACATGAGTTTCTACAGTCATTCTCCATCTCTATGTTTCCTCTCTGACATCGCTAGTTCTACCGAGCCTATTGTAGGCCTTCCACACCTCCAATTTTTACTACCTTCATCTCCTCTTTTCTGTGTGTAACAGTGAAGAAGAAGAAACAAGGAGGATAGATTTATCTACCTTACCTCACAATAGTTTGTTGGAGGTCGTCATCTGTGATACATGTCTCATCAACGCTCCTCAAGATCATGGTGTAGTAGCATACACCACTGTGTGAATCCAAGATCTGGTGGCCCATGACCTCCCTTCTTGGTTGTAGGTTGGAGATCAATGGAAAGTTCCTACTCCAAGATGATCGTCCAATCTACAAAACCAGGGGTGTCGCCGCAAAATAGAACTCTAGCAGGGAAAGAAAGAGCCACTGCATCTATTTTGGCCCAAAAGAGGCACCTCTTAGACTTGTAGCTCATCTAGGATATGCAGCAACAACCATCTTTGATGATTTCGATCACCACAGGTCCAGTCACTAGGGGTGGCAAAGAGAAGGAGAGGCAGGATTGGGGTTTTATGGCAAGAAGGAGCATCGACAGAACCTCCTACAACCTTTCACTTCATGGAGTCACGATCCTACCAGCAAGGTGTCGTCGACATGAGTTTCTACAGTCATTCTCCATCTCTATGTTTCCTCTCTGACATCGCTAGTTCTACCCAGCCTATTGTAGGCCTTCCACACCTCCAATTTTTACTACCTTCATCTCCTCTTTTCTGTGTGTAACAGTGAAGAAGAAGAAACAAGGAGGATAGATTTATCTACCTTACCTCACAATAGTTTGAGCGAGGGTTTGGAGAAAGCATGTGGCATTTTGAAGGTACTTGTCCAGGTGGAACTCTAGGGTAGACTGAGTAGCAGAAGGTAGGAGGGGTTCAAAATGCTGGAGAGATTCTCACATATCCACCCCAGATGATACGGAGGTATGGGGTAAGCTGAGTGTCATTGAATTCTAGGGGAAAGAAAAATCACTGAGTCAACGACTGCTACTTGCATGATCCTTGGAGCCCAAAACTAATAGGTAGTGTGAAGAATAGCTTAGGCCTAGATTAATTAATAAATAAAAACCATTTCATCAAATTCCAAACATGACCATTTCTCACATGGATCATATGAATGGTATGAAAGTTTAGGCATTTGTTCATCACCACAAAATCTAGCATACACTCAAGTTTGACACATAAAGTCCAAAATTTTTTCATTAAACTAATTCCTCAAATGACATCACAAAATTTGTGTAAACCTGAAATATAATTCCGCTAATCACCAAACCATGATGAAACACATTCACTTCCATTATCTTAATCAGTAAGCATTCCATCATTCATATATCAACAATCTTGACTTATATACTCAATTTGGTACATAAGTAGTCCAAAGTGGTACCTATATAAAGGTATTGGACTTAATCTAAACATCAAATATTCTCCAAATTTATCAACACAAGCCTAAATTACTTAATTTGACTATAGAACACCTCATGATCCATCGATATCCATATAATCTAGGTTTATCTTAATATGTTGTATTGGGTTTCAAAACCCTTAAATCGTGGGCCATCACATTCACCCCATCTTATATAGAATTTTTTCCTCAAAATTCATCCAAGTTCATATTGATTGTGATGTCAAGGAGCTAAATCTCATATAGGTTTCCACTTCTAGGTGTCTAAGCTACCATAGTTTTTGACAAATCATAAGTTGTCACCCTAGGATTAACACATCCTGGATGTACCCACCCCACCTTATATAAGTGTAAGCGTCATTCTTATCTCATTGTAAGGAATTGAAGTATCACATAATGATTTATTCATAACCTAACATTCTTTAATGTTTGTATTCTCATCCATTATTCCATTAAGAACTGGGATTTTTACTAATAATAAGAAGTTGAGAGTGTATTACTCAAAGTTTCATATTTCACCATGTGAACCAAGAACGCTAGCATAGATATTTCATTACATAATTTGTTGGGATTTCATCATTCAGAAATGGTTTCCTTTACATACTTGAATATTAGGGTTTCACCCTATTTTGTGAGAGTTGTTATCATCCTAGAAGCTTAGCATTGGAAAATTTGATGTTAAGAACTATATTTTGTGATCATATAATCTTTGATTCAAAGATATCTTTATTTTAAGATCATGATTTGAAAATTTATATCTTTCATGTATGAAATGAAGGCAAAGAGAATATATTGAGTATGTCTTCTCATGATTTCAAAATTATATCTTTCATTTATGATAGGAGGAATTATAGATCAGGTCAAACTTATATGAGTGACTCTTCATATGCAATCATCCAAATAGCTCAAGTGAGGTTTCTAGCATCATATATAAAGAAATAGAAGAAGAAGGTACAACATGTGTG
This sequence comes from Alisma plantago-aquatica, assembly GCA_963693085.1. Classification (NCBI taxonomy): domain Eukaryota; kingdom Viridiplantae; phylum Streptophyta; class Magnoliopsida; order Alismatales; family Alismataceae; genus Alisma; species Alisma plantago-aquatica. The sequence goes on along the minus strand of OY856410.1, from coordinate 806,025,275 downwards.
ATTATCTTATGCACTACACCTTTTACTCTTAGACCCAGAGTTCATATATCACCTCACTTGCAGCTAATGATGAGATTCATAAACATATGTCAATTAAGCTAGGACCTAACTCAATCAAAAGGATTGAATTTCTCATTATGAGTCACCTACCCATCATTGTTTTACCCAAATCTCACATATATGATTAAATCATGTAAAATCACTCAACTCATCTAATCAGGGATAGCCTATCTTAGGACACATCATTTCACATATATCTCATATTTTTCATATATTGTAGGGTGGGTCCTATGACCCTCTCCTTGTAGGTCTCACTCTCTCTGGAGTTTACCACATATCTTGTCCTAACACTAGAGGTTCTCCTTTATAAAAGAGCTTGAGGCTCATGCATATTCAACTTTATCTTAATTTAGCTTATCTTAAGCAAGAAAAGAGTATATACTTTCATCACCCAAACCTATCTTAGATTATCCAAAATTAGATTCAGACCTCATATACAACTTAGATCTTTATAAAGAACTTATACCCCTGAGATCAAATTTATATAAGTTCATCCTTGCTTACATCATCTATCATTCTATTTTTTATTCCATCTTACACATATCCTGGTCAGGATCTAGACATCTAAGTTGAAACTTCACTCTCTTCTAGACTGATGTCACTTCCTTTCACTTAGGTTGAATGAACACCGACTACTCTCCAGTGTGAGAGACATATTTTTATATTTACATATATATAATAAAATATGATATAGTTTTTCTCTGAGAAAGAAGACATCCGAGAAAACAACCAAGGCTCGAGCTGATTGGAAAACAAAACCAAATAAAAAAAACCGAGTGTCCCACTCACATTACATAGTCTAGTGTCATGACACCAAGTGAAATGGTGAGAACAAGGTATATACTAGTGTAGAAACCTTATACATATGAGCTCTATATGGGTAGGGTTTTACAAACTCATCTAAACCTAATTCTTGAACATCTACATTCTAACTTAGAGGCTAAGTCAACTTTATTCCTATAGAACAACTTACTAAGTTTCTAGTTTTTAAAGTGAAAGGTTTAGTTTAGTTTTTATGTCTCATGATGAGGAATGGTCAGGTGTAGCTATGTTCATGCTCTGATACCAATTGTAACGTCCCCGTATTTTTCTGTCTCGAGACTTACAAGGCCCAAGAGGACAAATCTAAAAATGTTAGGCAATTGTATCGAAGTGTGTTGTGGAAGCAATATGCACATACATGAACAAATAACTATAATAAGTACACCATACATTCTCAACATTCAACTTGTATACAATTACAACATTGGTTATTACAACGTGAATTACAATTACATATTGAAAGAGAATTTTACACATAATCTTGACATGTATTCTAGGATCTTAACACAATAGGTACAACTTGAACACTATTCACATCCTAACTTTTCTCCCATGTTAGATCTGAACCTAGAAAATACATGAAGTAATGAATCAACACAGTGTGTTGTGTACATGGGTAGAAAGATACAAATATTTATAGTTTTCATAATTTGAAAATCTTTCCAAAAAGAATGAAGGAAGCCCATAGAAAATAGTTCTTTAGTAAGTGAAATGGTATTCATTTTTCTAGATGAGTTGCATTACTAAGGTGGACTAGTACCAAACATATATGTTGGGCCCATTCCCATGTATCGAGTACTCTAGGGAACACCCCGTACACCTTGTTCTCTAGGGAGGTGTACTAGCCAACATATATCCTTCCCTCATAAGGGGGATAACGAGCACCTTAACTACAAAAAATCTACTCATCATTTATGTTTTCAAGTAACAAACATCGAATACTTATAGTAACACCACATCTAATATTTGCAAATAAAAGAGCATACATAGGTATCATGATTCAACCAAGAATACCATAGTCATATACTTAAATAATACTCACATACCTATGTTTGGAGATTCCTCATATGTCCATCATGATCTATTATTCTGGTCACCACCTAATTAATAGCAATTAATCATGATTAATACAAGGTTCACTATAATTAATGATATTTAGGTCCATATTAGGATTTAGCCAAACCTAGGTACAATTGATCTAAATTACATGTCTAATATTTTTCTACTGATCAGGAGATCATAACCAGGGTGTGGTCTGATTTCCATAGTTTTCTTATGATTGGTCTATTTTCTAGAATTAAGATAAGTTTTAAAGCATCTTATTAGTCATAATGAGGAAGGACCTAACATTTTGCATAATAATTATGTTCGAAGTCCATCTTTTAGTTCCCTATTGTATCAATATTCATGATTATATTTTCCAAATTTAATATCCATTATATTTTGATTATACAAATTAAATGAACCCTAAAAAAAGCATTTTCATCTATGATATAAACAAACATCTAATATTCTACAAAATCATGATCTAGGTGTCCAACAATAAAGATGATGATTTTCTGAGTCTTCGAGTATTTTTGGGTCATTTTTAGGACAAGGGGTGTATTTATAACATATTTTCTTAGAAAAGGTCTTTTTTTGGAAATTAGAAGCATTTTACCTTATGCGGGGGATCCCGCTGCCTGAGGTGGTGGTGTTGGATAGGCCCAGATTGGATGTCCTGCCTCCACTAATTGCACCCTTAGTTGGTCTGATCATGGTCAGGATGACTGGTTCAGATTGGGTCTAACCCAATCCACCCCCTTCGAGTGACCTAGCATCGCAATGTGAGGACCTCCGTCCCCATTTCACTGAGTGTCAAAGTTTGTCGAGCACTCCATCAAGTAACTGACTTTGAGGGAGATGTCCTTGTGGTTCTCTGAAGGTAGATATCATTTTGTGCTACCCATGTTCTATCCGACGGGTTAAGGGAGCCCTGGGTTGGGGTCTCCACCTTCTTCTCTCGAATTTTCCAGGGTCGCACTCGACACCATCCTAAGCATAGGCCAATCATCGACACTGCGTGTCCAGAATCTGATGGGCTTTATCATCTGCGTTCATAAATTGTAGTGAGATACACCACATGCCTCATCTTGTTGGCAGTCATCATCTGCGGCACATGTCACATCATCTCTGCTCATGATCATGGTGTAGTAGCAGACGCCACTTTCTGAATCCAAGCTTTTTTGGCCCGTGGCTTCCCTTCTCGGTTGTAGGTTGGAGATCCATGGGAAGTTTCAACTTCAAGATGGTAGTCCAATCTGCAAAACTAGGGGTGTTGCCACAAAATAGAACTCTAGTAGGGAAAGAAGGAGCCACTTCATCTATCTAGGCCCTAAAGAGGCATCTCTTAAACTTGTAGCTCATCTAGGATATGCGGCAACAACCATCTTCGATGATTGCGACCACCATAGGTCTAGTCACTAGGGGTAGTGAAGAGAAGGAGAGGGAAGACTGGGGTTTAACGAAAAGAGGGACCTTTAACAGAACCTCCTACAACCCTTCACTTGATGGAGTCATGATTGCACTAGCAAGGCGTTGCCGACGTGAGTTTCTGTATGCATTCTCCATCTTTGTGTTGCCTCCCTGATTTCTCTAGTTCTACCCAGCCTATTGTAGGTCTTCCACACCTCCAAATTTTTCTACCTTCATTTCCTATTGTCTGTGTCTAACAGTAACGAAGAAGAAATGAGGAGGATATATTTCTCTACCTTACCCCACAACAGTTTGAGCGAGGGTTTGGAGAAAGCATGTGGCGTGTCAAATGTACTTATATAGGTGGAACTCTAGGGTATACAGTAGTGGAAGGTAGGAGGGGTTCCAGATGCTAGAGAGATTCTCATGGATCCACCATGTATGATACAAAGGTATTAGGTAAGCCGAGCGTTGTTAAATTCTTGGGGAAAGAAAAATGTTTGAGCCAAAGGCTTCCGCTTGCATGGTCATTGGAGCCTAAAAGTAATAGGCAACATGAAGAATATCTTAGGCCTAGATCAATTAATCAATAAAAACCATTTCATCAAATACCAATCATGACTATTTCTCACATGGATAATCTAAATGGTATGTAAATTTATTCATTAGTTCATCACCATGAAATCTAGCATACACTCAAGTTTGACACATAAAGTACAACATTTTTTCATTAAACTAATTCCTCCAATGACATCACAAAATTTTTGTAAACCTTAAATATAAATCTTCTAATAACTGAACCATGATGAAACACATTCACTTCTATTATCTTAATCAGTAAGCATCCCATCATTCATAAATCAACAATCTGAATTTATATACTCAATTTGGTACATAAGTAGTCCAAAGTGGTACTTATATAAAGGTATTGGACTTAATCTACACATCAAATATCCACCAAATTTATCGACACAAGCCTAAATTACTTAATTTGACTATACAACACTCATGATCCATCGATATCCATCTAAACTAGGTTTATCTTAAAATGTTGTATTGGGTTTCAGAACCCTAAAATCATGGGCCAACACACTTTATGTTTACCTTGTTATGATTCACAACTTCTAATAGAATATTGGGAGTAAAAAAAGGGGTAAAGGATAGAAGAGGGTAAGAAATAGCATGTGCGTGTGTGCAATGTGAAATATGTAGAATTAGAAAGGGAAGTGATGTCAACATGAATGTGCTTGTATGAGTAAGGAGAATATTTTAATGTAGTAAAAGTGAAAAAAGTTCATGAAAAATCTATGTCAATGTGATGACCGCTATCAAACAGATAACTATATTGCACCAAAAACAACACAGAAACAAACATTCTCAGTGGATTACCAAAAATCGCTAAAAATTAAAAACCGTTTTCATAAAGATCCATTTCCAAGAAATTTATTACACCAAGGCCCAAAGCCTGTCATATACAACATGATACATCACACATGTGTTGTCCCATCAACATTCCTATTTCATTTGATATTAGTTTGATTTTACCAAAAACATGTACATGAGCAAACTATTAGAAATAACAACCTTTTAGCCAAAATCTTAGTTCGATAGTAAAACCAGATGTGAAGCTATCCCCAAAGGACATGAGAGTACAAGGACGACACATATGAATTCTATCTACAACAAGACACAATTGAGAGGAAACCACCTCAAATTTTAGATCTTCTTTTTATTGATGTCTTTTCTCATCTTACACGATCTCTGCTACCCCATGCACGTCCACCAAAAAAGTTGTGGAACCCATGGGGTGAGACAAAAGTCCCAGCTAGAAATATAACTCTCTACCAATAATATTATTATCTCAGTTAAACCTTCCTGAAAGAGAGAAGAAGAAACCTTTATTGAATTATATAGGTATAACTACTTGCTATATGCATAGTAGGCCAATATCTTCATTTAAGTAGTTTTGATATCTATGAATGAGCAATAGATCACTTAATCACTTTTAGAAGGAATATAAAGAACACAAATGATATTTATCAACTATGACATACAGAAGCAATTAAAGCCTCATTCAATGTTTCCATACTTAATCCTTAAGAAAATATTCTACATGGATGATTACATCCTTTAGAATTCAATCTTATGCCCTGAGGAGATGAGGTATAATGTTCATGCTCCAACCAACCTAAATTAGGTAGCATCAAAGCCATACAAGGTCCATGGAAGAGTCAGACGCCACGACCTCTCATTTCTCGATCAGTACAAGATTACTGGTAGTGAAATTATGAGTCAAACTGTAATTCACTAGCCTAGGTATATAGGCTCATCGCTAGAGAGATACAACCCATATCTATTCCCTCATCAGGGTATGACCCGTAGTCAATCCTGATTATATCAGGATATTGTCTGTAACCAATCCTGATTGTATATTGAGTCATGTCATTCAACCACACTCTTATTAGGGTATGGCTCGAAGCCAATCCTAATGTTCAGGGTACGACCCGCAACCAATCCTTTGAATTAAGGATACAAGGAGATACCTCAACTTGCACCCCAAATATTCAACAATGCACACTCCAAGTTTAACTCATTTCACCATTCAGCAAGTTCTAACATTGAATGGATCTATGGCTAGGGCATACTACATTTTTAGTTTCACTTGATAATTGAAGTTAATTACAACATCTTTTAGCATCAATCAAGTTACAAGCATGAATTATAGATAAATATTATAAAGAAAGGTGTAATACATTTTTTAAGAAATCTAGTATCTATTGGAACACATCTTGTTACACCCATCCTAGGATCTCAATCCCTTAAACACATTATTGGTAATGTCATCCCTTCAACATCTGCATTACCAAGGTCACATGTTTTGGGTATGAAACCCTCAATTCATCATTGAATAATGTCACCTCTTACTAGGAAACAATCATATCTAGGTCATTAGACCCATATACTTGATTATTACATGCTATGTGGTTTCAATGCCCTTAGCTCATTATTGAACAATGTCACCTCTCATTAGTTAACAACCAACTCTAGGTCATAAGACCCATATAAGCAACATACATGTTGTACAAGTATTTCACATGGCTCACAAGGCCCATTCAATCGGTATAATGTCACATCACCATAGCCCATAGTTGGCTATGCTCATTATCTCAAAACACTTGCATGGTTAGGGTCTCATCATAAAAGATATATCAATTAAAATATCAACATCATGCCATAAAAGAAAAAACCCTTAATCAAGTTACAAGTATGATAAAATGAAAGGTATATAATATTTCCTAAGATTCTTTAACAGTTGGAACACCTCTGTGTTACTCTATCATTTTCATTATGGGACATCAATACCTTAAATTCACCATTGAGTACCACATCACCTTCTAGGAAATTATGCCTTTTCCAGGTCATCAGAACTATATACATCCTTTCTGTGATACAATTATTCCATAGGCCTCATAAGGCATAATCAAGCTATAATATATTATAACCACTATAGCCCTCATTTGGCTATATACATAAAGCCTTCATGGTTAAGATTTCATTATTGTAAGCATTAATTATTATCATCATTCCATTAAGAGTTGCATTCCCTCTTATGATTAGGGTTAGGGTTTCTCTTTTAAACTAATTAGGGTTTCTATGGTTATATTTAGTAACCAACCCTAAACCATAACTCCTCCTCTCTATAAGCTTATATTATTATCTTTACATTCAATTGTATCCCATATAGTCACTCAATCAAGTTACAACCCTCTCATAATTAGGGTTAGGGTTTCTATTGTAGCCGATTAGGGTTTTTAGGGTTATATTCAACAACCAAACCCTAATTCATAACTCCTCACATATAGAGGATTATTTCATTTCCACAAGTATTCAATCATACTTGATTACTAACATAAATTATCATTAATATATTATCAACTTGAGTGATATACGTTTCTCTCTCATCCTCATCAGGATACAAGATTCAACTTTAACTTGTTGTATTAACTTGACCCTCTTTAGGGTATACTAGCCTACACTTAACAAATTATATCCATGTCATTACCTCATAGTGTATAAATTTGATTATACTCCTCATGTGTCGGCCTACACTCATCTAGGTGTATCAACCTACAAACTAACCCTTGTATCGGCCTAGACACATTCACTTGTGTTGGCCTAGACACTTGTATTGGCCATGACACTTCTGTTGGCCTAATGCATATACACTTGAATCGCCCTATGCATATCTCCCTATGCATATCAACATGTGTGTGTCGGCCATAGTGCATTCTAGTGTATCAGCCACACTATCATCTTGGGTGTGTGTCGGTCATGACACTATCACTCATGTTGCCCATGGTACATCAAAGTGATATCGGTCTTGAGGTGCCTCACGGTGATATCAGTTTAGAGGTTCTTCAGAGTGATATTGGTTTAGAGGTTCTTCAAAGTGATATCAGTTTATATCATCATCATGCTCCAAAATATCATCCATTAACACTCTAGTTCATGGAAAATAGCTCCACATATTCATTAGATCTCATAGAACCATTATTCAACCAAGGAAAGTCTAAATTAAAAAGGTATCACCAAGTATTACATGATTGAAGGTAAACAATAATGGAGTTGAGTTCAAGGTATATAACCCCCCACATGATCACCATTGGAGCTTAAAGATTCAAAGATACACATTCCCAAGGTTGAAGAGGACCTATTCAAAGGTCCAATATCTGACTATAGCTTCCCTTCATAAAAAACAAGGTATCATAATTAGAATCTTGGTGAAGAACAAAAGAAAGAAAGAATTATGATCTGAGATACATAATTCTCCAAGGTTGAAGATGGTCATGGCATCACATTAGACAAGATTATCGACCTTCCTCTTGCTCCTTGAGATCCTAGGGCCATCCACCAAGAAGGGGGTGGTCAAAGAGTCAAAAGGTTTACTTGCTTGTGAAAAGAGCGGCTTATATAGTTAAGATTCAAGAGAGAGAGAGTATGTGAGGTGTCGTCACCATATGTAACTAGGTGACACGTGTCCATGCAAGGAGGCACCATGCAACCATAATTATCTCATAATGCAAAACACTTTTGGATAATTCAAGGATGATATATCGGCCATTAAGTGGCTTTCTTAGCAAGATATCACAACTCAACATCACTTTATAGGAAAAATTGATACAACTTTTCCAAGGAAGTCCTAAAATGATATGCTTCACCTACTTGAGGTGCTTAGATGGATATGAATACTTCCAAAAAGTATCTAAAATGATATGGGACCTCCTCTATGGTTTATAAACCGATAGGCACTCCCGTATGCTCTTCATAACTCGACACAACCTCAAATAGGGTTCAACATATTCAACATTCTGTGGTTCTTTCACCACCAAGAGTGTTATCACTCAACCAGGACTCAAACTAGGTGCCCCCTCCTTTGTATTTCCTGTAAATGATAATAAGAGAGAAGGGACACTCTAGAGGTGGTAAATTGCACATCAATCCCATATTTTGGGTAAATTGGAATTTGCACCAAAACGATCACATATAATACAAACAACCTTCAAATAGGCTCAAACTTGAAACTTGATCTCTCCTTAAGTCTTAATTACTTTTAAAAAGATTACAACAAGGATCTAGTTATCAAATTTAGGAAAAACATCTAGGGTTACCTCATAGCCCAGGTCATGGGTGTTACAATCAAAACTATTTGGTATACATGACAAGTGGAAACACAAATGCATGGGTTGCAAGAATCTAGGGTATGCATGAAACCTAGTGTGGAAACTTAGATTTTCTCTCTCATGGAATCAATGTACATCTTGACTCATTAGATTCTCTATTTTACTCTCCCTTATCCTTAGTTGGATGACATTAAGTCACATTAATCCCAACCAATGCATCAGACTTGATCAAATGTTGCATTTACTTAATTGACTAGAGTTGAGTTCATTATCAGACTTTGATATAAATTTCCAAAATATAATACCCTCAACTGTATAATATTTGACCCAAACTTTTAGTTTAGGAGTTATAATACAAATTTGAATCAGCAATGGAAATTTTATGCTATCACACATGCAATTTAAGAGATATGATATTTACAAGATTGTCTAACAAATATGATTTAAATTTTTTCTTTTGACACTTAAATGTTTCACTTCATCCATCCCAACTAGTTAAAATGATCACTTGTGTGGCCACATATTTTTCATGTTAGCGATCCATTTGTTTCTCCTCATCCAAGCACAATGTGAATGGATTCTTCTAAGATGCAATGGCTATGAGGTAATCTTCCCTACCTTTTCCCATGGATTATAGTAGGTGGTTGGAGTAAAATCTCCATCACATCAGACCTTTTTTGCCCCTATATAATTCTCCAATTCACTACTTCCATCCTCTTTATTCTTACCTTATTTTTTGCACCCTTGATTGTGAATTTATTTTTGCATTGTGGCTCCTTCCCCAACTTCATCTTCATCCTAAAACCCTAAAAATAAATGGCACCACTATCACAACCCCTCACTTAGGAGCTTCCATGTCAGGCTACCTTGGCCCTTTGCCCCAACCACCACTTCCATAACATTCCAAGTATCCAACATAGTAGGAGAGACACCTTTTTGGGAACCACCATGTCACACTGACCCCTTGGTGTCCTACATGTAGCCACAATGACAAGTTTCACTCCAGCCAACTCATGTTGTAGAAACGCTCACGAGGGAGGGAATAAGGAAGGTTCCAATTGGCTAGTCCAAGCTTGGGGTGCCCCTCTTGGGCCACATTTGTTGGATTGGGACCCTTACAATTCAAGGCATGGATCTCAAGTAGGATGGAAAGCATGCCCACAATAGCCCATCTCCCAAGAGTGTGGCCAATTCCCAACCATCCAATGCCAATTGAATGGCCTAGATCAACTATTTCAAGGTAATACCTTGTAAAATCCATATAAATGATACAAATTACCAAATAAGTGGACCCAATATGTTATTTATTCTAGAAAAATATAAATGAACCATTAAAAGTGGCTACAAGTCATGACTCTACAACAATTGCTATGGTTTACTTAACATGCCTTATTTTTTGATCATTTATGATGTAGTTCATGCCACATCATGTCAAAATCATATAAAATAATTATCCCACTTGTTTTTATTCCTTTGATTAGTAACCTCTTAATACAATATGATATAAGATTTGACCTTGATCTATGTTTTATATCATAATATGTCCTTGACACTAAACAATGTTTAACATGGACATTCATGTAAGATCTTGATCATAATGCCCAAAAATGATTAAATGTGCTTCAAATCTACATGGTTGACCAAAATTTGTTACATGTGATATATTTTGAAAAATGAAATCATACTTCATCGTCGTCTTCTCTATTAATGACTTCATGAAGCAAAAAGTATCTTGAACTGTGACTTTACATGTACTTTTTAGGATAGGCCTAAACTGTTACGACCCCACCTCCCGATATCCCCCAATTAAGGGAGATCAAGAGGTTGAGCCGCACCCATTAATCCTGGATCAAAGGTTCGACATATAACCATAAACAATTATTAAATTCTAACAGGCTATACTGAAAAGGGTAATAAAATTTTTCTTTACATACCTTTTGAAAACTTGGTTTTCTATCCACATCGATACTAATCTATCTAATCCTCCTTTGTACCTTAATTCTCTTTTAGTATCACAAGTGCCACTTTACTGTTTGTTCTTTTCATTGTACCTAAAACGCCGACAAACAAAACGTCGGTCAGCCGAAGCTGGTATGTGGAGGAAACAGATAATGTTCAACTATAGTAACAATATAATCATTCAATTAATCATTTAACAATCAAGACTACATTTTAAACCATACAACTCAATCCATACATATTCTCGAACTCTGGGCTGTCCCTGCAGTGGACATGAATATCACCTCTCTTTTAGGTAATAGAGTCGCATGGCACTATCCGAAGATAGCCCAATATCTAACTCATTATGAATTGATGGTCCTACCTCCATGGTAGCCATGTACTAAGTCAACCATAGACCTGATGGACCTACCCAATAGGTAGCCATGTACTAGGTCATCCATAGACCTGATGGACCTACCCAATAGGTAGCCATGTACTAGGTCTTTCTCTAACCTGATGGACCTACCCATAGGTAGCCATGTACTAGGTTAGCTATTATGCCACAGAGAGAACCAGGATCTGAGTTTGTAGGCGTATACTCTCTGTGATAGTCATAGCCACATTATAGTTTGCATGAACTAAATAAACATCCAACAGTTTATTTAAAGCAGTCGGTAAAACATTCGAAAATCACCGTGAAACTAGAACGGTTATACATAAGCGTAACCACATACCTGTTCAAAGCAACTTGAAGTCCAAATATTTAATATTCAGGAACAAACAATCAAGCAATCATCAATATCCTGAAATTAATGCATAACATTCAAGTGTCATTGTTTTATTCAAACATCCTTAAGATCAACTTTGATTTCTCCTTATGATTTCTAGGCCAACTTTAGGGTGTTATTAGGGTTTTAGCCTTCATTATGCATTTATCACCTTTAATGCTCTTTTAGTTCACAAACCCTAAAATCTGCATCATATGCACAATTGCATGTCAATTAAGTCTAATATGTTTCTTTTACACTAAAATTATTACCTTTATCCTTTTAGGTCATATCCACAACATTAAGGCTAATTATCACCTTCAGTTTCTTTCAAATTGACAAATTATATTTCATTATAGTTTAACTCACATTTATGAACCATATTTATCACTATTTCCACTTTATACACTAGGGAACACTAATTATCCAAATAATTCACATTAAAGATCTTTGGTGCTCAAATTGGATTTATAACAACATAACATTGTCTTATTCATTTATTTGCACAATTAAATCATTAAAAGGCATATCTTTCTAAATTAGGGTTTCTAAGCCCATTAATGCAAACTTAGATATATCAAACCCTAATTTAAGCCAATTATGTGCAATTATCATCCTTTTATTATCAACATGTTAAATATTTGTTCTAAACATTCAGAGAACATCACTATATTCAACTATCATCAATTTCAAGGGTTTTTCACTAATTAAATCAGTAAATATGATAACTTTATGTACTTTTCCAACTCAAGCATATAAACTCTAAATTAAACTAATCATATTCCAAGTCCATCCTTTTTCTTCCAAATATCCATTTTTATCATTAACAGGCTAATATCAACTTTAATCATTAACTAAACCTTACTAATCACTTTAATCATACCAACATAGGGTTCTTTAAACAATTAACACATTAAAGTTGATATCTTCCATTATTTTTCGAATTTCATAATGAATCAGGATTCAAACATAATTTATTTGGATTCCTCTCGTTCTGAGGATCAACTTTCATATATAACTTGTATTTATCCGAGCTACTATGAAGGAGTTATGAATTTTATAAAAGATACCTTTATAGACCAATCCAGGAGCACCACGTCAGCCTCTTCATGCAAGCGCCTCACGCGATGGTTTGAAAACATAATGTTTTGACGAAATTGCCCTCACTTAAGTTGTGGGTGCCTCTTACCCTGGAGGGGTAAAACGGTCTAACATGCATCCGGCTCCTTCTTCCTCGCGCAGACACGGGCTGCCGCCCTAGCCGACGGCCTGCAGGGCTTCGCGGGCAGATTCCCGCCTCTCCGAGGCTCTGATATCACCGGAACCACCTCCCTTACCTCCGCCCCCTTCCATCGCAGCCATAGGGGACCTTGAAGCGTGGCCAAGGCGGCCGGTACTAGCTACGCAGGCCTTCACCCTGTGGCCAGCGTTGCAGCCTTGCGGCTGCTGCTGTGCCTGCGTTAGGGCAGAACCAGGATCGCGAAACCTCACCCCAGCTTCATGGGGAAACCATCATCCATCTAGACATCATCTCGGCCCCCTGATGCTCTGTTGGTAGGTTGTTTCTTCCACGTCTAGGGTTTTTACGTGTAAGAACCAAGAAGAAGAGCGAGAGAGAGAGTGCGGGATCTCTGGGACTCGACCCAGAGGGTCTACCTTTATACAAGGATAGGTAAAGAAGCCCTAGGTCGGCTATCCTTGAATTAAAGAGTCTGTTTCCCAAAAAGGAACCTGATTCCTTCAAAGATAAATATTCCTTCTCTCTCTTCCTAATCCTTTAGTATTCCTTCTTCTTTTAATATTAGGAATCAAATTTCTTCTTACTTATTCTCTCTTTCCTTGCTTTTTAATCCCTTAACACGAAATCATGTTTCCTTTTGATGGAAAATACCATCTTATGAAAATAACATAAAATCCATTAATAATGAAACACATTTATGTTCTTTTTCTCTCTCATTCACCTTTTATTTCCTTATTGGGATTCCTTTTATCCCAAGAAACCAAGTGAATTCGAATTCCACTCTATGATGAGTAAACACTTATTCTTCTTAGAGAATTGCACATTGTTTTTAGCATTATCTCAATTTCTTTTATTATTAGATTTCTATTTATCATTATTCTCTTATTTTGTCTTTTTGGTATTTTATCTTTCTTTCCTCTTTATTGGGACTCCTTGGATCCCAAGACACTCCATCATTTCGAAATTCATTTTATTGGAATAATCATTTTCCTTCTTAATGCACCTTTATGCATTAATTCACATTATCTTGTTTATTTCCTATTTAAATATTCCTTTTTGAGGATTTCTTTTTATTTCTCTTTTATTTTACTCATTAGCATTCCTTTTAATATTAGAAACCTCATGGATACGAAATCTCCCCAAGAAATCTCATTTATGTCTCTTTTCATTCATTTTCCACATTATATCATTATTTCTCAATTTCTTTCTTCATAAAGAAATACATAATTAATCTTTTCTTTTTCTTATTGTTTTTCTTGCAACTTTAGACTCCTTGGAACCCAAGGAATCCAAGAGGCACGAAATCCTCTTTGGATTTGCCTTCTAGAGGTTTCCATTATTTCTTTTCTCAAATATTCAATTATCCATTTACTAATTGAATTTCCTTTGTTATTTTCCTTTTTATTGGGCCCAATGGCCAATAAACCCCACAAATCAAATAACAAGGCTATTTTAAACGAAATCCAATTATTCAAAACAAATCACATCATTATTTGTTCAATTATCCTTAATATGATAAATTGCATTTCTCATCAATTGAACCCAAAAATTGGGGTTATAACATAAACCCAATACTAATATTCATATAATGTTTCTCAAAATATTTATGGAGCCTTTAAATAAGTAGAGTTAGTTCCATGTGACCCAATAATTACAAGTGTATCACTTTTGTATAGGTTCATATATCTTATTTATATTCAACTTTATTATATTTTGTAATTTCTATATACTACTACACCTCTATGTAATTTCTCCTGGTTCTATTATTAATAAAAGGGAGAGGGAACATTGCTCCTATCTACACGCTGCATTGAAGAACCCTATGTTTCTTGTTCACATGGTTCTAGAGCAACAAGATCTAAGGGAAACATAGCCGGCCCTAACCCTAACCAATAGGGCAAGCCGTCGTTGCACCAGACAACATCCGTCACTGCCAAGGATCAGCAAAAACTTATGCCGCTGTAGGGAAGCAATAGGCGCTACCGCCAGTAACAACAATCACACCATCGATATCCAACCGTCGATAGCCCGCCACTAGCGGAGACTTATTTTGGAGTGATCCAATCTATTACTCAAGAACTAAGCTTCTATCATCTAGTGACTATCACAAAACAAGTCATGAATAGAGAAGACTTGATTACAACAAAATTCTTATCTGGCATGAGTTCTTCATGTAGTTCAGCCCACAGTATTATCCTAGCTTCTAACAAACTTCCAAGCTTGGAAGAAGCTTACTTAAGGATTTTAGAGTCAAATTCTGAATAGGTTGATCCTACAGTTATCCTGTCTCAAGGAAATTATCATGCATTTGTAGTTGTTGTAGTTAGAGGAGGCCATATAGGTATGGGCTGAGGACGTGGCACACGTCCTAAGTGCACTTTCTATTACAAACCTAGACACACAGTTGAGAAGTGTTGGAAGAAGAATGGAAGACCTGCTGCACCACCTGTGGGGGCAGCAAACTATGCTGGCACTACTGAGTCTTTCGAGCATCCTGCTTTGAATTCTGGATCTTCTAGCACCACACTCACCAATAAGGAATATGATAGATTTATTATGGATACCCAACATCTAAGTTAGGGGTCATCTTCTTCCTCAACAAACCTAGCATCTACAACTGGTAGTCAGGCTACCTCTTTAGTGGCTTCTGGTTCACCTTCTTCATGGGTTGTTGAATGTGGAGTGTCACAACATATGACTAGTATGAGGAGACCACTTCATTCCATTGACTCACATATTCCTCACCAATTTGTGGCAATAGTAGATGGTTTAGTGAGGAGAGTGTTAGCTAGTGGATCTATTTCACTAACTCCTAGAATTGATCTTAAATCTATACATTATGTGCATGCACTTCCATTTAATATTCTTTTTGTTGCAAAATTGATTGATAGTATAAAATGTACGGTGACATTTGCACCTTATTATTTTGTATTATTGGATCTCAAGAGTATGATGATGATTGGTGGGGGCCTAGGATAGGTGATATCTTCCTCTTCCATGGTGAAAGTCGGCTTCACCTAGAATCTGCTCCTGCTCCTATCCTTTTGAGAAGTTCTACCTTACTGTGGCACTACAGATATGGACTTCCTTTGTTAGAGAACTTGAGAAAGTTAGAACATGATTATCCCAAGTGTCTTCATTGGAGTCTTAGTCCTGTCAACTGGGAGAACATCATATAATGTCTTATCCCACTCGTGTTAATAAACAAGCTTCTTGTCCCTTTGAATTAGTCCATAGTGATGTTTGGGGTCCTGTAAGAGACAACAACTATAATGCTTTTCGCTATTTTATTTCCTTTATGGATGATTGTTTTCACATGACATGGATCTATTTGTTGAGAGTATGTGTTATCCATTGTCAAGCATTTTCATTGAGAAAGAAAAGTCCAATTTGATTGCAATATTAAAATTCTTCAATCTGATAATGCCTTGGAATACATTCATAGTGTTATGGCTGATTTTTGTAGCTCTATTGGGATGATACATCATACATCCTGTCCTCACACCCCTCATCAAAATGGGGTATCTGAGAGAAAAAATTGTCACCTTCTTGACATTACCAGGACAATTATGTCTCAATCCAATGTTCCTAAGAGATTCTAGTATGATGCTTTACTTATTGCATGTTTCCTTATAAATAGGAAGCCCTCTTCTATGCTTCAAGGATGTACTCCATTCTATGTCTTACATCCCAATGATTATCCCTTTCTTGTTCCCCTTAGAGTGTTCGGTTGTACTTCCTTTGTCAACAATTTTTACCTAAGGCTAATAAATTATCCCCTAGGTTGATTAGTACTCTTTTTCTTCAGTACTAAAAGTGTTATTGTCCCAATCCCCATTGTATGTTTGAGTCTAGGGATGTAACTTTTAATGAATCTGCTCCATATTTCTCTAGTGTTCCCAGCAAGGGGGAGAAATTGCATTAGAGTGAGAGAGTTCCACTATTAGATATCAATGAGAGAGTGCTACCACCACATCAGAGTGAGAGAGTGGCACCCATAATTCCTGACTATACTGTAGTTCTAAAAGAGCAGCCAGCAGATGGTACCTTAATTTAGCAATATTCACATGTTTCCAATAGAGAAGGAAGATAAGATCCAGAGGAGGTAGCGACTCTATTCTCTGAGCCTTCCCTATCTCCCTCTACTCAAGAGACTCTTAAAGAACCACGTGACCTTGATGTTTCCATTGATGTCCGCAAAGGTACTTGGTCCTATACTATTCGACATCCTATCACAAGTGTGTGTTGCTTGTCAAAATTATCGAAGTAGGCCCATTCATTCGTTCTTGGGATTGCTTATGTTGTCATTGCAAGAAATCATCTTTAAACTATGAAGGATATTGGCTGGAAACAGGCAATTCATATGAAAATGTCTTCTCTTCTACAAAATAACACCTTGGAACTTATTGACTTACCTGCTAGATAAAAATGTTGTGTGTTGCTGATGGATATTCATAGTGAAACATAATCCAGATGGTTCAATTGAGAGATTCAAGGCTAGACTGGTGGAAAAAGGTTACATTCTGACATATGGGGTTGATTTCTTTTAGACCTTTTCACGCGTGGCTCATCTGAATTCAGTGTGGATTGTTATTTGTCTAGCTACTAATTTTAATTGGCCTCTATTTCAGCTTGATGTCAACAATACCTTTCTTCATTGTGATCTATAGGAAGAGGTGTACATGGAGCAACCTCCTAGTTTTTTTTCTCAGGGGAAGTGTCAGAAGGTGTGTAGATTGAAGAAAGCCATCTATGGGTTGAAACAATATCCTAGAGCTTGGTTTGATAAATTCGATGATGGTGTACTAAGATGGGATTTTCTCATTCTATGTCTGATAACTTCTTATTCTATTCTAGCTCTCCTATTGGATCTATTATTGTTGTTGCATATGTTGATTATATAGTTATCACCAGCACTGATTCTAAAGGCATATCACCTGTGAAAGGAGGATTGCATGGGCATTTTCATACAAAGGATCTGGGAAAATTGAGGTATTTTCTGGGCATTGAAGTACTTAGATCTCATGCATGTACTAATTTTTCTCAAAGGAAATACATGTTGTTTTTACTGATGGAAGAAAGTATGAGTGAGTCCAAGCCAATGTCTACTCCTATGGAGTATCATGTGAAGGAGAAGACTGATGATATTGATTATACAGATCCAAGATATTATAGGAAAATTGTTGGTAAATTGATATATCTGAGAGTTACTCGCCTTGACATTTCCTTTGTTGTAGGAGTGATGAGTCAACATATGAGCTCACCAAAATAGTCACATTGTACAATAATTTGTCATATTCTAAGATATATGAAAGGTTCTTCTGGTAAGGGGATCACCTACTACAGACCCAAGACCCTTGTGTCTAGTCTTGTTCATACTAGTTATGGAGATGTAGATTGGGCAGGTAATCTAAATGACAAGAGGTCTACTTCTAGATATTGCACGTTTCAAGGAAATCACCTTATCATCTGAAAAAGAAAAAAAGTAGAATGTTGTGGAAAGATCTTACATGGAGGATGACTATCGAGCAATCTCTCATGCCTATTGCGAGTTGTAGTGGATTAAATCCATGCTTTTTGAATTAAAGATTCATGTGTTGTCTCCCATAGATCTTAGATATGACAATCAACTGCAATCTATATTGTGTAGAACCCAATTTTCCAAGAATGCACTAAGCACATAGAGGTTGATTTCCATTTCATCATAAATTAGATCAAGAATGGTACTATTGTGACTCTGCACATCAAATCTGAAGATCAAATTCCATATGTTCTCACAAAGCCATTGAGTCCAATAGAATCTCAAAACTTTTGCAATAAGTTGGGCATACACGATGTGTATGCTCAAGCTTGAGGGGAGTGTCAATATATCTTATTTATATTTAGCTTTGTTATATTTTATAATTTCTATATACTGCTAGACTTGAATGTAATCTCTTCAGGTTCTCTTATTATTCAAAGGGAGGGGGAACATTACTCCTCTCTACATGTTGCATTCCAGCACCCTGTCTTTCTTGTTTATTGTACACTACAACCTTTCCAACCTAATCTTGACTTCATATATGACATAAGTGCTTGTTCTTAATTTGAAGATCTAATCTTCTCCAATCTTGATCTAACAATGAACATGCTGCAATATGTCTATAAATCATTGGATTGATTGTTATATAACACCAAATCTAATTTATCTCTTTTATGCTCTAATGGTTACTATCTTGCAAGAAGGTGACTTAAATGACAGTGTTGTTGGGTTTTAGAGGAGGCAGAGGTGGCAGCGGAAACAAACATTTTCTCCCCAAACCCAGTATAAAGGAATTGTATCAACGTCTATATAATAGGAAAGATGGTTTGTAGAGACATACCTTGTCCCAAGGCTTGGTCGGTGACGTTACCTCGCAACTTGCGCGGTCTTCACCTCTGGTCTTGGATGGTGTCTATGCAACTCTTGGTCTCACTGGGACTGTCGGGATTGACAACTGTCCTCCGAGCGGTAGAAGTCTCCCGCCTCTGCAGTCATCCACACAAACTGCCTGGAACTCTGATCGCCTTGTCCCACAAGGCATTGGAAGGAGCCGTACCCTCCTGTCGGTGTACTAGTCACTGACACACTCTCCTACCACCTGTCACTTTTCTGCACTTGTCTTTCCCTTGTTGTGCCTCCCTTATCAGGTATCACTTGCTCGGGCTCTCTTGGTTACCACAACCAGAGAGAACGACAACTTTACAGAGCAAGTAGTGTTCTGAGTTGTACTTAGAGAAGCCCCCAATACCCCTATATATATAGGAGGGTCATGGGATAGGGTTCTCTACCCCGAGCAATGTGGGATTAAGCAGGAGTAGAAGGATTTGAGATTTTCCACTGAATCTGACAAACTGCGCCAGTTGAACCGATCATTTCAAGCATGAAATGGTCGGTTGGTGACCTGACCTGATCGGTTCACACCTGAACCGATCGTTTGGGGCATCTGAGCCGATCAGTTCATGCTCCTGTTCCAACTCGAATTGACTTTTATGTTCATTTCCAACTAATCAAATATTATTCCTTGTCCAAATTGAATTTGTACAAGTGAACAAATTTGTATTCGCAAAATAGTCTTCTGACTTTCCAAACAATCTCGGTTGGTCATGTGAATCGACCGGTTCAACAATTGAGCCGATCATTTCATGACACATGAGTCAATCGTCTCACCACTTTGAGACGATTGGTTCATCAACCTGAGCTGATCGGTTCATCACTATGAGTCGATTGGTTGGGGCAGCAGACTATGCAAATAAGTCAATTGCAGTTCCAATCACTTCGATACTCTAATCAATTGGTCCAACATGAGTAACAATATGATACTGAGTTGAGTGTTTAATTGAACTACTAAACTCCTTTAGTAATCAATCTAAACATCATTTGTGGATAAACTCCTCTTCCATGTTAAATCCTATGTGTGTGACCCTACAAGCCCATTTCATGTTGGCAGTGAAAGTACATAACACTTATGACTTCACAAGGAAAGAGCAATGCCTAGTCACACATCAGTGCTACCCTAGTGAAACCAGAAAGTTGGAGAACAACTTTCAATCCTACAATCTGTGAATGGTGTTACAGTGAATGTATAATTCCTTTGTCACTAATGTCCTGAATGAACTCAAGGCATGGTACAGTCGTCCTTTCAACGTTCATTCATTTTCTTGATCTTGGAGCAGACTGGGTGAGATGTGTGTGACTTCAATATCACATATTGATTCACACATGCATGCACATGTCTTTCTCAATCCTACTCATCAAGTGGCCATTGAGATCAAACTCCCTTAGGAGGGAAAAATCCCATATCTATCACTCACCCCTCAAAAGCCCCATGTGTCAAAGTCACCCAAATATCACCTTTATAAAAACCCATGTTTCAAGATTGCATTTGATGATGTGAAAGTGTACCCAACGACATGTGTTGAGTGTAGTGATTTCAGGTCAAAGAATCACACTCACCACCATCACTGTGAGAGCTGACTGTGATTACCAAATCATGGTTCCATGTGCCACTCTCACAGTGGGTCTATCCAGTACACTTGTTCTCTAACAAGTACCTATGTGCTTGGTTTGATATCACTAAATCATGACTAATGAGATTCTATCATCAACCAATCATACAATCTAGTCTTTAGTGTTATTGCTGTATATGGTTATTTCCACAATAACAACCGACTAGGGACTGAACAAGAAAGTATACTCTTAACATATGTATGATCTCATCATTTAGGTCCTCAACCCAAAAGCATACGTCATCGAGTAAAACAATTCTTTTGACATCTATCATGTTACACTATCATCTCAGAATTAGTTAAAACATATAGATCGGAAATTTCCTTTATTATTATTCAAATCATTTACAAAGTATCCTATTACAATCATCACATGACTTTCTCTATGGGCATACATACCAATAGACTCCCACTTGCACTTAGAGCCAATCACCTAGGAACCTCAGTCCTTGTGACCTAGCATGACCATCATGCTTCTATTGAGAAAGGGCCTTAGTCAGTGGATCAACTATGTTGTCTTTAGTTGGTACTTTGCAAATCTTCACATATCCTTGTTGTACGGTCTCTTGTATGAGATGGAAGCACCGCAATATGTGCTTGGACTGCTGATGTGATCTGGGCTCCTTAGCTTGAGAAATAGCTCCATTATTGTCACAATAAAGCTCAATTGCATCACAGCTACTAGGAACTACACCAAGTTCAGTGATGAACTTCCTAATCCACACAACCTTCTTTGTTGCATGTGAAGTAGCAATATACTCAACCTGTGTAGTAGAATCGGAAACTATTTCTTGCTTGGAACTCTTCCAGCTCACAACTCCATTGTTTAGGAAAAATACAAATCCTGATTGCGATCTGTAATCATCTTTATTAGTTTGGAAGCTTGCATCAGTGTAACCCCTTACCACCTGTTCTTCCTCGCCGCCGTATACAAGGAAATGATCCTTAGTCCTTTTCAAGTACTTGAGGATGTTCTTTACGGCTATCTTGTGAGCATCCCCCAGATCTGATTGGTGCTTGCTTATCATGATGAGAGCATATGAGACATCTGGGTGTGTGCACAACATAGCATACATGATGGATCTGATGGCTGATGCATATGGTATCCCATTCATACACTCCCTCTCTTTACAAGATTGGGGACATTGAGCTCTAGAGATGGTGACTCCATGTATCGTGGGGATGTTGCCTCTCTTTGAGTTCTCCATGCTGAACTACTTCAGCACTTTGTTAATGTACGTGTTTTGACTTAGTCCAAGAAGCCTTTTAGATCTATATCTATAGATCTTAATACCTAGAATGTAGGATGCTTCTCCTATTTCCTTCATTGATAAAGTATTCCCAAGCCAAGTCTTTACCTTGTCTAAGGCCGTGACATCACTCCCCATCAATACTATGTCATCCACATACAATATGAGGAATGTGGTCGTGCTCCCACTAACCTTCTTGTACACACAAGGTTCATCTTCATTGTGAATAAAGCCAAACACTTTGAATTCCTCATCAAAATGAAGATTACAACTCCGAGATGCTTGCTTCAATCCATAGATTGACCTTTGTAGCTTACAAACTTTATTGGCATTCTTTGGATCTACAAAACCTTCAGGTTGTGTCATGTACACATCCTCATTTATATTCCCATTAAGGAATGTGGTTTTAACATCCATTTTCCAAATCTCATAGTCATAGTAAGACGCAATAGCAAGCATGATCCTAATGGACTTAATCATGGCAATTGGAGAAAATTTTTCATCATAGTCAACACCTTGAACTTGTCGAAAACCCTTTGCAACCAAACTTCCTTTATAAGTTTGGACATTACCATCCATGTCGGTCTTCTTCTTGAAGACCCACTTGCACCCTATGGGTTTTACCCCTTCGGGTGGTTCCACCAAAGTCCATACTTTGTCAGAGTACATGGATTCCATCTCAGATCTCATGGCTTCAAGCCATTTCTCAGAATCTGGTCCCTCCATAGCCTCTAGATAGGTAGTTGGATCATCGTCTATGATCAACTCACCACCTTCTTGAGTCACAATGTATCCAAACCTCTCAGGTTCAAGGCGTGTCCTACTAGATCTATGAGGTCCTTGTGTTACTTGAGGAGAATGAGATTCTACAACACCTTGTAATTCTCTATGATCCTCTTGTACATCTACTAGTTCAATGTTTTCTTATTGGGCTTGAACCTCTTCAAGCTCTATTTTCCTCCCACTATTTCCTTTGGAAATAAATTCCTTTTCTAGGAACACAGCTGTCCTAGAAACAAACACTTTGTTGTCTGTAGGGTGGTATAAATAATATCCCCTCATTTCCTTGGGGTATCCAACAAAAAACATTTATCAGACTTGGGTCCAAGCTTATTAGGAAACATTTTCCTGACGTAAGCCTCACAACCCCAAATCTTAATAAAAGACAAATCAAGACGCTTCCCCTGCCATATCTCATATGGTGTCTTTTGAACCGATTTAGATGCTACTCGGTTAAGTGTAAACGTAGCAGTTTCAAGATCATGACCCCTGAAGGAAATCAGAAGATCAACAAAACTCATCATTGATCGCACCATGTCCAGTAACGTGTGATTCCTTCTTTCAAACACACCATTATGTTGTGGTGTTCCAGGGGGAGTCCATTGTGATACGATACCACGGGCTCACATAAGGTCCTCAAACTCTTGGATTAAGTATTCTCCACCTCGATCAGATCAAAGTCCTTTAATACTTTTACCAAGTTGGTTTTGTACTTCATTCATGAAATCCTTAAACCTTTCAAGGGTTTCTAACTTATGTTTCATCAGGTACACATAGCCATACCTACTGAATTCATCAGTGAAGGTAATGAAGTACTGATACCCACCTTTGTAATTAGTTCTAAAAGGCCCACATACATCAGTATGTATGAGTCCTAATAGATGGCTAGCTTTCTCACCTTTACCTGAAAAGGGAGTCTTGGTCATCTTGCCCAACAAACAAGATTAACATGTCTCTATTGATTCATAATTAAAAGAGTCTAGATAACCATCTTAATGGAGTCTAGAAATGCACTTCTCATTTATGTGCCCTAGACGACAATGCCAAAGATATGTTTTGTTTGAGTTGTTGAGTTTTTGCCTTTTGGTGTTTACATTGTATACACTTGTTTCTAGATCTATCAAGTATAGACCATAAGACATTGGGGCACTGCCATAAAGGATCCCATCTTTTGAAATGGAACATTTTCCATTCTTACTGAGAAATTCAAAACCATCCTTGTCTAAACAAGAAACGAAAATGATATTCCTATTTATGGTAGGTACATAATAGAAGTTCTTCAACTCTATTATTAACCCACTAGGAAGAGTTAAATCATAGGTTCCTATGGCACTGACGGAAACCCTTGCCCCATTGGAAACACGTAGGTCAACCTTGCCTTTCCCTAAAGGCCTACTTCTCTTGAGATCCTTCACATTTGAACAAATGTGAGATCCACATCCTGTATCAAGTACCCATGACAAAGAAGTAGTAAAGTTAATCTCTATCATGTATACACCAGAAGTAGAAATCTCTGTCTCACTTCTTCTTCCATTGTTCCTTCCATCATCTCCATGTTTTGAGTGCATTAAGCATAAATAGAGTGGATTCAAAAACTACCAGTATATTTGGATTGTGCAGAACACTTCTCACAATCCCTAACCAGTTATGGAATTTATTCTCAATTAATTTTCCAATTATAAAAGATGATTCTTTTTCCATTCTATGAGAGAAAATTGCATTTGTCAAAACTCCTTTTAATTTTATTTGATTTGAATAAAATTTGATGATAGTTAATTAGGCCTTTAATTAATTACCGCTCCCACTATTTTTGTTCAAATTGATAGCCCTCAACATAAATTCAGAAGATTGCAGCGTACAATCTCCTAGTGAGTCAAGATCCTGAAATCCTCTAAGTCATGGACCAACTAGGGTTGTCACCCACAACTTAGATCTTTCAGGTAGGCAACTTTTGCCAGTTGCATCATATGCAGCTCTTGAAAGATGCCATATGCAACTCCTTGCCATGATCACCTCCATGCTTCAAGGTGCTACATCCTATCTAGGTCACCTTGTAAAGTCCGACCCAAAGCTAACATGATGAATATGCACCCTGCTAGGGTAGACCCACATATCCATCCTTCACGCTTCCACGAGATAGACGGTGCACCATGCTAGGGCATGCCCACACTTGGCCGATCAAGATTTTCATGTGTGTCGCATTTGGAAGGCATCTAAAACTTTAATATTTAATGAGGGATTTGGTTTTATAGGTACATATACATATCCAATCACCATAATATATAGTACATATCATATACATGCTATATCCCACAAAAAACATGTGAAATGATAAAAACAATGATTATGGCCATCCTAATGTGATTCCTCGAGCCAAGAGGAATCACGGTCATCTAGGTCTGCATCACATGCAACCTGTATAAGATGAACATTGTGCTCTACCTTTCTAGATTTGATCAACTCATCTCCATGATTGATCACATGGCCATCAGGCCGGTCGGTTGGGTACCACCAGCTGATCGACTGACGCTCCAACTGATCGGTTCACTGGTTTTCATGCATCTCCTTAGGTCGCCACCCGCTTGTCTCACTCCTCGAACCGATCATCTAGAATTCAAACTGATTGGTTCATGCCTTGAACCGATCGTCTCAGTCGTGTTCAGGTTGTCTATCATTCTTTGACATATCTAGAAATAAAAGTTCTATCATATTTACATATTAATTGAGAAACCCCGAGTTATATTCAGGGGGGAACAAAGGTAGGAAAGAAATCTCGAGTTATCTCAAGTTACATCAAGAAAAGGAGGTAGGGAATCAATGCGCAGACAGAGATGCAAGTAACCACATACAACCAAGCACACAAACATATGGTTTATTGGCCATAACCATGCTATACATCCACCACAAAACTCATTTAAGGGAAACGCGTATTAAGTGCATTCATATTACATATCATATATGTATATTGGGATTTGTGGATTTAGGATTGGACATGCATAAAGTCAATTTTATTCAAATCGTATGCAATTAATAAAGGCGACAAAACAAAATCGATCACATCGATAATCCTAAAGTATGGAGCAGTTGACGTGGCTCTGATACCACTGTTGGGTTTTAGAGGAGGCAGAGGCGGTAGCGGAAACAAAAATTTTCTCCCCAAACCCAATATAAAGGAATCATGTCAACGTCTATACAATACGAAAGTTGGTTTGTAGAGACATACCTTGTACAGAGGCCTGCTTGACGATGTTACCTCACGGCTTGTGCGGTCTTCACCTCTGGTCTTGGACGGTGTCTGTGTAGCTCCTGGTCTCACCAGGACTGTCGGGATTGACAACTGTCCTCCGAGCGGCAGAAGTCTCATGCCTCTGCAGTCGTCCACACAGACTTCCTGCAACTCTGATCGTGTTGTCCCACAAGGCACCAGAAGGAGTAGTACACTCCTATCGGCGTACTAGTCACTGACACACTCTCCTACCACCAGTCACTTTTCTACACTTGTCTTTCCCTTATTGTGCCTCCCTTCTCA
Organism: Alisma plantago-aquatica; assembly: GCA_963693085.1. Classification (NCBI taxonomy): domain Eukaryota; kingdom Viridiplantae; phylum Streptophyta; class Magnoliopsida; order Alismatales; family Alismataceae; genus Alisma; species Alisma plantago-aquatica. Next base: position 805,998,723 of record OY856410.1, on the reverse strand, counting down.
GGTAGCACTTATTTGGGCTCTCCTGGTTACCACAACCAGAGAGAACGACAACTTTATAGAGCAACTGGTGTTCTGCGTTGTGCTGAGAGAAGCCCCCAATACCCCTATATATATAGGAGGGTCATGGGATAGGGTTATCTACCTCAGGCAATGTAGGATTAAGTAGGAGTAAAAGGTTTTGAGGTTTTCCAAAAAATTTGACAAACTGTACCAGTTGAACTGATCTTTTCAAGCATGAAACGGTCGATTGGCGACCTGAGCCGATCGGTTCACACCTGAACCGATCATTTGGGGCATCTGAGCCGACCAGTTCATGCTGCTGGTCCAACTCAAATTGACTTTTATGTTCGTTTCCAGCTAATCAAATATTAGTCCTTGTCCAAATTGAATTTGTACAAGTGAAACAAATTGGTATTTGCAAAATAGTCTTCAGACTTTCCAAACGATCTCGGTTGGTCATGCGAATCGACCGGTTCAACAATTGAGCCGATCGTTTCATGACACATGAGTGGATCATCTCACCACTTTGAGATGATCGGTTGATCAACCTGAGCCGATCGGTTCATCACTATGAGATGATCGGTTGGGGCAACAAACTGTGCAAATTAGTCAATTGCAGTTCCAATCACTTCGATACTCTAATCAATTGGTCCAACACCTTGAACACTATGATACTGAGTTGAGTGTTTAATTGAACTACTAAACTCCTTTAGTAATCAATCTAAACATCATTTGAGGATAAAATCCTCTTCTAGGTTAAATCCTATGTGTGTGACCCTGCAGGCTCATTTCACATTGGCAGTGAAAGTCCATAACACTTATGACTTCACAAGTAAAGAGCAGTGCCTAGTCACACATCGGTGCTACCCAAGTGAAACAGAAAGTTGGAGAACAACTTTCAATCCTACAATTTGTGAATGGTGTTACAATGAATGTATAATTCCTTCGTCACTAATGTCCTGAATGAACTCAAGGCATGGTACAGTCATCCTTTCAACGATCATTCATTTCCTTGATCTCAGAGTAGACTGGGTGAGATGTGTGTGACATCAATATCACATATTGATTCACACATGCATGTGCATGCCTTTCCCAATCATACTCATTAAGTAGCCATGTACATCAATCTCCCTTAGGAGGGACAAATCCCATATCTATCACTCACCCCTCAAAAGTCCCAAGTGTCAAAGTCACCCAATCATCACCTTTATAACAACCCATGTTTCAGGATTGCGTTTGATGATGTAAATGTGTACCCAATGACATGTGTTGAGTGTAGTGATTTCAGGTCGAACAATCACACTCACCACCATCACTGTGAGAGCTGCCTGTGACTACCAAATCATGGTTCCATGTATCACTGTCACAGTGGGTTTGCTCAGTACACTTGTTCTCTAACAAGTACCTATGTGCTTGGTTTGATAGCACTATATCATGACTAATGAGATTCTATCATCAACCAATCACACAATCTAGTCTTTAGTGTTATTGATTTCTATGGTTATTTCCCCAATAACAACTGACTAGGGACTGAACAAGAAAGTATACTCTTAACATCCGTATGATCTCATCATTTAGGTCGTCAACCTAAAAACATACGTCATTGAGTAAAACAATTCTTTAGACATCTATCACGTTACACTATCATCTCAGAAACAGTTAAAATATATAGATCGGAAATTGCCTTTATTATTATTCAAATCATTTACAAAGTATCCCATTACAATCATCACATTACTTTCTCTATGGGCATACATACCAACAAGTGTTACTTATGTTTCTTAATCTTGCTCAGACCTTATGTGTGCTCTAATAAGATCACAAAGCTCTAATATTAGGACCCATAATCTTATTTTTTATTTGTTACCCTAACTTCTCGAGAATGTATGATGTACTATATAGCTAGATAATGTGATTGCATGACCTAGTTGAGATACTGAAATAAATAGTAAATGTTTTGATACCTAGATCTAGGAGACTCATTCAACCACCATGATAATGATTAAAGAGACCAAACCTTCTGGATAATAATAGAATTACTCTTATTTTTAATATCATATTTGATTTGATGGCTCAATTTGCCAAGATCTAATCAAGCTTTCTATATATGGTATGATAAATCAAGTTTTTAATATTGTCTTCTTATCGAGGTATGCATTTATCGTCCTATTGGCAAGACTCGTGGTATTGAATCCTGATTGTATTTATGTAATATAAAATTATTGGCTTTATTATACTTGATTGATCTACATGTTCCCTATGATCACTATTTTTATGTGGACTAAACTGTGTTGTTGAACATTACCTAGACATGCATAGTATTCCCTTGTGTAGCTGCCTAAATTTTAGTGCTAAGTGCACAAGGCATGTGAAATAGGGTTAGCACATTGACACATTGACTTTGATCTTGAGGTCCCAGACGTAGAAACATGGTGACATTTAGGATTTGAGCCTCTAATGACGCTCATGGACCCTTCCTTTGGAAATTTTTTCTATGGCCATATAAAGTTGTTAGTATAATGGAAATCCATCTAAAATACTCTTTAATGTTAATAAGAACATATCTAATGTGTTTATTTTTTTCTTGTTATTATATTAAGTTTTTTTAAGGATATAAGTTCTCTTGCTACATGCAAGTTTATGTCTTTTATGGTGTATTCATCACAGTTGTGTTGATGTGTACCCATTTTATGATTTAAGGTAAAAGTTACATTATGATTGTTAGGTTTTCTCTATTATAATACTCTACTACTCTGACTCTATTTGGATCCTATATTGATATGCAAATGAAAAATCCACATAGTTTGATATTAAGAAGGGTTACAATCTTGATATCATGTACTAGTTTAGTTTCTTTCAATATGACATGTTGTCTCCTACCTTATTTCTTTGCTGTTGTTGTTTGTAGTTTTATTCAGGGACAAATGCTCGAGCCTTCTCTCCTATGTTTGTCTAGTCTAGTCATCAGGGGTTTAGATTTGGATAATAAATGGTTCTGTGATATATGTATCGGAATGACCACATATCCTCTATGCATGATTAATAATCCAATTCCACTTATCTTAGAGAGTTTTCTGAAATATCATCTCTTCTTTAAGGAATACCCTATGATACCCATTAGATTTAGGATTATTTAGTTTGTTACCTCCTTACAGGATCTCTCCCATTACAATTAATCACATGAGATCTTGATTATGGGTAACTTATGTATGTGGAACACTCAAATTTGAATGAATTGGTTAGAGTTGAGTAAAATAATGATGGTGCTATAATTTGACCTACATTTTAATGTTAATTATGATTAATGACAGATAGTATTGAAGTTAGTAAGTATTTCATTCCCCCCTCATACCATGAAAACACAATTTCAACATGTTCATATTATGTTTGGGGTAAATTCTAATAACCTTGATATGCTGAAATAATGAGGATTCATAACCTCATACCTCATGTTTGATGAGGTCCCTATTCAATTAAGATCTGTTTGCCCTATTGTTGATTAAACCTCAAACATTGCTAAGTAACTTTTCTCAAATTTTGACATCCACCATGATCATGCACACAACGCCTATGATTTTAGACTCCCAAAATCATGATTTAAGACCTTGATACAAGAGGCATGTTTACCTATTCATTTCTAGGCCTCTTAGTAAAATCAATTCAAATAATATGGTGGGCATGGATCTCAATCTTAACCTTTTACTCACTAACTATTGGGGTGCCAAATTTGACTTCTTGCTATCTGAATAAACCCTTACCCTGATCATGAAAGGAAGGGGAAAAATTATAACTTTAATCATGCAAAATCTTAAAACATAGTCCACCAATTATGATCTTGATCTATAATCTCTTGACCTTATGAAATATGATTTGATCATTGATACTCTCCATATTTGGAAATGCTTGATGACTCATGACTAATGAGGACTAGTATGATATATTAGGGTGATATTTTACTTATGACTGCACAAATCTAGGTCACTCCCTATTATGATTACATCTATATTCTCATCTTGTTGATTATTTAGTGTTTAGTGTTGTTTTAATGTATTGACCTTAGTCCCTAATAGGTTAAATCCATGATGATATTGATACTTGATCGTGAGTATTTATTTAATGATGATCTTGAAATATGATATAATAATTATAACTTGTAGTTAAGTTCTAAAAAATACCTAGGTCAAGATCATTCTCAAACCTTAAATACCATGATAATGAACTCAATATTGAAACCTTGAAATGTTGCTAGAATATCGCTCAGATGTTTCCTGATTTCTTCTCGATTGTTGCTTGATCATTGTAAATGGATGAATGATCACCCTCAGGTCCAAATATGGAATTGAAACCCTATATAAAATTCTTATTCCTATTACTATAGTTTCCAAACTATGATACTTGATATTGACTCATGATTATTAACCTTGGTATTGATTTGAATCCTATGATCACCCTTTTTGGATCTTGAGGTCACCCTCAATATATGATTGATGGTTTCATGTTGCCAAACCTTAAAAAAGTTGAAATAATTGTAATTTTGATACACTTGATTTATCAATTATGACTTAACTCTCATTAAATAGTGTGGGACTTTCCAATTGTTTTGAGCATGAAACCACAATATTGGAGTATGATGCATGTCTTGAATTGATGAAATATGAAATTTCAATCATAGAGGTATAACCCAACCTAGGCCAATGTATAATATTGGGAATGAATGTTATGCTTTACTCTCAGTCCAAAGAGGTTTATTCTTCTGACCTAAAATGTGATCTCTATAACTTTATCATCCATAAGATTTTGTATCCCATATTTTTATCTATGTGATGATCTTACCAATTTGATGACTATGATGCTTGACTTCTCAATTTGAAATAGTGTTGATCTTGAAGGAATACTAAGTTTATTTTAATATTAAATATGAGGTCCTGATCTAATATGATAGGATTGTGTTGATTTTGGGGACAAAATTCATTTCAAGTTGGGGAGAATGTGATGTTGTGGATTTTCTTTGGCACATAATTAATTTGCATTTTGACTTCATACATTCTCTATTGTAATCAATAACCTCCCTCACCCTTAGTTGGACGATTTTGGGTCATATTATGCTCAATTATAGTTTTGCATTTGGTTAAATGTCACATTGTACTTAATAGACTAAAATTGAGTACATAATTAGACTTTGATTTGAATTTCCAAAATTAAAGGTAATAAAAATCATCATCTTAGATCCAAAACTTTATATATAAGAATCAAAGAAATTGATGAATAAGTAGTTAACATTTCATGCAAATTAGAACTATAGTTTGGGAGATATGATTTTTACAAGATTACCGAAGAGACATGATTTAAAACATTGGTTTTAATATTGAAATGTGCCACATCATACGTATGACCCAATTTCACTTGATCAACCAAAATGCTACTTTTCTTGACAACTGGTTTCCCATTCCGGCCATCCATTTGTTTCTCTTCATCCAACTACAACCCTTTGATCTTATAATTTCCAAGAGCCACAAGGTCATCTTCCTCACATCCTCCCATGGGTGGGAGTAGGTGCTGGAGAAAAGGTCTTACCACATATACACCTCTTTTTGCATCAATATAATACCCCATTCACTTCCTTTCTTCCTCTTTCTTCTCTCCCTTTCTTTTACCTCCTTCATTATGCATTTTCATCACGATAGCTCCCTCCCCAACTTCATCTTCTTCGTTAAAACCCTACAAATTAATGACATAGTTAACACAACCCCCCTTGGAAGCTTCTGTGATGAGATAACCCGACCCAAACAACCACTACCCTCACATTCCCAGTAGATAACCAAGTAGGGGAGGTACATTTTTAGGGTCCACCACGAACCACTAACCCCTCAGAGACCTGAGCACAACCACATAATTAGCCCGCACACCGTCCAGCTTGCACAGTAGGAACACTCTCAAGGAAGGGGGTGTATAGGTTCCATCCGGCTAGCCTAGGTTGGATGTTCCTCTCTTGGGAGAAATGGGCCACAAAGATACCTTATTGATCATGGAATAGACATTGGGAAAGAGGAAAAGTAGGTTCAATGTGGCCCATCTCCAAGGTGACTGGTGTTGCTATGTTTGCCAAGAGAGCCAATCATATGATGATTGCAATGGGGCACTGGATACCTGATTTGATATATGAATGGTAATTCCATGTATTATGTTTCTCTTAGAATGTTATGATGACACAAACATATTATATTTCTAAATAACGATGTTACTCAATGACATATGTCTTCAAGTTGAGGAGCTGAATGATGACATCATATGTATGATAAGAGTACATACATTCTTGTTATGTCCCTAGTCAGATATTACTATGGAAGAAAAATAGAAAATAGTAATACATAAGACTAGAATGTGTATTGACTGATGACAAAGTCTCATTACTCTTGATATGTGATATCAACTCAAGCAAACATATACATGTTAGAGAATATTGTATCAGATAGACCCAACATGAGAATGATACATGGAAACCATGGAATGGTGGTTAGAATCATCCCTCACGGTGATAGTGGTTCTTAGACCTAAAGTCAGTACACTCATCACAATCGTTCTTGTACTTTGACATCATCCAACTTGATTTTGTATAAGGGTTTCCATAACGTTGATGCTTGGGTGTACTGTGACACATGGGGATTGAATGTGGGTGATGTAGTTGGGATTTGTCTCTCCTATAAGAGATTTATATCCAAGGCCTCTTGATAAGCGAGACAGAGAAATGTACGACCATACCCATGTAATTCAATATGTGATATGTAAACTCACATGCATCTTAGATAGTATTCTCTCACTCAAGGAACATGGGTTGAACGTTTACAGGATGAAAATTCAATGCTCAAGTTCAAGCCAGACATAACAGACAAAGGAACTATACAAACACGATAACACTAATCACAAATTGTAGGTTGAAGTTTCTATCCAACTTTTCAAATTACTTGGGTAGAAATTATGTGTTGCTAGACATCACTCATTTCTTGTTATTCATAATTGGTTATCGAATTTCACTATCAACACAATTTTGGACCTAGAGGGTCACACTCATAGGATACACATAGAATATGAGTTTATTCATGAATAATGTTTAACTTATTATTAAAGGTGTTTAGGTATTCAATTAAACAATTGAGGTTCAAAAGTTGACTAACTGCACTTTGAACCAACCGGTTCAAGTGTTAAATTGATCGGTTGGAATCTCAGATCAATTGTAATATACATTGACTAATCAATAGATTAATTGGAGTGTGAAACAACCACACACTTTGTGAACTGACTAGTTCACATGTCCCAACTGACATGTTCATGAGTTGAACTACCTGGTTCAATGGTCAATTTGATTGGATCACGGATTGGTTCTGATGTCATATTGTGTATTAATCGTACATTGAATTCCAATGTGATTCAAAATAGGAAATTGCACGAACTGACCAGTTTGCAACATGAATAGATTGGTTGGATATGCAATCTAACCAGTTCACCATGCACAGGTTCTAGAAAATTCATGAATCTATCCTTTTTGGCACCCACACAGATTGGGAACCCTGACCCTCGCCTCTCCTATAAATAAATGGGCAATGGGGGCTTCCCTGACACAACAATTGCTTTGGCAATTGTTGTCCTCTCTAGTTGTGGTAACGAATAGACAGCCCGAAGAAGTCCTACCCAATGAATGGTGGAATAGCAAGGGAGAAAAAAATGTGGGAGAGAGAATCAACTCTAGTAGGTTGACCCGAAAGAAATGACTCATTTCCTTTGGCTTTGGTAGCACAACGTGGAGTTCCCGATGGTCTACATGGACTTCTCAAGAGGTGGGAGGCTTCTGCTACTAGGATAACTTTTTCAACTATTGTCTAGGTTGTAGACCAGGAGGCTATTGTTGAAGATTGCTAGAGTGTTGTAGAAGAAGAAGCAAGCTACTTCCTGTTGAAAAAGCACATTGTTGCTTAGAGAAGAAGCACAATACTTCATCTAGAGTTGTTACTAGTCTTAGCCAAGGACCAGGTATAATTCTTGTTACATTCCTTCCTAGATAAATTCTTGTTGATGCAATCTTGTTGTTAAAGGGAATATTTAAATTTTTTTTTCCACTAACTTATTTGTCGCCGTGATATCCCTAAAGTGGTATCAAAGCCACATCAATTTATTTTGTAACCAGATTTAAATAAATATGATCAGATTTATTTTTATTCTTTGGAATTCTAATATTAAATTGATTAATGTTCATATATAATTAATTAGAACATTATGATTCACAAACTAATATATATATATATACATATATACATATATATACATATATATATATACATATATATATATATACATATATACATATATATACATATATATATGTATATATATATATATATGTGTGTGTGTGTGTGTGTGTGTGTTTGTGTGTGTGATATATATGCAGTTTACATGTGTCACCATAAAAGTTGGTTTTGATGGTCGATGTGAATCATGGGTATGTATAATACCTTCCCTAAGTAGACACATGCACATGGAGGAAGGAACATAGAGCTATACATAACTCATGCACTTAAATGGACATTAAATAAAATTGACATTCATAAAAAAAATATAATCTATCGCACAAACTGAAGTATTTAAACTTTCTCATAATTGTTATTACAGAAGGAACATAAATTCTATCACTTAGACAGCTCTAGTGTTTGAAACATTGAAACAAACAATTCAGTTCATAAACTCGAGGACCATCTTATAGTTGGCACACCTATAGATCTTATCATGCTCAATCTGTGTGCTCCAAGCCTCTAGGTTTTACTTCTACTCTTGCTCCTCACTGGCGGACATCTCATCCCGAGCATGCATTGGAAAAAGAGTTATTAATATAAGTGGCATGATTACTCTAATATATACAAAACTAAAGTAACAAGATATTACAAAATACTATTTAATATGATACACATGGAACTAACATTGGATTCTGTATAAAATTTGAAACATAAATATATGTTATTATTTACTTAGAATTCTTCTTCTTTATTTATCTTTCTTTAGAGATGTGTACTCTAGTACCTGGGTCTCATGGCCTGCACTAAAGTGTACGGGTAAACAATATGTTATTTGAATCTCTCTCATCATACTCATGGATGAGATTATAGACATGCTCTAAACTAAGGTATGTTTTATTTATGATTTTTACCTGATTGTGGCCACCATTATACAAAAAGTCCCCCTCTGTGACACAAAAGTTCCCTCTATGGTGCAACACACCCTCTGTTGGCACAACATTCCCTATGTTGACACCGAAGTGTCCTCTATGGTGCAACACAACCTTTGTTGATACTAAAGTACCTATGAACTGGAGTAAACTTTCCTCTGAATTTGTAACAGATGCCTCTGAATCATATAGGGACTCTCTGAATGAAGACTTCACATATCATGTATCATGTGAAGGTTCTGAATTAATTACCTTAAGTCTAAGTTTACTAAATTCTGAGTCTGTATCTGAAACTAAATATTGAGTACTAAACATATATTGAATTATGACACTGATTCTCTACTCTTAGATTCTATATTGAATCTACATCTGAATATGAATATAAATCTCAATGGCTAAGAAAAACCCTCATTATGTATCTTTGTACAATATTTGGCTACTGACACAATGAGTAGCCTAAGTCTGAATCTAAATCAGATATTGTTATTGTCTAAATAAATCTTAATCTAAAGTTCTTACTTGATCAAATGACTTAATTTTTATTATAATATATTGTGTGTGACACCTGAGTCTAAAGGATTAAGTAAATAATCTAAACTGAAAATAAAGATACTAAGTATATGAAATTAACTTAACTATCAAATATCTCAAATATAGTTTGTGACAAGATAAATAAATCTCTTTATAGTCTTGTTAAGTCTGATCTTAACATAAATCTGAATGTATTCATATGAGATTAAATTTTGAATCTAACATGAATCTTATAAAATATCATCTTGCAAACTTTGTCACGAGTTACTACATCCTAACCTTACAATGTTATCATGAACTCAGTTTCTAATACACTCTAATCTTAATGGAATCTACATCTTGAAAACTTGATCATGTCTTAATATGTTCAAAACTTATATTATGACATCTTACTTAACTCTTAGATCTTAACTATTATAAGAAATATAAATAACTTTTTACTTCTTATATCTCTATCTATATGTGAAGTCTTAATAGTATGTTGATACTTGAAATATTAAGTACATTGTTATATCACATAACCTTGGAAGTATTACATATCTCTACTTGTGATATTAGGTGTATGAGAGAACATCATCATAGAGGTGTGGAAACTTTAACTTCATATCTTACTTAACATCTTAGAATATTAGAACATATAAATCATAATGCTTTATATAAGAACATGTAAAGGTACTGAGCTTAATAAATACGAATACTCATGGGCATGAACAACTTACTTGTGTTAGAGAGGATAAAAATCATCATCTTGGATTCCTCTAGTAGGGTCTAAATCCTAAAAGCCATTATATATCATTTAAACCCATGTAAATCCATTTATCATTATTCATAATTCCCACCACTAAAATGTAGTTAACTATGTAGTTAATTTTTAGGGTTTATCTTATTGTATTATCATATACACAAACACACTTCTAGAGTCACCTTTATCCCTTAGACACACCCTACATAATCTTATGGCATGCATAAAAGTATACCCAAAATGTCATATAACAAAATCTAATCTCCAAATCATTAATTTTCCTTGCATCATAACTTTAATACTTGTGATATAACACTTCCTTGATGTTTACTGATAAAAAAAAACTTCCTTGAAGTTCAATGATGAGGTTCACACCTATCACATTGATTTAACAAGTATCAACATATATGAACACAATCCACTTGTTTAACCTTTCCTTAAATTTAATTACCTTATCTAGATCATTTAAGAGTCTATAATCTCCTTCAAAATGTTCTATTTATTCCAACATTTCCAACAAACCCTTATACGCCTAATTTTGATAATTAGATAAATCTTTATGAATTCATAAATTTTCTTAACAAATTTAGAGTTAACCATTCATATTACCTTTATTTCTTCTACCTTTCAGGATAAATGGGCCTCATGGACGTAAGCCTAGCAGGGAGGGACCTGGACCCCTCCCTCTCCTTCAGTCAGGCGTCTATTTGACTCAGGAATCATGACCCCTATTTCTCTATGTAGATGGAGCGCCACCTCCTGGCCTCCTCTCTAGTGAACTCCAACCAACCATGACTGATATGGCCACTATCTTTGGTCCGCGTCACTACTGTGACTCCCCTTAATGTTGAGGCACATAAAAAAATGGAACCCAGACCTATCTCAGTTGAGATCTCAGCCACACGGCCTGACCTAGAGTGTTTCCACCTCAGTTTCCTCTACAGGAACAAGACAAACAACCAAGGAGGTCTCTACTGATCTGCCATGTGTCTAGTACATCACATGTTTCTCTAAGATAAATGATATCCTCACCGCAAATTCACCCCAACCGTATTTCGCTATTGGGCTGGAACAAGGAGGCACCCATGGTGGTTTGGTCCTCCCAAAGATACAAAATCTGACACCATCAACTTTCCTTCCTTGATTTTCCTTTATGTGAGTTTCACACTACCTAGGAAGCTGCTTGGTGCCTCAGATCGTGGAAGACACAACTTCAATATCCATCATTTTCTCCTCTTTCTTCATGAGGAGGGTGAAAATATGGTGAGGGTTGGGGCATCAATTGTCTCCACTCTCTTCTTCCTCCCTTTCTTCTCTATAATTTCTTCTTCTATCTTTTTCAGCCACTGAAAACCCTAGGGAACTTCCACTTTCATGATGCCAAACCTCTAATGCTTTTATAGGTCCCTCCTTCTCGATCTTGCAATGACCAATGAGATCAATCTCAAATTGGACTCCAATAGTCTCCCTATTTCAGAATAACAACATTCTTCAGATAACTGACTCAGCTCAGTTGAACCAAAGGGTTGGTACTGAACTGATGGTTCATGCTTTCAATTGCAAGGCTCACTACCTAACAAGGCATTAAAATGCTATATTCCTTATATAATTTTTGTACGCTACTCCTAAATTCATATTGGTCCCGAAATTTGATCAACACCTCATATAACTATCATCTTCTCATACAAAAATTATCACGACTTGATCTACTACCTAGACTACACCAGTATAGTGTGTTCGATTCCACATGTTCCATAACCTAGATCAACAAATTGAATCACCAAAATTGTGTCACCTCTTATATATCATTGAGAACATCTAATCATTCCTAAATTTCATTACAACATGCACTCAAGATCCTAACTCATCAAAATCCTAAGATACTGTTAGGTATGTTATGTAATCCATGAATAGTTAGAATGTATTCAACCTCTAGAAAAACCTTATTACCACTAGATTAATCAACCTTCAATTTTTGTATGTTCTTTCTAGCATCCTATGATGATCGATTCACACAAATGTCCTTAGATTCTAGATATGCATAAGCGGACTCTAATACACAATAATATATATAAAACTTGACTGACTTGTTTTGATCTCACATAAATTAGGTATTTTTAGTAGTACTTTCATTCACAATGATACTTAACAAAATTTTGTGGTGTGACAATACTACCCACCTTATGTAGTTTTTTTCCTAGAAATTTGATTAGTCTACCCACCTTAGGGTTTTACATATTATACATAAATTTATATCTAATATTGTCTACTGGCTCATTAGAATGCTTTGATACCATATTGTAATACTACGACGACCCTGATTTTAGGGTTTTGATTCCCAATATAGTATTTGAATAAAAACATAATGTAAATTAGATATTGATAAATCATGATGTGGTATAAAGTCATATTAAGTTAGTTGGGCTTGTGTTGATAATCTTAGAGGATAATTAATATGGAGATTAAGCCCAATACCTTTATATAGGTACCATGTTGGAGTATTTATGATTTTGTGTATCAATTGGAGTATATAGGAATCTTGATTATTGATTTGTGTGTTATGTGATGCTTAGTTATCAAGATAATGAGATTGAATGTGGTTAATCGAGGTTGGTGATGAATTAATTTACATTTAGGATTTAGACACTTCTTTGTGAAGCTGTTCGAGGAATTAAGTTTAGTGAATGAATGTTGGTCCTTTGGTTCCAGATTTGGCTGAATGCTAGATTCCAAGTCGAGGAATTAATGGTTAAAACTTCATATCTTTTGTACTAGCCATGTGAGGAATATTGATGTTTGAAATTTGATGAAATGGTCATTGATTTATTGATTAAGACCTAAAGATGATTTTATATGTCACATGGGGGTCATCTAGAGAGTCCATCGTCACCTAGATCCGTAAAGTTGCTGCATGTGGTTGGTTTCCTACATCTAGAAGACTGAATCATCATGAGAATCCTAGGAGAATTGGTTAGATCAGTTGAAGCCATCGTGCTTCTAGGATCATATCGACCACTCACTAGTGGTGTGTGGAAGTGAGGACTAAGAGATAGCCTTTTCACTTTTATTTACCTCTCCACCAAGAAACGCAGGGAATGAGAGGAAGAAGAAAAAGAGGGAATGGGGGAGACAACTCTATGAATGGGTTTCATCACTAGAGAAAACCTTCTCCAGATGCATCTCAACCTATTAGAGAGGTATTTTGGAGGCGGTGACCTATAAAAGTGTCCACTGAGTTCCACTTTGCTTGGAGAAGAAGACCTGCTAGGGAGGAGATCCTTGACCCTCACTGCCCAGCTTTGATGGTTGGAGAAAGGTCGTGGAGTCTCTATGGAGCTTGTGTGTCCTCAAGTAGAAAAGGGAGTCCATGGTGAAGAAAGCCCCAATTCACCGTCGGCCATCTTCTTCCTCTCTATGATGGATTGGTGGCCAATGGGTAATACACCATCATGCTAAGACACCATGTCTTCTAGAACCATATCGAGCTTGGTCACGATAGAATGATCAATCATCAATGTACCTTTGTCAACTAGATTTCTCACTGGAGTTCCGCCATACATGACAATGCTCATGCTGGAGCGGAAGTGCAGAGTAACACACACGTCACAGAGGATAGAAATGAAGGAGTCGGGTGGATCTTTTAACAACCCAACCTAAAAACCAGTCTAGTCATCAAATCAACTGACCCAAGATAAACTAGGTTGCTGAGCCACACCACAAATTGAAGGTCAGTGTGGGCCAAACCTGGAGCGCCACCTCAGGTTGTGGGCCCCAAAACAGAAGGTATTCCATTTTTGTTTTTTAGAAAATGACACTAACTTAGAAAATGCCTAATAAATATCCCCTAGGCCTATAAATTCCCAAAATATACCACCACACTCTTGAAAATGTCTACTTTATCATGAGACCCATATATTAGACCATTGAAGTAGTATTATTGTTGAGTTTCTATTAACAACATGATGCTTCTTTTAAGATGATTTAAATAGTATAATTAGCATACAATGGACATTAAATATGGAAAAATTAATTTGGAACCCTCATGCCATTTGTATACTATATACAACCTTTGAATGGAGCATTATGTGAATTATTAGGTCCTTATTCATTAATGCATAATTAGATGGTTTAAACCTCATATTACTTCTAGTAAATAAACCATGAATAAGAAAATTACAAAAATTAAACTAGACCTTATTAATGACCTATAGATCAAAATAAAAATATCAAACACAAGTTCTAGGTTGTTTGAAACTAGATTTGGCCAAACCCTAATTTGGACATAAAATACCATTAATGTTGGTGAATATTTTATTAACGATGATTAATTATTATTAATCAAGTGATGACCAGATATCTGATGATGAATCATAGGATAAGGATCTTTGGACTTAGGTTCGTCGATTTATTTTATTATATGACTATGGTTTTCTTGGTTGACTCATGATATCTATGTATGCTCCATTATTTGCAAATATGGGATGTAGTATTACTATAAGTACTCGATGTTTTGTCACTTGAACACAAAATTGATGACTAGATGTTTTGTAGTTGTTAAGGTGTTCATTATCCCCCTTACGAGGGAAGGATCAATATTGACTAGTTTACTTCCCTAGAACACTAGGTGTATGGGGAGTTCCCTAGAGTACTTGGTACATGAGCATGGGCCTAATATATATGGTTTGGTACTAGTCCACCTTAGTAGTGCAATTCATCTAAAAAATGACTAAAATCAACATTTTTTGCTTAAATAAATAATTGTTTTCCATGATATTTCTTTCCTTATGCAAATCTTTTCAAAGTTATGAAAACCATAAATATATGTATCTTTCTACCCATGTACACAACACTTTGTGTTCATTCATTATTTCATGTATTTTCTATGTTCAGAGCTAGCATGGGATAAAAGACAAAAAGTGAGCCATGTTCAGGTTGTACATATTGTGTAGATCCTAGTTAGCATATGTGTTCATCAACTTGTAAAATTCTCTATTCAATCTATAAATGTAAGTTGTACTAATTTCTTTTGTAATATACATGTTGAATATTGATATTGTTATGGTTGAATGTTCATGTATGTGTATGTACCTTCCACATCACACTTCGATACAATTGCCTAACATTTTTGGATTTGTCCTCTCAGACCTTCTAAGTCTCGAGATTTTAGAATCCGGGGACATTATAGTTGGTATCAAGCATGAACTATAGCTACACCTAACAATTACACACCATGAAACATAAAAATAACTTCACCTTTCACTTTAAACCCTACAAACTTATTAAGTTGATGTATAGGGATAAGGTCTGATTTAGCCTTTAAGTTAGAACCTAGATGTTCGAGAACTAGGTTTAAACAAGTGTGCGAAACCCTTTTCATGTAGAGATCATATGTATTGGGTACCTACACTAGTCTACACCTTGTTCTCACCATTTCACTAGGTGAAATTGCACTGGACTATCTACTGTGTGAGGGATACTCATGTTGCTGATTTGGTTTTGTTTCCAATCAGTTCAAGCCTCGATAGTTTCTCTAACATCTTCTTTCTCACAGAAAAATATATAATATTTTATTATATATATGAAAATATGAAATTGTGTCTCTCACATAGGAGAATAGTCAGTGTTCATGCAACCTAAGTGAAAAGGAGTGACATCGGTCTAGAAGAGAGAGTACTCTAGATTAGATGTATAGAGCTTTATCAAGATATGTGATATATGGAGTAGATGATAGAATGATAGTTGATATAAGCATGGGTGATCTTATCTATGTTCTATCTCTAATGATATAAGTTGCTTTATAAAGATTTAAGTTGTATATGACCTGAATCTAATTTTGAAGATTCTAAGCTAAGTCTTGATGATGGCAATGCATTCCCTTTTCTTACTTAAGGTGAGATAAGTTAAGATAAAGTTGAATATGCACGAGATCGAACTCTTTTACAAAGGAGGACCTCCACTATTTGGGCAGGATACATGGTGAACTCCAGAGTGAGTGAGACCCACAAGGAGAGGGTCATAGGATCTACCCTACAATATATGAAAATTATGAGATATATGTGAAATGATGTGTCCTATCTTGGGTTACTCCTAAGTAGATGAGTTGAGTCCTTATGTATGATTCAGACAATTTATGTAAATCATTTATGTGAGATTTGGGTCAAATAACGTGATGGATAGATGACCCATAATGATAAAGTCAATCCTTTGACTGAATTTGGTCCTAGCTTAAGTAACTTATGTTTGTGACACTCATCATTAGTTGCAAGTGAGGTGATATATGAAATACTATTTATTTAAGTAAAATGCCTTGGGCATGTGATACTAAACAATGGATGTCTATCTTCTCCTTCTTTTTCTCTATATACGATATTAGAAACCTCACTTGAGATATTTTGATGATTATGTATGAGGATTCACTTAGATAAGTTTGACCTATTTTATTATCCCCCCTATCATACATGAAAGATATGAGTTTGAAACCATGATAATCTTAATTGCATATATTATCCTTCCATTCATATCATACAAGATATATATATATATATATATATATATATATATATATATATATATATTTATATATATATATATATGTGTGTGTGTGTTATATAGTACCTAACCTAAATCATTCAATATAAAAGCTTCTAGTTTGTTGACAATTCACACAATGGGATGAAAACCCTAACATTAAAGTATGTAAAAGGGCTCCTTCTCTTATAATGAATTCATAGTATGATGTTGATTATGAATCACAATAATGGTAATAGGTGCATATTTTTGTTAATAAATGACATGAACTCTTGATATCACCTTACTTGGGTGAGTAGGATGAAAGATGAAATATTAATTCATACCTCCTTAACTTCATATGAGAAAACAAATACCTTATCCTTAAGGGACTATGGGGATGTAAATCCAAAAATATAAGAGTGTTATGTTAAGACCAAGAAATTAAATGTTGTTTTGATTTCTATTAAAAAAATGACGCTTTGGTCGACCTACATAAGGTGGGGTTGGTACATCCAAGAATCTCTAGATCCCACGATGACAACTTAGGGTACATGCAAACAATGGTGGTATCAGAACCTAAGAAGTGGTGACTTATATGAAGTTGAACCCCTTGATACCACCATAAGTATGATACTAGTTGAATTTCAAGAACAAAATTCCATATAAGGTGGGGTGAATGTGATGACCTTGATTTTAGGGTTTTGATTCCCAATATAGTATTTGAATGCAAACATAACGTAAAATAGATATTGATAAATTATGATGTGTTATAAATTCAGATTAAGTACGTTGGGCTTGTGTTGATAATCTTGGAGGATAATTAATATGTAGATTGAAGACCAATACCTTTATACAGGTACCATGTTGGAGTATTTATGATTTCGTGTATCAATTGTAGTATATAGGAATCCATATTGTTGATTTGTTTGTTATGTGATGCTTACTTATCAAGATAATGGGATTGAATGTGTTTCATCAAGGTTGGTGATGAATTGATTTACATTTAGGATTTATACACTTATTTGTGAGGTTATTTTAGGAATTAAGTTTAGTGAATGAATGTTGGGATTTTGGTTCTAAATTTGGCTACATGCTAGGTTCTATGTCAAGGAATTAATGGTTAAAACGTCATATCTTTTGCACTAGCCATGTGAGGAATATTGACATTTGAAATTTGATGAAATGGTCATTGATTTATTGATTTAGACCTAAAGATGATTTTATATGTCACGCAGGGGTTACCTGGAGAGTCTATCATCACCCAGCTCCAAAAAGTGTGGAGCATGTGGCAAATTCCCTAGATCATGAAGACTGAATCCTCACAAGAATCCTGGGAGAATTGGTTAGATCAGTTAAATCTGTCATTCTTCTAGGATCATATTGACCACTCACTAGTGGTGTGTGGCAGTCAGGGCTAAGAGATAGCCTTTCAATTTTTCTTTATATTTCCACCAAGAAACACAGGGAATGAGAGGAAGAAGAAGAAGAGGGAATGGGGGAGACAACTCTATGAATGGGTTTTATCACTAGAGAAAACCTTCTCCAGTTAGCTAGAGAGTATGTCGTCACCCAGCTCCAAAAAGGTGGAGCATGCGGCCGAGTCCCTGGATCTAGAAGACTGAATCCTCATGAGAATACTGGGAGAATTGGATAGATCAGATAAAGTCATCATGCTTATAGGATCATATCGACCACTCACTAGTGGTGTGTGGCAATCAGGGCTAATAGATAGCCTTTCCACTTTTCTTTACCTTTCCACCATGAAACGTAGGGAATGAGAGGAAGAAGAAGAAGAGGTAATGGGGGAGATGACTCTGTAAATGGGTTTTATCACTAGAGAAAACCTTCTCCAGTTAGCTGGAGAGTCTGTCGTCACCTAGCTCAAAATATCATTGAGCATGCGACCAATTACCTAGATCTAGGACACTAAATCCTCACGAGAATCCTGGAAGAATTGGTTAAATTAGTTGAAGTTGTCATGCTTCTAGGGTCATATCGACCGCTCACTTGTGGTGTGCAGAAGTCAGGGCTAAGAGATAGCCTTTCAACTTTTCTTTACATTTCCACCAAGAAACACATGGAATGAGAGGAAAAAGAAGAAGAGGGAATTGGGGAGACGACTTTGTGAATGGGTTTTATCACTAGAGAAAACCTTCTCCAGATGCATCTCAACATGTTGGAGTGGTTTTTGGAAGCGATCACCTATAAACGTGGCCATTGCATTCTACTTTTCTAGGAGAAGAAGACCTACTAGGAAGGAGATCCATGACACTCAATACCCAACTTTGATGGTTGGAACAAGTTCGTGGAGTCTATATGGAGTTTGTGTATCTTCAAGTAGTTGTAGAAGGCCATCGTGAAGAAAGACCCAATTTTCCATCGGCCATCTTCTTCCTTTGTATTATGGATTGGTGGCCAACGTGGAATATTCCATCGTGCTAAGCTGCCCTGGCATCCAAAAGCATATCGAGCTTGGTCATGTTAGAATGATCAAGCATCAATGTACCTTTCTCCTCACGATTTCTCACTGGAGTTCCCCCTCATCTGAAACCACTCACGCTGGAAAGCAAGCGTAGAGAAACGCACACGTCATGGAGGATAGAAATGAAGGAGTCGGGGGAATCTTTGGAAAATCAAACTTAAAAATCGGTCCTATTATCGAACTGGCTGGCCCAAGATAAACCAGGCTACTGAGACACGACACACATTGAAGGTTAGAGTGGTCCAAACCTAGAGCGACACCTCAGTCTTTGGGTTCCACAATACAAGGTAATCTATTTTTTCTTTTCAAAAAATGACACTAACTTAGAAAATGCCTAATAAATACCCCCTTGGCCTTTATATTCCGAAAAAATACCCCTGGACTCTAAAAAATGTCTACTTTATCATGAGACCCATAGATTTGACCTTTGAAGCAATATTATTATTGAGTTTGTATTTACAAGATGATGCTTCTTTTATGATGATTTAAATAGTATAATTAGCATATAGTGGACATTAAATTTTGAAAAATAACTCTTTAACCATAATATCATTTTGATACTATATACAACCTATGATCTGAGCATTATGCCAAATATTAGGTCCTTATTCATTCATGCATAATTAGATGGTTTAAACCTCATATTAATTCCAAAAAATAAACCAAGAATCATAAAATTATGAAAATTGAACCAGACCTTAATAATGACCTATAGATCAAAATAAAAATATTATACACAAGCTCTAGGTTGTTTGATCTTAGATTTGGCCAAACCCAAATTTAGACCTAAAATACCATTAAGAATGGTGAATATTTTATTAACGATGATTAATTATTATTATTTAGGTGATGACCAGATATCTGATGATCAATGATAAAATAAGAATCTATGAACTTAGGTATGTGGGTTTATTTAATTATATGACTATAGTTTTCTTGTTTGAATCATGATATATATGTATGCTCTTTTATTTGCAAATATTGGATGTAGTATTACTCTAAGTGCTCGGTGTTTTTTCACTTGAAAACATAAATGATGAGTAGATGTTTTGTAGTTATTAAGGTGTTCATTATCCCCCTTATGAGGAAAGGATCAATGTTGACTAGTACACCTCAATAGAGAACAAGGTGTATGGAGAGTTCCCTAGTGTACTCGGCACATGGGTATGGGTCCAATATATATGTTTTGGTACTAGTCCACCTTAGTGATGCAATTCATCTAGAAAAATGACTAAAATCATCATTTTTTCGCTTAATAAAGAATTGTTTTCCATGATCTTTCTTTCATTATGCAAATATTTTCAAAGTTATGAAAACCATAAATATTTGTATCTTTCTACCCATGTATACAACACATTGTTTTGATTCGTTGATCACATATTTTCTAGGTTCAGAGCTAGAATGGAATACAAGACAAAAAGTGTGCAGTGTTCAGGTTGTACCTATTGTATAGATCCTTGTTACAAGACATGTTCATCCACTTGTAAAATTCTCTATTCAATTTGTAAATGTAAGTTGTAATAATTTGTTTTGTAATATACATGTTGAATGTTGAGATTGTGTTTTTTTAATGTTCATATATGTGTATGTCGCTTCTGCATCACACTTTATTATAGTTGCCTAACATTTTCATATTTGTCCTCTCAGGTCTTCCAAGTCTTGAGACGGAAGAACCTAGGGATGTTACAAATACCCTCCCAAAGTACACTCTTGCACATGGCATAAGCAACATAGAGTTATCCATAACTCGTGCAATTAAAGAGGCATTGCATAAAGTTGGCTTTCATAATAACAATATAATCAATCACACAAATTGAAGTATTAAAATTTTCTCATAATTGGTCTTACAAAAGGAACATAAATGCTATCACATGGACAACTCTAAAGTTTGAAACATTAAAACATATATTTGAGTTCATAAACCTGAGGACCGTCTTATAGTTGTCACCCCAACAGATCTTATCATGCTCTATCCTTGTGCTCCAAGCCTCTCGGTGCTACTTATACTCTTGCTCCTCACCTACAAATAGGACTTCGTGTCCCCATCCTTGCATTGGAAAAATTATTATTAGCATAAGTGGCATGAGAATTCAAATAAATATAAAACTTAAGTAACATGATATTACAAAATATTCTTAAATATGATACACATGGAGCTAACATTGGACTCTGTATAACATATGAAACATAAATAAATGTTATTTCTTTACTATGAATTCTTCTCTTTTACTTATCTTTATCTAGAGACCTATGCTCTGGTATCCTAGTCTCATGACCTGCATTAAATTGCATAGGTCAAAAATATCTAATTTGAATATCTCTCATCATACTCATGGATGAGATTATAGACATGCTCTAAACTAAGGTATGTTTTATTTATGGTTTTTATCTGATTGTGGACACCATTATACAATAATTCCTTCTCTGTGACACAAAAGTGTGCTCTATGGTTCAACACACCCTTTGTTGGCACAACGTGCCCTCTGCTGACGCTGAAGTGTCCTCTATGGTGCAACACATCCTCTATTGGCACTGAAGTACCTCTGAAGTGGAGCAAACACTCCTCTGAATTGGCAACAGGTTCTTATAAATCATCTCGGGACTCTCTGAATGAGGACTTATCATATCCTATGTGAAGGTTCTAAACTAATTATCTTAAGTCTAAGTTTACTAAATTCTAAATATGAACTTATCAGAAACTGAATATTGAGTACTAAACAAATACTAAATTCTGAATCTGATTCTCTACTCCTAGATTCTATATTGAATCTCCATTTGAATATGAATATCAATCTCAATGACTAAGAAAAAACTCCATCATGTATCTTTGTTCAATATTTGTCTACTCACATAATGAGTAACCTAAGACTAAATCTAAATCTGATATTCTTATTGTATAAATAAATCTTAATCTGAAATTTTGGTTTGATCGAATGACTTAATTTTTATTCTACTATATTGTGTATGACACCTGATTCTAAAGTCTTGAGAAAATAATCTAAACTGAAAACAAATATACTAAGTATATGAATGTAACATAACTATCAAATATCCCAAATATAGTTTATGACAAGATAACTCAATCTCTTTATAGTCTTAGTAAATCTAATCTTAACATGAATCTCAATGTATTCATATGAGCTTAAATTTTGAATCTTAAAACATGAATCTCATAAAAACTCATCTGGCAAACTTAGTCATGACTTAATACATTCTAACCTTATAATTTTATCATGAACTACTTTTCCAATACACTTTGATTTTAATAGAATCTCCATCTTGAAAACTTGATCATGTCTTAAATTGTTCAAAACTTATATTCTAATATCTTACTTAACTCTTAGAACTTAATCATTATAAGAAATCTAAATAACTACTTAGTTCTTAGTTCTCTATATATATGAGTAGTCTAAATAGTATGTTGATACTTCAAATCTTAAGTACATGGAAATATCACATAACAATGGAAGTATGACATATCTCTACTTGAGATATTGGGTATATGAGAAAACATCATCACGGAGATGTGAAAACTTTAATTTCATATCTTACTTAAGATCTTAGAATATTACAACATATAAATCATAATGCCATATATGAGAATAGGTAAAGGTAATGAGCTTGATAAATATGAATACTCACGGGCCACTTACCTATGTCAGAGAGGATACAAATCTTCATCTTGGATTCCTCTAGTCGGGTTTAAATCTTGAAAAACAATTTTTTTATCATTAAAACCCATTTGAATCCATTGATCATTATTCATAATTCCCGCCACTACAATGTAGTTAACTGTGAAGTTAATTTCTAGGGTGTTTCTTATTGTATTCTCATATACACAAATACTCTTTTAGAGTCACCTTTATCCCTTAGACACACCCTACAACATCTTATGGCATGTATAAATGTATACCCAAAATGTCATATAAGAAAATCTAATCTCCAACTCATTTATTCTCAAAGCATCATACCTTTAAACCTTGTGGTGTAACACTTCCTTGAATTTCAATGATGAGGTTCACACCTTTCAAATTGATTTCACAAGTATCAACATATATGAACATAATCCATTGGATTGACCTTTCTTCAAATTAAATTACCTTATGTAGATCATTTAAGGGTCGAGAATCTCCTTCTAGATGTTCTTCATATCCCAACATTTCAAATGAGCCCTTGTGTGCCCTATTCTAACAATCGGATCAGTCTCTACAAATTCCTAAAGTTTCATAACAAATTAAGAGTTTACCTTTCAGATTACTTTTATTTCTTCTACCTTTCTGGCTAAATTGGTCTCGTGTCCAGTGGCTAAACAAGGAGGGACCCAAACCCCTCCCTCTCCTTCACTTGGACGTCCACATAACTTAGGAATCACAACCCCTATTTTTCTATAGAGATAGAGCACCGCCCCCTTGCCTCCCCTCTAGTGAACACCAACCAACCATCACCGATCCATCCACCATCTTTGGGCCATATCATTGTTGTGACTCCCCTTGATGATGAGGCACACAAAAACACAAAACCCAAGCATGACTCATTTGAGATCTCAGCCACACAGCTTGACTGGTAGTATTGCCTCCCCTATTTCTATGGCAAGAATAAGGATGACTGCCCAAGTGTTCTTGAATGATCTACCATGTGTCTAGGACATCGGAGGTTTCTCATAAATGACTGCTAGCCTCACCGCATCTTCACCCTAGTTGTATCTAGCTACTATGTTGGCACAAGGAGACGCCCTTGGTGGTTTAGTCCTCTGGAAGCTACAACATCCATCCTCCATCAGCTTGCCTTCCTCAATTCTCCTCTATGCAAGTTTCACACTACCTAGGAAGCTCCTTGGAACCTCATATTGTGGCATGCACAACCTCAAGATCCGACATTTTCTCCTCTTACTTCGTGAGGATGGTGTAGATCTAGATGGGGTTGGGGCATCATTCGTCTGCACTCTCTTCTTTCACCCTTTCTTCTCTATAGTTTTTGCTTCTATCTCTTTGACCAACTTGCGGACTTGCTTCTTCATGATGCCAACCCTCTAATGCTTTAATAGGTCCTTCCTTCTCGATCTCACAATGACCAATGAGATCAAACTCAAATGGGACTCCAATAGTCTCCCTATTTTGTAATAACAGAGGGCCGCAAGACCTTTCTTAATTGTCAAAGTTCTTTGAATAACTGACTCAACTCAATTGAACCAAAGGGTTGGTCATGAACTATATGTTCAGGCTTTCAATTGCTTAGATCACTACTTAACAAGGCATTAAAATTTTATATTCATTATATAATTTTTGTGGGCTACTCCGTAATCTAGATTGGTCCCAAAATTTGATCAACAACTCATATAACTATCATGTTCTTCTAAAAAAATTATCACAACCTAATCCAGTACCTAGATTACACCAATATTGTGTGTTTGATTCCATATGTGCATACATTGGTGAGCCTAACTTAGCAAAAGCATAAGGTACACTTAGGTATGTTATGTAATCCATTGATAGTTAGAATTCCCTCAACCTCTAGAAAAACCCTATTATGACCATACTAATCAACCTTAAATTTTTGGATGTTCTGATAGTGTCCCATGATGTTCAATTTACCAAATATTCCTTGGGTTCTAGGTATGCATAATTGGACTCTAAAACGCGATAAACTATGTAAAACTTGACTCACTTGTATTGTAGTACTTTCATTCACAATGATACTTAACAAAAGTTTGGGGTGTGACATTATGGGCAATAACCCTTGATCTATGTGTGGATGGTTGTGGTTGTCTACTCCCATTTATATCTCTATTTTGCATACTGAGCCTCTCTCTCCCCTTATCAAATGTAAATTAGTGTTCTTCTTCCTATTTCCCCTCAAATGTAACTCGAGGTTTTCCCTTTTACATTGCAGTATGAAATAGGATAGCTTTAGTTCATGTTTCATAGTGAGTAGACATTCTACACCGGATGAACTGACTGGTATATGAGATGAACCAATCAAATGGAGGACAAATAATAGGAGGATGAACTGATTGATTGGTGGCCCAACTGATTGGCTGGAGGTGTCCAGATGCCGCTTGGATCATAGAACTAGACGAATGTTTCAAGCATGCAATTGAGTGACCAAGAGGTGAGATGACCGGTTCAAGAGTTAAAGCAATCAACCCAGATTGGTTCGAGCACAAATATTCATCAACAACATGTTGCATATGATGTGGACCCTATCTGGTAGTAATTTCTTATGGCTCTAAGGGATTACACTAGAATGGACGTAACCATCACTTGTGTGTTTTATATTCATTGTGGATACAACATGTATATGATACATACTGTAAGTATGTGGTGATTGGATATGTATATGTGTTTATATATTTCGTCAATATAAAATTAAGTCTTAGATGCTTCCCATAAGTGACACACTTCAAAAGCTCAATCGACCAAGCATAGGTTATGCTAAAGCATAATGTGTCATCTATCTAGTGGAAGTGTGAAGGTAGATATGAAGGTTCTATCAAAGCTGGGTGCATATTCTATCGTTTTGGCTTTTGGGTCAGGATTAACTAGGTGAACTTCATGGGATAAAGGGCCTAGCGGCATGCAAATGGTTTATGGCAATGAGTTGTGCATACCATCGATCCAAGAATTCCATGAGATGCAATTAGTAAAAGTTTTCTACCTTAATAATTGGTTATGGATGTTGTCATTATCCAGCTAATAATTCAATTGTTCTAGATATTGTCTCACTAGAAGATTATATGTTGCAATTTTCTGAATTAATACATGAGGGTTATCAATTTGAACAAAATAGTGGGATCAATAATTAATTAAAGGCCTAATTAGTATTTTTAGCTTATCAAATCAAACAATCACAATATTTTGCAACTTTATGAGCGAAAGAGCTATGTCCTTAAAAGACCAGAGCCAAAGGAACTCATAGCTGAAATGGATGCTTACTTGAAACATGCCAATGATGTTGTAGATATCGAATACCTCTTTCTAAGATGTATGAACTATGAGTTGCATGAAAAACATGAAAACATAGATATTCTCAAGATTGTAACACATCTTAAGAATCATGTAAAGAAAAAAAGATATAATGTATTCAAAGCATTGTTTGAAGGCAAACTAATAGAGAGAGATCCAATAGAGCCCCATGTGCTCAATATGATTGGTCATGTGGAACATCTAAAGTTACTGGGATTTCTTTTAGGTCAAGAGTTGACCGTGGATATGATTCTACAATCATTTTCTAAATCAAATATAGCCATCTTATTGAGTGCTATTACTTGAGTAACATGGTTAAGCTATTGTCTGAGTTTCTTGGCATGGTAACTAATGCTAAAGCATGAATTAAGAATGACAAATCTATGATGGTGATCAATAGTAATGAATCCAAAGGCATATGCAAGGTCAAGAATAGTTATGAGGCTAAGATGAAGTCCAATTCTTCTACAGTCCAGATAAGGAAAAGGGTAAGCACAAAGGGAATCTGTCCTTTTCACTTAATGTAACAAAGGAAGAAAAAGAGAAAGCGATCTGTCATTCATAGGCAGGTAATAGAATTAGTGAATTGCTTTTATGTATTTTCCATTGATGAAAACATCATTTTTTTGTTTGGACAATAATTGATGTTTCATTATAAAAGATGAGATCCTTTATGGCATTGACCCTAATGTCTCATAATTCATACTTGATAGTTGTAGAAACAAATGTATATGTATATGACACATGTATTGAATGACTTAATGACTCAAACAAAGAATACCTATAACATTGTCATCTAGATCATATAAATGAGAAGTGCATTTCTAGAATGCATATGTTGGTTATCTAGACACTTTTGGTTATTGAACCAATAGAGACATGCATATATTATTTGTTGGGAAATATGACCAAAGCATCTTCACTATATGTAGTGGGAGAACATCTATTCTACTAGGACTAATGCATGTTTATGTATATAGACCTTTTGGAATAAATTCTAAAGATGGTTATTAGTACCTCACAATATTTACTTATGATCTCAACAGATATGGTAATTTGTATATAATGAAATACAAGTATAAGATCTCTTGAAGTGTTCAATGAGATTGTGAATGAAGTATGTAACCAACTTGGTAAAAGTATTAAGATACTTCAATGTAATCGATGTTGAAATATTTTAACCAAGAGTTTAAGAACCTTTTGGGAGATCGTGATATATTATCATGATGAACTCCACTTGAAGCACAATGATAGTGTATCACATTGGTGTATCAGAAAGAAGGAATTATGCCTTGTTAGTCATGTTGTGATTGTCAATAAAACTAACTATTCTTACAATTCCTTTTGGGCACATGCTTTACACAAAAGCAATGCACCGTCTAAATTGTTTTAAAATACACCATATCAGGTATGGTATGGGATATGTCCTGATATGTTTTTTATAAGGATTAGGATTGAAACTCATGTAAGAAAATAGTTTCTTGAAAATATCATAAATTATATTTTGTTAAAATAACGCAGCCGAATTCATTTTGAATTTGATAAATGTATTGCTTGTGAAGTATGTGTTCGTGTATGTCCTATAGATCTACCCGTTGTTGATTGGAGATTAAAAACGGATATTAAAAAGAAACAATTGCTTAATTATAGTATTGATTTTGGGGTATGTATATTTTGTGGTAACTGTGTGGAGTACTCTTATCCCAATCCATCAACAAAGTTGTTGTTTATCTGGATGGTTGTATTCCTGAAGAGGAACTTAGTTCCAAAAGAATCACCATGAAGAAAAGTAGAACTCCAAATGTTCAAGAAAAATAAGAAAAGATTGAACCGAAAGAGGTACAATAGGAACATGTAGAATCACAAGTTTTTGTGGAATCTCAAGTTCCTTATGTAACATCGAACCTCATATATGTTGCAGTACAAACCTTGATTTTGAAACATTATTATATCTTATGAAATCAGAAAGGCGGTGAGTTGATCATAGATGATGAGTCAACAACCTACCTCAAAGAATAACTTTAATTTGAGAAATGGTTTGAGGCCATGGGATAAAAGATGGAATTCATGTACACCAACAAGGTATGACCTTATTGGATCCACCTGAAGGGGTAAAACCAATAGGGTACATTTGGGTTTTTGAAAGGAGACCAACATGGAAGTATAGTTTGGTTATAAAGAGTTTCAAACAAGTTCAAGGTGTTGAACATGATGAGGTCTTTCACCAATTACCAAGGTTGGATCTGTTGGTATGTATGCTCTAAGAGCCAATTATGGGATGATTGGTGGGATACATTAAGATTGATTTGATAAACATCAAAGGCAAGCTTCCAATTCTTTCTGGTTCATTCATATGAGATAGTGACAGAACATATTGAATGTCTAGAGAATGACAGTACTCAATGACGTATGCCTTTAGGTTCAGGACCTGAACGATGAGATCATACAGATGCTAAGAGTTTGTACATTCTTGATTATGTCCCTATTCGGATGTCATTCTGGAAGGTAGATAGACAACAATGACACACAAGACTAGATTGTGGTGTTGGTTGATGACAAAATCTCATTAGTCATGATATAGAGATATCAAACCAAACACATAGGTACTTGTTAGAGAACAAGTGTACCGGACATACCCACCATGAGTTTGACACATGGAACCATGACATGGTAGTCACAGTCAGTACTCATAGTGATGGTGGTGAGTGTGATTCTTTGACCTGAAATCACTACACTCAACACATATTGTTGGGCACAATTTGACAGAATCAAACGCAGTCCCGAAACATGGGTTGTTATAAAGGTGATGATTGGGTGGCTTTGATACATGGGGCATTTGAGGGGTGAGTGATAGATATGGGATTTGTCCCTCTTGAGGGAGTTTGATATCCAAGGCCACTTGATGAGTAGGATTGAAATAGGTGTGTGCACGTATGTGTGAATCAGTATGTGATATTGATGTCAAACATATCTCTTCCAATCTGCTTTGAGATCAAGAAAGTGAATGAACATTGACAGAATGATTGTTCCATGCCTCGAGTTCATTCGGGAGATCAGTGACAAATGAATTATACATTCACTGTAACACCATTCACGGATTGTAGGATTGAAAGTTGTTCTCCAACTTTCTATTTCACTTGGGTAGCACTGATGTGTGAGTAGGCACCACTCTTTGCTTGTGAAGTCATAAGTGTTATGGACTTTCACTGCCAACGTGAAAAGGACCTGCAGGGTCACACAAATAAGATTTAACCTGGAAGAGGAGTTTTGTCCACAAACAATGTTTAGATTGATTACTAAAGGATTTTAGTAGTTCAATTAAACACTCAATTAATTGATAGCTCAAAATCATAGTGTTCAAGGTGTTGGATAGACTGATTAGAGTATCGGATTGATTGAAACTGCAATTGACTGTTTCTGCACGATCTGTACTCCCAACTGATCGGCTCATGTGATGAACTGATCGGCTCAGCTTGGTGAACCGATCAGCTCAGGTTGTGACTCGATCAACTCATGGTTAGGGTCAAATGATTGCTTCAAGTGTTGAAACGATCGGTTCAACTGATGCAACCGAGCAAGTTGGGAAAGTAGGATTGGTGAGAATTTTCCTTTCATTTCACTTGCCCAATTTGATTGGAACAAGGATTGGTATTTGATACCAATTAGAAACAAAAGAGAAAAAGTCAATTGGGAACTGACCAGGGCCACGAACCGACCAGTTCAGAAATGAACCGACCAGTTGAGGTGTCCCAACCGATCGGTTGAGGTGTCAACCGACCGGTTCTGGTCCCCAACTGACCGTTTCAGTTGTGAAACGATCGGTTCCAGTTGCGAGTTGGTTGTTTTGTGGAAAATCTCGAACCCTTCTACTCCTACTTTTAGTCCCGCATTCCCGGGATGGAGAACCCTGTCCCATGACCCTCCTATATATAGGGTAATGGGGGCTTCTCAAAGTACAACCCAGTGCAATCAGTTGCTCTGTGAAGTTGTCATTCTCTCTGGTTTTGCTTACTGACAGAGAGCCCGAGCAAGTGCTACCCGATAAGGGAGGCAGAACAAGGGAAAGACAACTGTAGAAAGCGACTGGTGGCAGGAGAGTGTGTGAGTGACTAGTACGCTGACAGGAGGGTGTGACTCCTTCCAATTCCTTGTGAGACAAGGATATTGGAGTTCTAGGTGGTCCGTGTGGACTACTTCAGAGGCGGGTGGTTTCTGCCGCTCGAAGGACAACTGTCAATCCCGACAGTCCCTGTGAGACCAGGAGTCATCAGTCCCGGTGCGACCAGGAGCTGCACAAACACCATCCAAGATCGGAGGTGAAGACCGTGCAAGGCGTGAGGTATTGTCACTGAGAAAGCCTCGGGACAAGGTATGATTCCACAAACCATCATTTCCTATTGTATAGACGTTGATGCATTTCCTTGTTCTGGGTTTGGGGGAGAAAATTTTTGTTTCCACTGCCTTCTTTGCCTCCCCTAAAACTCAACAGTGGTATCAGAGCCACGTCAACTGCTCTATACTTTAGGGATTATCGATATGATCGATTTTGGTTTGTCGCCTTTATTTATTGCATACGATGCGAATAAAATTGGCTTTATGCATGTCCAATGCTAAATCCACAAATCCCAATTTACATATATGATATGTATTATTAATGCACTCGATACACATCGCCCTTAAACGAGTTTTGTGGTGGATGTATAGCATGGTTATGGCCAATAAACCCTATCTGTGTATGGTTGTATGTGGTTGCTTGCATCTCGATCTGCGCACCGATCTTCCTTCTCCTATTCCTGATGTAACTCGAAAGAATTCGAGATTTCTTTCCTACCTTTGCTCCCTCTGAATGTAACTCGGGGTTTCTCCTTTTACAATGTAAAATAGGATAGATTTTATTTCCTATTATGTCAAAGAATGGAGGACATCCTTACGACAGCTGAAATGATCGGTTCAAGGAATGAACCTATCGGTTGACGTTCCAGACGATCAGTTCAAGGATTGAGTCGATCGGTTGATGACCGGTTCAAGGAGCGAGACGAGCGGGTGGCGGCCATAAAGAGATGCACGACGACCAGGCGAACCGATTGGTTGGAGGAGCCAACCGATTGGCTGGTGGCACCCAGCCGACCAGTCTGATGGCTAGTCGATCATTCATGTGATGAGTTAATCAAACCCAGAAAGGCAAAGCACAGCGTTCATCTTGTACAGGTTGCATGTGATGTAGACCTAGATGACCATGATTCCTCTTGGCTCGAGGAATCACATTAGGATGGCCATAATCATTTATTTTATTATTTTGCATGTTTTCTGTGGGATATAGCATGTATATGATACATACTATATATTGTGGTGATTGGATATGTATATGTATATAAAAACCAAATCCCTCATTAAATATTAAGTTTTAGATGCCTTCCAAATGTGACACTTGTGAAAAGTTTGATCGACCAAGTACAGGCACACCCAAGCGTGGTGCACCGTCTATCTTGTGGAAGTGTGAAGGATGGATATGTGGTCTGCCCAAATAGGGTGCATATTCATCATGTTTGCTTTGGGTCGGACTTAACAAGGTGACCTAGATAGGATATGGCACCTTGAGGCATGGAGATGATCATGGCAAGGAGTTGCATATGACATCTTATCAAGAGTTGCATATGATGCAATTGGCAAGAGTTGCCTACCTGAGAGATATAAGTTCTGGGTGATAGCCCAAGCTAGTCCATGACTTAGAGGATTTCAGGATCTTCCCCACTAGCAGGTTGTACGCTGCAATCTTCCGAATTGATGGTGAGGGCTATCAATTTGAACTAAAGTAGTGGGAGCAATAATTAATTAAAGGCCTAATTATATCGTTAACTTTTCAAATCAATCTAAAAAGTCAAAAAAATGAGTTTTTGGACTAAAATTGCATATTTTCCTTTTGTAGTACAAATGGAAACAAACAATAATCACTTTTCTTTGCGATCGCTCCTTGAAAAGGACAAGCTAAATGGGACAAACTTCCATGACTAGTATAGGACATTGAGAATTGTTCTCACTCAAGAGCGAAAGTCCAGGATACTCCAATTCCAGAGGAACCTACTCCTAATGCACCAAAGGTAGAAAGGGATGCTTACAAGAAGCATTCTGATGATGCCATTGATGGAAAGTGCTTGATGTTATGCTCTATGAACCATGAGTTGCAGAGACAACATGAGAACATGGGTTTCATTGAGATGATTCAACATCTTAGAAACATGTATGAAGATCAAGCACATCAAGAGAGATACAATGTCTCAAGGGCACTGTTCAAGTGCATCATGACAGAAGGAGATCCAGTTGGTCCTCACACACTCAAGATGATTGGGTATGTGGAGAACCTGACAAGACTGGGATTTCCACTGAGCCAAGAGTTGGCTACTAACGTGATACTACAATCGTTGCCAGAATCCTACAGTCAGTTTGTGATGAACTACAACATGAACAACTTTGATAGGCCACTTTCAGAGTTGTTGGGCTTGTTGAGGACAGCCGAGATACAGATGAAGAAGGACAAGCCTAAGTCTGTGATGGTGATCATGAGCAAGAAAGGCAAGTCCAAGAAAAAGGGCAAGGGCAAAGCTAAGAAAGGTTCTGATGCTAGCCAGGAGCCCAAGTCATCTTCATCTCTCAAGGCCAAGGGAGGGGTGACCAAGAAAGGAAATTTCCACCATTGTTAAAAGCCAGGACATTGGAAAAGGAATTGTCCTCTCTATTTTGAAGAACAAAAGAATAAGGAGGCGATAGTCGTCTCTACTTAAAGGTGTCATGAAAGTAAACTTGTAACACTTTTGAGGTATATGGTACCAAAATGTAAAGTGTAAAGCACTCAATAAATGGGGCAAGTGTTGCCGCCATAGATAGGAGTACTTTAGTTTATTTGCAGCCTAAAAGGCATGTAATACTGTTATGAACTACTATTTCATATTTGCCAATAGATAGAAACACTTTATTTTTGCATATTGTATGACAATGATGTCAATCAATAAAGAGATGTTTCAATTTCTAAAGATATGATCTTTGTGGCAATGACTTGTTTATCTTTTGGTATTAGATATGCATAAGATACAATGATACCTAAAAGTTATAGATAACTCAAAAAATCAAATTAGCATCAATCATTAGAAATTCATTTCTAGTTTCCATGTGATGGATAAATCTAGACTCTTTTGGTTAGAGAACTAGTAAGAGACATGAATATCTTGGACATGATTAATCAATCTTCACTAATGGTAGTGGGGGAATGATTATACTATTAGGTATGATAGATGTGATGCATTTACATACCTATTGGAACAAATTCTAATACTTCAAATGGTGTTTAGAGAAATACCAATATGAATATCTTGAAGGGTTCAAGAATATCATAGATGAAGTGCAAATTTGGTAAAGTGGCAATTGTTGACGAGATCAATGAATGAAATACTTGGACCAAATGTTTGAGATCCTTATGAGTGATTATGATAATGTATCATAGTGAACTCATGATTAAGGCATGGTGATGTCTAAATCAAGAAGGAATCATACTCTAAGGAGTTAGAGAATGATTATCAAATAACTGAATTCTTCTTAATAAAAGAATACCCCACACTAATAAAGGACATTGAGAATCACAAGGAGTTGTGAGTTCTTATATCCTTGACAGATACACCTCAATTATCTATGTGATGAGTTGTTCATGTGATGAGTCAACTATCTAGATGAATATGAGGAACCGAATTTTGAGTTATGGTTTATGACCATTACATCATAAATGACATCCATGTGAACCATAAGGTATGACCTTGATGGTAGCACCCATTGGAATAAAATCCATAAGTGCGAATAAGTCTTAAGTGTTAAGACACATGGATAACATTTTGAGAAGGATGATGCTTGTTGATTGCAACTTAATGACTAAGACATTTGGCATATGGATACTAAAACCGCTTCCTATGAGGAATAAAACAAGGATGTGTACGTGACACAACCTATAAGGTTTATGAATCCACTAATGCAAATGAAGTCTATAAGTTACAATGGACTAATCAATGTGATTGATTGAGTACAAGCAACTCAAAATTGGATCTTTAATTTGATGATATAGTCAAAGGGTTTGATTGATATGTCAAAGATAAAGAAGGAATCTGTGATTTAGTGGGAGCATGTTCACATTCCACATATTGATGTGAAATGGAAATGTTCTAGAATAGAAATCCAAAAGTGGAAATTATCTTTAAGTAAGATATAGATGTTTCCTATGTGATAGGAATAGAGATCTATAGAGATAGTTCTCAGAAACCTCTTGACCTAAAAAGAGAAAGCATACATTGGCAATCTGTACTGAAGGGTTCAGTGTGCACAGATTTAGTGGGAGAAAACTTGTCCATGTTACATGGAGCTAGTATCCCAAGGCCAAGTGTCTAATTAATATGAAGAATGGGAACAATAAGAATAGATATGGATCTATCATGTATGTAATCATCCCATTATCTTGCATGTATCGACATGGAAAGAACAAAATGCATTCATCATCTTGTATGTATGACATGGCAATATGATGTGCTCATCCTGATAACTCGTATGTGGGCCATGACGAGTGGATGTTTGTCTGCTTCCAGTAAGGGTTATTGGAATACCATGAGAACTTGAAAAGTACTTGAGAAGTACTAGTTCTATGGAGATAAGGAAGAGTTCAATGTAAAGAGTTACATTGATGCGAACTTCTGAAAGGACAGAAAATTAATCACAAAATATATATAGGATATATAAAAGTGAAATTTTGTTGATAATTGGAAGTGTTCCAATAAAACCATTTAAAAGGAAATGTTAAGTATCTATGCGTTAGAGAACGGTAGTGGATACTATATGGGTCTGGAAGTTCATGAGATGAACTTATAGATATTCCGCTCATTGATGACAAGTATGGAATCCTTGATCATGCAATGTGGCTTAAGGTTAGAAAAGGAATACTAGATCACATATTATGGAAACTCCATCACATACGTATGATGTACAACCAAGAGATGAGAGACATGCAACTAATATTGTGTTTGGCAAGGTGTTGCCATAACTCACTATGTTGGCACAAGAGCACAGTAACATGTGGAACATGTTTGAAGATCACTATGAATATGATTCAAAGGTGATTGGCTCACAGTGCAAGTGGGAGTCTATTGGTATGTATACCCTGAGTGCCAATTATGGGATGATTGGTGGGATACATTAAGATTTATTTGATAAACATCAAAGGCAAGCTTCCAATTCTTTCTGGTTCAGTCATATGAGATAGTGACAGAATAGATTGAATGTCTAGAGAATGACAGTACTCAATGACGTATGCCTTCAGGTTCAGGACCTGAACGATGAGATCATACGTATGCTAAGAGTTTTTACATTCTTGATTATGTCCCTAGTCGGATGTCATTGTGGAAGGTAGATAGACATCAATGACACACAAGACTAGATTGTGGTGTTGGTTGATGACAAAATCTCACTAGTCATGATATAGAGATATCAAACCAAACACATAGGTACTTGTTAGAGAACAAGTGTACTAGACAGACTCACCGTAAGTTTGACACATGGAACCATGACACGGTAGTCATAGTCAGTACTCACAGTGATGGTGGTGAGTGTGATTCTTTGACCTAAAATCACTACACTCAACACATGTCATTGGGCACACTTTGACATCATCAAACGTAGTCCTGAAACATGGGTTGTTATAAAGGTGATGATTGGGTGGCTTTGACACATGGGGCTTTTGAAGGGTGAGTGGTAGATATGGGATTTTTCCTTCATGAGGGAGTTTGATATCCTAGGCCACTTGATGAGTAGGATTGAAATAGGCGTGCACACACATGTGTGAATCAGTATGTGATACTGATGTCATACATATCTCTTCCAATCTGCTCTGAGATCAAGAAAGTGAATGAACGTTGACAGAATGACTATTCCATGCCTCGAGTTCATTCAGGATATCAGTGACAAAGGAATTATACATCCACTATCACACCATTCACGGATTGTAGGATTGAAAGTTGTTCTCCAACTTTCTATTTCACTTGGGTAGCACTGATGTGTGACTAGGCACCGCTCTTTGCTTGTGAAGTCATAAGTGTTATGGACTTTCACTACCAACGTGAAAAGGACCTAAAAGGTCACACACATAGGATTTAACCTCGAAGAGGAGTTTTGTCCACAAACAATGGTTAGATTGATTAATAAAGGAGTTTAGTAGTTCAATTAAACACTCAATTAATTGATAGCTCAAAATCATAGTGTTCAAGGTGTTGGACAGACTGATTAGAGTATCAGATTGATTGAAACTACAATTGACTGTTTCTGCACGATCTGTACTCCCAACTGATCGGCTCATGTGATGAACTGATCGACTCATCTTGGTGAATCGATCGGCTCAGGTTGTGAGTCGATCGGCTCATGGTCAGGGTGAAATGATTGCTTCAAGTATTGAAATGATCAGTTCAACTGATGCAACCAAGCAAGTTGGGAAAGTAGGATTGGTGAGAATTTTCCTTTTGTTTCACCTGCCCAATTTGATTGAAACAAGGATTGGTATTTGATACCAATTAGAAACAAAAGAGAAAAAGTCAATTGGGAACTAACTAGGGCCATGAACCGACCAATTGAGGTGTCCCAATCGATCGGTTATGGTGTCAACCGACCGATTCAGGTCTCCAACCGGCCTTTCAGTTGTGAAACGATCGGTTCAGGTTGCGAGTTGGTTGTTTTGTGGAAAATCTCGAACCCTTCTACTCCTGCTTTTAGTCCCGCATTGCCCGGGATGGAGAACCCTGTCCCATGACCCTCCAATATATAGGGGTATTGGGGGCTTCTCAAAGTACAACCCAGTACAACCAGTTGCTCTGTGAAGTTGTCGTTCTCTCTGGTTTTGGTAACCGAGAGAGAGCCCGAGCAAGTGCTACCCGATAAGGGAGGCACAACAAGGGAAAGACAACTGTAGAAAGCGACTGGTGGCAGGAGAGTGTGTCAGTGACTAGTATGTTGACAGAAGGGTGTGACTCCTTCCAATTCCTTGTGAGACAAGGAGATTGGAGTTCCAAGTGGTTTGTGTGGACTACTTCAGAGGCGGGAGGTTTCAGCAGCTCGAAGGACAACTGTCAATCCCGACAGACCCAGTGAGACCAGGAGTCGTCAGTCCCGGTGCGACCAGAAGCTGCACAAACACCATTCAAGACCGGAGGTGAAGACCGCGCAAGGCGTGAGGTATTGTCATCGAGCAAGCCTCGGGACAAGGTATGATTCCACAAACCATCCTTTCCTATTGTATAGACGTTGATGCGTTTCCTTATTCTGGGTTTGGGGGAGAAATTTTTTGTTTCCGTTGCCTTCTCTGCCTCCCCTAAAACCCAACAGGATCCATCATGATCATGCTTGCAATTGCAACTTAGTATGACTATCATATTTGGCAATATAGATGTTAAAACCACATTCTTTAATAGAAACATTGTAGAGGATGTGTACATTACAACTTAGAGGTTTTATAAATCCATATAATGCAAATAAAGTATGTAGGCTAAAAAGGTCATATGAGGACTGAAGTAAGCATTTCAGAATTGGAATTTTCTATTTTTACAAGATAGTCAAAGAGTTTGTATTGAGTCAGAGTAAAGATGAAATATGTGAATTCAAAAGATTTAGTGGGAGCATATTTACAATCTACATAACGATGTGGAATGATGTCATTATCCTTCATGTATTAAAACTTGGCAAAGAAAGTACCTCCTCTAAAAGGGTTTAGGTGAAGCATCCTATGTGTTAGGAATTGAGATCTATAGAGATAGATATCGAAAAGTACTTGATCTAAGGAAGAACACATACATTGGTGAGATGTTGAAGGGGTTCATCATGCAAGACTCACTAAGAGAAAACTTGTCCATGTTCCATGGAGTTAGTCTCTTAGGAGCCTAGTGTCCCAGTTTTTATGAAGAATAAGAACAAATGGATACATGCCATATGCATTTGCAATTAGATATATCTTGAATGCAATTTTTTGTATCATGTTATTGCATATGTATTGGACATGGTGAAATAATATCCAATTATCTCATATGTGCACATCACAGGTGGATAAATATACCTAGCTGGAAATCTTATATGTATTAGACATGGTGAGGGGGTATTTATAATATTCCCATGAAGGTCATTAGACTACCATCAAGAACATCCTTAAGTTCATGAGAAGCACAAAAAGGATCGGTTCTTGGTTATGGTAATAATGAAGAATTGGGTGTAAAGGGGTGCACCGATGCAAGCTTCCAAATGGATAAAAGTAATGATCGCAATCTAAATTTATGTTTGACCCTATACAAGAACTATAAGATGGAAGTGTTCCGTGCTAAAGACAATTGTTTAAATCTACAGTAGAAGTCAAGTATGTTGATGTTATGTACATTAGAAGATACTGTATGGATCAAGAAGTACATATAGATGAACTTGTCTCGGAGGTTGCAACCATTGATGACACAGTAGCAATTCTGATGACAACAATGGATCTACTGGATAGAAAGGAATCTCAAATAGCATACTACAACACTTCCATCTCATGTGAAAAGTAACACAATAAAGAGATGTGAAACTTGCAAATACCGACTTGAAGAAAACATTCCTAACCCACTATAAAAGAACCAGCATGGTAGAAACATGATGGACATGTTAAGATCACTTGGAATAAGATTTGTGGGTGATTAGATCTAAGTGCAAGTGGGAGTCTGTTGGTATGTATGCCTAGAGAGCCAATCATATGATGATTGCAATGGGGCATTAGATACCTGATTTGATAATATTAACGGTAATTCCATCTATTATGTTTGTCTTAGCATGAGTAATGACACATACATAGTAGATGTCTAATGAATGATGTTACTTGATGACATATGTTTTCATGTTG
The DNA here is from genome assembly GCA_963693085.1 of Alisma plantago-aquatica. Classification (NCBI taxonomy): domain Eukaryota; kingdom Viridiplantae; phylum Streptophyta; class Magnoliopsida; order Alismatales; family Alismataceae; genus Alisma; species Alisma plantago-aquatica. Next base: position 805,959,354 of record OY856410.1, on the reverse strand, counting down.
AGGACATGAATGATGAGATCATATGTATGATAATAGTACATACATTCTTGTCATGTCCCTAGTCAGATATTACTTTGGAAGCAAAATAGACAACCGTAATACATAAGACTGGGGTGTGTACGTGTTGACTGATGATAGAGTCTCACTAGTCATGATATGTGATATCAAGTCTAGCACAAGATACATGTTAGAGACCAATGTATCAGACAGGCCCACAATGAGAGTGATAAATGGAGACCATTCAATGGTAGTCAGAATCATATCTCATAGTTATAGTGGTCATTTTGGTTATTAGACCTAAAGTCACTACATTCATCACATGTTGTTTGTGTACATTGACAACATCTAAGGATTGGATCAAGGATTGGTGTTGATGTCATGTTGTGCATTAATCATACATTGAATACCAATGTGATTCAAAATAGGAAATTGTATGAACCGACCAGTTCATGACACGAACTGACTAGTTCACACATGAACCTACCAGTTGGCTATGTGAACTGATCGGTTTACCGTGTGCAAGTTCCAAAAAATTTATGAATTCATCCTTTTCGGCTCCCGCACAGATTGGGAACCCTGACACTGGCCTCTCCTTTAAATAGAGGGGTATTGGAGGCTTCACTGACACAATAGTTTCTCTGACAATGTTGACCACTTTGGTTGTTGTAACCAATAGAGATTTGGAAAAGTCCTAACTCAATAAAGGGAGGGATAGAAAGGGAGATACAATTATGGGAAAGAGAATCAACTCTAGCAAGTTGACATTCGAAAGGGACAACTCCTTCCCATTGGCTTTGGTAGCAGAACGTGGAAATCTCGATAGTCTATGTGGACTTCTCCAGAGGGGGGAGGCTTTTGCTACTAGGAGAACTACGTCAACCTCCCTCTATGGTGCCAGACCAGGAGGTTGTTGTTGATGACTATTCGAGTGCTGCTGAAGAAGAAGCAAGTTGCTTCCTGAAGAAGAAGCACATTGCTGCATGGTGAAGAATCATTGTACATTAAGAGTTGTCGTTGGACCATCCTAGATACGTTATTGTTGATGTGATCTTGCTATTAAAGGGAATTTGGCTTTAAATTTTTATTTCAATTGCCTTATCTATCTCCATGATTTCCATATAGGTGGCTCATTCCCAACCATGCACTATCAATCCAGTGGCCTAGATCACTTGTTCCAATGTAATATCTTGTAAAATGCATAAAAATGCTATCAATACCCAAATAAGTCAAGTAAATATGCTATTTAGATATTAAAAATAGTTTTCATTCATGATTCTATTGATATTGCTATTGTTTAACTGGGCTTGTGTTATTTTTCTCATTTTTGATGTACTTCATGCCACATCATGTAACAATTTATGAAATAATCGCTCCATTTGATTTTATGTCGTGGACCACTGATTTCTTAACAAAAAATGCCACTTGTTTTTATGTCATTGATTACTAGCTTCTTAACAAAAAATGATCAACATTTCTACCTTGATCTATATTTTGTATCCTAATATGTCCTTGACTCTCAATGATGCTTAACATGGACTTAAATATAAGATCTTAAAATAAATGCCCAAATACGATCAAAGGTGATTCAAATATTTTGTAGTTGATCCAAATATGCAACACATGCTATATTTTGAACAATGAAATCAAACTTAATTACACTCTTCTCTATTAAAGACTTCATGATGTATAATTGTCTTAAAATGTGACTATATGTGTACTTTTAATGAAGCCCTAAAACATATGATAATATTGATATGAATTCACTCAAAATATTAATGGGGCCTTGAAATCAGTAGTCCTAGTGCCACGTGACCCTAAAATGACATGTGTATCACTTTTATAGATTATGGATTTTTGACCTGATCTTGTCTTTAAATAAATTCATGTTGTTAATTTGGAGATCTAATCTTATCCAAACAGATCTAATGATTATGCATGATACAATGGTATATATATCACCAACTCTAATTGATTTATTTTATGTTGTAGTGACCACTATATTTCATGGTTATGACTTAAATGACAATGGTGGTACTTATGTTTGTTAATATTTTTTGAACCTCATGTTTTCTAACTTAATATCTTGAAACCATAACCTTATGATGCCTAATCTTGTTGTGATGTGTCATCCCAGGTTCTAGATGAACTTGTTATGTATTATATCTATTGGTAATGCTTTCATTACCTAGTTGAGATATTGAAATAATTAGAGAACGTTTTGATACCTAGATCTTGGAGACACATCCCACCACCATGATACTGATTAATGAGACCAAATCTTGTTTATGTTAAACTAGTATCACTTAATTGTAATCTTAGGATGATTTGGTTGAGTCAATTTCCAAGATCTAGTCAATCTTTCTATATATATAGTTTTATAAATTAATCCTTAAGATATAATAAATATACACTTTTATGCTCTGATTGGATAGGCTAGTGCCCTTGAATTTTTCTTGTATGTGTGTAATCTAAAATTCTTAACTTTATTATACTTGATTCAACTAGTTCCCTATGAACTATGTTTGATCTTGATTAAACTATTTTTAATAAACCTTGAGCATAATTTAGAAATGCATTATATACAGTTGTGTACCTACCTAAATTCTTGGGATAGGGGAAAAAGTCAGGTTGAAATAGGGTTAGATCATTGACTTTGTTTTTGAGGTCCCTCACATAGAAACTAAATAAAATTTAGTGTTTGAGCGTTAAATGCCCTCATGGACCCTTAGTTTGGGAAGTTAGTCAATGGCAATATAATGTTGTTAGTATAATGGAAATACATCAAAAATATGCTTGCATGTTGATAAGAAAGTCGTTAATGTGTTATTTTCTTTCTATCTATTATATTAGGTTTCTATAGTCATATATGTTCTCTTATACCTCTGAGTTTATGTCTTTTATATCATACTCATCACATTACTTTTGATGTGAATCTATTTTCTAATTTTAAGTAGCTTGTATGCTATTAATCTTGTTATGATCGTTGCTTCCGCTCTATTATCATAATTTGTAGTTCTTTCTCTATTTTAAATCTATTGACATGCAAATGAAACATCCACATGGTTCAATATCTAGAATGGTTATGATCTTGATGCCATGTTCTAGTTAGTTTACGTATATCATATTGTGTCATATCCTAGTTTTCATATGTTGTTCTTTGTGGGTCTTTTAATGCATAACTATGTGATCCATTCTTGGGATAGACATTTGGGTCCTCTCTCGTTTGGCTATCTAGACATTAGGATTTGGGTAATAAATGGTTCGATGACACCTAGATACATGAGTAAAAGGACTAATTGTAAGAAATACATGTGCAAATACTAGAGCATGTTAAAAGGGAATGGATCAAAAACTTAGTAAAATATAATAACAAAAAATCATAAAGAGGGGTCAACAAGGTGAAGGTATGTGACTAGGTCTAGAACATGTAGGAGAAGTAATAAACATATAATAGGAGGGGGGAGGGTAGGATGGAGCATTTGTATGGTTGTGGTTTTTGTAGTGGGAACTAGACAATGAAAGGGAGAGGGCAGGTCTAGGAAGGAAAGGAAGGTGGAAGGGAACCGGTATGGGCATTGTCTTGGTTGTGGTAGAATGTGGTTGAGACTAAGTTATAACTATCAGTTGATAACCATGGACAATACTATTAAATAATACACAGAGGGGATGCAAGATAGGGTGGTGACCAAGGTTGAGCGAAGGGATTAAAAAGCATATGTGCATGGCGTTGGCTGATCTATTGTGATATAAAGTTGAGCGGGAAGAGGCTTAGGATGATGCTTATTTATGAGGTTCAGGGATGCTAGAGTGTGAGGGTGAATCCAAAATGAGACTAGAAGAATACTAAGAATTATAATATTTTTTTATGTTGACACTCTTGCAAAATAAGATGCTATGGAAAAAAGGCACAAGAACGGTTACGGCCAATAGTTGCATTGCAGAACACACAATGGAAAATTGATGGTCCAGAATGATATGAAATACATCCAATTAACATCCTAAAAACATAAGAAGTCCTAAAAAAATATATTATATTTGGAACAAATCAAAAGAACATTAACTTTAAAACAAAAAAGATAGAAATTGTCCAAAATGCAGAACATGCATCATCAATCGGGAAAAGCACTATATATATATATATATATATATATATATATATATATATATATATATATATATATATACATATATATATATAGATACATATATATATACATATATATATACATACATATATATATATATATATATATATATATATATATATATATATATATATATATATATATATATATAAGCTACTCACTTGCTGCCCGCATGGGTACATAAGCCAAGTTACCCAGCTATTGATTTAACGCAGCATTCTGCTGATATGGAGGTGTGATGGCAACAATTGTAATTATGTCTATAGCCTTTATGTGCATGGAGTAGCGGTGGCACTATTAGTAAATATGTTTTCATTAATTAAAGGTGCATGGAACGATGGTGGAAATCTAATCTAAGATTATAATTGCAGCTGACAGCCTCGTCACTACTGGTTACGTACAATTTGACCAATAGTAACGATGGAACTATTAGCAATTATGCTATGAATGATTATACATGCATGGACTAGCGGTGCAAGTCTTATTAACAGTGAAAATAGTAGGTGTCAACTACTTCAATGTTGATCGCATTACAATCTCGAAGTATACCCATGCCTAACTTAACGAGTCTAAAACCATTGTAGTAGTATCCTTTTATGGAGACAAATAAACACATGGGAAATAAAATAATACTCCCAGATTTTATTACAAAACGTCATCCAGAAGTTACAAATTTCTCCTTTTCATTACAGATTCTATATTCTCATTACAATATTGAATCTATCCATACAAAGTTTTTAAATTTTACAAAATGTTATTGCGTACA